>VXAU01000197.1:3636703-4275947 GCA_013399695.1 Formicarius rufipectus
AAAAAAAAAGACCTGTGCAGGATCCGCCTCGCATACGACATCCACTTTGCATGAGAAAGGTGAAGCTGACACGGTGATTACTTTCCAATCACTCGGAACGCCTTGAAACCTCCTTAAGGACCCCTACAGGTTCTCCTTGATCGGCAGAGATTAGAAAAAGCCCCATTTGTTTCTCTGTCCTTCTGTCTTTCCTTCCTTTCTCCTCTCCCTCCCGTTGCCCTCCCTTGAAAGTTTAACAAGATCTTTTCTGTAGAAGGCGTCAGCCCGCCCTCCCTCGCTCAGGTAGGAAGGCAGGGAGAGCGAAGGCTTCAGACTTCGTGTCTCCTAATAAGAGGGTTGAGGTGGTGCCTCCTTGACTGCCTTTATTGGAGGGGGGGGCAAAGCTTTAGCAGGGAGGATGTGGGGAGGAGGATGCATTTTATGACGAGTGCTATAAACTCTTCGCTGCCAGGGTCATAAAATATGGTTGCTTTCAGCCTGGAATCTCAGCTGTTTTCAAATGTCGTACTTTGTCTCGGATTCCTAAATGAACAGGACAGGCAGGATTGCTGAAAAAGTACCTGATTATGGTTCTAATCACGGTATGGCATCGCTCGAAAAGTAGCTTGCCTTTTTCTCTCTTTCTTTTTTTTTTTTTTTTTCCCCTCTTCCTTAAATAAGAATCCCTAACTAGAGACATACCCTTGGGGAAGTTACTTCATCCACTATAGAAGAGATACGCATAGATTTTGGAGACGGGAATAATTTTAAAGTGAGTCGTGTTTACTTTTAAAGTTTAGCTTTGAGATTTATTTTGCTTATTGGTCTATCAGAGCTAGAAGGAGGAAGTTCAATTCCAAACCAGACTGTAATTCGCGATTTTACAGAGAGAAAAGGAGCACTGTGATCAGAAGTCAAAGATTAGCTCTATTCAACACCCTTCCCCTCCACCTTAACCCCCCTTTGAGCTTAGTTTTAGCGAACATATTAATGAAGAAGGAAAATCTCTCTTCATTCATGTTCACCCACAAAAACAGGGCTCCTCTCCATTAGTGCCTGTTTCTTATCGAAAAGAACACGAATTCTCCTGGAAACTACCACCAAATCCCGCAGGGTCAGAGTTAATACCCCACCAGGCTCTAGAAAGGAAACTGTTGGCTTCCTCAATTGTGATAAGGGTGAAATGGATCCAAGCAAGGACAACAAACCAGGCCTAATGTTTGTCTTTGAAACCCCCGAAGATGTGGCAAGTTTTTGCCTGGGAGTAAAAGCCATCATAAAAATGTTTTAGAACAGTAGTCCTTTTTGTGGCTTTTCAGTGGATCGAGGAGATTGTATTTATGAAGTCCTGGTCTTAGGGACCGACCTTTCCTTGGGAACTTTTAGATTCCTTAGGGAATGTTACAAAAGCAAGCAGTGTTATGTCAAAAAAAACAAACCAAACCAAAACAAAACAAAAACAACAAAAAAACCTCAACAAAACAAAACAAAAAAACTAAAAAAAACCACACCAAAAAAAAAACCAACCAAAAAAAAAAACCCACCCCCCCCTTTATTTATTTTAGTGTGTCTGTGTGTATGTATGTGTGTGAGAGAGTGTGTGTTGGAGCATTTCCATTCTTCATTAATCTAAGCCTGTTTTCTTAGTATTTGTATTCATCCTGATTCCTCTTCTAGAGAGCTCAGCTGGGGGTAGTAGGGAAGTGTGAGGAAGGCTTTTACGATGGACAAGTAAATTCTACTTTAAAAAGTAGAATTTAAATAATAATGAAAGGTAGAATTTAAATAATACATAGAATGAACATGTTCAATGTTTGTTTTGCTCAACTTGGTTGTTTGGAAGCTTGTTTGTTGTTTGGTTCTTTTTGGGTTTTTTTGTTTTGTTTTTTGTGTGTTTGTGTTTTTTTTTTTTAATAAGTGTTTTTGTAAAGCACCTTCTATCACCATTGATATTAATCTAGAAAAAAATACATGAAATAAAACATGACCTTTTTCTTCTATATCACTGATAACAACCTTTTTCGCCTAAGAAGCAAAAAGAAACATAAATGAAAGTGAGAAAAAAAAAAGCAGGGGGAAACCTCCAACCTTTGTGGTTGTGTCTCTCTTAATTGATCTTTCATGTGCCAATTTAAATCAGCCTTGTTTTTCTAGCCATTATTTTAGCCAGTGCATCCTGCTTTAGATCATTTCTTTTACTTTCTTTATTTTTAAAGAGCTATCTCAGAGCATCACCCATTCAACGAGCCAGAGCCACTGAAAGTAACAAATAGAACATTATTATAGAAAAATGAGAGCACTGAGAAATCAGCAACTGGAAGATACCTCTGTAACTAATAAATGAAAAGAGCCTTTTGATGGCTCCAGCTGAAAAGATATTTTATTTTATTTTTTTTTCCTCCTGTGTGTGGGATTTGAGATGTGTGATTCTATGGAGCAGCCAGGCACCCCTGCTGCTAGGCCCTGGCTAGGAGTTGGCCCCCCTCTGGCAAATGTTATGGAGAATTGGGAGGAATTTTATGGCTGTCTTTTCCCTCAGCTCTTTTTTCTTTTGTCTTCTTTGAAGAATGACTTTAGACATTTTATTTACATATTTAACCATGGATGAAAGAGGAAAAAGAAAGCATTTGGGCCGTTGTGGGAATAGTGATATGTTTAAATTAATGGAAATCTTATTAGGCTTCTAAAATTTTAAGCAAAAGATTTTTAATGAAACTTTATAATTAAACATGATTTCAAATAATGTGCCAACTCACAGGAAGGATACATTTCTCCCTCTAGCTATCCATCTCCCCACCTCCCAAAAATGTGCAGAGGAATAATCTGTATCTTAAAGTCCAGCTCTTCTTCTGTCCCATAAGGAAAAGATTAAAAAACTTGAATATTTAATAAGGCCTGTGATAATTCAAAACATAACTAAATATTTTGTAGGTAAAGCAAACCATAAACAAGCCAAGAAAAAAGACACCACCAACCCTCCTCCCTGCAATGGCAAAGTTGAATGCTCTATAATCTATTACAGTGACAGTGTAATAAAATACTTTGATATGGGCAATGGTGAAAATCAAAGTTGCATCTATTCTATCCATGTTAAAGTCAATGGAAATTACGGTGCCAGGCAAGGTTTTCTGAAATGGGATTAAAGAAGACCCAAATAATCCATTTGAGATAAAATGTTCTGACACTTCAGCAGTAAAGAGAAATGAAATGATCAGCTTGGGGAGTTGAAGAGTTAATTAGTACATTAAAGATTTTTAGTTAAATAGTCTAAATGGCATATGATTAACAATAGTGTGTTATGACAGAACGTGACCTGATATCGATAATCCTATGTTTAAGAAGTCTGTAGCTATAACTGCAGGTTTAATATTTCTGGCCAGCTGTTTATTACACAAAAAATAGAGATCACTTTAATGTTATTCCTTCCTCATCTGTCTTTCTATGCACTTATTCAGATCCCTTGTAAATCCCTACATTTGCTGCCTGTTTCATTCCAGTAATAAATGCAACATGTATATATTTTTTAAAAATGTTAGCTATACAGAAAATAACAACTGTAAAAGAAAAAGATCACACTCACACAAGGAAAGCTGATAACTATTTTCGCAATTTTATAAGCCTATATTTCTTACTGAATTTCCACTAGATACTAATAAAATTAAATGGGATGGAAAGAAATGTTTCTCTCTTTTTTTTTTTTTTTTTTAACCAAATGNTTTTTTTTTTTTTTTTTTTTTAACCAAATGGGCTTATTTTTCCTAGTCACAGAATCTTTGTAGCAGTTTTCCTCCAAAATTTAAGTAAACATGACTGCCTAGTAGGACAGGCATTCTGAGAAATATTCCCATGCAAGTGCGAATATTCACAATGCATAAAAGTTTTAATTGCCTTAGAAAGCCACCACCACCAACAGCTAAAAGAATTAAAAACAAAAACAAATCATAAATGGATGAGTGGGTTGTATAGTATTGCTCTAATACAATTTAGCTGGCTATTTTAAGGGCACTTCCCTTGAAATGTGGTTTGAAATATTACCAAAGGTTCGACGGGGTGCATTAGTGTGAATTGCAAATCAGAACATTTCTTTAATCCCCTTTTCATGGCCTGGCTTCGGATCAGTGGCATCTAAGGGACTCCCCACTGATTCTGGCTCAGGAGGAACCATTCACTGGGGCAGCTTCCCTCCTCTATTCCCACAGTCCAGAAAACAACACCACAGACAGACACCCTCCAACTAAATTAGATTAAACTCCTTCTCTTCCACAGCACATTAGCCTTTTCACTGCCCAAGATTCATTATTCAGCTACTCCTAATTTAAAGATACAGTATTTTTCTCCTCTTAGGAATAAAAACAACAAACAAAATTAAAGACAAAGCAGAAAAAAAGAAATGTTCCTGGTCAGAAATAAAACCAATAATTCTAAATTTGCATAAAGGTAGGAGAATATCCTTTTCACTTGTAGTCTAATATTACAGGGATATTATACTTTTAAAGTACAGGTCACAGCAGAAAGTTCTACATACAGTAAAATCGAGGACAGGCCCAGGAAAAAAGAAAATGCACACAGATTTTCTCTTTCTATATACACACCATTCAAGAAACTTTACTCATCAGTCCTCTTGCATGCACTGTTTGCATATCTTGCAGCCAAATCCAGGCTTGTAAAGGCATAAACACAGTGAAAAGTGCATGTGATAGTGAGGATTAAGTAGTTGTCATTTCCTCCCTTATTTCCATCCATAACTTCCCCTGTCTTACTTTTCCAGGTGAAACCAGTCTTTTAAAATCCCTCTCATTCAGGTATGAGTCTGCACCTCTTCACAAACACAAATGAAAGCAGGTAACGATAGGCAGGAGCGGGAAGAACCCCAAGCAAAGTGTCTCTTGGGTCTCAGGGGTCTGGATGGCTATTCCTGTGCTCACAGAGTCAGGCATATGAACCACTTCCCAGCAACTCCCACTTCTGGGCACTGGTTTGTGTAACCTACAACACTCGTGTGCCACCTGGATGGTGCAAAAGGAGAAAAGTAGTAAGATCTGGCTCTTACTGTTCTCTGATTTGAGAAGAAATGAACTCTGGTACAGGAGAATCTCTACTCCTCATGTTTTTCAGTGCCCAGGTGGGCAAGAAGGCCAGGGGCATCCTGGCTTGGATCAGCAATATTGTGGTCAGCAGGACCAGGGCAGTGGCCTGTGCTGGTCAAAGGTGAGACCCCATCCCAAATGCTGGGGTCAGTTTTGGGCCCCTCACTGCAAGAAAGTCATTGAGGAGCTTGTCCAGAGAAAGGCAAGGGAGCTGGGGAAGGCTCTGGAGCACAAGTCTGATGAGGAGGAGCTGGGGAGGCTCAGCCTGGAGAAAAGGAGGCTCAGGGGTGACCTTCTCACTCTTCACAACTCCCTGAGAGGAGGTTGTAGCCAGGTGGGGATCCAGCTCTGCTCACAGGGAACAAGCAAAAAGACAGGAGGAAATGGCCTCAAATAGTGCCAGGGGAGGTGTAGATAGGATTTTGAGGAAAATTTCTTCATGGAAAGGGCTGTCAAGCACTGGAACAGGCTGCCCAGGGTAGTGGTGGAGTCATCATCCCTGGAGGTATTTAAAAGATGTGTAGATGTGGTGCTTTGTGACATGGTTTGGTGGTGGACATGGCAGTGATGTGGGAACGGTTGAACTTGATTTTAAAGGTCTTTTCTAACCTAAATGATTCAATGATTCTATGCTCTTTTGTAAAGCAGCATAAAGTATCTGTCCAAGAAATTTCTGATGCAAACGTTTGAAGCATCTAGCTGGCAGAGATTTATAAAAATTGGGTTTGTTCTTCTGGAAGATCCTTAAATGTATTCTCAGTACCTGCAGCTCCCAGTTGTAGAGCCTCAAAGACACCACAAAGTGTTGTTCTGTGTCTACCACTCATGTCCTTTTGAAGGCAATAAATAGGATTACATTTTCTTTTGGTACTTCCATAACTAGCCAGATTCAAGAAATCATGAAGATGATGCAGTTATCGAGAAACAAAGAAAATAATCTGTAAATCAGCACATTTTGAGACTTCTACACTTCTCAGACTTGGTATAATAATTTAAAAAAAAGAAGATTTTACCTACAAAACTTGAAAAATCTCCAGCACTGAAAATCAGTGACAGCTGCAGTCCTTAATTCTCTTATATGCTTTTTGCAATATCCCTGTTCAGTGAGGAGGTGGCATTGTCTTTCATCAACTGTTCAGCAGCAGAGAGTTAGGATGGAATAGATCAATCAGTTCTTTTTATCCCATATCTTCCAAACTCAGTATTTTTCCTATGGTCTTTTTCACTTCAGAAGACTCATTTATACTTTTACAGGGTCCTGCTTCATAAAGTCTGTATTTTTGTCCTATGCAAGGAGAAAAGACAAATTTTAGTTTTATCAGGAACTAAAAGCTGTCATGAAGGGAAAACTAACTGTATTAGAATCACAGAATTGCTAAGGTTGGAAAAGGCCTCTAAGGTCATCACGTTCTACCAAGGGGTTTAAGAGGATTTGCTAGTTTGGGATGTAAGCTAAAATTCCAGACCTCTCTATGAGAACTCTCATGTCTTCTCAGTCACTCACTTATACTGTTGTCTTGAGGTAATTTTTATTTGCATAATTTAATAATAGTATCAATTTTAACCTTTAACAATCCTTGACCCAGTTCAGATCTGAACTAAAGTCTAATATCCCAAGATTGTGTCTATTGGCTATGTACATGATATTCCCCACAGGCATGTGTTACTCCACCAAGATATATCATGATATTCTTGGGAAGTACCAATTCCATCACGGCTTTATGTTCCACCCCTTCTTACACTGGGCATCTGCCAGAGGGCACTGGCAGAGACGGGATATTGTGTTAGATGGACTTTTGGCCCAACCTGCTTATTTGTTGTACATTCTTAGATGCCAGAAATGTCTGATATGGGTTCAGTCACTTCTGTAAGTTGCTCTTGGACATTTTCCATCTGGCATTTGGATTTTAAGAGTGTGATGGCAATCCCACGTTCTAGGAAGGAAGCATGAAAAGTGAGACATTTAAATACCATTGTTTGGAATGCAATTTATTATTTCCAGATCACAAAAAAGGAGATGTTTTGTGTATCTTGCATGCAAGAGGCACAGGAGGGACTGATCCAGTAGGTAAGGCAGGCATGTCAGATTTAACAAAATGAGCATACAGGTCACATATAAAAGTTGATTCTGTCCAGACATCATGGCAGATGTGTTTCTGGTACATTCTTTCCCTCATCTGATGGCACTAAAACCTAACCATAGCTGGTTGGCAGAGTCTGTGATCTAGGCTGTCAGGCTGCAGGATGAGAAAACCCTGCTCAGGCTGTGTTTTGGCCCAGGGTGTCTATTGGCTCTTTGAGACTCACATTCACTCACAGCCTAAACCACAACCCATCCTAATGCTACAAAATCCAGTCTCTTCTTTTATCCTCATCATACATAACCTCACAAGGCTGCATTTCCCATGCCAAAGCAGGAATTTGATAGGAATGTTAAAGTACTTGACTGACAACTGACCTGGCTCAAACCCCCAAGCTGCCAGCCTGGTACAGGGTCAGACACATGAAGCTTTCCTACACAGTGGAGTTACACCAGTGTGGAATATGGTGAGGAAGACTTGCATTTAGACGACTCTCAGATGCTCCCTATTGAATTATTATTTTTTGGGAGTGATTGAAACACAGTGGGTGGGATATCTGTATCTGCATAGGGAAGACAACAGCATGGGTTACATATAATGAGATAATACTGCTGGAAAATGTCTCTGTGTACTCCAGCCTGCTGTCTAACTTTGTGTCTCCCCTGTCTTTAAATGAAGAATATTCTGCTTCATATTAGTGAATGGGAAGTGCTCAGACATTGCAGTGCTGGAATATTCCATTACTCCACAAGAGAGTGATCAGAAAATTTAGACATTTGGGAAGATACAGACAGACCTTTCTAGATCCATTGCAAGTTCAGTATATATAATATTTTGTGTTTTGGCAAGCTCATGTTCAAGAGCCCAGAAACAGTGTTACATGCTGCACACATTAGGCAACCATGTATACAGAAACAATTCAAAGCAGCTGTTGAAGATCAGAAATTTTAGGGGAGCTATAGGGTGAATTCCTCCATCTATACATTTATTTTTTTTTTTGGAAGGGGGAATGCAAAGGAGGAGGGAATGAAAAATTGATACTGCTCTGTGCTCCAGATGAAAGAACAAACATAATTTTATTTTCTTTAATGACTGTACTGGATTCTGAAATTAAACCCAGCGGGTAAAAAGATCCTGTGCAGATTTCAAAAGAGATCGTGTAGTCTGTCCATGTGCTAAGGCAGGCACATTTTTTAAGCCCTGCCATGTTCTGTAAAACTGAAAAAGAGTTATCCCTGTAAGCATTCTGCTTTTCAAAGCCATCTCTCTCCCTCCACCTACCCCAAGTCAGTAGATATTCCAAATAAATGTCATCCTAACTTGAAATGTCATTTTGTGGTTCCTCCCTCTAACTTTAGAGGAAGAATTGCTGTATACTCTGCAGTAAATATTATTAGAACTCAGCATACAGACAGCGCTTTTTTTTTTTTTCTTTTTTAACCTCTCAGCAGAACCAGACAGAAAAAGAAGCCAAAAAAGCAACAACAACAACAACAAAAAAATCCCCAGCCATATAAATAACTGAATATAATCCCCAGTACAGATTTTAAACCAACTGAACTGAGAATAGCTAACCTTCGCTCTGAACTCGCTCCAGCTGCAGGTTAATGCAGTTAATTGCAGAGCACCTGGTCTAAGCCTCAGGTATATGAATCATCCCCACAGCACACCTTTCAATCTTTTATTCTTATGTAATGCCCTGGGGCAGCTGACAGTGCCTGTTTAAGCTTTGTTCCTAGTGGGTGTGCCAATAGGCTGTCAGAATTCCCTTATTATATGCAAAAGAAAGGCTGTACTTTAAAGCATCGGTGTGTATCTCCGAGGCCGTGGTTTGAGGATTCTCTGTCTCCGGTAGCAATACTGACTGAACACGTCCCTGCCTTCCCTCCACAGCAGCCTCTGTTCCTGGGGTCCTGCTGGGAACTGGATCAGAGGATGGACTCGCCTTAAAAATCAACCCTAACGCCATTGACAGATTTTTAACACCAAAACAAGGCATAGCAAGAAGCTGGTATTGCTTCTGGAATCATCTCATTCTCAAAAGGTGGCTTGGCAGTGTGAATACATAAAGCCATGTGTGTGTATGTAAGTATGTATACACGTGTGCTCTTATTTGGATGTGTTTGTCAGACAGCAGTGTTTTCAGAGTCTATGTACATACACATTACTGCAGACACTCATACAATGCATCTTTTAAAAACATGGCTAGTCCTCTTCAGTTTGGGAAGTTCTTTTTTAACTCTGTAAGCAAATTGCTCGGCCTTTATCCATGGAAAGCCTCTTCTTGGATGTAGATTTATTTAGAACATCAATAGTAAAAAGGCTAAGTGAATTAACTGTTTACCTAAACACTATAATGTAGATGCATATAACATATGCACAACCATGTGTGTTTTATAAATGAATACCTTTGTGCACATGTATCAGGCACTGAAATGCCTACAGGG
Organism: Formicarius rufipectus; assembly: GCA_013399695.1. Lineage (NCBI taxonomy): Eukaryota > Metazoa > Chordata > Aves > Passeriformes > Formicariidae > Formicarius > Formicarius rufipectus. The sequence continues at coordinate 3,646,298 of VXAU01000197.1, forward strand.
GTCTTTTGGTAAGGGTGAACTACTTGTAGATACTCGTAAGTTCTTGCTAGTTCTGGGATTGATTATGTCGTGCTTATTAAAGTGGTTTGCAGCTTTAAACTGGTAAATATCATTTAGAAAGGGCAGGACAATGTTTTGAAAATAGTTGGTCACTGCCTTATCTTGCACAGACATAACTCTTATAGTACAGTCTCATTTATCTTACCATGTATTAACTGGTCTGCATTTCTTTACATAGGTTTAGTGCAATTGTGTCATGTGACATCCTTCAACTATAGGTGATACATAGGTAAGGAATTTGAAACTAATGGATATCAAGAAAGTTAGTGGAGAAAAGTCGTTAAGAGAAGGCAAATGAGCTGCATTGAACATGTACTTTATACACAAAATTAATGATAGCCTGCATGAGAGGTGTACTATAAGAAGGACAGTCTGGAAATCATAAAACTGCCCTCTTTGGCAATGCTGATTTCTTGTTTCTTTGATGTGTGTTAGCACAGAAGATTAGGTTACTCCTTAAATTACACGCAAATAATAATCAGACATTGTCACAACAATCTTGATGTTGTCATCTTTTCCATTATATCATTCCACTGCATTGGTTGGCGAACTACCACTCAAATACCAAAGTACACACTCCTAATGATTATGATTTCAAGCTACTTATTTTCAGGCTGCCTGATAGACATTTTTTTGCCTCTTGCTTCATTAAATGTCCTCATATATAACGAGTATGTTACAAGTGTAAAATACCTAAATTTCTGATTTCATAGCATTTGATGTTTTCTTTGTCCAAGGACAACAGAGGAGCAGAACCCAAGGGAAGTGTTCAGCCAAGCACTGTGAGCCTCCATGAACAGGAGCCTTCTGAGAAACTGGGATGCCTTTCAGACAAAAAAGGCCAAAGATGCTGTCATAGGAATCAACACCAAAATTTCTGCTGACTTACATGAAGTCAGGTTTCTGTAGCTGGAGAGGTCATGTACAGTGAGACCACACCTCAAGGGTGACAGACCCCAAAAATCAGAGCATTCATCTACCCTTTCAGGATACAGATGAGTTCTGTTATACAGAAAGTAGAATTTCTATCTATGTCACCTGGTTTAGGATGGATGGTTATCTTTGATGAACTGTAGGAAGAGTGGTGTCTTTATGTTTCCCTAGTTGCACCCTTTTTACCATCAGTGAGAGGGCATTAATCTGCTTAATATTTAGACAATGTGAGGTCATTACAGTGCATCTTCCTCCTTTGTAATCAGCATTGGCTCATTCAGTTGGGCAGGATGGTTCATCCTATATTGTAGTGACACATATGTGCATCTATCTTGATGTGACAGGAGAATCCAAGTAATGCAGTTTATTACCTAAAATAGTGGACTTGAGTTCAGGCATAACTCATCTACTGTAAATTCAGATCATCTTTCTGCGAGGGCCTGATCAAGGTCTGGGCATCACTTCTGCTTTTTAAGTATTGCCAAAGTGATGCACAGTGGAGAATTTAACTGTAAGAAATGGGATCCCTCTTATATTCTGTCTCTAAAAGAGAATATATTAAAGAGTCATCAGTGATTCAAAGTCCATGACATAAGTGGGAAGTTGTTCCAGCAACTCTTAATTTTGTTTGGTTGCGCACTCTAGAATTTGCTTTTAATGTTTTCACTGTCCTTGGCTTTAACTTTATTAAAAATTCAGCTTGAAATTCAATTAGATGATAGTTTATGTTACTGGAGTAAATATAGTTTTATCATCAGATGGGTAGCTTACTTTCAATTTTGCTTTGCCATGTCGAAACACTGAAATAAGAGTTACCAGTGTCCCCATTTCTACTCATCCCAGGTATTCCTGCAGAATCTCTCCTCCAATTTCAGAACAATGTTTATAACAATGCTCTGTCAAAGGTAAAGCAGAGGATAGACAATCCCTTCTTCACTCATATGGTGAATACTTGCTGACATAGGTCATAAACTTGATAGTATTTATTCCAAACAAAAGCCTGACATTATGTGGTGCTGGTTATCAGTGACAGGGGAAAGAGAAGGGGAATTCTTGCTCTTGTTTCTATAGTTCAGTTTGATTTCATTACTATTACATTACTGTGTTTGGGTTGGTTGGGTTTTTTTTGTTTTTTAAGAGGGAAAGACTTAATTTTGTTTAGCTTCTAATCTCTTGCCAAATGAACTAGCCAGAAGCATTTTCTACTGACAAAATAGTCTAAGCTGTAACGCTTCTGACTCATCTGTTGCTGTCCAGTCTCCCTTGAGTTTACTGTAGCCAAGGAAAGCTTTGGTACATGGAATATCTATTAATCTTCCGTATTAGTGGAGATAATTCATTGAGCCTGGGATCTCATTGCCATATGAAATGGGAGCACAGGAGAAACCCAAGTTTATGGGCTAAGGCAAGTAATCAATCAATGCAAACAACAGTGCCATACAGACAAGATTTAATACAAAGAATGAATGGAGCCAGCTAAGCCCCCAGGGACAGATGAACCTACTTCTCATTTTCTGTTTATTAAAACCATTCATATCAATTTGTCATGTGGAAGCATTTAGTTCATTCACGCACAAGTGTAATTTAAAAATCCTATTAATAATCCTTCAAAATACGGACTGTCAGATTCTTTACATGCAGGTCATAAGGGAACCAGAGTGGCAGCTTAAGATGCCAGTACGAGATGTACTAAACAATGGCTCAAACTCACTTTTTCTGTGGATTCTCTGAAGCCATTGTTGTTCCAGAAGGTATGAATTTAGGAAAACTCATCCATTCACTGCCCTCCAAAGGCCTGATAGGAACTTCTCTGAAATTGTTTGGGTTTTGTTTGTTTGTTTTTAAATCAATTTTCTGAGATTTTTCTATCTATTTTCTCTAATTCTCTGTGAACTGATTTCAAGAAACTTGTAAGAGTTCCTGGAAAATTCAAAAAGGTTTTCTTTTTACTCAGGAGTGAGAAGCATTTGCAAGCTCTTCCATGCCTGCAACCGAAGGATACTCATTCTGGCTAAATGCCCTTGCTGTGTGTTGCACACTCACTGCAAGTCTCCTCATCTATGCAACCCAAAACACAGACCTGCTTCACCAGACAGAACTAAGTCAGACCATTGCCAGTTGTGGTCATTGCTTGTGGGAGAATGCTCTTTTTAAGACATTTAGTGGAGCAACTTATCCAGGAAAAGGTAACTTGCTTGGAGGTAGCCCTGTCAGCCTGCATTTCTGCACCATGTATGTATTTTTATGAATTAGAAGGATCACATTTGATTCAGTGTTCTGCTGTCTCTGCAGTGATTTTTGCTTCTGGGCTTTATCCAAAACTTGCTGCAATCATGGTCTCTTCAGTTCCTTGAACTACCTATAATTCAGACCCTATATATATCCCTTTCAGAATATGACAAATGTCTGTGAACTCTAGGAGTGTAACTGCCAAAGAGCAAGTTGAGATGTAAAAGAGAAGTTTTCCTGGTGTGGCCTTGGCTTTGCCCTACCCTCTCGCATTCATCACCAGTAAGCCAGACACTTAGCCCTGGCATAACATCCATCTTCACATATGTAATTAGTATCACACCTACAGGCTCTGTTTCTTTTAAATAATCCTTTGATGAATGCTCGAGATATTAAGCATGTTATTAGAAGGAGATGGTGCTTAGAAGAAGGAAAAAATGCTATGCTTCCTGACTGCTTTGTTCTTTTGAATTATTACATTGTAGAAAAAGAAAACAAACCCTTTTGTCTCTTCCAGAAGAATATACAAAATGCTGCTACAGATCTGATGAAACTGTTTCAGGTTCAAGTAGTTACTAATAACCTAAGGCAGAAAGGAGAGGAAAGACAACCTCAAACTCTCAAAATATCCAATAAACTCATGGTTCAGGACTAGCTCAATACATGACAGCCTATAAACCTCAAGGCTGGGAATTGAAACAACAGCTTGGCATGAATGACCAGACCAGACTTCCCTCCTTAAGCTACAGTACCTGGTAAAGTTTTATAGCCCTAACAAGATCTTTAACAAATTAAAGCCACTGGAACTATGACTTTGTTCTTTTTTTTCAAGCTGCCCACCTTCCCATTTCTACCCAGCGATGCTGCTGCCCAATGGATGGTTTTAATTCAGGTCCCAGAGTTGTACAAAGCTTAGTATTCATACAATAAACCTTTCAAAGAAGAGTTTAGGTTTATTGGGGTTGTTTAATTGTTGTAGGGGCTCTGCTGTAATAAATAAAGACTTCTGACATTTTTCTGTCTTTGTTATAATTGACTAAATCTATTAGAATATATTCATAGCTGAGGGAACACTGGGATCCTTGTGACTGCACTTATATCTGCATTATTTATGTAGCAACAAGAACTAGATAAGGCAGAGAAATAAGATCCTTGATCATCATCTCCTTTGATCATCTCCCCTTCCCCCACCATTTAGGCAGAGTGTACCATGGAGGTATTCTGGTTCCTGACTGGAGTTCCACAGAGCACTTCCAGGAGCACAACAGCAAAATTTACCCAGCATTTGAGAGTTCACTGGGACTGCTACGTTAGGAGCCTTTACTCTGGGATTGTCCTCTTGGCTGTGGCAATACTGGTGCCTGATAGTGCCCCTCACAGACACCCCAGCTCTCAGCACTGAAGCCAGGTTCTGTCTGCTTGTGGTGTCCCAGCTGGGCAGAGGTGCCTGGGTGGTACTTCCCATAGTGCTGTGAATTTTCAGTAATTTCATCTCTTTCTTCCCTCTAAGAACCTTTTGTTTTCTGTGGACTTTCTGTTTAAATTCCCAAGCAAAGATACCCTTCAGAACATAGGCAATAACCCAAAGAGTCCCTTTGCATACATCTCTAAGGCATACAAGTGTTTTTCTTCACTTTCAGTGTAAGTTTCAACTGTAAATCACATCCCCTAAACTGTTTCCCCATTTCGTTCAAGAATAGCTTTTGGGTTTAGTATGAGGCCACCAAAAAGTAGCAAATTGGTACCAAGACTTTGCATACTTAAAGGAAAGGGAAAGCACATTCACACACATAATAGGATGTAAACCATGTCAGTGAGCAGAAAGAAAATGCTGGGAAAATCCCTTCCTATTACGTGTATGGGGATTTGGGTTTAGTTCTAGATAAGTTTGCATTTTGAATTCATTGTCAGGTTTGGCATGTGCCCTTCTATTGCTTACACAGGAGCCTAAGAATCAAACAGGAGTTCTGAGGATGTTGCACTTGAAGTCAAACCCGCGTTTCTTCGGGAGCTTTCATGGTCCGGGTGTAAAATCTCCAGTAAACATTAGACATAGCTCAAACAGAGAAAACCACCCCTGCTTTGATGAGCTGCTAACCACAAGGCCACCGAGTACAAAGAAGCAGCTTCTGACATCAAGACACGTGGTATTCTCAACTGACACCCATAAAACCCAAATTAGTCAAAACACATTCTTCACCAAGACTTGGAGCTGCATTTACTGCACACTGAATAAACATCCCCACAAAAGAAGTTCCAGTCATTGAGACTGAAATTAGAAATTATATTCCTGAAGTATTCTCCCTGCAGGTTTAAATCTTGTTTAATGCACTTTGGAGGATCATATCTGTCTTTAGTAACTATTCTATAAAAGGCAAACAAGCTCCCCCCTTCCCAAAAAAACCCAAAACCCAAAAACAAACGAACAAAAAAACACCCCAAAGCAAAAAGAAACCAAAATCATAGAAAATAACAGTATTCAGGACAAACAGAAGAAAAAAGGAAGGTTTTTAGGGTGTTGCTGCTCATTAAAACTGCAGGATTGATAAATATATTTACTAGGATATATAGTGAAAGCATTTACTAACACTGGGCCACTTCCACTTTGCTGAACATTCCCTCACAATGTCGAGGAAAACACCCTCTCCAGTGATGAGCTGTTGTCATATTTTGCATAATATATATCTCCACCAAAAATGACATTTTGCTATGAGATGCTAAATCTCTTATATGTCTTTTATACACTATAGCTGCTTTTCTAGTGTGTAAAGTTTTGCATTTCATGACTTGTAAATTTAGCAGACTTTCTTTTCTAAAAGGAATTAATATAAACATTATGGGATCTTTTACCTCCAGTTGTTTCTAATTCCTTCTACAAAACTGTGTGTTTCTTTGATGACTGAATTAGGGAAGGAACATGTCTGCCAAGCCAGATGTTTATATTTCCACTGAAACTTGTGTTCTGATGCTGAAAAAGTGCAATAGAAAGTCAAAGCTTAAAAAGGCAAAAAACAATAAGTCAGAAGAACCTGGCAAGGAAAGGGGTGAAGACTCCCAACCAACACTGTTGTACAGAGCAGAGAAGTGCAATAATTAACTCCTTAATGATGGCCCCTCTAAAATCCATCTCCATTGACTTTACAGGGCTTGGATCAGTTAACAGAGAATGCTCTAAGTAAATACATCTCTGTGCCAAAAAAATCTTCATAGCACAAATGATAGGGATAATGCAATATTGTATTATCCAAATATTGTAATATCCAAAATGGTGACTAGTACAATATTCTGATATTCATGAGGTTAATGAGTGCCATAATCAATGACTTTCTCTGGCAAGTCTGATATTCTCTTCCTGTGTTGTGAGTTTCTAACTGCAGAACCAAAGGAATGCTTTTTTTCTTTTCCTGTAAATTTCCAGGTTGTTTAATTTCATTGCAACAGATGCATTTTCATTTCATGATTCTACTGCATGACACCCAAAGGAGGAAAGCAGAGAGACTATCTAGAAGTCAACTGTGACATAAGGGTGATGGTAAGAAACATGGAAATAAAGTCACCTGCAAAGAGCAGCATTATTACCTTTGCACAATTAGTTGAATATATACTATATATATATACATAAACACAGTAACTGAATAGCAGCCTTTCGTGTTTATGTTGTTTGAAGCTGACATATGCTATTCCCTGTGTTTGATAATTTATTCTACCTGAATGGCATCCCATGGACCTATTTTCACTTGTTCATTTGGTTGAGCTTGAGTGTTTGTTCTCAGTTTTGTCTGCTTTTATAGATCATCCATTACATTCCACTTTACAGAAATGGTTAATCTCATATTTCCCTATAACAGTGGGTTTAGCTGTGGTTTTCCATAAGCACCACTGTGCCATAAGCACCCCAAAAAAGTATTTCCCAGGAGATCCAGATGTGTGTGACCAATTAGAAGCAGTCCAGAAATCATGGATAGTGGTGGTCATACATAAAAAGGCAACAGTTTTGCTGAGGCAAATGAGTTAATGCAGTGAGACAATTTACATGTTTTTAGAAGCTGACTTGGTTTCTGCATGTCCCAGAACCAAGGAAACACACTGCCCACAAAATATGCACAACAATTTGGGAAACCATGAGTTCAGAATGCTACTGAGTTCATCCTTTGTTTTAGTGTCTGTACTTCTGTGTCATAAGGTACTGACAGAATCCTGTGAAATAATTTTGTACAGGTTATTTTTACATCTGTACAACCGTGATTGCACAGAAAAATCCTCCTCATGTCAGGGATTAAATACCTGTTTGATAGTCAAGCTGTCACAGAGCAGAAAAATCACATCAGTCCTGCGACATCTTCCTTACTGGAATAACCTGAGGGCTGTACTGAAAGTACTAAGGGCTGTACTGGAGGCTCATGCATGGGCTATAAAATCGTAATTTTGCAAAGGAAGCATGCCAGAAGTGTGGGCTTGGTTCCTAGTGCATGCTGAGCAAGGTCCAAGCCGTGCTGTCCTTCCTCTGAGCAGGTGACAGGGCAGAGGCTCAGAGTCAGCGTTCTCACAGAAGGCTGCTGCAGTTCGGACCCTCCTATTCACACCTTGTCTGCTTTAAGCTAAACTCAAATGTCGTGACAGCAGCATGAGGTTTTACAACGCTTAGAGAAAGGTATTCATTTTCTTACATGCTCCCCTGGTACCACATTTGGTAAGGTAAGGTAAAGGCTGGAGGGGTTGAAGCGGTGTGCCAGTAAAAGTTTGTTTTCTTCTGCCAAGGAAACTGCTGTTTTCAAGGCAGATTCAATTAAAGGCAGTGGCTGTTACCTTGAGGAGCCACTTTGTTTACATTTCAAAGGCCTAGTCCTCTTGTTAGACTGATACTGTTTCATGCAGCTCCTTAATGAAAAGCATTTGTTTGGTATTATACCTCAACAGCAAATTAGATTCTCCCAAGACAGTTTGACTATGTGAGAAAGCTTTTGTGACTGCCCAGACTTCTGCAGTGTCATTAAAATAACGACCCTCACATCTGCTCTTTCAAATGCTGTTCTCAAGGAAAACATGAAAAATATTCAATCTATTCCAAAGTTACAGGGTTTATCACCCCAGGTTGATTTAGATAACTTATTTCCCCTCTAAATCCCCAAATTCAGCTTGAAATAAATTATAGCCCTGAACATTTTGATAGTTTTTCTTTCACACTAACTTTAAGCAGTGTCCCTTTCAGACTTCGTCTGATTTTAGCAAGCAGCAGTGGCAGCTTTTCTCAGAAGGGTTCTCACTATAGCAAGAAATGAAAATGATGGAAAAGATACTTTGCAGCTCTTGCTTCTCTTGTATTATCATTTTTTTTTAAAAAGGGAGCTCTTTGCCCCTGCTGAATATTTCCACTACTGACAGCTAGAAATGAAACTAAAATTCTACCTGTAAGTTATATTCAAAGAATCCTTGTGACAAGGTCCAAAGACAGCTATAAGAATGTCACTTATCTTGAGAAGCAAACTCTCCTGTAATGTAAAATGCCTATTTTATATATATATATATATATATATATGGAAGTTAGTAAGGAAGCATTATAGCACCCATCACTTTAGTGCCTAGAAAATAACTATAATTTAATTGGTGAGAGATCTATGCAGTGAATACTGTTCTGGAGTACATTCTAATCAAAAATGCCTCCAGCTAAATGATCACTAAAATCTAAAAGCCATGCTATCATTTCTATTATTCCTGGTATACTATTGCAGTCGAGTTTGGAGTACTTCCTGAATGAAACATGGAAGATTCATCCCCACACATCAAATATATTTACAATACACCATAATTAAGATTTATTTGTATTTACATCTCAAAATGACTTCAAGTTACTTTGTCACATACAGAAACTGAGCCCATGTGGGCCAGTTGCCAACTTTGCCCTCGGTTGCTGGGCTTGCTAAACAAGGTAGTTTTCAGTTTGCCAAACAAAGCTGAAATCTCTGTATCCTCAACCAGAAGAGCTTGAATGACAGGTGACTCATATTAGGAATTCCTTGTGTTCAATCAGCTACCCTTGATGTGAGATAAAGAGAGTTGATGCAAACAGACAGAACCCAGTTTCAGCCTCCTCTTGGGAGGAGTGAAGACCTTTTTTACATAGGGACAAATTCATTCCTGGCATAAGGCTTTTTACTTTAGTGGAATTATACCAAGGATGAAAACAGGTCATCTTGTTTTGTACTACATGCCTCACATCAGTGATGAAATAAACTGGGTCTCAAAGGAGAGGTGTTAAAAAGTCAGCATTTGTGCTTTGTTGTGATTCCTTTTAAACTATAAAACCTTCTAACGCTTAGTTTTTAAAATACATTAGTTTGATTATCATTGACTTATGCAACACTCGGTGCAATGACAACTAAAAGCTTTTCATGGAAAATAAAACACTTTCTGAAATCATCCAGACCCAGCAAAGCATATATATCATAGCTCTCACAAAGAAATCTGAAATCACCTGTTTAAAGTATCCAACTGGAAGGAGGAAAAAAGCCCTACAACAAAACCCCAACAAAGGCTTCTAATCATTCTTTCTATCTCCCTTTTTGTATGCTTGATTTGTGATGCTTTAATGAATCCTCATTCTCAAAAATACGTTGGGTACCTGTTTACTGGGAATTAGGCATATCATAGTAGGCATCCAAAGACGTTTATGGGAACTTTCAAAGGCCTCAAGCATAGCTGAATATTTATTTTATTATTCTATCCTGGTCTGAACTATAGTTTTTGTAACCTGAATATCTCTTTTGTACTACTCTGAATATATTTATAGTCCTCCACTGTAATGGTTGCAAATACTGCAGTCACAGTCCCATGCAGAGCCGACTGCATTGCTTTGATCATCCCATTATTTGGGTTATTTTACGACAGTTTTAAGTGGCTGAGAACTGCACAGAGATGGCTCAATTATATCATTAACCATGGGCAGCAAGTACATGTTAACAATCCCTAACTACCCCCGAACAATGTAAACAGGAAGCCTGGTGCTGGAAATTCATTTTGATGATTTCCACTGTTCTTGCAGATACTGTTTCAGTGATCCAGGTCACAGAGAGAGTCACAAATTAAAAAAATGTCTTTGCAAAGTGCCAGTGAGAAGTTTAGCTGTTTCTGGACCAAAAGAATGGACGTTTTCAGTAGTTCTTAAAGAAATTTATGTCCTTACCTGTGACAGAACTAAATGAAAAGTGTCACAGCATTTTAATTTAGTTATTGCATAATAAATTCCTCGTTATATTTCTGGTATAATGGGCAAATACGAATTAAAAAAAAAAAAACACTTCAAAACTTCAGTACTTTCACGAATGTGACTGGAAGCATAGTTATAGTTCAAAAGGAAATCAATCTCAGCATTGGACCAGCAGGAGAGCTTTGACCGGTGCCCAGCACTCGGCTCTGGGAGGTACATTTAGATCCACCTCCAAAGGCTGTGTTTGGAGTTCTGTCATCACATTAGACATGTATGTAATGCTCCTGGTGTGTTTAGTGACTTACCTGACTTTGGGAAGGGGTTTAGGGACCTAAAGCAACAAAGAAAACCCATTTTCTACCATATGGCTCAGCCAGTTTGATATAATATGGAGAAGAACAAATTGTGTCAATACTTATATTGGTTTTTACGTAAAAGCAACCTCTACATAAACAACAGAACAAATCAAACGGAAACACAGTAATCTGAACAAATGTTTTCAGAACGAGAAAGTGTAAGGTGAGCAAATTGCTGCCCTAAGGACAAGGTGAAAATCCCAAGCCCCCTTTTCCAAAGCAAACAAATAGTGGTGAAATGTAATTTGATGCTCATTTTCACCCAGGGAAAACATTTTGTCAGCCACCTTTTTTTTTTTTTCTTTTTTTTTTTTTGAGGTTGCCTTAAAAGTTGTTTTCTTGCAATCTGATCCTCACAAGCCCTGCAGTAACTCCCCTAATGACTCCCAGGGGAAGGAGTTGATCAGCACGCGTGCTAACGAGGCTGACTGATGCACTGCCTTTGCTCAAAGGTCTCAAACAACTTCATAAACACCGAGTTAGAGGTATTTTACTGCTTTTTGGCCACGACACCCATACGGATCAAAAGTGATGTTTTTCCAAAGCATCGGTTTCAAAACCAGCAAGATGTTCAGTCTTTAAGAATCCTGCAGAAACTGAAGGTTTTCAGGGAGTGAAGATGTTTCTCCCCTGATAACTCATATTTAAAAGCATCAGAACTTGAGGGTTTAAAAAAAAAAAAAAAAAGGGGATGTAACTGATTTCTTTAAAAATCACATACAAATCAATAATATAACTAAAAGTAGTAGCCAGAAATTTTAAAACTTAGTACATATTGGTAGTGACCAGTTGAGCCAGACTACAAGTGTGTGTGTTGAGGACTGACTCTCATAGGAGTTTATTAAGTGGGTTTACAAACACAGCAAAGCACCACCAAGGCTTCAACCAAAGTCATAGTTGGGTATGTTTGTTGGGGTTTTTTTCTGCTTTGGTGAAGAAACTATTTCGCTTTGATTTCAGAGTTTCTTTATAGCTTTTGACTGACAGGCAGCCCTTTACATTATTAATAAATGTTTTGAGTTTAAAGTCTTCAAACCAAAAAGTTTTTTGGGGAGGAGCTTTGGGAAAAAAAAGATGGAATTCATCATAACACTTATAATATAAAGTGCTTTTTTCTACACAGAACTTTAGTTTAATGTGTCAGAGTCATGATTTTAGTCACAAATTCTATCTAATGTTGACATAAATGCCAAGGATGATGACTAGAGGAGCTCTGTCATCAGAAAATTCACAGCAAATCAAATGGAAAGGGGAAAGTCACAAGAGTGTACCAGGAGGGATCACTTCATCACTTCATTGCCTCGGGACAAAATTGCATCCTCTAAGAGAGGGGAAGTCCAGATCTTGTGCACTGAGCAGTGGAGGGGGAGAGTGAACTTCAGCCTGAGAAGCTCCTGCTCTGGCTCCAGCTGAGAGCAGACTATTTTGCACCTGTGATTATGGAAGGAGTGGAGGAATCCAAATCTTCCAAGCTAAAATTAGCCTTTGGAAAAAAGCCACGCAAGAACCTGGTCCAATCTCCAGCACCAGTGGAAAAGCTCTTCTAGAACTGCCCAGAAGAAAGTTGCTGTGCAAGGATGATGAGATGAAGCCTCTGGTCCTGAGGAATTCTTCTGGATCTGCTGTTGCTTTCTTTTATTGACCTGAATTCCTTTACTCATTAGTTAGACAGGCTTAGTGCAGGGGAGGGTTTTCTTTTCCCACAGATCACAAAGCAGCAATAGATCTACTTCTGCTCTGACCTCTGAATGCAGCCCAAAGCCAAGGTAGCTGCACTGGTTCAGAACTCAGACCCAGTTAGACCATTCATGAGTCAGCCACTCTGCCCAGGCACAGGAACAGCAGATACAGAGGCTGATCTGCAAACCAAGCAGATCTGATGAAGCAAATGGAACAGAAATCTGTGGTTCAGAGATAAAGAACATTCAGTTATTAATGAAGCAACCTGCAGTTACAGTAGAAATATCTACAGGAGAACAGGAAATCTGGAAAGGTTCATCAGGTAACTAACCAGCTGGAGTTTGGAGAAAGGGACCATAGGAGGCAGCTCTGTGAAGTAAAATGAGAGAAAGTGGGGAGAAAATTAAAGCTGAGGGTGGGAAGTGAAGTTCTGGAAAAGTTAAGCAAGAAGGCTCGAGGTCCAAATGCATTTCAAATGGCTCTGGACTGGTGAATTCTGAGATAACTGAAGTTGACCTCAAGGAACCCCCACTCTTTCTTCCATCTAATACCTCACAGGGAAACAAAAATAAAGGAAGGGTATGAACCCATTTCTGTCTCAAGGAGGCAGAGTGTGTGAGGTGGAACCAAAAGCTCTTACTTAGTGGTGGTTTTACTCCTGCAGCTGCTACTGATGCTGCAGAGATTACCTCCTGATCACTCTCCTCCTCAGAAAGTATCAGCTCCTCTATATCCATCTAACTTAGCACTTCTTTGCTTGCAGCAACAGCAATGGAAAGGAGGAAACAAATGGTGCTTGAGCAGCTGGTGTCCTCCTGCCCAAGAGAGACAATCTGTCACCCACTATTCTGTGTTCTCAAACTGCCTAAAGCACCTTCCTGCACTCAGACACTGATTCATGGGAGATCATACCTGATACCAGCTTGGTGTCTTCAGTGTCCCGAAGGACAACTTTCAAATAACTGTATGACATAAAATACCGAGATTATGTCATCCATCAAACCAGCAATGAACTTTGGAAGAGGCCCCACATTTCCCAGTCTCACAGTTAAGGGAGGCACTGCACATCACCCTTGTTTATCACCTGATGGGTGATGATACAGTGATACTCCTCAGTGAAGTTCGCTTGCATTTTCTGTTTTCAGAGGAGATTTCTACTTGGAAAACAACAGAGAGCTGTCATTTTCATTTATGGGTTCGCTATGAAACTTCTTCCAGCTGTGCAGCAAAGTTTGTAAATCATTTGCATGCCAGCACAAGTGTGAGCAGCAACCAAATGTCACAGGCCACTGCGAAACCCTTCACAATGACTGTCAGTAAAAGTCAAGTTTCTTGATTTCACTCCAGCAACACATGGCAGCAACAGCATCACTCCTCTTAGAACCAGGGCTGATATTTGACATGCAGGAAGTTCACATTGTGGTAACATAAAAACCTTAATGTATGGTAATAAATATACTGGAAAGGATTTAATAATACGTTTTGTTTCATCATAAATTGACAGGAACCAGCGAATTAAACAGCACTCTCTACCTCTTTTCACATGATAACTCTTTTAATAGTTGCAGAGGATTTCACCTTTCATAACATAAGGGTTTTGTAAAGTATATTTTAACTTAAAAGAGCTTCAGTGTTTATGCAGGGTTTATACAGATTGATCTGCAGTAATCTATCTAGAGTTCTTTGCCTTGATGAGAGATATTTGAAGTGGTCCTTACTGTATTCTGAAGCTTCACCCACTGCATAAAGAGCTACTTCTGAAAAAGCCCGTGATGTACTGGGTAAAACATCAAGAGCAATTAGATTGAGCAAAATTATTCAGAAGAGGGCCAAGATCAAATAAACATTGCTTTTCCACAGCAGAGGGGAACACTCTCTTACTTTTTGCCTAACAACAAGGTACTGACAGCGGTGTTTCAATCAGGATGGGGCCAGACTTTGATCTCAGCAGGGGGGCTCGTGTTAACCACAACTGCAAGCTGTCTTAAAACCCACAGGTCAAGCAGGTATTTGGGGTTGCATTTTGAAGACGTAGAAACATACTTTCTCTCATTTCAACAGCCAGACTATTCATTTCGGGGCAGGAAGGGAGGGTGGAACTGCAGACAGATATATTGTTCAGATAAATCAAAATAAAAGGGACATTCGATATTTATCCCTTAAGTGAAAAATAGAATACTTCCTGTGTGACATAATCCCTCCCACCCATGCCAATGGCTATATCCCTCATAAAAATTAACAGATAAGAATTAAGGAACAACCTTCCACAGCAACAATCCCAAACATCATAAATCATAGCATTTTGGACAACTGCAGATCATTTCAGTTGATATTCAAAGAAATTAATTGGATTAATTAAAAATTTAAAATACTGCCAGAGTCAGAGCAAGATATTGTTTAAGCCAACATATGAAGATAAAATAAAAACAGGAATAGAGACATTAATTCTTGGAAGTATCTGGCTTCTACCATAGGTAAGTATAATTTGAGTTTATCAAGGCAACCCCAATGACCAAGCAATTTAGTTGACCCCTAAGTGGTGGTCAGCAGTTCTTGTTCTTCCAATCTCATAGTCAAGGTAGACACAATACACAGATTAGGAAAACGTGTGTTCCTTCAGTGCGTATCACGGTGATGCAGCAGACAAAAAGTCAGATTTGCACAGTTTTCTGATGCAGTCAGTTTAAAGGGAATAAACTAGAAGGAAAGACAAAGGGAAGCAGAAGGAAGGTTGTGGGAGGTGCCTGAAGCTCAAGTGCCAAAACAGTGAAGGAGCAGAGGTGGGTTGAGCACAGACACACAGTCAGTGCCAGACAGAAAAAGCCCTGCCAGGACAGCAGAAGCCTTTCAGAATATTCCAAGGTCCCTGCAGCACAAGCTGGCTGCATTATATGCTTGTCTTCTCTCCATAGCCTTACCCCAAGGACAAAAAGCAGTGGGAGACAGGGAGTCTCCACCTGTTTCCTTGTTTTCTCCCTTGCAAAGGTCTGAATGTAAAGGATTCTGGTAAATCTGTACTGCAAATAGCCTGCATGTGGTTATGCCCCTGAGCCTGCAAAACTTGCACACATGAGATTCCCACCAACTTGGATGGGAATTTTGTGCATAATCATTTCAGTGTCTGACCACAAAAACCATAATTGGAATTAAAACATCAACTGAATTGTTAAAAATCCAGAACCTTGGCACCAAGATAATATGGTTTAACTTTAGACTGAATACATGACATTTGCATCTATATATTATCGTATGTGATCCTGGGCATTTTAGTAGATTTTTGTTTACTGCACAGAAAGAATAAATTAAAAGTTGCCCTAAATGGTGGTAGTAAGGATATTACAAACACATATTTTAAATCAAAGCAAATTGGCCCTCCCCAACACCCACTCACCCATTGAAATTATTTTTAAAAGTACAGTGCAAACCACAACTTTTTCCTTGTATTTATTATAGAAGCTTTTCTTTTCCTTAATGTTTGATCTAGCCATAAAAGGCAAAAATGTTTTGTTAGTAAAGCTCAACCTTTGGCAGCCAACAAAGTGACTGAATTTCCTACTAATAATTTCAGTTACTCTTTTGTTTGCCAATGTGCTTGTTTCCCATAATCCCCTTGGGAAGGTATAATGTCCCTGTGCAGATGTTCAATGTTATAATTGGGCAACATTCAGCAGAAATGTCATCAGTGACACAACACTTTAACAATAAAAGAAAATGAAATAGGCATCACAGGGGACTCCCATTTCAAAGCAAACCTTCGAGGATCTGAACAGGAAGCATATTTTCCATATTACAAGTTCTCATTTAAATTACAAAAGTACATTGACATTTATTTCCTGAACAGATGAGTTTATCACCAGTTTAGTAATGAGTATCAATGGCAACCGAAATTACAGTTCCTTTCATATTGAGCTTCTTTGGAAAAATGCCTTTACTTACATTCTCATACAGATTTCTTTTATTCAGCCTATAACCTCTGACATTTTGCATTAATACAAGTTTTCATTTTATTAAAACTAAATGCTGCAGTAAGATGGTTTTGCAGGACAACACAAACAACTTGTTTCAGCCTGGGCTTGTGCCAAATGCTACTTTCTAGTCAGCCCAGCTGCAGTTGAGTACTTGGTCTCATGGTCTAGAAGACCAAAGGGAAATAGCAGCAGTGGCTTCACTCTTCCCATGTTTGCTGCTGGCTACAGAAGCTGATGTGACAACATGACTAGTCCCAGGGCAGCTCCCCAAACTCAGGGAAACTGTGCTGAAATGTCCTTCTGGGTTTGAATGATGATGCTCACAGAAGGGGAAACACCAGCAGGATGTACAGGTAATAGCTGGTTTCTTCTGGCTGTTGTCAGACCACCCACTCAGACCACCCATCCCCAGAGATGTCTTTGTGAGCCATCATAATAACCAGCCATATGGAGACCTAATGTGAGGAGCACTGCCTAGGATGGTAAAAGCAATCCCAGAAGATAATATTGGGGCTAAAGGTCTAGAGGTATGTCTAAAAAATTATTAATCCAAATTCTCGGGTACACACTGGGTATGTCTTACTACCTTTTTATTCAGGTAAGAATTCAGAGAAATTCAGAAACAGAGCAAAATTCAGTTATATCCCAGTAGTTTCAACCAGAAGACAAGTGAAACTGGGTTTTCTACATTCTCTCCCAGAATTTATATAATGGTGATTCCTGCCCAACTCACTAGCAGATTGACCAGAAGTATATTTAGGTAGTTACCACAGGTATTCCAGAGAGCAGTTGTGAGGCTCAGACAGCAACTGAGGGTACTCACACTATGCACAGCATAATCCTTTGCCATTTGAGACTGACAGGATACACTGATTAAGTAACTCAACATTGACTAAAATAATACCCTATTTTTGTCAGATGCCAAGCCAATCCAGTATATAACAATATCTGCCACTCTCTCACCTCTTATCCCCATGCACAGAAGGGCACAATTTCAGAGTCTCAGCAGCAGGTTCAGAAGGATGAGCCTCAGCTGAACTTGCCTCAGCTGGAGAAGGTTTTGCATTTGGCTGCAGAACAGACAAACAAACAAATCCAGTGCAGTGCACAAAAGAAAACTTTGAAGTAACTTTCTTATGCAGTCTGAGGTACAATGTGCTAAAGAAGTCTCAAATGAAGAGTTGCAGGAGTCTGTACCCGAAGGGGAAAGGAAGGAGTATAAATTGAGGCAGGAATTCACACAGCACATTTTCCTTCAAAGCATCATGTGCATTTGCAAGCCTTGATGCTGTAATTTGCAGTTTTGTTGTAAACATTTTGGTAAAATACTGGAAAACCACCAGTATCCAGAGTGTATCACAGTGATCTGCTCCAGAATGAGAAAAAAGACTTTCGTAGAACATTCTTGGGTAACACAACACACCCCACAGTTACCACCACCCCAGTGGGACTCTCAGCTGCTATAGCAATCTTCTCCAGAATTGGAAGAATTTCCCTAGAATTTCTGCCATTTTTTCTGACCCTGTCTATGCTCTGCCCTTCTGGAATGGACAACCAAGCAAATGTTTATAAAAATTACCAATTTATCAGAAAATGGCATACATACTAACACCCTTCATGCTGCTGCACTCCTACAGAGTAACAACAGAGCAAAAAAATCCCTAAACCAAACTCCTATCCTGCCTTTTCCCAGCAGAGTTTTGACCCTTCCAAAGGAGACATTCCTGAGATTTTATGAAGTCCAGCAGGAACTTGGTTTTTTCATTGATCTTATGTGGAAGTTGTACAAATGCCCCTAGTCAAGGATGATGGTTTGAAAAAGCTTGAAGAGAAATTACATTACACACACACACATGACCTCTAATGACAGGGAAGGAATAAATATAGTACCTTAGCCAACTCCTCTGCCCTCCTCAACTCAAACCACCTGGAGACTTTCTTGCTTTCTTAAGCTCCTGCTGTTCTGGCTGTGTCTTTTCCCACCTTCTCCAATCCTTTCATTCAATTGCATTTTCGTCTGCTCTAAAATCAAATACTTGTTCAAAGCTCTGTGTAGGTGAAGGCAAAATTACATCTCTTGCTTCATTTTTTCCTTTGCTTCTCCAGTCTCTCCCCTGAAGGTTTCCTTAATCTCCACTCAGTCTCCATGCCTTCTCTCCTGCCAAGTTCTTACCCTGACAATAAGGTCAGAGTTTTGCCATCTCTTTCCTGTACAAAAACAATCTACAGACTCTGCAATCATCTCCATATGCAGTGACCATATTTTCCCCTCCTTTTAACTGCTGGCAGTGTTGTCATAATCTGTGTCTTTAGTGCCACAAACCTGTTTCAGCACAAACAACTGCATGGTTCTGATTACTCCAGTCAGGACTGGAAACCACAGGCTCAGTCACATGGGTGGGTGTGCAACAGTGGGTCAGAGCTGCTTGCTGAGGAGGAAATTACCCTGTATAGAACCAAAATAAATCATACAAGTCCAGAATGCTGAGAGGAAAGGAAAGGGGAGGGGGGAACAGGAAAAAAGGCAGTGGGAAAAGGTGAGAAATACTAAATAGGAGAAATGATCCATTTTGTATGGAGGTTCCGATAATGAGCAGATCCTACATCCATTACCTACTCCTAAAAGAGCTGACCCTGACACTGAAAATCTTTAAATTTTGAGCTATTAAAGTGATGGAAAAGGGAAAATGGGATAACACGTTCAGGAAAGCAGTTATAAAGTAGTGTTTTCCCCTGGATAACAATATGAGATCTGGAGGTGTTGCTCTGAATTTAAGAGTGGAATTTCCATCATCCATGAACGGTTTTCAGAAATTACACTGCAGTGGCTATTTTACAATGAATCAGATCTCAGTTTGCTCACACACCTCAGTATATCCACAGGGGCACAGCAGCTGGAAACAAGGAATTCAAGAGCCTGCCTCATTGACTCGTAATTGTCATATTTACTATGTCATATTGTCATAATCCACAAACCCAGATTCAGCGTTCAGATCCTTTAAAATAAACTGTCAGGGGCTGGGAAGGGTGTTGAAAACAGCTTCAGAAGGTTACCTTAAATCCTCTAACATACTACAATGTATGTACATCTGTGCTGGCTCTAGTAGATGTCGGAAAGTTTGCTTTTTCTATTTTCTTTTTTTTAAACTGAAAAAAAAGAGAAAACCAGGCCTCTAACAGACCCTCTTTGATCTCACCTGGAAGCAAAGTTCTAATCTGGCCCTGAGAATCTCTACAGTTCAGGCTTAAAAGACAAAAGAGAGGAGAATGTGAAAGGAACAGGAAGCGGCACATAAAGTAAAGCAAACGGGCTTAGAAACGCAGCCTGGTTCCTGGGAATGGCACCGCGTCTAGTTATGTCCTTGGAAGGTTGTTTTTTTAAAAAAAGCTGTCTCAGAGATGTGCAGCAAATGGGACACGACAAGTAGAGCAGAGCTGAGTTATTGCACTGCCCACAGCAAAGAAAGTCCCACTTAGAGGATAGCAAGGAAAGGAAAGGTGATTACCCCCAAAATTGCCCATCCGCAACTGAGGGTTTAAAGCAAACAATGCCTGAAAAGCTGCATTTTAGAAAATAAAGCTTATCAGAACACAAAATGTAAAAAATTAGCATCTCCCTGGCTGTGGATTTTGTTTTTCTGCAAACAGAAGAAAAATGTGTATGTCTTTATTGTCCTTAAGGCACAGTCAATGGAAAGTGTAAGAAATTAAAATGTACTAAAATACTTTCACTGAAATAATACAAAATTAACAGTAGCTGCTCCATATTGGAATCTGCCCATCAATGCCATTTCTGAGTTGGCAGTGATACCAAAACTTTTCCAAATTAACCCAGCTCTATCGGTTATGTTAAAGTATCCAACAACTGCACGGACACACAAAGTCCTCTGAGAGAGAAAGGAAAGCCAGCACCTTCTTGGCTACTTTTCTAAAATCTAGAGACCCTCGGGAACAGAAAATAACTCATTTACAATGGCTTAAAATTAAACCAATACATTGTACCTGTGCATCACTAAACATATACTTTCCCATGACCCTGAGTGTCCACGCTTTAATTTACCCTTACTCTGTTGGTGGAATGCTGTGCACTGATGAACCCAGTGTGTCCCCACTCTGCTTGTTACAGGTTCCCTCCCTGTTGGGTGTCCCCAGGGTGTTGGTTTTGCTCCAGAAAGCACTCTGCCTTTGCTCAGCAGGTGGAGCATCCTGCGTGCCCCCACATGCCTGACCATTTTATCCACGGCTTTGCTGGATCCAGGCACCCCGTTTGTACTCGCACCCCATCTTGTCACTCGATCTGCCTGAAGATCCTACACACCCACATGATATCAGCACACAGAATCAAAGCTCTGCTCTTGGCTTAGGTTAAATATAAATCAGGGGAAGGACTCTTAATGTAATTTTTTGTGTCTTTCTGGTGTTAGCTTGTTCTGTACAGAATTTTAACAAGAGAAGTTGTATTTGATGAATGAAACAGAGACAGGGACTGTTTTAAGTGGGGTTCTTCCCCTAAACTATCCATTCAGTTACCAGAATTTTCTGTGTATTTACTGTTCAGGTTTCCTAAGTGTCACTTCATTTACCATTTTCACTAACAGACAGGCACGTTAATTTTCCACTTAGGCAGTAGTTTACCCCTATCAACCCATGGGTGATGCACTCTCTTTTCTGTTCACTGCATTCCTCTACAACAAAAGACTTCCTGCTGTCAATTTTCAATACTACTTGTTAATTTTTCTCTCTGACTTTTACAACAAAACAGGCCCCTTAGGTAAGCATGTAGTCCTCTTGCAGCTTGAATATATCAGCAATCACTTCTCTGCCTCTTACTAATGTCCAAAACCAAACCCTCACCTGGTGCAAACTATCACAGCTCCACTGACTCCAACACTGCAGCAACCTGCTCTCCTTGAAGGTCCAGCTCATGAACTAGAAACTACTTACACCTTTTCCACAAAGCCCTCTGCTTATCAGATTGCACCTGGTACCACAGGCAAAATGATTTCATCATATCAAACCTTTATTATTGTGCTTTATAACAGTACAGGCAATTCTCAGGGCAGGACAGTGATAATTAAGTGGGACTGTGGTCTGTGTGCAGGGGCACAACTGACAGCAATAACTGCATATTACAGCGTGTATGGTCCAAACCAGATAATGCCAATCTTGTGTGTTTCCAGCAGCCTTCACTGGGGACGTGCTACTGAGGTGTCTCATCTGTATCACAGGACTCACAAGGCTGCACATTTACTCTTTCTACACTGTAAAGAGTTGCTCCTTCCCAGTTTATGCTAACAGGGAAGAAACTCTACCAAGTTATCTTTTTTGAAGTCTTTGTAGTTCTTTCTTCCAGTTTCATTAATGAGTTGATGGCCATGGTACAGCAGTAAATCACTCCACCTTTCAAAAGCAGGTTGGCAACCTGCTGAATAAGAGTGATTCCACTCCAGCAATTCTACCTCCTCCCCCCACCACACACCCTTTTTAATTGCACATTTTCTAAAATAGTCTAAGATCTGGATCAGCAAATGGTCTTTTTGGTGCCAGCACAGAAAACAGTAATATGTGAAAATGTCATGTGCAAACTCGCATATCTCTGTGTATCACAGATGTGATATTTATATGGTTGGTCTCAAACAAATGTATTTCCAAGCATACTTCTTCCTAGCAGAATAAGATGCTGAAGTTTTTACCACACAATATTTTCTTCTTTCTTTTCTTGTTTCTGAGTGTGTTGGTTTTTGGGGGTTTCTTCCTCCACCACCACACCACCCCCCCTTCCGTGTTTTCTGTGTTTTTGCTTTTGGTTTGAGCTTGTTTAGGTTTGTTTTGTTTTGTTTTGTTTTTTCTTTTTAACTCCTTATTAACAAGGCAAATCCTGTTTTACTTGTTTACCCTCGAGGAATTCTGCTCTTACAATTATTTTCATCATTTTAATTGTAGTGCAAAAATATGAAAAACATCTTTCTAAAGTACCAGTTCTCTTACAAAAGCACAGTGGTCCATTGCATGTTTGGGACCTGTTGTGTTACTACATTATTATGCACTGCCAGAATATACAGTAAATCTCACTTCAGAGAGGACTGCAAGCTCAATAAAATGAGTGGTTATGATACTCCAGGTACTGGAAATATGAGTCCAATCCTTCTCCAAAGCCAGTGAGTTCTCAGGAGTCCAGCCTGTGCTGTCCACAGCTCCCTGCTATGGCTGTTTCCAGGAAAGGCTCCAATCTTGGGCACAGAGCCACACCAAGGCACAAAGACAGCTCAGATTTATCTACAATGAGATTCCCAAAGCTTCTGCTTCCAGATGCATGGCACAGGCACACCTAAATAATCTCTGAGTAGTTTTATTAGCTTGGGCACAGCCTCCCACGAGCAGAGATCTGAGCTGGCAGCAGAATCAGTGTGTCTGCACATCACACAGAGTCTGAGCTGGGGAAGGGTTTGCTCAGGGCTGGTTTGAGCAGCTCAGTGCCTGTGATTCCATCACCTGAAAGCTGGGCAATCAGGCTGCAAGTGGAGAACTGAAGGTAGATAGGGAGTATGGAAGAGTGGCATTTGAAGATAGAAGAGATACAACAGTTTGCCAAGGTCTCCACAGTTTGCTTGTGGAAATTTCTGATACTTTTTCAATTCACAATCTATACTTAAACTTATTGAATATATATTTATTTAATATCAGTCTTAAAATTTTGCCTGTGGCAATGCTGAAAATTAAAAAAATTGTGGAGTCATTAACTAAAGAAAGATATCAGATATATCGACATGCATTTTATTTTTCTCACTACAGAGAAAAGCTTCATCATAAATATATAAATCTTGTAGTTTCACATCTGAAACAGAAGGCAAATTAAACTAATAATGCATAGAAGATTTGCTGTATGTATGAACTGACAGGCACTAAATAAACAGCATCTTGGTAGCCAAAATCCTGTTCCAGTTTGTAGGATGTCAACATACACCTCAGTAACACCTCTAAAACTGACCCCTTGTAGACAGAAAGAGAAATCTAATTTGCATTAGAATAGTAAACATTAAACTCATCTTGACTTCCACAGATCAAATCTGTATTTTTATTTTGATTTACTGGATATCATCAAATTTAAAGTGAATGTCGTAGAACATTAGTTTTCAAACTCCTGAAGAGACGAAGAAACCCCCTAGAGCAGTCAGCAACACAGATCATGTTTCCTATTTCAAGACATTCTAGTTATAGAACTTTGATGGTAAAATAAAACTCTTTAATCTGAGGCATAATCCTGAAGATAGCATGCTAAAACTTGAAGAACATCAGCATGCAGATGTTCTGATGTTTTTAACCCCTGGGCTACCTTGCTTGCCAAGAAAATTTAATCTCCTAACATGTACATTCATGAACAGACTACTGCTAATAGTGTCTATGGGACAGCAACATTTCCTGCTGACAAGAGTCTGATCCTGCAATCACTGCAGCTGGTATTTGGATATGGTGGAGAACAGATTAGCTGGAACTTAAGAGAAGGTTTTGCAAAGATTGAAACCTGATTTTTGGAAGTTTTTTTTAGAACCTCTATTGCAAAACTCCAGTCTCTTATATATTCAGTAAACAAGTTAGAAAAATGTTTTAATTTTGTGCATCTGACATGTATTGAGTTGTGCTGATGGAGGTAATCACCTTAAAACCAAGAGATTACTCTGGCCAATTAAGTGAAGCACACTTATGGAGCTGAAGCCTATTAATGAAAACCATTTACAAAAGCCTCATGGGCTGCATGCAATCCTTGTCCTTTCTCTTAAAGACAAGTGAAAAGTATGAAAATTGACTGTTAAAGAAAAAGCACACATTACCATATAATTAGAAAAACATGCTTTTTGGAGTGATCATAACATTTTCATATCAAATCTCTTGAAATATGGCAGCTAATGCAGAGTGAAGCTCACACTGGAAATCCCGCATGGGCTGTGAACTGGGAAAGGATTTGTGCTGGCCACTGTGCTGAAGTTAGAAAGTTCAGACTGGTTAAGAACCACTAAGCCCTGCTTTTTGTAAGCTCTGCTGAACTTTGCCATTGTGGAAAGGATGGAGACACAGAGGCTCCCAAGCTGTGTATATGCACTGTCAGTGCTGAGATCACTGCAGGTAAGAGCAAGTGGTGCTGGGTTCAGGTGCAGGTAAGATCCGAAGGATTACTCCACACAGTTCATTTCACAAGAACATAGAGGAGATGGGGAATCCAAGAGAAGAGAAGGAAGCAACCTTCTAAACTGCACTAGTGACCAGTTCATTTAATTAAGCTCTTAGTTCTGCAAATGCAGTTTCCAGCATAATCCCTAAATCCATGCACAGGGTTTTCAGAAGCCCAACATATTTGAGAGAATGGAAAGAAAGCTAAGAATATGCTTTTATTCCTTTCTAAAACTATGAAAGGTGGACATGGGACTCGCTTTTGATGTCACCCATTAGGATCTGTACAGTATTTCAGCCTAACTTTCAACACTGCATTGTTTTCCAGTGGAGAGTTTTCCACTGTCCATTAGTAGTTTTATTTTTAAAAGGGCACATTTCAGATTATTCCATCTGACATACAGGCTGATGGACTTTTTATGGATTTTCTGAGCTAGCTCTTACAATGATTACGTATCACAGCTGCAACAATTAAATCTGTCAGGAAGCTGACTGCTGGAGATCCTCAAATTCCTCTGTAATTAGCACATCGGGAAGATCCAAATGCCAAAGCCCGGCAACCTCAAGGAGCGTGCAAGGAAGCTGAGGAACACAGCAAAGAAGTGACATCTACATGACCCTTTTTACACAGTATCAGACAGCTGGAAGATTGTTGCTCCTGAAGAAGGAGGAAAGGGGGAAGGGCAAGAAGAATAACTCCAGTTATTGCTTTGAAAATTAAGCATTTTTATAACTGGGACTTTAATTTTGAGTTATTTTCCAGGAAAATTTACTAGGAAGTAAAATAGGAAGCATTTTTCTCTTGTGTTGTTTTGATTAGTCATTATGAAAATATCAATACAAGCCCAGGACTACACTGAACTGAAGATAGGTTTGGAATAAATACATTTTGGACTAAAAAAATTTAGCTTGGGAAACAAAAGTGGTTCCAATTCAGCTGCAGTTCAGGTGCAAAATTGAAGCTGCCAGCTCAGCAAACATTCCAGAAGCTCTCTCCACCCAGCCACTGGTTGTGGCCTCCTGTAGGCTCTGGTTGCACTTTGAGAGGCTCCTGCAGCCCACACCTAACACTGAAGCAGAAGAGGTTGTTCAGAACCCCTTTGGTCACACACGGTGCCTCAGAGCTGTCTAGCAGGTGGGAAGGATACGACCTGAAGAAGGCCTCTGTGCTCCTCATCAGTACACACCGAGTCCTTGTTTCTAGAGGAGCAGCAGCAGCAAAAAAGCCTCTCCCAAGCTGGCAGGGTTATTTTACATGGCACACAGAAGCTGTCCAAGGTCATCACCAGATTGGCAAAATCAATTTGATCTATGCTGAAGTTGTAACCATGTCCAACTACGGTGACATTCTACTCCAAAGAGCCAAAAAATGCTCCAAAGAACCTCCACTGATTTCATTGAGGTCTGCTGGGATGTAACAATAAGCTTTAAGTGTCAGATGAAGTCATGTGGACATTTTTCTTTCTAGATTTCTTTCAGTGTTTTCAATTACCATGCTGAAGAAGTTTAAGATTTCAAATTTTCATCCTGATTCATAGAGGGAAACTTTTAGATTGACACTAGTCAGTCACACTAACATGGAGCTGGTGAAAAGCAGGAGAGTTACCCCAAGAACAGAGTAATTAAATACTGAATTTCATGATTGGCTCTTGTCTGGATTTCCAAAGAAACCCTGCAGAATGGTTGTATCCCAGCTAAAGCCAAGATGATGTGAAAACAGTATGCTGCCTGTGCTGTTATATAGCTTTCCCATATGTGATAATATCAGGACTCCTTAAACTATCTTTAATAAAGAGACATCAGACGACAAAATGTTGTAAATACTGGGATAAAGAAGGGAGAAAGAGCAGCCTCATCAGTGTTGGAATGTGAAGGTCCCAGGCATCTCTAGCAGTGGGGACAGCCATGCAGAAACAGGTCACAGAGCCACCCGTGTGACCTGATAGCAGAACCAATTCAAGGCTTTGGGCTTCATTTTCGTCTTTGCTTTTCCTTAATTATACTTGAAGATTGGTAATAATTAAAACGGAAATCTTACATTTCACCACAAATTGGCAGCAATATCAGCTCCCCATACCACTCCATAAATACCCTTTCCCTCTGACAAGGCAGTAACATTCTTTTGCTCAGGTAACATTCTTTTGCTCTTGCTTTTCATTTATTCTATGCTCCAATATAAAATGGGCTTCAAATGCAGCCAATCAAGAAATGTTACTCTTAACTTACTTTCTGTGTCTATGTTGTTGTTCTAGGAAATCTAAAAGCAAGGACTACTCATACTGCATAAATATTTCTGGCATACTATATTACATAGAATAAGAAATACAACAAGGATGATGTACTTGAGGAAAAGTAAAAAGTCAAGAAAGTAGTAAAGTTGAGGTCAGGAATTTAGTTGTCCTGATTCTCTTCATAGATATTTTTATTGTGTGTGTGTCTCTTGCCCTTCCACAATGGAGCTGCAATAATTTAGCCCTTTATTTGGCTCTGCAAAGCACTAAGGAATGCTCAGTAAATCAAACAGGTGTGAAGTGGGTGCAATAAGCCTAACCCTTGCTTTCCACATACAGAGGTTTTGTACAAAGAAACTGTGCCTGAAAAGAAATGTAGGTTTTTAAAATTAGATTTATTTTAGATACCACAGGTAAAAAAAACTCAAAGGATGTGAAGTGTTTTCTACCAAGTCTAGGTGTCACTGTAAGATTTCTCTGAATTAGAGGATTTCTTGAGGAATGTAGGTACTGCTGGATGTGTGAAGAAAAGCTAAACATGTACCTACACTATTCACAAGGCAGCTTCTGATTTCAATCAAAGCCACCCAGGACTAACATAAATGGATGATATATAACAAATGGAGAAATCAAAAGGTGGCAAAGCTTCTTGCTCCCTTCCCTGGCTCTGTGCAGCTTACCACAGGCATTGTGACACCTTAATGCCATTCAGCAGTCAGAGGTAAGTGATCTTCCTTTCCTGCAGGCTCGCTGTGCACTGTAGTTCTGTAGTTTCTTCTCTATCTCTCACATGCTATTGCAGTGTGGTTTGTTTTTCTTTTTATTTTTTTTAAAGTGTCTGATTTCTCTTTTGGTTGATTTTGTCTCAAATTAAATTCTGAAACTGTACTTAAAAAAACCCCCAACATATATTCCAAGGTGTCTATTCAGCACTGTTCTCCTGATCCCTACCTGAGGAGCTGCAATTAATATCAACACTGTAAATTGACAGTAATCATTGAGCCAGTGCCATGGAGGCTGGATTTAATCCATGACCAATTTTTAACTACACTCTTATCAGTGGTAACTAGATACAGCTCAGTGACTTCAATATAGCTTTGCAAATCAGAACCATAATTGGGGTTCTGATACATTGTACTGCTAAATGTGGAATGATTTCCTGTTTTCAATTGTTCCTGGGTTTCTAAAAGATTCATAATTTAAACAGAAAATTTTCTTTCTATGGGTAAGCAGAGTGATTGCTCCCTGTTTGATATAATAGGATAGAATTCCTAAATCTAGGAAAGGCATTAGTTCTGTTTTATAAGGAGGGAGTAGTTGTTTGTGCCTGGCTGAAACTGTTATTACAGATCATTAGTACTCAGTGAGGCACAGTTGCTGGAGGGATGTGGGAGGATTTTCTTATTAAAAATGGTTTCATATGCACCGACCACAATAACTCCAACTCTCCTCCTCATGTTCCCTTATTGCTTGCCATTCTTTTTACTGTAACACCAACGCAGTATCCAGTTCCTTGGATTCCCTGCATGCCCTTTTCCCTAGAGGGTTAGTGGCAGCATGGACTCTCACGGCTTCCAAACCCAGGGGGTGCTGACTGCTTACCCTGCGTGAGAAGTTTTGCTGGTTGAAAGGCAGGGCAAACAAGAGACGTGGTGATATTATTTGTAACACTAACAGGTAAACAAGCATTAAAATGTGCAGTGCTAAAAAGGATAACATAAATGGATCCTTCTAAAAAGGCAGTCATGTATCATTGGTTTCTCACAGGCAGGTTTGTGTTGCCTTGCTCACGATTCTGCCCAAACTGTAATCACCACAACCCAGCACTGAACACAAGCCTTGCAGGGATCAGTATCTGTTATTGGATCTGCTGACTGGAAAATACAGGGGCTCATGGTCCTTTCATCAGTTCTGACAACAAAGCTGCTAAAACAGGTTCAACCTAATTATGATAATCAGCTAGACAATTTAAAAGAAAAAAGTAAGTTAGTCAGTGTGGAGCAGAGAAAACACTAGCAAAGAAAGAGGTGAAAGTTCCTGAAAGAAACTTTAAAAATTTGTCTAATAAAGTCAAACCATACAAAGTTTCTGGGCTCTTGTGAATTGCTGCTGACATTTTCACTAATTAACTTAATCCATTTTGTTAAAAACAAAACAAAACACAAAAATACTCAAACAACTTCAACTAAAACTCACCGATAAACTTCTCTTTTCTATTGGCCTTTCTGCCTTTGTCCTTAAACTCAATGATAAGCACAGGTGAACAAAAAAAGTACTGTGATTTGCAGAACCTGTCTCCTTCTGCTTCTTTGCAGCTACTTTTGTGGTGGAACCAACAGAAAAAGTATTCCCCTACTATCTTTTTTTACAAGGCCAATGGGAAATAAGCCTTGATCTAAAATAATCATCACTGAATGAACATTTGGCATATGCTACATCAAAGAAAGGACAGCAGGGGAAGGAATGTGGGATAAGGGCAGGGAGCAACATTATAAATACAATGACATTAAACTCAATAGTTTGGGGCAGAAGGGCAATACAGCCATGAGAAAGCCATCTGAGCATGATAAGAACTTGCCTTCTTAACAGCATCATGCTATTAGTTTCTAAAATGATAAGATGAGCTCCTAATCTGTGAACTACTCTATCAACACAAAATAAGGATTAAGGGCATGTTTGGCTGGATTATTAGATATCTAATTTCCATCAACTTTATCTAAAATCATGTTCCTAACACCCCACATGAGAGTACAGTATTTGCAAATTCACTGGTAGGAGATCAAGCTTTCATTTTTTTAATTTATACTGTACATTTTTATTTCATGGAAGTCAGTTCGGCATTTCTATCTCTAACTGCAATGGCATTCAAATGCTTGAGTGTTGTTAGATGGAATTCTCTGAGATCTATTTAGCTCCTGTGGACACTAAGAAATTTAAAGAGGGAAAAATATTAGATACATCTTTTTATATTTATTTTTAAATTAATCTTATAAAAAAATCATAGATGTGTCCACATGGACCGTGGGAGATATGCTCAGCTTCAGAGAATGTCAGGCTGCTCACACTGCCCCTCTGTGGCCACCACTACAGCATAATAAACAGCAATATGCATTTAACATCCTCAGCTTTCTTCACTCAGTGGAAGGTAACAGAGGGTGAAACTCATCTCAGGTCATTCCCAGCCGGTGCTCATTGGAAGCCAAAAGAAGTGTGAACACATTTTATGTTCATTCCTCTGTCTCCCCCAAAAACACATCTCGGGCATTTTAAAAAATCCTATTTATGGTGGAATACTAATTTTTAATTTTATAGGTTTTATATGCTCAGAGAGTTGGGAGATTGAGAGTATAAAGAAAATTAGAACAATTGGGGACAAAGGTAAAGAATGTTCTAGTACCCGTGCTCACGCTTGTCAGTCCCATTGCTTTTCCTGACACACTGCACCTTTGCTGACAATCTACCTTAACACTATTTTTACTGGCAAGCTGTAGATTGGTCAAACACCTCAAATTTACAGATGGCCACTGGAATGAGCAGAGAAATATCTATATGTTACAGAATTGACCAGCAAATGTGTAGCAAGTTTGATAATATCAGGAACGTTTCAAGACCTGAAAAGAATATGTACTCCAGAGATTCTTCCTCTAAGGGAATCCAAAGGGGTTTTTGGCAGTTTTGGAAATACAAAGCTTTGAATATGTAACCCCTTTCCAGCTGATTTTATGATGTGCACAGTGGTTTTATTTATTTACATTTTCATAGTCTTTTTGAGGATTAATGTTTTCCAGAGGAAGATAGACAGTAGCAGATAGAAAGCTTTATTCTTCCACTGAGTTCAGTGAGTCGGGCATTTAACTTGTCTCAAAATTTACCCTTCTTAGTTACAGCTTCAAAAAAAAAAAATCTTAATCTGCAGAAAGGGAATAATGGAACTGTTCTACTTGAAAGAGACACTGGGAAGATATCTTCTCTGGGGACATGCTCATGCTGCCTGACAAGACCAAAAGAATAAAAATGAACAGACCAAAAGAGTAGAAATCCCATGTGTTTATGACATCTTTGACACAAGACAGCAAAGTAGCATATTTCCCATGAC
This sequence comes from Formicarius rufipectus, assembly GCA_013399695.1. Taxonomy (NCBI): domain Eukaryota; kingdom Metazoa; phylum Chordata; class Aves; order Passeriformes; family Formicariidae; genus Formicarius; species Formicarius rufipectus. Next base: position 3,677,221 of record VXAU01000197.1, read on the forward strand.
ACAGTTGGTTGTGTTTATTAGGATAGTACAAAGCAAGATCTGGACACAACCTGTACTGGGACTGTGATCTGAATTGCAGTGTAGAAGAGGTCAAAGGCTTTCACTTATGTCTAGACCTGTATTCTTATGGGGAAGTATCCACTGTGGATTGTAATGAGTATGGGGCTACCTAAAACTGCAGTCACTCTCACTTTTACCAAATGCAGACTAGATTAAGAGGATGAAAGAGGGGGGGGGAAATAATGTAAACTAACACATATATCTAAACTCTATCAAACAAATTAATGGCCACAATAGGCTTCATGTGGTATAACTAATTTACATTTCAATATCCCACAGATATCCCCTCTGCTGATTGTGCCCAAAGGATGTGCTTTCAACTTAGTTACAATCTGCTCTATTCTGTTACAGATTCAATTTATATTAGTTTTCATATCTCCAGACTTATACGTAACTTTCAGAATCAGGGAGGATTACCACATTGCCAGGGGGTATTAAGCTGAAATGGAGCATATGGCTATTAATATAATTATGAATCTGTTGCTTTAGGCAACATTAGATTGCCTTTGGGGTTCTAGTTCTTAAGAAGAAAGGATTGAACTACAGTCATTCTCTTTTGGTGCAAAAGATTTGGAATAAATAATCACTTCTGTACTTTTTTTAATTATTATTATTTACATGCTAAATTTAGGTAACCAACATGGCAAAAACTTAGACAGGGTTCTGGCTCATCATATTATTTGTGGCATATTCAACTTCAAGCATTTTTGTTTTCCTCCTTTTGTTAAAAAAGTTCATAATACTGCTATAGGGCTTTGTACTTTTAAGTCACTTTAACAGAAGTCGTGTTTAGCTTTAGAACTGTCTGCTGTTGTTCAGTTGTGTCTTGATGCATTAGTGCCCTTTTATTCCCTGTAACAGCTAACATGATTTACTTTCTTGAAATAACATATTTCAAACTATTGTGTCTTGGGTGAGAATAAACTGAAAAGCGTTGGTCTGCAAGGAGAAGCTAAATTAACATTTTATAAGCTGGGTAACTTGAATTGCTGAGAGCCAATTACATCAAGCATCAGTTGAAATCAAAGCTTCGACTTCTCTCTTCAACAGACTAACTAGCTTGAATTTAAAGCATCAGATAAATGGAGCTAGATATTTGCATGTGTGAATAAGAGCTGAATTAGAAACAAATCTGAAGGGTTCCAGTGTACTGAAGATAAACCCCAGATTTTCACCTGACACCTCCATCAAGCTGGGGAACAGGACACAGAGTAACAAAATTATGTCAGGGGTCTGGAAAGTGTCAAAGGGTGTTTAAGGCGAATGGAAAAGTGGTATTTGGAGGGATAGATTTACATAGAATTACAGAACTGGATTTTCTAACTTTTGTCTCTACTGACAATCCCTCTTTCTCTTCTCAGTAAAATGAGAATAAAGGAATTTTCGGGGAAAGGGGGAGAACTGAGAATGCTTAGTACTTTAAGTCCCACAGCATGAAAAACCAAACCCTCTTTTAAAAGTGAGACAGAAAAAGAAGGAATGAAAAGATAGAATAGGGGAATGTAAGCAGATACTGAAGTTCTGGAGTGGCTCTGATTTACCAGGCATTAAAAAGCTCCAAAAAAGGAGAAGCCTTGCACCACATTTCAACTTAAGACTTCTCATTACGATTACTCGATATCTTTCCTCAAACAAGAATGACAACCTAACGTGACTGTGTTTAATTGAGAGCACCGAAGAGACTGTGAGTGATGGCATTATAGTGGGTAGTCACCTGAAAATGAGCTGTCAGCAGATACAGCTGACAAGAGAAAGATTAAAATCAAGCCCTATCTGGTACGTAGCCCTGTCCTCGGGGAACTGTGCTCCTGTACGTGGGGCTGATCTTGTTTTAGTTTGGCAATGCTCAGCACTGAGTGAAACTGAGTGTGATATTATATAAACAACCCCGCTGAGCTCACCCAGGGCTGAACGTCCCCAGCGATAATACCCACTAAAAATACAGAAGTCACCACCTAGTTGGAAACTGCAACGCTGCATGTCACAACAGGCCCTTGAGAGGGCTAATACTAATCTGCAAGTACAAGTAATAATTTTACACACAATGAAGGATGCTGTCTCCTAAGGCGAGCAGGATGTTTTGCAGGTACCAGTTTGCAACCTGACTTGCAGAATCTAGCCACTACTATTTATAAATATCTCAGGTGGAACCTCATTGTAGTGCACCTTTTAACGAGTTCATGGCACATCTTGCACAATATTTCACGAAGATCACTCCCATTTTTCAAATCTCCTTCAAACTGCCCAGCCTGAGTGCCTCACCCCCGTATACAGCAGGTTTTCAAAGAAATGCTGATTTGAAATCCTGATTTACCTTCTCCCCCCCTCCCGAAACTCGAGATGTACGTTTTCCCTGTAAGTGACACTTTCTCATAAGATTTTTTTTTTGATACGTCTTCTTGTCCGGCAATGCTTTGCCACTCAGCAGCACTCTGCTCATCTGCACTTCAATGGTACAATTCACCAGAGGTACAGGTTTAAATAGCACATCTTGAGACGGGAACAATAAAGGGTGGGGGGTTGGCACTACAATAAATAAATAAATAAATAAATACATAAATAAAGCCCTATCACACACTTGAAGACAAATGCCTGCTGGGACTTAGGTTCAAAAGCACATTCGGAAACTGATCCCTTGAGAAGATATGTTTGTTACGGTGTTTGGCCTCAGGATTTAAAAGGATTTGCTTTTAAGCTGTTATTTTACTGCAACTATGTGACTGGAGGCCTCAGGTGTGAAAGTCCTTTGATAAAAGGGACTAGTGTGGGCCAGATAGAGACAATGAAAAGCATTAACACTAACAGGAGCTGGGAAGGGGAAAGCAGGGAAAGGATGTGGACCAAGTCCACCAAGTTTAAGGCAAGCTTGGAATGCATGAGGGATGAGAAACCACAAAAGCCCTTGAACTTTTTGTTTTGCATACATAAGTGATCACAGGAACAAACTCTTAAGGAACTGAACACCAAAGTTGCAAGGAAGGGTCATTTCCACTTAATCAGGTGAAGCCCATCTGGAGCCAGAGCACAAACCCCCCCCATAAAATATTACGGCTGGAAGAAACCACAGGGGCAATCCAGGCCCTTGGCTCTGCTGCAGGATCAGCTCTACTTAGGCCACCCCAGACAGACAAATTTTTATCTACCTGCATTTAAAGACCTTTAATGCTGGAGACACTGCAGTTTCACCCCAGGAAATCTGATCCAGTGCTTCATTCTATTTCCATCAGAAAGTGTTTCCTAACGTCTGACTAGGAGGCTTTGTGCTCCAACCCATGCCTGTTGCTGCTCATCCTGTCTGTAGGGGATAAAAAGGAGAACCTAATCCCTTTCTCTTTGCCAATCTTTCATGTATTTGATAATCCTTTGGTCTCATCATCCTGTGCTCCTCATACACCACTGATTGCGTGAGCAAAACTGCATCCCTTCTCTCATCAGAGAATCTCTGCATCATTTGCATTTTAGAAGTCAGGTGCACCATTTTACAGGTGCACAGCTCCCATGAAAAATCAGGCCATTGACCTTCTCCATAAGAATGTTCTCAGGGCACCACGTCACCATAAGAGGTTGTCAAAACACGTAGAAATCTTGCTCTGGAGCGCTACATATGCATTAAACTGACTGCAGGGTAAAGAACATTTTGTTTATAGGACGTTGCATATTCTGTAGCAACTGATCCAGAGCTGCCCTGCCAAACAAACACTGCATACGTTGTCAAATGTTGCACAGCAATCGAGATCAGACTCAGAGTTCTTTTCTGAAGCTGCAGTCTGTTCCATCTTTGCTGACCAAATGCCATTCACACACGTCCTTCTTCACATCTTCGCTACAAAATAAAAAGAAGATCTCTCCAGTAACACGTACGTACAGACATCCTTCCACGTGATTTCAGACAGGGAAAAGCCATCCCCGAGTACCATTTCCTCCGCAGTGACTAAAGTCCCGGAAAGCTCTGGCAGCACAAAGCGCGATGTAATCGTTGTGTGTGGCTCTGCCCCGTGGCCTGATGGATGTACTGCAGCAGCTCCAGCAGAGCCCAGCCTGCCTGCAACCAGAAGGATGCTTGCCTGTTGCTTTGGTCATTGATGCTACAGAGCTGTATTTAGTTATTAATTGGTCCGAAAATATGATGTGGCTCTTTAAGGTCAGGAGTGTCTGCACTCTACATCCTTCTCTCACTGCCTCGTTTCACTGCCATTGTCAAAACACACTTTTTTTTTCAGCATCAGGTTACTCCATTCATGACAGGATTTAGATATGTGTATAGTCTCAGCTGGGATCTAGAAACTTTTTTTTCTTTTTGGATTCCCATTAGGGACTCAGACTGTTAACTTATCTCTGGATATGGACTGTACCAGACTCCACAGGGGGGAAAAAAACCCGTATATAACACCAACTTTCAGTGAGAGAGGGAGCTCTCACATCTCATCCCAGTCTCTATCTATAATTGTGTAATACAATTGAAGATCTTATTTGGCAGACAATTTAGATTCGCTATTACAGCAACACTGAAATAATATTAAGCAACAGAGAAGTAGAATTTGTCAAAAAATAAAAATATGTGCAATAAAAATCTCAAACTGTGCAATAAAAATCTCAAACTACAAAGAATTTTAAGACCATCCTATTCCAACTTCACAGAGTGTTTTGGATTTCCAGGTCTAGATCATTCACTAAACCCAGTTTCAAATACAAATGCAGTTTAGTTGCAGCTGGGATCCAAGTTGGAAAAACTAAAGTAATAGATGTAATCACACCCAGAGAAATCATGACTCATTTTGCTTGAAGACAACGCAGCAAATACTTCTAAAAGCTGGCAAGCACAGGACTGCTGCAAGATGATGTGTCACTGCTCTGGAACAGTGCAGAACAGCAGATTAAGGTCTTTAAACATCAAGGAATACAGGTGGCTGACATCCCTTCTGATAGTGCAGCAACAGATCTGAAATCTTGGCAAAACGATATAATGAAAACAGAGGTAGAAGCTGAGGTGTTTGATTTTTGGCACCATTTGGGTCTATAATGTTGCAGTATTTAATCTTGTGAAAAGCAAGTATTTTTTCAGCTTTAGCTAGCTGAGATTCTGCACACAACAGCATTAAATGCTAAAGGGGGCATCTTGACATCTTCTGTTTTTCCTTTTTCCATTGATCTCTTTCCAAAGAGGGAAATTAAACAGACATAACACCAGGGGTAGAATACAGACCAAGAAAATGGTTAATCACATCAGACACAATTCTGAAAGCAGCAGCCCAGGCATGCCAGGAAACATGGATTCATGTGGCGTTTAGAATGTAACACAATCTTTTCCATTTCTTTATATTGGGGCAATTTTTAGATTTTTAAGATAGAGCTGCAAAGTGTATCTAAAATGTGATTTGAATCAAATCAGCTCGCTAAAAGCCACAAAACAGGAGAAGATAGTTGGGATGCTACAACATAGAAAACAAAAATATCATTCCCTTAACCCTAAAGCATGATTTATTAGGTCACACCAAAGGTATTATAGCCCAGCACTCTGTCATAGCAAAAGTGATGGTGATGCTTCTCAGAAGTCACCATCAGATTCCAAAATTTTCTGTCTCCAGGGCCTTCCAAGCCAGTAAAATGTGCTTGAGTTTAACAGTTCTTGCTCACTGTTCTCCTGCATGCACTTGCCCAGTTGCTTTTCAAGTGTTAGCACTGTTGGTTGACAGAAAACCAAATTTATGCATTGCCAGCATTGCTTTTGGACAATGGACATTCTTAACGTCCTTCTCTGAACTGGAATTCAAGATTTTACCTTGGTATCTTGGAACACAAGGATCCAACAATTGGTCAGGGCTGAAAGCTTTTAACGCCTTCTATATAGCACCTTTCCGAATCTGCATGAAACAACTTAATAGCCATTTAGTGGCTTTTCTACTGCTTTCAAGTTAGATAACCATGCACATTAATCTGCCAAAGTGATGTGAAAATGAAAGCATTTTCTTTTGCAGAGAATTTAGACTACACGTGGTTAAGTTACAAACAGGAGACTGAAAATGAGTGTAAACCCTTTGCAAGTAAGGAACGGCGACTGAAAGAAACTGCAGTTTCAAACACAAAGCTTGTTATGCGGCTGCAAAAGCGTGGGTCACCCCTGTCAGCCCTCCCTTCGGAAAATCCAGGTGGGGGAGCCGAATCCCAGCGGTCCGTGGTGCCACTAGATGTCAGCATCCTCCTCGCCAGCGTTCCCAGCATCCCACTCCACCCGCGACACGATGCGGATCTGGCGCAGGGAACTTGGCTTTGCCCCAAGTCCTGGTGCCTCCACAGCGCTGCTCATCCGGATCTACGTAGTTACCAATTCCCTTACAGGTGAATGGTGATCAGCTCTGCTCAGCTAAAACAGAGGGAGGTTAGGCACAGAGGAATACTCACATGGATAACAGGCTGGAGTTTAAGCAGGGTTTTCTCTTGGTGCTAATACATGTGGCTGTGATAATATCATATCAATCGTTGCTTTCTCGTGAATGCCTTAGTGAGAAATCTCATTTTATATCTTGAATCATAACTGCATTTCCTTTTTTAGGGGAAAAAGTCTGTAAAATTCAAGTCCTCTTGCTTCATGAGAGAAGAGGGAAACAAACTGAGAAAATTAATTAGATGTGTGGTTTTATGTATTGTCACAATTCAGAGATCTCTGGCAGTGGCTTGTGATCAAGTTTCAGAGGAAATATAAGTAACAGGCACCTTTGTGGTGTCTTTAATGTCCAAATCAATCTTTTGCTTGTTAAACAGATGATGATTGGCTTAAATGTGACATCTCTGTATATTATTCTTAGCCACAGATATATCTAATTTGTCTAGGCCTTTCCCTACTTTATTTCTTAATAGTGAGCCAGGACCCCTCTCCCAATTTTGACTCCTTGGTGGACATCTGTCATTATGTACAACACAGGATTGGTCTCAAATTTATTCAGCAATATTTAATGAGGTCCAACCCTACCAAAGCTATGGGAGCACTTGCCATTTCATTAGGAGCAAGCACATATCCTCCCACAAAGTCAGCTGGGACTCCTCCAATTTCTAATTGCTTTCCACAGGCAGCAGGTTGGGCCCCACAACTTATGGTAGCTTCAGACTTCTGGGGCAGAGATACACGGTCAGCTCAGCTAATGCCAAAGGATAAATTATCTATGCAATTTTCATAAAAATTACTCCAACCAGATATAGCCTTTCCTGTTGTGTTCTTTTATGTGGTATTTCAGAAATTGTATTCCTAGTTCAATGAATTCAGTTACTTTAATTCCCTGAATTTTACAATGAGGCTGAACCAAACAGAAAATAGATTGGCAGGTCCAGGCAAAACAAGTTCCTGTATTCTACAAGCTATGAACATTATATCACATCACTTCAACATCAATTAATGATTCTGACATTTCTGCACTTAGCAATTCTTGCTTGTTCAGATATGAGGCATTGCAGAAGTTGTGACAGTTGTCCGAAGTTCTGTCCACTTAATCTCACTAAATCATTACCCACTCATCTCTCTTTCAGCTGTGTTATTTAAGAAAGGCTGCATTTTGAGGCAGAAACCTGAGCCATGACATCTTGGTAGCCTGGTGGGACGTGCCTAAATTATGGAGCACCTCCTGCCAAACTGAATCCAAGATGATCTTTACCCAGAGGAAGCCAATGGGATGGTTGAGCAGAGCAGTGGTGTGATTAAAAGGCATGCTGATGCCTCATGATCCACTTGGGACACACACCCAGCACAAGTAGTTCTCATCATCATATGCCCATGACACCGGAAAAACCCAAGGCTTTGCACACCTGGGAGGCCCTGGATGTATAGAGAAAACACATTGTCCCCAAAGTCACAAAAGGGCCTGGGAGGAGTTGCAGATCTTGCTCCCTAAGGCCTTGTTTACACTAGATTCCTTTTTTCCACACTGTTATCCATGACTCCAGCATAGCTGCAGCTCAATCAGTGGCAGTCTTGGATTACACAGGCCACTGGCACTTTAGACAAAGTTTTTGAATTTGGGCCATCTGCCAAGTCCCATTAACTTCCAGAAAGCCTAACTCCACTATGGCTTTGAAAACCCAAATCCTAACACTTGTTTCTTCTTGACCTCTTCTGATCTTTTTTCTTCTGCCATTAGCTGTGAGTTCAGAGCCGTATCCAGAACAACCATAGTTAAAATGACTGCAGTAATTCCATGAAAGAGCAACAAAGCAAGGAGTAAATATAGAAACTTTATTCGGTTTGAGGACAGTGAGAACCTTCCGATATATGGACATTGGACTATTAGGATCTATACTCACATCCGGAACAAACAATTTTTAACAGAAATCCTGGAAATGAAGCAATTCTACAGCTGAAGAACAAGTATGATTTGCTCAAACAGGAAGGGAAAGCAGAATATAAACATCATGTTCTACCTGGTCTTTTCCACTCTATAAAATAATTGTGTGCATGTTTAGAAAAAGTTTATTCTATTGTGAGGTATTTACATATTCAGAAATGTCACATTCAAAAATACAAAGCAAAGGTACTTCTTTGAGATACACTAACAAAAACCAAAACAAAACAAAAACTAACAAAAAGCGATGGTGTTTTGCTTTTCATTAAGATTCAGTAATTAGATATGATTTTCAAGCGTGTGTGCTTCAAATTACAACTCACACTGATTTTCAGACATGAAAATCTGAGTGAAGTTGTGCATTCACATGTGCTTAGTGGACAGAATATTTGCTATTGAAGGTAGTAAGACAAATAAAGCACACAGGTTATGTAGACTAAACAACCACAGGAGGCTCTGTTTGGTGAATTAAACATACTCTTCCAACCCTTGGTGTAATATCACACTATTTACCTAAAAATATTTTGTGCATAATGCTGTGAACGAGAGCATGACCATGGAAAATTCTGCTTGGTATTTTCAAAGTGCTTTATTTTCTTTAGATGTGTTTCCCTTCTGAGTGTTTGCCTTCATTTTGCTCATCTTTGCAACACTTTTTTCATAGGAAAGTTCTTACCAATTTTTATCCTTGCAAGGTTTCTTCATGACCAAGACTAAAGTCATTCCAAAGGAGTTATTCAGTCACCAGAATAACATTGTCTATGATGCTGCTCCAAACACCAGCCCGTAACATATGTAACATGTATTTTGGCAAGAGAAAGAGTGATCTACAGCTCCTTTTTCCTCCCCCCTGCCCAAGACACTGGTTTATTTGCTTCTGCATCCCATAATCTTTTCACTCTTCTGTAGTGTGTCCAATTTAGAGAAACCATCACTCTTCCTCTTCTCATTAAATATGCTCAGAACACTTTGTATAAAATAAATAAAAATACTGACTAGTTCAAAAACTCTGTATTTTTGACAGGAGGGGGTTTAAAGCCAAGGCACTATTTAGCCAACGCAGATGCAGGAAGTTAGATTTTGATGATGTGATCAGATATAAAAGAAGATAATACACAGTCAAAGAGGGGAAAATGATGCATTATACCCTCAAGAAAAGGATTTGATTTGTTTGCCTTTGAAAGTCAAGTGCTGAAGCTGAATGAGCTGAGACCCAGTTTTAATGCACGGAGAAGAACATCTGTGGTGGGGACGGTCCAGAATACGCAACATATGGAATGATCAGACAAAACCCCACTTCAGCTTCAGAGGGAAAAATGCAACCCTCCCCTCCAACTACAGATCCTACAGCAAATCCCACGGAAAGGGAGGGTCAGTGGCACCCAGCAAGCACTGCTGTTTCAGATGGAAGGAATACACCTGTGGAACAGCTGGCATCTTGGCCTGGCCCTGTGCTGAAGCAGCTCTTTTCCCTTTTAGAACAAAGCAGCCTCATTTCCTCTGTGGAGCAGGGAAGGAGAAAGGCATAACTCATACAGAATACAACTGTAAAGTCACTCTTAACATCTGCAATTCAGCCACTCAGTGCACAAGACTTTTTTGCTGATAATGCTTTGTCCACCCATCTACAAAGCTCTTTTAAGACCTTGTACTGGCATGAACATCAACAATCAGAGTAGACTGAGACAATATACTATTACTAGTATAACAGTATATTAACAGGCAGCAGGGCTCTCAATTTTCCTGCTTGCCCTTTTTACCTTTATTCCAGGAATTTATGTACTAGACACCAGCATGATACTCAAAGCCCTTCCATAATAACTTTGCTTTTAGCAAATATTCAACAAAATATCCTTCTAGATTTTTGGGGAGACTGAGCTGCAGACAGAGGCAAAAACAAATATCTGCTTCAGAGTCTTTTTTTCTCGGGGGGACAAACTAAAATAACACATCTGAGGCCAAGGGCTTTGTCTCCTATGCTGATGGACTTTGGTATTGCAGATTTCAGTGGCAGCAGAAGTGTGTTAGAATCTATCACTACATAAACTGATCAAGTGCAAAGCAACTTCATTTTTAGCAGTGATTTAGGGTGCTGTTAAAGTGACAAGTGTTGCATGCACAGTTCTTTCCTAATAATGCAAGTGTTCAAGCTTTTAGCATGAATAGAGAAATCAGATATTTATTAGAAAACTAGAACGCTTTAAAGAGAATTAAATTTGTTTACTCAACCACCCAGCTGGTTTGGTTGAAAAAGTAAATATTTCTTGGAATTTCTGAAATATTGTTCATCATTAAGAAGTTATTTCTGAAAACACCATTAAGAGTGTTTTTGCAGGGAGAATAAGTGATAGGCAACATGATAGAACCCATTTTTTTTTTAATTCTCTCTCCCAAAAGCTTTTCTTAGGCTGAAGGTCAGAATTATCAGATATTCTACATCAGTTTTAGGCAAAAAGTTGGCAATCCAAATTCTGGTTCTTCCCTGTGGTATTTAAGCAGGTGAAAAACACAGAACCATCTCCAAAAGCTGTTAAATAAATATGTAAAGAACATTTGAGTAAGAACAACTCTTATCTTTTCATAGAAGTTTGGAAACACTTTTCCCTCACTTCCCTTGTACTTTGAGGAGTGGTTCTATGAGAGAAAGAAGTTAAAAATTAATATTCTTTTTATGTTTCTAAGGTGATATTCAAGCAAATTTAATTGTTAGATGAAAGAAAGTAGATACCCCATCATTCTTTCCCCCCATGGTTTTAGGGGGAGGGTTCTTTGGGGTCAGAAGAAAAGCCAAGGATTTATCCCAACTGCATATCTAGTTGATAAAAAGAACCTTTCAAAGCCTTGAACAAAACTCTTGTAAGGCAGGCCAGTATCATTACACCAAATTTTTAGATGGCAATCTAACAAAACTGAAACTCCTGCCATTTTTTTAAAAAGTGACAGGCACTTGTGATTGTAATAATTGGTGTAAATTCAGGATTTTTAAACATTGCCCCTTATGTGTCCCATTCAAGGTTGCACAGTAGACCTGTATCACACACAAACAGGAATCTGGTAATTCTGATTTCCCAGTTCATGATCTTTTCACTAGATTATGGTTTTTCCCTTGGGAATAACACATTGATATTGCTATTTACTCAGTTACACGTTTTGGATACCAAGCTTTTATTTGGTAAATAGCTACCATTTCTTAATATTCCTTGCAGCAGTGCGAGACACTTGGGATTAAATGTCAGAGGCATCTAAAAGCAGGGCTAAATGAGTGCCCTAAGCAGAGAAGAAGCCTCCCAGTCAGTAATATTTACAGTTGCCATCTCCCACCAAGAAGTGTGGGAATGTGCTTGGGGATGTCCTGCATTCCTGCTTCTTCTCAGCCTCATTTGAATGCTGTTCTGACTCATGAATATACCACTGTAGATACAGCAGAATCAATGTGTGTGAGTCACAGGAGGCTGGTTTGAGGTACAAGTAATAGTGCATGCAGGTCTCCTCCCGTTCAGATGACAAAGCAGCACTTAAGGCAGCTCTCACATGAAATCTCTTTTTTAAGCTCTGAATGTAGGATCAGGCAACGCTGTATTGGCTGCAATGGCAAATCAGATCTGTGCATGTCAAAACCCAGAATAATTGCATCAGAAACAAAGGCAGGCTCAGAGGGGCTATTAAGGAAAACAGAAAAGAAGCTTTCTTTTAATTGCTGAAGTGAGATAGCCAAATTAATACAAGAGTGCATCTGTATAATTGAAAACTCTACCGCACAGTGCAATGCTTGCTAAAATAAAAGGCAATAAAGCATTAAAGGTCATATGACTTTTTAATCAGAAAGACAAATAAAAGGAAGTGACTTAGATGATTATTTCAGGTTTTAAAAATTAATTTGTTTACCGTTACTTTGTACTTGGGCTTGTACATTAGTACCAACTACAGTTCTCCAGTATCTCCTTGAGAACATACTTGGGGTATTTAAAAGCAGCTGAGGTAAGTACTTATGAAATATAAACAGAAATAAAGCACAACATTACAATCTAAACTTGTACCTACAGCTCAGACACCACAGTGAGCTGGAGGAGGGTATAAAAGCAGATGTTACAGACTATGTGTAGCACACCAAGGTCTGTATCCAGTGTGTTCCTTTGAATTCCAGCTGTTGGTGAGAACCCACGAAGAGACATCACAGCTCTCCCCTCCCAGGCCATGGGGGAGGCTCCAGCTGCTCTTCTGAAATCCAGTCACTGGAAGAAGGGAGTGCAGAGAAGAGCAGGGTTACCACTGACCACCTCTGCTAAATTGTCACCTGCTGCTCACAGGCATTTTGTCCCCACAGACTCTCATTTTTGGAGGGCCCTCAGATATTACCTTGAAAAGAAGAAGGGATACTTGGCTCTGATACCTCAAATAGTGGGTCCTTATAGAAGGAGCCTGCAAGCAGAAATTAGACAGAGGATCTTCAAAGGGAAATCCAGAGAGTAACTTCCTCTAAGTCCACTAAGCCCTCAGCAATAAATACAACAGAGAGAAACGTAAGCTTTTGATTTACCGGTGGTTTACACTTTGGTGTAACTACTTATGCCCATATAAATCCAATATAATGGGAGTATTTGCCCCCAAAATGTACAGTTCTGGTTTCTACAAAGCCTTTAATGCTCTTGAGAGCAGACTTATTACTTGAAGGCAGTTTATTAAAAATTAAAAGATCCATGTACACACAAAGCAGAGCAATGATCACACGTTTTATATATCCTGCTGTGTAGGATACAGTCGGCAGTGAAAACTTTTCCCTGGTAATGAAGAGTTGCATGTGGATATTTATCATTAATACGCCAACTATTTGTTTTCCTCTGGAACTGCCAATTTGCAAGTTGGGACATATAAAATCTGTTTCTTGACAGGTGAGACCTAAATTTCCTGAAAAAAGTTGCTTAGATGGTACTAATTAAAAAAATTTTAAAAAAAATAAATCATGAGTCATCTTGTGTATGTGTTATGCAAGAGGGTTTCACTGCTCGTGTTTCACAGCTCAGCTGATAAGCCTTGACCCTCAATTCCAGCTCAGACTGGAAACCCTCTGTGCCTTGCACTGGTCTGTTATCCCAGAGCAGCTTCAGCACCATTTCCATCTGTGCCCAAACATAGCACAACTAAGACTGCACTTATTCCTTTCAGTGTTCCCCTGCTACTAATTACTCAAGCCAGTGTGCAGCAACTTCCTTTCTGAAAAAAAAAATTGCTGGAAAGGAAACATCCCATTTCCACATGAAATCCATGGATTGCTCATATACTGATTACTGTAATTATTTATTCATTCTGAAATACATTGCTATGAAAGTTGAGACTTATTAATTCGTAACAAGTACATGGAAGGCAAAGCTATTTTTTAAGGCATAAAGCACAAAACATTTGCTGTTCCTTTATTTCCCCCCTCCTCCCCCAAGTCCTTTATATGTCAAGAAATATTTCTTCAAACACAGGAAAGCATTATTGTTAGAAGACATCCCTCTGAAAAGAAAAACTTGACTTGAAGCTAAATCCACAAAAGTCAGAATAAGCTTAAAATATCAGGTTTCATTATTTATTTAGGGGAAATTAGATCTCCGAGCTCACCTACAGCCTCTTACCACTGTCTTAGAGGTGCAGATAAGAATAATTCATTTTTCTTTTAAAGATACTGTTAACTCTGCTCTATGCACACTTAACAGGACTAAGAGTAAGGAAGAACAAGCAGAGAGCTCTGTTTCTTTTGTCCTACCCTAAAACAGCAAAATACTTCAGAATACAGAGGTTACTTAAAGAACAGCTGCTTTATTGGTTGGGATGAGATCTATTCTTTTCCTAAACAAGCTTTCAAACCAAAATTCACTATGATAATCAGTTTTCAAAACTTCATTGACAAAACCTGAAGTATCAGAAGGCAGGCACATTTCTTAGAACCTTAGGTCAGTAACACAAAAACCACCATTTGTTCAGCTTCAACACAACCTGTTCTACAGCTGTTGTTTACCAGCTCAAACACGCTTTCATGAATCTGAACGCAATATCAAAGTATTTGATGTGTTTTAGAGAACAAGGCATTATTGACATTTCCATATATTAGGGACTGAGGGAAAATTGCATATTGATACAGCAGAGTTTTTCCAAAACAGAAGGAATAAGAAACCATTTAAGATTTTATTAGATATCTTCTGGATGTTGTATTACCCAACTAAACAGCAACATAAGGAAAGCACTTCCCAACTTTGGTGTTTTCTGCCTTCCATTTACTGCAGATGCATATTTCACCGGACAAAAATTCTGCTGATGAAATCTCAAGCCCAAAGATCCCAACAGCAAGTCTTACTGCAATTTCAATACAAACAGATTTTAGGTTTTTTAACTCACTAGTCCTTTAACTACGACCATGCAGACATATAAAAATTCACAAATCATCACAGAATTGTGGAATTGTTTGGGTTGGAAGGATTAAAGATCATCTTGTTCCACCCTCTGCCATGGGCAGGGACACCTTCCACTAGACCAGGTTGCTCCAAGCCCCATCCAGCCCAGACCTGAAGGTGGGGCAGCCACAGCTCCTCTAGGAAACTTGTACCTTTGTTTTTCTAACCTCACAGTAAAAAATTTCTTCATAATATCTAACCTAAATCTACTCTTTCATGGTTTTTTTGTATGATTTATTTCCCCAAAAGATAACTTTGCATTAGCAAAATTAAAGCTGTTTCCAATCACCTCCGCTACTGCTTCTTTTAAAATCAGGATTAAATGGCAATTAGAAAGAAACACTATGCTTAATTTGCTCATTTGCAGTGCTGCCAAGCAGCACACTAAATAGATATAGTTATCAGCTGTAAAAACCTTATTAAACAGAAATGGGAATCAATTAGCAGTGCCACTCTAGAATCAGAGGGTCAGCACCCTAAGATAGAGGACTTTTGTTTGAGCTACAGGTGATTGCCTTCAGGGAGTTTAATCTGTGGGAAATGTTTTATTTACCACTTCTATACACTGTATGACTAAATAGCATGATTGCAAATCAGGTAAAAATTGCTTATTTATTAGAAGGTGTCTAAGTTTAGAGAACTTAGAAAAATTCATAACTAAAACAGAGAGACAAGTCTCCTTTAATTTCAAAACAAATTTTAATTAAGGTATGATAAATGGAAGGATAACAGTTCCTAGCTATGATAAATATATGTATATTCAAGAGAAAAACAGAACAACCAAGACTGAACGAATAAAAAACTCCTGAATCAAAACCCCACNGACTTGTCGTTTGCTCGCCTTTAGGCTGGGGCTTCCGATGTAAAAGTTCTCTCACGTCTGGGCTGGCCGCCGCTGGGCTCCCTCACAGAAGGCCCGATGTAAGGGCCCCCCCCTGGCTAGTGATGTCTTCCTCTCTCTCGGGCAAAGTCAAAAAAAAAACAATCCAAAAAGGCTCCGTAAAATCCAGGTATGGGGAAAAAAGAAACAGCAGGAAAGGCAAAGAAGGAAACGAAACTCAGGGGTTTCTCTCTCTGCCGTCTCTTCACTGCCAACCCCAAAACCGAGTCTATCTGCTTCCCCCCACCCTAAATCACCGGTCAATCTTGCTTCTTTGTTAGAGGCAAATGGACTGGGGTAGGCCCATTTGCGTCTCATTCTGGCGGTGGGGGAAGAAAAAATTCCATTAGATTCTGAACCTATAACAGAAGGCCACAACTTTTTCAGTCCAGGCCTTACTGTTGCATAATACATAAAACCTGTCTGCAACACCAGCAGTGTAAAAAGAAACACATGGGGCTGCTGGAGTTTTTTATTCTGTTGCACTTGCAGTAGCAAGTCATATCTTTAAGAGTTGTCTGCTAAGGGATCTCACAGAGTAGCAGCTACACATTCTTTGAACAAAAGGAAACAGGTTTGGATTGGAAGGGACCTTAAAGCCCATCTCATCCCACCTCCTGCCACGGGCAGGGATACCTTCCACCAGCCCAGGTTGCTCCAAGCCCTGTCTGACCTGGTCTTGGACACTCCCAGGGATGGGGCAGCCACAGCTTCTCTGCCCAACCTGTGCCAGGGCTGCCCACCCTCCCAGGGAAGGATTTCTTCATTTTAACTAATCGAATCCTACTCCCTCTCAGTTTAAAACTGTTATGCCTCATTCTGTCACCACCTTCATTTTCTGAAAGACTGATTACCTCCTCTTTTCAGTCACAGCTATGGTGATCCCTGGAAATATATGCTGTATTCTTCTAACAGAAGAAATTAGATTTATCTGCTCTCCTTTATGAAAACATATGAAAAATGGGTTTTCTCTCAGCATGATACTTTTTAGCAGTGTAACTGTTGAGTGAGGTAGACCTCACATCATAAAGAAAAATATCAGAATTTAACTTTTCAGAGAGTAGCAGGCATTATTTATATCCTTAAACTGAACTATTAAAATGAACTGTTTTACTGATAGTCTTTTCTTGCAAAAAATCCAAGCACACACGTTTGAAAAGGAACAAATCCTCCACAGTATCTGGATTGTTGGCCCTGCTTTGGTTTTGGGGGATAAGTTTGAATCTCTTATTTTTCTTTTTTTTTTCTCTCCAGAAAGTCACTGTGCTGGAATAGACTTCTGAGACATAATTAAAGGTAATAGCTCCAAATCCACTGAAACTCCTAAGTGTTTGCTACATACTCTTAGTTATCCATAATTGAATATGCAGTTAAGATTTTAGTCAATTTGTCTGAAAGTATTTCAGTTCATTGGCTTTATAAAATCTCCTGGGTTCATCATTACATTACATTTGCTGCACCCCCCCCATCCCTTTCATTTTCTGGTTAATGCTCAAACCTATTTCCATGCAAAGGGCTGTTGCTTAAGACACGAACAAAGTGCATCTTGGTTTACTTGCATACATTTACATGCCAATGAAAACCCTCACGTTGGAAACAGCTGAGTTAATTTTAGGCATTAAATTTAGCAGGAATATTCATATGAGTAAATATTTTCACAATTGCTTCTGTCCCAGAGGATAGACATGAAATGAAATTTGAAGCCTAATATATTACTTTTCCCTGTGAATATTAATTTCATAGGAGCATGCTGCTTTTTCATTCTTTTCCTTTAAAAGGATAGTTAAAATGATGGGATTAATTAAAGGGACTCTATCAAGGCTTAATTTATGAAGGGATATGTAAAATATAAAAAAAAAATCCATGCCTCCTCTGTGTTGGTAGTCCATGGTTTTCTGTAAGACTAAAATTCAGCCTCTGTAAAACTCAGATTGGGCAAAGAAGCATCATTTCCTAACTAATTTTATTTTATTTTTTTTCCCTTTCTTTCTAATGAGATAGCAAATGTGGCTTTTGTTACTATTCTTGCTTACATGCTTGTGGTTTTTTTTCCTTCTGAACCACAAGAATTTTTTGGCATGTCTTAGGCTTAATAAAAGAGTAGATTCTACAGGTGAAAAAATACTGCATATTGGAGGATGTATGTGGAGTAATGAAGGTATTTGTGATGATGTTAATTATCTATGTTTTAAAGGAGTGAAAAAGGAAAGGACTAATTGTTCACATACTTCTTACACAAACCTATTCCTTCAGTTCAGTTTTATATCCTTGTGGAATTGAATTGAGGTTTTTATTCTCAGCATACATGCATGGATGGAGGTGTGAAAGTAATGGCTGTGGAATTCAAGCCTTTGGTTTTGTTTGGGTTTTTTTTAGGTGTGTTTTTTTGTTTGTTTCTTTTTTGTTTTGTGTTTTTTGTTTTGTTTTGGGGTTTTGTTTGTTTGTTTGTTTGTTTTGTTCTAAGCTCCCACTGTTGATGACGTTTATGCTGTAATTTTTCCAAGGGATGCAAATGCAAAATAATATGGAATTTATTCTGGTGACAGTTAAACCAGCTTCTCTGTGCCCTTTCACCAGCGTCCTTCCCAGGCTTTCGTTATTTTGCCATCATGAAGGGGGAGTCATCTACTTTCTGCAGCATTTTTATTGAAGTACCTTTTCATGTTAAATCAAATGAAAAGTATTCAAGACTTCACTGTTGTTGCTGTTTTGTTACCTGAAGCATTTGCCTGACAAAAAAAGTGATCACTGAAATATCCCATAAGGCTTCCTACTATTATCAGCTTGACAGCAGCGTGGTGTTTTGACTTAGATTAGTGGCTCACAGTGGCTGCTATTAAAACCTCATTGTTCCCTGAAAACTGTATTTCAATTACTTTTGTGCGTGTGTATGTGGAGATGAAGGAGCTGGTCCTTTAGAGAAGTTGCCTAATAACTTTGCAGTGAGGAACTTTTATGTTTCAGAGACAAAATAACTCAACTGAGTTGCACAGACCTTGCAGAACTGGGATGTCTTTATTCCTCACCATTCCCTGAAGTCTTTGCTTGACATGAAGTAACATGAGTGAGAAGCTGGTTATGATGCCCTTTTCTCCTTCTGGTGGCTGCTGGGGAGCTGCCCCAGGCCCTGCAGCAATGATCTGCACCAGCTTTCAGGGCTGCTTCTTAATTAGCTCTGCTTCTGTCTGACCTCACTTTAGACTCCTCTGAAGAGATTCCATTATGTACATTGTGTTTTCTGCCAAGATCCCATTATACCTTCTTGGGGCTTGATTGGGATGTAAAGCAGCAACAGGCCAAGCAACTGGGCAGAATAGACCCAAGCAGAATTGTGAATTATGATCCACTTTCATAGTTGAATGTTCCCAGTACCTCCCTATGCTGCATTCTCATTTAAAATAATGCACAGTTTTTTTCTGTGCTGCTGCTCAAAGAGTACAGGTTGACAGAAAATTCTATTTCTATAAACTTTAATTAGGAAAACACATATTTTCTGCATCTCTTAGGGCTTAATATTGCCATTTGTTAATAAAACATTCTGAATACCTGTAAATGAAATAGGAATTGTGGCAAAATCAGAACTACAGAGTTCTCTGCTCCTGGTGTAAAAGAGAGGTAATAAAAACTGTTGCAGTGCATAAATATGAGACCTAGCTGAGAAGCAGTAGGACTCAGGAAATAAGTGTGTGTGTCATGCTCAAAACAGTAGCAAAGTCTTGGGCAAGGCAGTTGATAAGAGAGAAAATAGATTTATATATTGAGAAATGACTTATAGCAATGAAAAATAAGGGTAAAATGTTCACTGGAATCAAGACCAGCCCTTACAAACAAGTGAACACACAAGGTCACACTTTATTTTGCTTTTGCAGAGGCAGAGAACGTGATCCCTTCATGCCTGGAGGGGGAGGAGAGAAAGACAAAATGAGAGCAAACTTCAGCAG
This sequence comes from Formicarius rufipectus, assembly GCA_013399695.1. Classification (NCBI taxonomy): domain Eukaryota; kingdom Metazoa; phylum Chordata; class Aves; order Passeriformes; family Formicariidae; genus Formicarius; species Formicarius rufipectus. The sequence continues at coordinate 3,696,860 of VXAU01000197.1, forward strand.
AGAGACTTAAGTGTCTTCTTCTGGTTACTAACATGACTGTAGAGATAATGCCCTGGAATTAGTTGACCTCAGAGGCCATATGGCACCATCCACAGTGCCTAGCATTAGGACCACAAGAAAATTTTGGACAAATATCTGTCATGAATGACTTGTATGTCTTCTCTTGGAGAAGGCAGATATATTAACCAACTCCTTTTATCTTTGTAATTTTAGTATGCAGTAAAAGCCTTGAAATTAAGTGATAAAAGATGCCAAGAAAGTATTTATCCATGAGTCGAATTAATTGGAAAAAATAACAGGGGGAAGAATGTTTTTGTTTCCTTTGGTTTTTATTTTCCTAACCATCAGCCATCTCCCCAGACCAATCTAGAACTCTTCAAAGCAAAGGATTAGCATATTACTTTCCCAAATAAAACAGTTTCCATGTAGGCTTTCTTAAACACCCAGGACACTCCAGCTGCCAGATCCCTGCCTTTATTTTGTGCAGGGAATGTCTGTAGCCACATCCTCAGAGTGTCCCCACGGCAAGAATCTGAAGGCACATGTTTGCCACAGTGCAGGTTTCCCCAGCAGGAGAGGAAAGCAAGGCTGGCTCGTAGGGTTGAGCAGAAGTTCACTGGGTGTGCCAACATCTGTGCTGCATTTCTGGTAAAAGAGTGCAAACAGAGTGATTGACAACCAAGGCACCAGTTCTCTGAGTGAGGGAAGTGTTTCAGAAAGGATGCCCAGGTATTATTTGCAGCAGGAGTATAAGTAATGCCATCACGTTACCTTAACAGATCCTGGGATACAAGAACCTCAACCAGGCTCTAAAAATTACTTAATAGGAATAAAATATTTATTTTTTTCCTTGTATAATGGATGAGCTCCCTTAAAATAGTGCCATGTGAATAAACCCCTTCTAGTTCAACAGCAAAATGCTTAAGTTGTCATCCTGTCTCTGAGGATGAGACATGACTGAATCAGTTCTGCTTAGTTCAAGAGTAATAACGAAATCATGAGCCCTGGGGTTTTCAGTCACCCCCAAGAAGGGGTGCAGAATTTGCAGAACTCTTTATTCATTGTGCCAGTACACTCCAGCTTATATCTGTACAAAGGTGTGATTTGGGCTGTTGTCCTCAAATATTGTCCCCAAACCCATTTCTGCAGGAAGGGCCAAAATCTGCTTCAAGTCCCTAATGTATCGTGTGAAGTAAAAGAAAGGGACATTAAGCTCTATAGTATTATCTGGCAGTGGAACTGATTAGCACTGACTGTAGATGTTATATGAATGCAAAGAGTAATCAAACACACTGCCTGAGCAGTATTTCTAGTTACTCTTTTCGTGAATATTTTGAGACCAGGATTACAGAGGAAATTAGTTCTTTTTAACTGTTCAGAAGCACAGATTGAACAGTTGAACAAAGAAACAGTACATTGTTATCAGCAACTCCAGGTAAAAAGGTTTAAGGCCCGAGATCTGATTTGTTAATTTTGAAGCCAAGGCCAACAACTCTTCATTTTTTTAACTTTTCAGTAAGCATTTCTGGTCAGAACTCAGTCAATAAGAAGTCATTTCAGTTTAAGTTTAGACGTGTTGCTTCCATAGTTTCCTTGACTTCTACTCAACTTGAGGGAATTTTGATTTAGAGACCAGTCCAAGAACTAAATATCAACAGTTGATGAGAAAATGTTTCTCTCTGCACTGCACAGAGGCATCATAACTTACACCCCCTCATTCTTCATTAATATGCAGTTAGACCTTTTATATATCACTTTATTCATTAGCATATAAATTACCACCAATACACTGCATTCCCAGAGCAAAAATAAACCAGTGTGAGGAAAGTAAAAGCTACCAAAAAAATGCCTAGTATTTTTATATCTATTGCTGCTTCAGTGAATTATAACCCAACAGAGTCAAACTGTTACACTTTGCTTCATTATATAGAAATGCTGCTGCAATCATTCCCTCACAGCATTCAATGTCTTACAGTTTGAAACATCAAAATATTTTATGAAGTAGAACCATTATTTCCTGTTTGGAAAGCAAGCAATTATTTTCATAAAATATTCTAAACAAAAATTTAAAATTAGTTTGATACTGTTTCACAATGTCACTCAAGCTCCAGATTCTGGCAGTAAAGCCAGTGATTCTACCCTGACCATGACTATGCTTTTTCCATATGAAACTGCAAACTCTTTGCTTCCATGTGACACAGGAAAGTATGTCTGTATCCTGTTGCCAGCAGGGATGCCAATATTCCTTCTAAAACCAGTTTGGACACTTATATTTTGTGGCAGTTTGGTAAACAAATAAAACAAGTTTTCTACAAGCACAAGATCAGCTTTGCTACTACATCTGTGTTTAGAAAGAGAGTTCTGATGTTCTAGTCTGGCAGATTAACAGGTAAAGGCCTGTGAGTCTTCCTGCAGTGGTTTAAGAGGATGTTGTCTCATCTGATCATCCTGCTGAAGAGAAAGTGACCCCCCATTTCAGCCAATGCAATATTCTTAGTTTGAACCACTTCAGAAGACACACTTACATGAGGTGCAAAACGATGGGCATTGTTTGCCAGTGGCTGTGCCCTGTGTGTGAAGTGGGGAGTGCAGGAAGAGGCAATAATCATGGGAAGTCCCAGCAGCCAGGCTGGATGGACATTTCAGTGACAGGGACATCCAGTGTCACCCAACCTGAGCTCCATTTGGGGCATTCCAGAATCAGGGAAAGCAGAACTTCCAGCTGGTACCTCAAGTCTCCCTGTGGCCTCTTTCAGCTTTTTTGGCATTCCAGTGGAATCAGCAGCACAGTGGAATTTCCCTAGGTATAATGAGGGGAACTTATTTACATTGGACCTTCAGAAATAAGAGCTATGAACAATAAGGGCATATCTTTGTGAATTACAGTATTTACCTGGAAAGCAATTTTTTCCCCACTCAGAAAAAGAATTGTAGATTGCAGACCACGTAGGAAGAAATAGCTTGACCTAAAGCACTGCTGCTTGGGGGGAGCGTCGCCCTGTGAAGATCTCTTGGCTTGGCCTCACAACTCTTGCTCTCAATGAAAACAAAACATGAGACAAAACATGTGATCAGCCATTTTTTGCTCTTTCACCACACCTGTGAAATTTTAAGGAAAAGTTGGGCAATCATTGATTGTTATTGAAGATAATGGCTTGAAGCATTTGATTTCAATCTCTGACACCTTCTGGCAAGCATGACTTTCTTCTTTCTGTGTTCAGCAGTATTATAGTGAGGGAAATTCAAAAAGCCTTACTTACCTTTTCTTCTATTCACATAAAATCAGCATGATCCATCAAAGTCATTCTGTCATAAGTCTATGAAGAAAATGGAAGTGAATTACAACACAAAATTTGAGAGGCATGCTAAATTAAATGAAAAATTCATGAAGCTTAGATGGAGATGAGCAAGCCATCATAAAAAAAAAAACCACAAAACAAAAAAACAACAAAAAACCACCAAAAACCCCCAAACAACTAAACCCAAAAACCCTAAAAAAATCCACTTAGTGAATTTTTCTAACTTTACAGATTTCACCTTATTAGAATTGCAATAAAAATAGCAGTTTGCATCCTTTTCTGTTTTAGAAATGCATTCTTAGCTTCTCAAGATTCTAATTTCAGGCAGTTCAATTCTCTCTCAAGAACGCCTTTTGTTTTACAAGAGCAGAGCTTTTTGACAGTCTTGTTCAAGACATAATTAGAACAATTAAGTCATTTTAGGTGAACTTCAGCAGCAAAGACTCCTGTAGACTTCAGTAAGAGCAGAAACGGCTTTGAACTGAGCTTAGGCATAATTTTTTCTTATTCCTTTGAAGACACAAATAAAGTAATCTCTCTCACGTGGATAGATTTGCTAGTTAATTATCCACAGCATCTGCAGCACAGAATTCAGTCTTATGCCATTTAAGGCTGGGCAAGAAAACACATGGATGTGCAGTCAGTAAATTGCATCCTTGCCAAAAAAACTCTGACATCTGAAATCACCCTGAGCCAGATGCTGGACTGATTTGGTAGACTTACATATTTATTGCAAAGTGACTACATATTCATCACCAGTTTATCCCTGTCTGGCATTCCCATTGCAATATGCTTTTGAAAATCGTGACATTCTTTTATTTCTCACTAGAGGTGGCATCCAATATCCTGAGAAAATGCAGAGGTTTCCCTATAAGAAAAGAGCAAAAATTCTTGTACTCAATAGGGTGTTTGGATGGAAAACTTCTGGTTGGGAACTGTGACTCACCAAGGTTTAGGAGTGCTCAGAAGTAAAACTGGAGTTTGTGCTGTGTAAGAGAGGCTGTCACAATGTCTGTATAGGTTTAAAGGTATTTGTAAGCGTGGTGTTGTGTTTCCCTCCATGCGAACAGATCTTTTTTCACAATTACATATGAATGTACATGTACCTGACAGGAACTTCTCCCTTTTGGTCAGCTGCATAACAGCTGGTCCCCTCCCAGAACTGGCTGTATCAGAGCTAGAAGGAACACTGAACACGCTAAATAAGGTCCCATCCAAGGCTTTCCTTACTAAATGGCTCCAATGATCAGTGTTTCTCTCTGTTAAAACTTGTGTGTTATTCCTACTATAAGCATTGTCAGTGATTACCAGTCTCTAAATACCCTTAAATTTTGGGGTTTTTTTGTTTTTAAATTTGGCTTTAGTATTCTTTGATATTGTTTTATGTTGGTGCAATGCTCTTTGGTTCCTTGCTGCTATGGCTGATACTCACAGCTGAAAGTGCAATGAGCTCCACTTTATTAGTGTTATCTCTGCAGTCCTGCTATTGAGATAGAGGCTACTTGGAAAAGGATGGTATTTTTCACCATTTTGGGAAGTGTTACCGTTCCCTGAGGAAATGCAAACATCCCACACTCAGTTACTTTATTCAAGTGTAATTTACAACTGGCTCTCAAGCATAATGGGATGTTACAGCCAATATTTATTTTTCTTTCATTAGATAAATAGTATTAAATTGCAATCCTTGAGAAAATTGTACAGACTGTATCACATCTGAATGTGTTTGAGCTTGAGTCTCGCTCAGGCAAATTCTCATCATATTCAAATAACCATCATTATGCAAATAAGAACATCCTCATTGCCAAGCAAGTTTAAAATGGATGTTTGTTTTTTTATCATGATGAATTATCTTCCTCCTGGGAGCAGATAGCTAGATGCAGCTCAGAAGGGCTGTACAGGTCTTGGTTATTCTTCAGATTTCTTTTGCCTTTTGCAAGCTGTCTTTTTTGCTAGCTGGGATTGCTCTTCTTGCCACGTATGTTGCTTGAAAAACAGCCCAACCAAGCTTTTCTTATCACCAGGGATTTGGGCTGGCTGATGTTACTGAATTTGCACATAACAAATCTTTTGTTGTGAATCAGGCAGTGGCAACCCAAGGCCATTGTCTTCCAGAGGCAGGTCAGCATTGCATAGCAGCAAATGGATATATACCCTGGCACTGTAGAGTAAACCCTGGTCAAGGGAGTAATGCCCCAGAAACGGTGAAACATGTAGAGTTTGGTACCCAAATGCCAGTGGATACCTCCTTGAATTGAATAAATTAATAATCTCAGATTTAATGGAGCCTCTACAAAGAGATTTAATAGCTGTGTAAGATCCTTATGCAGAGCTAGACACTCATGTGTGCTGAAGATTCTGTATGTACAGTATTTTGGGACCACTTGTCTCCTTAGTGTGACAGAGCCTCTGCTCTGCCCTGCGCTCAGCTACACCTGCAGTGCATGGCAAGGAATGTGCTTTGACATCCCTGGGAACTGGCAGCACTCCCAGCCCATCCAGGTACTCACACACTGATCTCTTATCTCTGGTTACCTCAAAGGTTCTGTTGCTTTGTAAAAAAAACCTCATCAAATGTATTGGGCAATATGTTTATGCCTTGACTCCATCCTGGAACAGCTCATTGCAAGTGTTTGATGTTTAAAATACAATTCATTTGTTCTGCATTCATGCCATGATCTGCACAATGGAATCCTAGTTAGGGCTAAATCCTACACGCTGCAACAATTAAAGTGATGTATAAACTAATATCATGTGGGTCAAAAAGCAAAGGAGTGCAGTAACAGTTACTTTTTTTGTGTTTGACTCTTTTCTGCAATGTCTGGCTGGATTTCATAAAAAATTGTACTTCAGGGACAGTCAATCCTCATGTTAGAAATAGGCATTAAATCTCCAATTGGCAGAATATTGACTCACAGATTTTATTTTGATGCTTCTTGTAGTTATTTTCCACAGTACATGAAAACATATTAAATACAACTACTGCAACTATCACTGTATCAGAAGTACCATAAAGGTTTGGCAGTCGTGGTTTCTTTACATAAAATAATGTTATTCTGTGAGAACCATTTTATTACATCACTAATACCTCGAAGTTAAAATTATTATAATTCAGAAAAATATAAATAAAAGGCTGCAAAAGTCATCTTCATGTTTTCTCTTTGATGCATATGTTGTGCAAAAGGAATGGCACTTGTAATTAGAATTGCACTTGTAATTAGAGTTACAGTGTTTAGCCAAAACTTAGGATCAGTATTACCACATTAATTCTTAACACTTCAAAATAAATGGATTGTTATGCAGATGACAGTGTCACAAAGATTTCCTACTCACTTTGTTGCAATCTGTTACCAGAGTCCTCTCTATTCTCTGCAGAAAAGGACTAATTTTCAGTCCAGTTGCAGATATTGCAAACGAAATGCAGTGCCTCAGTTATGACAGAGGTGCAAAGTGAAACATGACACTAAAACTAACATCTGTTGGAGGACATATTTTTTGTAGATGATGGCCCATTTAACTTAAGAATTAGTTCTATGAAACCAGAAGAAATAAATCTCATTAGAACTCCAACTTTTTTACATGATACTGGATTCACTATAAATTCACCAGTGTCATCTATATCTAAACCTATAAATCCACACGTTATTCACTCAAAGAAAATGTCTAAAATTATCACAAATTAAATGAATTTTCATTTTTGCTTCTAATGATACTTAGAAGACCAAAAGTCTGCAGCAGAAATAATTCTCTCTGTCCCAGCTTTATGAAGTTTGGTTAATGCAATGAACAATAAATAAAAAAACACTATCCCTCATATTTGGATTAACTTTCTGTTCTTTTCTCTTGGTTTTTCTGCTGAGCATACTGAGGATTAAGAATTCAAAAATAAATAGCTGGAAAAGAAATGCTTCATTCTCTGCAGAGACACAAGGGAATATGTTAGTCAGCTAAAGGCCAAGTATGCTTGTTATGGTAACAACATTGCTGTATTTACACTTAATGTTACAGCTTCTGTAAATTAAAAATGCCACCAAACTTTTCACTACTTGAAAAGGAAATATAATCCATAAATAGCTACTTTATGCACACTGTCTTGATTCCAGTTCAGTTAAACAAATAGATTTTTCTTCCTTCAGTCTAACAGCTTATCCTGTAAATTTATGTCTGCATGCAAGTGTGTGCTACAGGCCAAAATCTGCTTTCATTTATATCTTCCTAAGATCACTGTCTCAGGAGAAGTTGAAGAGGATATCATCTATGACCAGCTTCTATCCCTAGCCATTTGTGTGTGATCCTGAAATAACCACAGTTCCTAGGAACAGTTGATTACAAGCACTTGTTAGTGTGATTTATTTATTAAAAGACCAATTTATGTGTATTCTTTTATGTATGTTTGGATTTCTTGGAAACATTCTTTCAGCAGAGCAGTTAAATGCCTCTCAGATTTCTGAATGAATAGATTTGTTTTAGAGAAGATCTTCAAAGACATATGAAATCACGAGATTTAAATGACTTTTCTCATTGTTAGGGGGTGGTGTTGACGATTTTGGCTTTTTCTCTTTAAAAGAATTAGAACAAAACATCTGTGATATGAGGATTCTTGTAACTACTGAATACAAGAGGGAAAAGTCTTGGAAGAAACATTCCATTTGTTGTAGCCTTTCCCAATAGCATTGATCTGGAACTGCTTGCTCCCATCAGCCGTGGAGTAGATAATCAAATTTGTACTTTTATCACAGGGCTAAATCCTGGAGCTCTCCAACTTGCTTTGTTTTGGGAGGATCAAAGATGTGCCCGAGTTTTTGCAAGCAGTGTGCTGTCTGGTTTCACTTTGATTCAATTAGGAAAGAGATGATAAGCTTTTACAACACTCGAGGGGTCACTTGGATGGAGTTAATGGAGAAACAAAAGGTGTAATAAGGCAGTGCTCTGCTCTGGGTGACTGCTGGTTCGAGGCAGGGGCAGCTCTGGTAGGAGCAGATGAAGGGCAAGGAAAACACTCATCAAGTCTGCCCCAACCCTTTATTGACACGCAGTCTTAGTGTACATGAAAAAGCTGCCACAAATGCTCCCAGGAACGAAAAGATCCAGATTTAAAATTCATAATTCTTTGTTCTTGGGCTTGGAAAAATAATGACAAGACACTGTTGCGGGCTACAGGTTTTTTAAAAAGCACACCTGGATCTCAAAAGTATAGAGAGAGCAGGATGCTGAGCAGTTCTGACTCCTGTTGATGTCCAATGAAACTTTCTGTGAAAAAAGATACGTACAATAGCTCATCTTGCAGGGGAAGAGATGTATATGCACATGCCATGATATTTTGCATAAGGCAAGAATGTACAGTTACATTTTAAAAGGGAAAAAAAGAACATGGTGGATAAATAAAATTTTATTTTTGTTTTGCTTAATTTTTAATGAAGGAACATGGCATTCTATTGCAAGAATTGTTTGGTTCTTTTGTGTTTGTAAATTTTTTTGTTTGCCTTGGGGTTTTCTGTTTGTTTTGGTTGCTTGTTTCCACTAATGGCAATTTTAGAAGCTTGGGGTATTTTCTAAACCTAAAAGAAAAGTTACATTGAAAACCACTCCAGTTTTGCTTCCGCAGCCAATTTTACAGAGGGACCAACAGTGTAAGAAACAACAGTCCTAGAAAATGTTGCTGCGCCATTACAGTGCAGTAATTGAGCTTCAGCCTCTTTTTTTCACAGAGTTGATTTCAGCTTTGAAAATTCTGTAAATGTTTGCCCAGTTTCACCAGTCCATACGGATTTCACTATGTGGCTCTTTGCACAGAGGCAATTGAGCTCTATGACTGGGCTTTAAAAAAAAATAAAAATTAGAAAAGGCACTGTGGAATTAATGAGAGATGTTGAAGGGCCTGTTAGACCTGATCAGGTTTAATTAGGCAAGAACATATTCCATCTTTGCCCAGATATGAAGTAAGGAAGTGCTGGGGGTGGGGAACTCCTGAAATCCCCCTGTCCTCTGCCTGCTGCAGTGGAGTGGAGCAGAGGAAAAGTGAGCTGGAGCCTCTGCACCCCTTCCTTGGCAAGGCACCTACTCTGCATCTGATTTTCCCTGGGATGGCCTCTGGCAGCTCCCCAGCTGGAGATCCCATGGGGACAGGGGCTTCTGTCATACCACTGCCTTTGCCACTAAACTCTGGTACAGTCTGGGAGTAAAGTTATTTTTCCTTTGGCTCATATGAAGATTGTTAATTCCTGTAATGCAAGTGTTGTTTAGCTAATGTAGGGAAATAATTTATTTATTGATGGCACATTTACTTGAATAGCTGAGCTCCTTAATGTGCACATTTGTGTGCTTAACTGACAATTAATTTCTTTATTGTCATCTTTTTAACTTGATGGAATGGATGTGTATGTTAATTGTTTATGCAGTTTGGTTTACTTCATTCTTTTGATAGGCTAATAACCCACTTTGCTGAGGAGTGCACAGCTTTGATTTCTGTCATTAACTACAATGACATGAGAAAGAAATCAAATTGTGACACTGGGTGACATAAATACTCCATTTTCCTGATCAGGCCACTTGCAAAATTTCACATCATCTAAACTCCTGTGTTGTGGTTTATTACTTAATCCAGTGATGTTTATACCAGAGTCCATGACCAGGACCAAGACTTGTTTCCCAGGCTATAATTCTGGCTAAGCACAATTCCTCTTGGTGTCCTGCAGCAGCAGAGTTATTACAACACTACAGCACATGCTTCAGTTAAAATGTTGTACCAACCTCACAGAGAGAGAGTAGAACAAATAGATGAAAGGGAAATCAGCTGATCTTAAATAAAATAAGAATTGCAAAAGGATGTAGCTTACTGTGTGAGCTCCATTTCATAATGACAGCTGGTTTATTGCACCTTTTACAGAGCATGTGTTTAATCAATATAAAACTCTAATAATGTAACAAGATCCTGCAATGTTTTCTGGCAAGTACTTGTAAATTTTCCTGGAATACTACTTGTTAAACAAAGATTAAATGTGGCTATTAAAAGCTAGCAATAATGTTCCAGGAGGAGCGCTTTATTTCTACACATGAAATGGGCACTGGGCGAGGACTGTTAGGCTCTGTAAACTTAAAAAAATGAGGTAGTGACAGAGTAGCTATTACTTTATGTAAATAGTCCAAGAAGCAAAGTTGCACTTGCTTTGGATTGCATGACTACAAGGTTCTCAGCAATACAGAAAGCAAATAAAATTGTATGAATCGCCTTAATTACATGTCTTAATTGATACTGTTTGATTAAATCACCTCAATCTGCATTGCTGAGAGTATCACTTAGTGATGGTGGCACTAACCTGAATATTGTCAGTTTAAGCTTCTGAGTATAAAACACTTGAAATGATGCTGGACTTAAGTTTTAAATTTCTGTCTAAATCAATGAGTGCCATATTACATCCTCACTCCCATGATGACCAGCTATGCATGGAAGAAGTCTTTCTGACCTGCAGGTAACTAACTATGAGCTGATGTTCGTTATAGAAGAAGAGAGTTCATGATTTTGATCTTCCAACAAGAGTTAGGAGTTTTCAATCCTACAGAATATCTACTTAATCCTTAAAAAAAATGCTAAGAGCATGCCCCAAGCTTGTATTTCTTTGAAGAAAGAAAGTGAAGCTGATGCCCATAAGTAAGATGATCATCTGCTTGATGGAAATTGAGCATCTCAGAAATCTGATGTCAGCACTTAATCTTGTGGTTGAAACATAAGCCTATGGAATAGAAAAAAACACCTCCTGGGTTTTCCCAGCAAGGTTTTGTGGCTCAGACCTCATAAAGAGCCTGAGTTTGCTCAGGTTTGAGGGGTCTCCAGCTATAGGCTGCTCTTCCTTTTGAAGGTAAGACATAGCACAACAAAGAATGAAGAGCACATGGGTCTGGAAGGAGAGGAGACAGAGCTGAACAGTCCTGTAGTGGCTGCACCATCTAACTGAGAATGCTGCTCATCTAATTCTGCTGACTGTTAAATATAAAATCAACCTGAGAAAAAGACTCCTTGTTCCCTATTCCCTCCCAGGTGAGTGCCTTAACCACTAGATTTAAGCGTGACTACTCCTGGAAGAGACTCCTGATAGAAAATTGCCATTGAAGATCATTCCAGACTTGCTCAGGGGAGATCTAGATGTTTACTGTATGTTGCCTGTTATATAATTCAGTGTTAAATCAAGATTTATGTGATTTTGAGATAAAGATTACATTTGCTCTAATCCTGGGATAATCCTAACTTATTTTTGGAGATCCTTGAAAACAAACTCTGTGACAAGATCTAGTCATAAGTATTCTTAAAAACTTAGGATCAATTAACAGCAACTCTCTTTCTTGGCAATTCTCCTGGCCAAATAAAATCTTCTGATGCTCATCCAAAGATGTAAGAGATGGTATTTTTGTCCTTGTGCAAATCACAAGTCAGACTTTTGAAGTTAATCATGGTTTAATGATATAAACCAATCTGAGTCAGATGAGAATTAGGTGTAAATCAAAGTAATGAAAGAATTCTCTCTTAAAAAAACACCAACTAATTTTTTTGAAAAACCATGGAGTCATGATTTTGGAAAATAAAACATTTCAGAAACACAGTATTTTATTTATACTCCTTCAGCTTTTTATATTAAAATATCCATAATGACTCTAATACCTGTTTTTCAGTTTTTCAGAGCTAGGGGCTATCAGTGTATATTTACTCTTGAAGTGACTTTTTCTCCATCATCATCCCTTTGCACTCAATACTTCTAGGCATCATACTGCCATTCACACTGTTCAGGGAAACATAGATGGAACCATATTTTATTATATTCATATAAAAATCGCTCATGAGATGAGATCTGGTCAATTTAACTGGAATCTTGTTTTGGAATGATACCAGGAAAAACAAATGAAGCCACAGTGATGAAATGATTTTGTCTTTCAGTTTGTAATGGCTTCATTTTTATACCTCATTTTCATCTCTGTTACAAAAGTTGATACAGAAAGAAAATATTTTTACAGAGTGAATCCAATGTAAAATCCTTTATGGAATTGAACTTGTCATCTGCATAGTGTTGGTGCTCATATAAAGCTAATTGGAGAGATGAGGATGTGGCACTGAGACTTTCTAAAAACCTTAGAAGATTAGATATAACTAAGAAAATCCATGGTTTGCTCTGGACTCTACTACAGCACTCGGTGGTCCAGCTGTGTTATTTCATTTCCTATCGTGATAAAAATTTCCATCTTCTTAAGATGCAGCAATAAGAAGCTGTCATATTTATTTGTAAGCTGTTGTGAGATGCTGAGGTAGGAAATGTTATCAGCTGAATGTAAAGCATTTGTACTGAATGTAAATGATAGTAATGGCCATGACTCAGGGTTCCTGGGAGCATTAGCTCCACAGAAGTTGTTTGTTTCTCTTCATTAACCTCAGGAAAAAACTACTTGTTAATGACCTCAGGCACTGAGGTGCTCTCTGAGCTATGAGTTTGCCCTCAGAAGATGCTGTAGCTGAGAACTTTGTGATATTTTTCAGAGAATTTTACTTTGTGCTAATACTAAAGCATCATGGGGCATTTTAATGGAGTTAATACCCTCACATTGTAGAGTCAATCAAGGTTGCAGAGAAAGTAATCTATATTCTGTTAAAATTAGATGCTTCTGAGCCTAAGTGATCAGTGGGGTACAGGTGAGACACTATGAACCTTGGCAATGGAAGATTGTCTGGAGAGTAGCTGGTCTGAACAGCAAAGGAAGGCTCTTACATCCAGGAGTGGGGCCTGTGGAGAGCAGAAAGCAGAAATCAATTAAACTTCCAGCAGCCTCTGTCAGTATCAGCTGGCCTAGGTGGAGCAAAAGTGACATGAGAGGTGACAGCATCAGTTTAGGACTCCCAAGAACACAGTGTACATCAAATAGTGATGGCACTTGACAAAAAGGTTTAATCTTCACTTGGTCACTGTGTTGACCTTGAGCTTAGTCATCCCTTACTGGTCTTGTACAGGTTGGAATGGAAGAGGTAATGGATAGCCTATCCTTTTGGATAGCTACAGCTTTATATTCCAAAATAGAAAAATGTACTCAGGTTTGGGGAGGGCTGAAGTAGTCAGTGGTATCTTTCAGTGTTATGAGAATAAAGGCAATTTTTTTTGGTAGTTTACACGACAGCAAATGCTCCAGTTTTTACTGTGAGTGACAGCCCAGATCATGAAAACACAAGGTCAGCGGAGGAAGGGAATGAGCAGATGCCATTATATGGTAGGATTAACATTGTTCAGCCCAATGAATGAATATTCTCTCTGATGCACTGTAGCTGTGGGAAGGTTCCTAATTACAAAACAACAGGCTGCTTCCAAAAAATATATCTATTGATTGATATTTAATTGATTAATATTTAATTGATTATTTGGAAACTTTCTGGTTATATATGAAAGACTTTCTCTGAGAAAGACTTCTGTCCTATGTGATTTGCTTTTTTGTCCTGGGGAATAATACAACCAAAATATGTTGGAGGGAAGAGGGTCAAGCTAATTCATCTGTGTTCTGGTTTGTGCTTTTCTAAGTTGGGCTGACATTAATCTCTGTTCTCTGGTGCCTGCAGAAGTGACACTGAGTCCTTCCTTTGCCTGTGCTCTCTAAGCCAGGCTCCATGGCAGGACTGTTGCTCCTGTGACACACTAGAGAGCAGCATGAACTCAGTTCATTGAATTCAAACCTTTGCATTCCATTTTCCCAGTAGAAACTGAAATTCACTTCCCCCATATGGGTTTTAGTGGAGTCTCGGAGTTGCTGTGCAGTTTTTATTCAAAAACCAAGTGTAAGAGTCAACAAACTTGTGCCTCTTCTGTGGCTTCAGGATGGTTAATTAGAACAGCAGCTCCTCCAGGTGGAATTTTAAGCGTGACAGGTAGTTCCTGATATACTTGGTGCATAATCAATCCATAAAAAAAATCAAGCCTCTTCATTTCCAAAACCATCTTATTCTCTCCCTTTACTTTTTCTTTCAGTTTTGCTACTGTAAATTCATTGCAGCTTCTAATCCCTCAGCTTTCCAATTCTGCATGTAAATTTGTCTCTTTTTCACAGAATCCTGTTTTCAGAGTTGTTTTGGTTTTGTCACACATTCATGGAGCTAGTGTAATTTTCCCTTCCCCAATTTCCTTCTCCAGCAGCTCCAACTGCAAGGACAGCCAATGTTTACAGTGAGAAGGTTAAAATATTCTAGATATCTTCAGTTCCTTCCTCCCGTTTACTGACTCTGCAGTTTCAATATAAAATCTACTATAATGTGGAAGCAGTTTGCAATATACTGTAAGGGCTTCCTACCATATGCTCTCCCATCTGTGAGAAGAATGAGGGTTTGGGGAAAAAAAAGGCAAAAATTTCAGTGTGACTGGAGTTGAACTGTGTGCAATTTCTGCCTGCTTTAAGGAAGTCTTGAAAAGTAAATCTGTGTATTATACAGGAAATCTTCTACCTCCTGTTCATTCCACATTGCTGATCAAGCATTTTCTGTGTGAAAAATAATGTCAAAATCCCTGGAGAATTAGTGGAACTGAATACATCTCAGGAATGTGTAGAGACACTTCAGGTGATTGCAGTGACTTTTAGCCCCTCAGTGCTGACTGACACATTGGAGAGGGCACATGTACCTTTGCTGCAAAGATTAACCACAACAAGATGTTAAACTTAAATGCAAGTGTCATCATAACTCCTTCCAGACCTTCTGAAAAACCTGCCTGCCCTGGTTACAGAGGGTGGTTGTAATCTATGGGAGCCTCAAGCAGTAGTTGAGGTATGTGGGTCTACACCAGACATCTTAAACACCCCCCTCCCCCCAAACAAACAAAAACCCCACTGAAGAAAGGTAAAAGAGAAACTGTTTAATTTAAAATACTTTTATAGAAATTAGTTTAAAATCTTACAAGTTTCTGTATTACAAAGATTTTTCCTCTTGATGTGTCTGATAACCTCTTATTGTACTGGAAGAATGAAAGCAGCAACCCTGGATTTGGTGTTAAAAGGTACACTGTCAATTTGGTTTCATATAACTACTCACTTTGCTACACTTGATCTCATATTCATAAACAGTTTATAAAGAGTAAATAAACTCTCAACCTCTAATAGCATGACAACATGGATATAATATGAAAAAATCTTATAAGCACTTAACTGCCGGGTACTACCTATAAGCAGATAACAGAATCCATCAGGCATAACAATCATTTATCCTTCACTAAAAGTCCATTAAACTTACACTTCACAGACCAACCCATAATATACAGTGTGACGTAAAATATGTAGAATTTGGTATACAGACAAAATATTTCAGAAAAACATTGCCAGTATTTTGGGCAACAACAATTTCCCAAAACCCAGTAGAGATCCAGAAGGGAAAGAGACACATATTTTCTGTGTCCTACAAATCAGCATTTGCTTAGATGATTAAATTAATCCCATGAGTTTGGAAACCATATTAAGCAATACAGTCAGTCAGCATGTTTAAAGGGACTCAGACTATTCTTTGACATCTAGAAATGGAAAAGTTACAAAACGGAAAGTTTTCCCTGTTTTAAAAAATTATTTTTTAATGTTTTGCTTTACTGTTTCCTCATCTTAAAATTTCCGGCTGTTTGGTGAGGTGTTTTTTTTGTTTGTTTGTTTGTTTTCCAGCATTTTTATATTTATTATATATTTACTTCAGATGCCAAAACTTGTTTCTTTTTAGAGGAGAAAGTACGCGGTGCCTCCTGCAATGAGCCTCAGTGACCAAGTGCAGCACTAGGGGTCACTGGCACTCCATCCTTAGCAAGAGCCTGGTGACAAACAAGCCTGGGTTTTGTCTCGGGAACAACCACGATTTCCTGTGAATTTTAGTAATATTTGTACTGCTAAACAGGCATCTATTTTAAGGTCTAATGTATACACACAAGCAGGCACCATATGTGTTTACAAAAATATGTTTATGGAAGATCACAAAGTATCCAGGATGAGTGTTCTTTGTGTCTTTGGGTTTCTCATTCCTTCCAAATTCTTGGGCTGTTTCTTGCTGTTTCTTTGTGTTTCTTTGTGTTTTCACCTGTCTTACAGCCAGCCTATAAAATTCCCTGTCTGTATTTCCCTGGCTCTTGGAAACTACATAACTGAAATCACCAAAATGCTCTCCCTGCAAGTGTTTTTGCAGCACTTGACTCTTTGTTTTTAAGAGATATTGGGCACAGAAGACGAGCTGGTTCTCAAAAAGAATTCTAATCACTGAAGAGCTGACCTCTGCTCACAGTATTGTGTTACAAAATATAATTAGTATATCTAATGGCCTTTACACTAAAAACTGTCAGTTGATAAAGCAGAAAACATACATTTTTTAAAGCCCGTTTAACAAAACTACTGTATTTCCAGTATGTTTTCCTATTGAAAAATGAACATCTAAATGATGAATTAAAAAACCTCTGTCAAGGTTTTCCAAAAGAAGGAAGCTGGAAGTACCTGCAGGCAAATATTTTCATTGTCTCCACAGTGATTTTAAATGGGCTTTGTCATCTTTGCTTGTAAGGGATCACCTCACCTTGTCTTTCATTACGTCTCAGATCTGCCATGGTAACATCCTCTGCTCTGTTATTTCACGTTTCCTACTCCTACAAACCAACCATTCCCCAATTACTGCACTGGGAATGTTACCAGATTTCAGACTGGACACTGTTGCCTGTGAGCACTTCCATTCCAGGTGTTTAGATCACTTCACCTGTTGGAACTTGGCGAAGCCTGGTACCAACACCCAGCAGTTCACTGTTAGAGAGGCTTGAGTTCAACCCAGCCAGAAAGAGGGAATTTTGTTTGTACCTATCAAGTTTCTCCCTATACATGTACTTCTTCCCATAGTGTTCTTTTGCATGATGTGGCCACATATATGTAAGTTTATTTATTGAGCTTTTATTCAAGCTGGCCTTTGAATCTGAAAAAATTTGGTCCTTATAAAATTGCTGGACCTTGTTGTACTGTGAGTACAGTAACTTGCAGCAAAGCAGCTTTTAAAACCCTACCTTGAGATGGAACAGGTCAATATATTAGTTCATTAATTCAAATGAAAATGCCCCCTTAGATACACTTCTTGCCTATAAGAGTGCTGCTGCTGTGGCTGATAAAAGCCTAACTGTGTTGCAGGTAGGTTCTTTGTCATTTTTAGAGCTCATTTGGAACTAAGACATTTCTGAGTTTTTGTTGGAAACCAGTAAAGGAGACTGAAAATTCTGAGTGACATCATGTACGTTTTCAGCTCTTGAGAACTGACAGGAAGCCCAGCAACATAAAGTAGACTGATAGGAATACTATTCCCCTCTAAGGTTATTGTCTGATCATTAAGGAGATAGACACTCCAAGGGCACTACCATGGACAGCAGAACTACAAGCTGTCAAATAGATTTTTATTTCAGTCTGGTGAAGATTTTTAACTGAATCTGCTTTTCTCATAAAACAGAAGCATTATAGGCAAATTAAGTGATTTCATTCTTTATTTTCCTCTATGGTATGAGCAAACAGATGAGATCTAGTTTTAAACAAACTAACAAATGCTTCATTTTGCTGTCATTGAAACAAAAATCTGAGTGATGGCTAATTTCAAAAAAGCATAAACTCCATAAATTAAAACGAAACGGAAGAGTGTGACTCACTTTGGTCTTTGTGACATCTCCCTTGTTCTGATTTCCCTGTTATTTATGTGGAAGCCTCACAGAGAGACTCAGCTGCTGCCTGTGACGCAGCTGGCCACGATGCAGAGCACACACGGATCAGAAGGAAGTCCCTTCCCCAAAGACTCTGCATTACCCAAACAGAGGGCAAAGACCAGACCCATGTGATGAAGAAATGTGAGGCAGGAACGTGAAATAACAGTGGAACAGCCTATGTTTTGCCTTCTGAATGGCAGTCACAGTACACCTGCTGCTTCATCACTGCTTAATGTTTTGAAGACAACACATGAAATTGTGCAAAATTACTGGGAGGTCAAACTGATCACGCTGATTCCTTTTCATCTTCTGAATTTACGACTTTAATTGCTCCTCATTTTTGATGTTGTGAAGTAACAAACCCAGATAATCCATATTGACGCCCTCAGTGCAATCCTCAAGCAAAGGAGAGAAAAAAAAATAGGAGTAAAAAATAGGAGTAAAAATCTGCCTCTCTAAAAATCAATGGCAAAGCATGCACTTCAACAGCACCAGGATTTTTCTCTCCGAGTTTAATTGAAAGTGAAAAATATTTTTGGAGAAAAATGTGTAACTGCTTGGTTTAAAAGACTCAATAATATGCCTGGTTTTTCCAGGTCTGTGAGCACTGAGAGAGAATTCCTAAATGCAATTGGCTTTTGGAATTAATTGTTGGCTTTCAGAGCAGTAGGCTTATTCTGTGTTTCCAAGTATTTATATATTTACTTACTTTATACATATAAATATGAATGTGAGATATTGGGCAAAAGGACATTACCTGGCTACAGCCTTTTCTCTAGTTTGCTGTTCTTTGCCATGTCAATGGGGCTTCCCCCAGCCTTGCACTCCTAGCCTGTCAAAGATTGGTGCTTCAAAAAAACCAACCTGAAACAAAAATGGGAATTGATAAACTGGTCAGAACAATTAGCAATTTTAATTACATAAGGTGGACTACATATATCGGCTGATATATCACACTGAAGATGAAACAAGAAGTCTCAGAGTGAGGATGGATTTTCTCATTAGCTTGTTGGATGCAGGTTAATCAGTTTTCTACCTTTACCATGAGCCACAGGCTGAGGCGATGCAGGTCTCTTCCTTCTCTCTTGTGTTTTCCTAAAGCCAGTTCTTCCTTCACAATTAGTTGTGTTAATTACCCAGAAAAGATGAGGCTTATTTGTCAAAATAAGATATTGCTAGTGAAGCAGGAAGATGGTTTTTTCATTAATGAGTTGTATGAATTGTTGTGCTTTTCCATGAGCAGTGGATAAGTAAAGGTTTTCCTCCCAAAAGCATGAGCCAAGCCAGAGTTTGCACAGCTGAAGTGCTGTCACCTGCACTCGTAGGGAGCAACTGGAATTGGGTCTCTCACTCTGCACAGTGAAGTCTGACAAGTGGCACAACCTTCAGCTGTTACTTTGGTAAAATACCCACCAAAGGAAAGGGCTGATTATTTCTGTGCAGGGCATTTGCTCATTTCTGAAGGGACTGAAGGCAACAGTTTATTCAAAAGTCAGTTGGCTTTGAGAAAGCCTGGAGAGCAGATCTGGTTCATGGGGATAACAGGGCAGTCTGCAAAGTGCTTTGAAGGGAAAGGGTATTGATGCATAAAATTTAATTACTAGTTAGTGACCTTTCAGAGAGATTTTAAAAAACACTAAAGAAGTAATAGCTTAATTTTTTTTCTTTCACAAGACCAAATTTGAAAATTAATCTGTTTGGTGCGTAGTATCATCTTAGATAAAGGATCCCAGGTTCTCTAGTTTCCATATTTGTGCTGAAAAATGAAGTAAGTGCTTCCAAGTCTGCTGTTACAACAACAATGTTGCATAAGAGGGGAAAAATTAATTTTGTAAATATTAATATACTGTATAAGAAAAGCGAAGTTTGCTTTTTGTTTTGTTTTGGTTTGGTTTTTTAATTATTATTTCAACAATTTTTCCATTAAAAAGTGTTGGTACCAAAACCATTCACACCTGTATCTAGAAAGCAAGCTCTTCCTTCGCATTTTTCACATGTTTTCTAGGCTTCTATCTGAAGCTTCTTCACCAGAATACAGATTAACTGGCATCTTATGTTGGCATATTTCACCCTGCTACTGAAGAAAACTGGGCACTGACTTCTTCCTCCAGAGGATGATTGTTTTGTCCTGGATAGAGTGTTATTTTATAATAATTCTCCTAAGCTGGACAACACTGCAAGGTTTTGGCCACAACATGCGTCAATAATCGTTCTTTATCTTCTTTCAGATAGTGGATGTTCTGATGGTACATTTATGTCTCAGGTATAACACCAGTTCTAGAGCTTCACTTCAGGTCTGGGGAACCTCTCTGGGAGTGTTAAGCCTCCTAAAACTCATGTGAACTTCTAAAACAAATTCACAACCTCACACAAACTCCAGCCTTTTCTCACTGTATGGTCAATCCTGTATTTCTCAGTGTTGGCAAACAGAAAGTGTGCACAGTTTATTTTGACATACTGTTTTACAGCTTCAGTATTGTGAATGTTAATATATAAATTAGTGTTTTTATTGCTCTCAAACACGTACTCTAGGAAGGAACAAAATGACTGTAAGTTCTTGTAGCTACTTTTGTTCTGTTTAGTTTGGACTGCGGTAAATTGCATTTTGCTGCGATTCTATCTGCCAAGGACAGAATAAATCTCATTATTAAGCTTGACCAAATGGTTGGGTTAGTATTGATACCTTCTGTAATGAAAAACCTGAGCTCGGTTATTTTCCCCCAGCAATTTTGAACATTATTTAGACCAAATGTAGGTATTTTCCCTGCTGTTTTTGCAATATGTATCAAGTACTTCACAACATAGCCTTCATATCATTTCCCTGCACTGCCTGCATCGCACTTGGTTTGGCTGAGGTCTGTTCCAGTGGTACGAAGAGAACTGAATATACGATAAATTGGGATGAGGGAAGGAGCCAAAGCCTTCCCACGTGCAGCAGAGCACACATACCTTCTGGCAGCCAGGGGGATGCGGTTTGTTTGGATGCTGGGAGCAGTGAGGGCTTGTGCCTGCCCCGGGGCATCGCTGTGAGCAGCTCTGGGGATGCTGCTGGAACGCCCCGGCCGGAGCAGCCGCATCCCCCGAGACCGGCGCCGCAGGGATGCGCTCCCTGCCCTGCCCTGAAGGGCGAACCACGACCGGCCACCAACCGCTGCGAGCCACAGGGAGCGAGATGCCGGCAATGAGCCGGGAAAAGGGCCGAAAAGCGGCTGGGAAGGGGCCGGTCCGGGCATCCCCGCTCCGCCCCGCTCCTCCCCCGCTCCGCGCCCGCTGCCCGGGGATTGGGGCTGCCTTGCCGCCCGGGGTGAGGCGGGGCTTGGCTCGCTGCTTATTTATTTATTTGTTTCCCTCCTCTTCTTTTTGTTATTTTGGTGGTTTTTTTTCGGCGGTGTCTCCCGGCGCAGAGTCCGCGTCTCTGCAGACCACGGCGGAGGATGTGCCGGGGCCGGAGGAGGCGGGCGCCCGATGGGCCGGGAGGTGCCCGCCGGCCCCCGCCGGCCCCGGGGGCTGTCACGGCATCGGGGGCAGTGACCTTCGCGGGGGAGCCGCGCTCGCCCCCAGTCTCGCCCGCAGAAAGTCAAACAAGTCAATGAGGAGAACTTAAAAAAAAAAAAAAAGGGGGAAAAGGAAAAAAACAAGCGCGCAACACCAAACCCTGCCTCCGTGTGTCTGGATGATTTCAGGGCTGATCAGCATCACCTAAAGGAAAACTTTGGTGACGCCCGGGGAGCCGACGCGGTGTTTGCGCCGGGATGCGGGCGCTGGCTCCGTGAAGCGCATCCCGGCAGCGGGGCAGGGGCAGGAGCGGGCGGCGGTGCCTCCCCAGGAGCCGCACAGCCCCCGCACAGCCCCGGCCCTCGCTCGGGGGGCTGCCGGGACAGGGGGCTGCTCGCCTGCCGTGAGGCTCCGGACTGAGATTTCAGTCAGAACTGATCGCTGTTTATTTTACCGAGAGGGGTTTTCTTTCGCAGCATCGTTGTTTTGAAGAAAGGAGGGAGAAAGGGGGAGGGTTAAAGAAGTAAGTCGTCTCTCTGAAGGGAATGCCTTTTGCGCTTTCCAGATGACCTTTTCTGAAAATGTAGTCTCTCCAGCTGACCGATTTTTGTTTTGATTACGAAGTGTGTGAAACAGAGCCCGAAGTGCTCCACAAACCCTAGGATGTGTGCTTCTGGGATTAGCAATATGGGGCATCTGTTGTCACCTCTCCTCTTGAGCCTGGCAGCAGTTTTTTCCAAAGGTAAGTCTCAGTCTCTTCCATCTCTGTCACTGCATCGTGTTTCTTATTTGGCATAGCCAGCCTTTGTCCCCTCTCTCTGTAACGCCTTGAATGTCCATACCCACAATCCGTGCCTGAAAGACTTGGGGGGAGTCATGTGCTAGTCAAAAACACGGATGATATGATGGGAAATCCTGAGTGGCAAGATTTTTTTCTCGGTCGACTATGACAGTCTACCCCTTTACTGAGGCATTTCTTACCTCGCTATGGTACTTTTGGTCGTGTAGTAGATGCTGATGTTGAGCTTAGCTGGTAAATAATTTTTGGATTATAAAGGGTTTGTTGTCTGGATATTTGAGACCTCCAGAGGTACAGGCTGGAGGACTTACCTGCCCCACCGTTGCCTTCTGTGTGATTTTTCCAGTTAAAAATCCTGTCTGTCAGACTGGCTAGCCGTGTGTTATTTACTGAAACATTTAAAAGCTTTGATGGGATCCTGAGCCAGGTGTCTGATACTCTGCATGCTGAATAGAGTTTGAATGTCTGGCAGCATAACTTAGACAACTCAGTGACACCTTTTTGCCCTCCGGTCTGTTTACAGTGAGACTCAGAAAACCAGTGCGTAGACAATACATGTATTTTTGTGTGCATTTAAAGCTTCCTCTGAACTTAAAAGTTTTCATCGATGGCCTCAGCCAAAAGGTGAATGCGTTTTTGCAATACTTAATTTAGATCATTCTGAGTATTCCTGTGGAATATAAATTAGGGGAAATACACATTTCTGTTGAGCAGATATTGTGCATCAGCAGTTATATTCTGGCAGGGTAACAAAATTAAAGTTCTCACGTGGTTTAGTCTTCAGAGGGGAATAATAGCATATGCATTTACTCTGTGATTTTGCAAACATACTGATAAAGAGTCCTTCTTATAAACATCATTATGAAAAAAAGGTATTAGTTATTCTTAACACCTTTTTACACTTCCAGAGATCAGCACTTCTCTTTTTTATTGAGTTTTTTTCCTAATTAGTTTGGAACCAGCACTGAACTTAATGACAGAAGGCAGACTACACAGCTGTGTATATCTATTGTGGTTCCTTGTATCAAATTCATTTCTCCTCCTTTTTTTTTTTTTTCTTTAGAGCAGGTAAGGAAAGAAAGGAATAAAATTATAAGTCTTTTCAAATGTTCCCTAAAAGCAGTGCCCACATAAGTACTGTTCTAAAGTTGCAATTGGAAATGCATTAGCAGCAGGGATTAGAAGTCAGTCTTTTCAAGAGATTGCTTCGTTCCCATTGCGCACTAGTAGATTTTGATTTCCCAGCTAGGTTGTAAATTATGTACTTTATTATAAGCAATATCAGTTCTTTGGGTAGTCTAACAGTGCAGTAAGAATATTAACTTCTTCACCTCCTGGATTTTTTGCCTTGTTTCAGTTTGCTGCCCTAACACTGCATTAACATAGTGTTTGACTGAGATTGCAGTTTATTGCGGGATTGGAGTATAAGTGGCGTCTCAGTTTTAGAGTGTTCAGCGTTTCTTTATTGCCAACTCAGCAATTAGAGCATTCATATGCTGGTATGTACAGCTCAGATGAACTGCCAGAATGCGATTTTATTCTGAAATGTTACTTACCTCTCTTTTGAAACATGTATACAGGCAGAAAACTGACTTGGAAAGGAAGTCCCTTAGGTGGATATGCTATAAAATGCTAGAAAAACTCATGAGTAAGATTTTTCTATGTATTATGATTGTGAAGTCTCATTAAATCTGGTATGTCTTGAGACAAGTTGTGCCAGGGGAGGTTTAGATTAAGTATTAGGGAAAATTGCTTCACACAAGGATTGCCAAGCACTGGCACTGGAACAGGCTGCCCAGGGCAGTGGAGGAGTCACCATCCCTGGAGGTATTTAGGAGACATGTAGATCTGGGGCTTGGGGATGTGGGTTGGTGGTGGGCAGTGTTGGGTTAATGGTTGGACTTCATGATCTTAGAGGGCTTTTCTAACCTAAGGAATTCTATGATTCTATGAAACCAGGCTCATGAGATCCCATCAGAATTACTGGTATTAGCTGTGCTATTTACTTTGCACTTCAGATATCCAAGGTACTACTGCTGTGTGATTGCTGGGACTCTGCTGTTTAGTAATACAGAGATCTATCTTCAATGCAGTTGTCTGTTTCTCCTTTGGTAACAGACTCCATGTGCACTGCTGTGCCTTAGGAAAGACCAGAGCGTTCCAGAGATTTATGGTACAAACTTCACAGTGTAAAAGGTTCATTCCCAGACCCCACCACGTGAGAAGATGAACATAAAAAACATTAAAAAAATCAGGCATGATTACTACTCCAGGGCATGTTTCTTTGATGCCTCTCTGTTGCTAATAGAAAAACTCTCTCATTTATGACATGATGACAAAGTTTTCCTAAAGAGATACAAGAGCTTTTAACATGCAACAGCAATCAGCTGTCTATTGTGCATAGGGCTGTTGCTGATTACTCAGAGCCATGGCAACACACCTTTTACTGCACAGTTTCCAAATCTTTCAGGTAATAATATTGAAGATTTGAGAATACTATTGTGGTTTTGCTTCGCTTTTATCTTGTAAATGCAGAGCTCCAGCCTCAGAAATGAGACGTTATTTTCAATAATGAGCCTGACGTTCTTACCAGAACAATTTGTCAGTGATGATATAATCCACATAATTTAATATACTTTCAGTCTAATTTTATATGTATGTGTAAGGGCAGAGATTATAAGGCTCTGTCCTGTAGTTGTGGAGGCAGTTGCATTTCACATCTTTGTCTTCAACTGGAAGTTTTCTTGAGTCAGTCCTAGGGAGGCAATGCTTACCCTCAGGCACTTGGATATTTGGTATCACTATGAGAAGAGATTCTTCCTAAATCTTCAGTTAAAAAATAACCAAGTCCAGGTGATGTTGATGAAAACACAGACTAATAGAACAGGCACAATAATGTGAACATTTTGTTCCCTTGTTTAAGGGGGAAACTCATAAGCTTTGCTGGCACAGAATTAAAACTTCAATACTTTACTTGAACTCCAGGTTCCATGCTTGGCTTAAGTTTAGAATGAAAATAGCATCTCCTGTAAGATGCTAAACAATTTTAGGATGTATCCTGTGAGACTAAAGCCTTTCTCAGTATGAATGTTTGTTGTTAGATAAAACCCAGTTTAATTAGTTTCAAATGTCAGGTCTAAGTTGACAATAACACAATAAATGAGTATTTTAGTTACCTTTTCTGCCTGGGTTCTGCTGAGATTTGTGTTCTTCTCTGCCATCCTGAGTAGAAATCTTCCTTCAGGTCACTCTCTAATGACATGTCAGGTCACCTTACTGCTGGTTTGATTGTCTTTTTCTCTCAATTTTATAAAAATGGAGGCTTGGCCACTGTATTAGGCAGGATTTCCTTGTGTCCCCCTTAGAGTGTTCCCATGGGTAGAGATGTGGATAACACATGTGCAGTGATGACAAGGACCTGTCGCTACAGGAGAGTGAGTGTGGGAAAACAAATAAACCAACCCCCAAACGATGAGTTTTGGTTACATTATAGGACATAAATATTTGGATATTTGGCTTTCAGTTGCTTTTGCTTCTCTTTCCTTTGAAATTATCCATGTTATGGTATTCTTTGAACCCTGTTGTTTTCCATTGAATCTTACAGATCTTTTTTGTTTCATTACGGACAAGTTTTATCTTTGGCTTTTTCTATGCAATTTTACTGATTCCATGTTGATACTTAGAAGAATATGTCATTGTGTTCACATTGCACTTCACTTTCCATTTTAGTGTGTTATACCTTTGTGATAGGAAGCTACTTTGCTTCAATTTGATCTCACTTATGTGTTCAGTGGCTTTATGGGGGTAGTGATGTACAAAGAACCCCACAGCTGAGTTTCTTAGGTATGTTCCAGCTTCCAGAAATCTGAGGGCCATTCCTGAAGATCTTTATGTGCAGGTCTTCCATTGACATTGAAGTGCACTGTGGAGTTATAAACATGGAAAATGGAAGCTGAGGAGTGCAAAAACCTGTGTTTCAGCACTACTTTCGAGCTCATTCCTCTGGAGCAGTGGTAGTGCATTAGGAATGGAAAATAGTGCTGTATTTGGGATTAAAATCAAGGATTATTTTATTTGACTTAAGATATGTATTCTTATGTATTCTTTTCACTCCTCCTTCTTGGTGGTGGCTAGACGGGAGTTCAAGGTTGAATTCCAGTTCATGTTGACAGATTTTGGTTGTGATGGTGAGGGGCACATTCTTTTTCTCAAAGTACCATTACTGAGATTGTGGACAGACTCATCACAGGCATCTGCTGCTCCAGCTGTGCAGTTGATGTGTATGGAAAATGTACTGCACACTGCTTTCAGGTGAGCATAAAGTACAGGTGTGGTCAGGAGGAGTTTTTACTGTCAGCTTTGCCTTTGTGCAGAAACCCGAAGACAAGTGAAAGCTTTCTAGCTTAAGGTCCAAGCTGTTTCCTTTAAACCAGAGTTTTTGTTCTTTGTCCCAGCTGCATTGAACTTAGAGTCGTTTCAGACATTATACAAGGGAAGGGAAAATTGACTTGAATTTTTTTGCTCTTACTTGTGGGAAAAGCCCCATCCTGATTTCTTTCAGTAAAAATAATAAATTCAGACTAAACAAAAAATTCTCCAGTTAGACCCATGTTTTATTTGTCAGCTGTGATACTGACTTGATGTGATTTGGTTTCTAATACATCCCTGTAATGTTCTTATTTTTTACTTCTTTTGTTTTATTAGTTCCATAGGACTGGCAGGCTCTGTGACATCAACCGATGTTTTAGACATTAATAAAAGCAGCTTTATTCAATAAAGATCAGTTTTATTTAATAAAAGAGAGAATCAAAAGATAATCTGATTTTTCATGCTGCATTCACATTAAATCAACCTCCTGAGGTTGTTGTGGATGCCAAGTCTAGTGGCAGTCTATCACAGGTCCTGGGATACATAAACATGACTCCAGACAGATTGATTGCAGAGAAGCCCAAGAGGCAGCTGATATTCATCACAAGTTTGGTTTATAAACTGTTACAGTAAATTACTTGATTTTCACCAGTCTTTGTAACATTGCCTGCTGCATTATTAATGGCAGTTCAAAATGAAGTGGATGTTAAATAGTTCCCAGACATGTAGATAACAATAATTATGATGATTATAAAGTACGTATTTGAAGGTATTAGGCTACTTCATCCACCTCCACGGGGGGGACATTTAACTGTAGAATGACGATTGGCTTCTTCATGTCCTTGATTTCTTTTTTCATTGAATAGATTTAATTCAGTGTAAGGTGTTAGTCTGATGGCCCCACAGAAGTAAGGGGTTGAAACTCTTCATCTTCCAAAGTACAGTCTGTGTGCTATTTATGCTAACTTCCACTTTCTACTTTAGTGGTATGACTTAAACTTGACCCAGAGGATGATACAACTTCCAGCTCTGAGAAAAGAGGGTATTATATCCCCCTATTGATCCACAGGGGTTGTGATCCAGAACCCATCACAACCAGTATATGGGATTTCATTGCCTTTAGTAGGCTTTAATTCAGAGTGTAGACAGAGTTTTCTGGAGTGGTGTTTTTCAGCCTGTAACCCACACACCAGTGGTGATTCATAGAACATCTGAGCAGTGTTGTGAAACCAGTGCCAGAAACCTTATGCATGCAAGCTAGAAAAAACCAAGGGGAGGAAATAGAAAAAACAAGGCTGCTTTCAGAGTGCATCCCAGTTTGTGTTTGGTTGTCAACAAAGGTCTTTGTGACAATACCAAAGCCAGGACACTGCATGTAATATGGTCTGGATGTCTTTCAGAAAGCTGGAAGCCTCTTTTCCTTACAAGGGTTGAGAAAAACCGCTGTAGTGAGACTAACTGTAGTTAATTTGAAGTTGCTCTGAAGTGTTTGGTATTGCCTCAGTACTTCAGGCACAGTCAGTGCTGGTGTGAATATTTCTGATCCACTGCAGCAGAGGGTCACTTAAATCAACAGTGAGTAGTGGTTCAGTGAGGCAACACAGAGATGTCCTGCCAGTCACTTAATGGCATGTGCACTGTAGGGTCAATTAACTTCCTAAAAGGCTTTTGCTGCACTCAGAGAGATGTTTGTTCTTAATCCTCACTCTTGTGGGTTTTTTAATCAAGGTTTCCAGAAAGGTTTCTCAGGGGAGTTTTCTGTGTTGCAGACAGTTGTCCCCCTGAAAGTCACTCAGCAAAATGCAGTCTTGTTTCTTGTACAGACAATGTGTAAAAAGATGGGTTGTGGATTCATCAATGTTGATGCTACATTTTCCCCAACATACAAAATAAAAGGCCTATTCCCTCCTACTGTAGTCACTTCCCTTTGTCACAGGCCCATCTAGTTCTGTTTTTAAAGTTAGTTTGAACAGATTTGGTTTGTTTGGCTCTTTGGGTTTTTATTTGCAAACGAAGACATTTATCACAATATTGGGAAGTTGTTTTGGATAAGTTGTTTCAAAAGTTTGCTGTGGTAATGGTTAGTAAGCAAAACAGAACCACTTGTGAAAATGACCATATAGGTCATAAAACATGAGAAGGAGGAAGGATGTTGAATAATGTAGATCCAATAAAAAGAACAAAATGAATGAGTTAGGTGGTTCAGTATGAAAAAGCAGCAAGGGTGATAATAACGAGCCCCCCAAGCAGAAGTGTGGAAAGATGTCAACACAGTCTTTATCCTTGGGGTTTTCAACTCTCTGAGACAGACTAAGGAGCAACAGGAGAAGAGTCCTCGCTATCTGAACCAGGATGCTCTACATGCCTTTTGATCTATTTGCTTTCAAGGTAGGCAGACTGTTGAGCAGACAGTCTGCAGACCTCTTGCTGATGAACAAGGCAGATGTCCAGATAATCACACAGATGAGTCTGCATGTCTTGCATGCTAAAAAAATAATTCCCCAAGTCAGAGTATTTAGTCTCTTCCATTGCTAAATGGCCTCAGAAACTTCACTTTTGTTGGCCTTCAACATCACTGGCTTTTTATTTATATTTTTGAAAGTGCAGATTTATGCCTTCAGTTTACATTATGTAAATTCATTATGCAAGAGGAGAAACCCAAAGCTGGCAGAGATAACTAGTCAATGGTGTCTCTGAATATTAATCCAATCCATAATATAAGAAAGGAAACAACACCACTTACTCTTCAATCCACTCACTCATCAGAGATTCCCGATTAGCACATAATTGTGTCCTCCATTTTCTTCTGAGCCATGGTGACTCATTCTACTTGTTTTGAAGAAAATAAAATAGTGGTGATTTGCATATGCCTATAGTTGAAATATCTGTATTTATCCTTCAGAGTATTGCATCTCCATCTTAACGCAATCAGCCTTGCTTGGCTAATTTTAATTTGGTAATACACATTGGGTAGACCGTTTTCTTGTCTATGCATGGAAAAATTCCTATATTTAACTTCCTACATTGCAGTTGGCAATAGGGTGTATTGTTGGGTTTTCCTGGTGTAAAGGAGGCTTTGATGTTGTTTCTGTAGACTCTGTTTTGAACTGCTGTTGAAGGAACTATTCAGCTCTGCAGAACTTTCCAGTGTGATGTCTGTAAAAACACTGTGTACCTGGAGTTACACTCCTGTCATCCTTACCTTGTTTTCAGAAGTGAATACAGGATCTGGTTTGCTCAGGTTCACAGGTCTGTAGCTCATCAGCTGAAGAAGTGTGTCTTTATGTGGTCAACAATAGAGGACTCGGGGCAGAACTGAGCAGTCCTGATTCTGCCCAGCAGAGCAAAGAGGTGCACACCCGCCCTGGAAGTTTATTAACACACTTGGTTACACTGTAGGCAGCACATAATGAACACTTTCAGAGTTTTCATTAATCTGCCCCATTTACAGTAGTTTTCACTTTGTCTGTTCTGCTTAGGATCTGTTTAACTCAGTTAGATGCTTTGTTAGGTGTTATGCTCAGCTACAGAATTAGGCACTCATATGAAAACACTAGAAAAACTTGGCCTACCTTCCTTCTGCAGAAGAGAATAGAAAAGGAACATATGCAAAAGGAGTGTGTTCTAATCTACTGGTGTGCCTGTGCACCTCTGATACAGGTCTGGAACTGGTCTTCTTCTGAGACTGTTGTGGCAAGGCTGTTACTTCAAGACATCTCTACGGGTTTTCTTTGTACCCACTCGTAGAAATGGTACTGAGATGCCAGCTGCTCATAACCATGTAAATCAGGGTGTGGAAGATGGGGGGCCAAAATTTAGTGAACACTTTTCAAATCTTATTTTAACCTTTGAGTTGTACTATCCTTCTGAATGACAAAGAGTGGTTACACTTTCAGTGAATAACAATAAAAGCAATGTGTTGCTTTTAAGAGCTTGATATGGTGCTGTGCACAGATCTCTCCTAGTTCCCCTCAGGTTTATCAGTTAAGGTTCTCTTATTCCATGTATTTTTCCATATTATTGGGCAAACAGTTACAAGGCTATCATGACTTTAGCTGTGCTCTGCTCTACCCTTTGTGGTTGACTGTGTCCCCTGCAGCAGTTGTCTGATACGAGATGATTTCTTGCATACTGAACACTTGTGCACAGTAGGATTCTGTTATATACTTCTGACTCTTTGACACCATCTGCCCAGTAAAGTGGTTTTAATGGGTTTCCACTGAGCTAGCCTGTACTACAGCCCTGGCAGCATGCTCTGTATTTTTAAAAATAAACAAAATCACTTCAGAAAAGCTATCCATGAGCGTTGGCTTCTCCAACAAAATTGAGGATTACGTACTCTTTGATATTTTGCAGAAGCAGAAATATCTCTATTTGATAGGCTTTAAAATGGGAAAATGACTGATAGCTTGGAATGGGGTTCTAATAGTGCTAGTTTATTTTTTCAAATGACCTTATAAAGCATTATTTTCTGTTCCATTCTTTAAGTCAGGTATTATTATCCTTTTACAGAAATGCAATCATTTTACTTTGTTAAGAGTTCTCTTCGATATGAAAGCAGGGGAATGTAGTGGTTTCCGATGGTGATTTAGGAGTCAGGGTGCCCACAGCTTTCTGTAACCTTTGAAAAATCATTTCTCTGCTTTCCTTTTCCTTTTTAAACTGTCTTGTCTACTCAGAACACAAGGTGTTCAGAGCAGGACCTGTTTTACTTGCTGTTTATAGAGCATCTGCCCCTCCTCTCAGATCCAAATGTACATTTTACCACATCAAAAGCATTAATTACCAGCATCTGAGTTGGAGGTTGGAATGTGCCCTTGTGATTGCCCTGATTGCTGGAAAACATGGACAGTTCAGAGGCCTGTAAGAGTACAAAAGAAGAGTAGGGCAAGGGAAAAAATAAAGATATAATGAAAGCATCTGTGTGATTAGAGATTGAGTAGATGCCATCCCCTGATGTTACAATTAATAAGCTGTCTAAGCCTTTTCAAACAACAACATGATAAAGGGAACATGAAAACCTTCTTATAAAGAGATGTCATAAAGATGTTTTTGTATTTCTTTCTGTTTTAATCAATGTTGATAAACTATTAAAATATTTTCAGTATCTGTGTTAACAATTCAACAAATCACGATGAAAAAACAGGGTTTTTTTGGCAGATGGTACTGATCTTAGAAATATTTCATTACTTCTTTGCCCTTAAAGTCTTTGGGGTTTATTTTAAGCTCCTTCCTGTGAATAAGTTGTGAACATAGTGGGTAGTGGTGGTGATGAGATGGACTGGTGAAACAAACTGTTGGCTGGTCCCTTATGTTATTGATGGGATGTGAAAATTGCAAGAGTCATAATAAATGAATTCTTCTGAACTTCTGAGCCGACTTGGTGTGAACACACAGAGAACCAGACACAATCCTAGTCTTTAAGTTCTTTTTTTAGTAAAAGCTGTGGAATTTGACCTCCAGGTGAGGTGAAGGTTTCCATCTGGAGTGTTTCTTTTGCCTTGTCTCTGCTCTGTACAGTCGTAGACGTGGTTTGTAGGTCTGTGCAGGGAGCCAGGACAAGCTGTTTGAGCCTCTGCCTTTAGGTGCCCATTTATTTGAGAATATCTGTTGCTCAGGTCCCTGGAAAAACAATCATCACACTGTGGCATTTTGAGTGAAGAGCCCAGGAGACTAAGGCAGCTTTTCAGTGCATCCTGAGATGTGCAATACCTTCCTATTAAAGAACGACTCACAGCAGTTATTAGCTTTGGAACCTTTTGTTCAGTGAAGATGTTGGGCATTTTGAACCTGTGGAATGGGCAGGTGGTGGTACCATGTGTGAGAAATGGCCAAGATCCCTTCTTTGTACCTGAGGAAGCAGAAAGTTCTAGCACCATTTAATCAATGGTCAACAGCAGAGCTGTGCATTTGGTGTTTTGAAATTATGGGAATCTTTGCAGTTTGCAGGTTTTCTTATGTTCTCTGGCTAGTTTGGTTGCAGGTTTCTGGACCATCTTAGCAGTTCTGCATCCAACTGCAGGGTCTCTTTATGTTCTCCTGTTTGTATCCCTGTATATTTCTTTGGACTTTCTCTCTTTTGAAATCCCCCAGTTCCTTGAGGTCCAGGATTCTGACTGAATTTAATGGGTCCAATTTCAGGTTAGAATAAGCATAAAGCAAGTATCACTATGAACTCCCTTGACAATCACTTGGTAATTTGGTACTTCCCAAATGCTCTCCATGAGGCTGATAGTCTGAGTGGTATCTCAATGCTCCTTTCTCTTTGCTTTTGTTAATTGTTCATTTGTGCAATGCTAACTACAGTAAATACTTAATATCTGTGACCCTTACAGAGGTGTTTCCTGGTGCTCTTACCTTTTCCCCCCCCTTTGTCAACTTTGGATATTGCTGAAAATATTCCCTGCTGTTTCAGCTGCAGTAGTTTAAAACACATGTGTCAGCATCAGCTGTGTCTTTTTTTGCCTTTTTATTTAGCCTCTTTATCTCACCAGCAGTGGATCAGAGTAATGGCACAATAATCACTGTTGAAGCATTTATTTGTTTGTTTTCTTTCTATTTCTATGCTCCTTTCATCTATTCCTATCAGAATTATGCATGTGCTTTGGATCAGACTCTGAAAAATGAGAAATGTTTGTAAGTGGAGAACACTATATATAGCAGACCTTTGTTATAGTATTTATAGTCTCGGTGCTTGGAAAATCTTGATCTGTGTTATAGGTTCTCATCAAATAATCAAGTTGCATCAATAATAATAACAAGGATGGTTCATGAAGAGATTCTTTTCAACTGCTCTCTCTTCAGCAGCTTCAGAAAAGAAGGATGAATTTGGCAGCATGTTTGCAGTGCTAACAAATCTGGGGTTTGGCAGCCTCAGGCAGGAACAGGGAATTCAAAGCTGAGGATCCCTCTCAGACGTGTCCCAATAGTTACTGCCTTTAGGTGCAGAGACTGGGATGGTTTGAGCTGTTGCAGTAAGTCATATGATCCTTTCTCAGGTAACTGGATCTACCAAACCTTAGGTCACTGTGGCCTACAACTTCTGTCTGGAGAGTTGTTGGGAGGCAGCAAAGAAAAATTCATTCCAGAATGGAAAGAGTATTGCAGGATGTTAGCTGGTGGCACAGGACCTTTCTAGTGTTTCAGATCATACTCTGAAGTGCTAAAACCCTTCCCCCCCTGCCCAATAAGCACATTCTCATTTTTATTTTCAACCTGAGAAGAGTAGCTCTCCTAGACTTCATAAGTGTGGTGACACTGCATCATTCCCTCAGCTCCTTGGGCATGGTCTTTGACTTGTTGCACGTTCGCTGCCAGTTTGATCAATTTGTCACAGAAACGACACATTTTCACACTTGTTTTGTCTTCTTCCTACAAACAGACACAATCAAAAGCTCATCTGAAGCCTATGGAATTATTATGGCAGTTCCAGTTATCTTTTGTGCTTCTTTGACATCTGTCTTAAGAATAGTTGATGTATTATATCCACTTTAGTCTAAATCTGAGCGGGCCTTAGCAAATGTTGCTTTTTGGTGCCTTTTCATTTTCTTTTCCAATGACTGAATAAATGTTTCTCTTAGACACTCAGCAAGTGAATCTCTCCATAATTCTGGCACTTTCTCTTGCCTCCTTATTTATAGGTCAGTGCCATTATGGTTTTCCTTCCAATTGTCCTTCCAGTCTTGTTTTTAGCAATGGTATGAACAACAGGAATCATGGAGGAGAACAGACTATATATAATCTTAGATTTAGAGATGACATTGAACTTGTAGTATTGACCTATAGGAGTTATCAGAAAATAATTGGAAATCTAGGCTGGGAGCCCAGAAAATTAAGATTGAGGGCAAGCAAGAAGAAATTTATGAAAGTTGGAAGACAAGAGAAAGAAAGAAAGATCCAACTCTGTATTCTGTTCTGTGCTACTACTCTGCAGAGTCAGAACTGAAAATGAAGAATGGGGTTGTGCAGGGTCCATACTAAAGAAAATCAGAGTATCTGTTTCCTGTGCTCTGGGCTGCTCCAGGCAGAGTGTGGGCACAGCCAAGGCCCCTCACAGGAACAATCCCAGGAGGTTTGATGTCCTCAGTGTCCCTCACATATGCCCAAACCATAGCCCATGGACAAGTTACACATATATTTGATCTTATCCTGTAAAACTTGTATTCTGCTAAACTGCAGGATTGCCCTTGCATTAATTAAAGCAATTTGAACAGAGGTCACAATTCCTTCTATACACTTTAGTTTCAGACTAAAGCAAATATTAAGCTACCATAAATTTTCATGGCATAAATGAATCTTAATTTTGTTTATGATAAATTACACATCACAGCAGCCAAGATAGAGTTTTGCCGATTTTCACAGCAATCTCAGGCGAAATGGTTTGTACTTCATTTCACCCTCCTTGAAAGGAAAATCAAAACATTTGATGCTCAGTTACTACTTTACGTTAAGTAGTTGAAATTTGCTCCTTTTGTTTTTTACAGTAAAATATTCTTACATTCATGCAACCTTGTTGGTTTCTTTTTTCCCCCCCTAGTAAAGAGTTTTTCTCAGCATTCTTCCCTTTGCATAATGAAAGGTCTCACACCTTGCAAGTGCCCTCGGTGTCCTTCCTTGACCTGCTGGCAAAGGATGATACTGCAAAGTTCTTTGTTTTCCTTCTCGGTTGAAGCAGATTGCACAGCTCTTGCAATAGACCTTGCCTTCTGCCCTGCTCAAGTGGTCCTCAGCTGTGCTGGTAACAGAGAACTGATGCTTTGTGTGCTACAGGAGATACTCTGCAACTTCAGAGCAAGAAATAATGAAACGACAGAGCATTGCAATGAAAAGTGTGCTGAGTGCAGTGGAAACACAGCAAGGAAGTCTTTGGAGTCAAGGTCTAACTTCGTGGGAACAATGAGCAGAATTTTTATAATTTGGCTGTAGAAAACAGTTATGACAGACCTTTCTTGGAAATTAAAAAAAAAAAAGGGTTTACGGGTATAATGCTAGTGCAGCAGTCGAACAGGGGTGCTTTGCTGTATTTTGTGTGTTGAATTCTCTTCACACTCTGTAAGCTGCAAGCAGGCAGGAAAAAAAAAGGTAATAGTTCTTTACTGGGCTGAATCTGATCTGAAAATGAGCAGGAGTGGCACTCAGCTGGGGCTGCTGCAATCTCTCTCTCTCATGTGGCATTGCCATTTATGCAGTTGAGTAATGATCCATGGAAAGAGCTCACTGAGCCAGCTGAAAACTAATATTTTTTTTCTCATTTATATAGTTGGAGGTTTTTTCCTGCAGACACCAGCTCCAAGAATACTGTAGGTGCCTATGGAGTGGTTCATCTCCTTGATCTGATGGAAAACTAACACAGCAAAAAGAAAAGCTTTCCAATAGTTATGAGAATGTGAATAATCTCACCCTGAGACCACAAGCTCACCAGATCTAAGATGAAAAAGGGCTGTATGTGCCTCTGTAGCCTGAAATTACATTTTCTTTTTGTAATACCAAACTGTATGTCCAGTAATCTGTTCCCAGGCATCCTCATTTTCATTCCCTTGTAGGAAAAAAAATCAGGTTTATAGAAACCAGGTGTTGTTCAACCTCAGATAGTGTTCAAGCATAGAAACAAGGCAAAATGAAAAACAGTTTGACAGTGATTACTCATTTTATTTACAATTGTCATTACTTACCAAACATCCCATTCCAGGTACAAAACAGACACACTTTTTAAATAAAAGCATAGTAGTGATTTTAATGATGAATGAAGTGAAGCCATGCAATTTGGATAATTTTATGTAGCAAATGTTATGAGTCCCAGTTCTTTCTCAGGAAATTCCTTTTTGGGTGGAGTTTTTGAAGGAGGGCGAAGGTCTTACACTGTTGTTTATGGTGTGGTGGTC
Organism: Formicarius rufipectus; assembly: GCA_013399695.1. Classification (NCBI taxonomy): domain Eukaryota; kingdom Metazoa; phylum Chordata; class Aves; order Passeriformes; family Formicariidae; genus Formicarius; species Formicarius rufipectus. Next base: position 3,733,404 of record VXAU01000197.1, read on the forward strand.
ACTACACTTTTTGGTTTTGGCTGCAGCTACAATACTCCAGCCTGAAGTGGACACTCCTTACTATGCTGAGCATCTTGATGAGTGAGTTGAAAGGTTTTGGAAACTATCTTTGTATTCCTAATCCAGCCAAATGAATTCAGAGTAGCTGAATTCTGTAGGAGTGGTGACAGAGGCTGTGGGGTGGTGATGAAGATGGAAGGCACAGGAGTTTCCAGGATGAAATTTGGGGTTTAAGTCCTTGCCCCAGTCACAGAGCTGTGGTCACCATCAGCCATCACCTATGGCTGCTGCTGCCACCGTTTCCAAAAGGCTGAGCATCCCTCTTTCCTAATCCTGGATCTGGGCCAGCCCAGCATTTTCCCTTTGGCTTTCAGCATTGCAGACTACTATTGTGTGAGATCTCACATCTGCCTCTCACCTAGACACTTCCCAGTTCTTAGTTTATTCCTTTCCTTATGAACCTGTGCTGGGAATAAATTGGTGGGTCTTAATGGTTCAGCAGATCTTGTGTGGGTTTCCTGTTCCTGCCCCCTGTTTTCTCCTCCACCACCAGAATTACACACAACTGGACAAATCCCTCTGGGAACTGGAAATCTGTCACAAGTACCACTGCTTTAGTTGGTGGAGGCATGGACTCTAACAAATGCTTGCTAATCTGCATCAGAGTTACCTTTTTTTTTTTAAATTTAATTTATTTTTAAAATTATGGCCATCTTTATTCTTTAGGCATCCAGATTTTGGGTCAAAGCCTGCATGTTCACAGGAGTGTTTTATTTTATTGTAATGGAATGGTTAGACCAGCATGGGGGCAAATGACTGTTTGAGTCATGGTCCAATTCCTAATTACACCTGTGTGCTTCCTTAATGGAATTCAAATAAAGGAGTTTGTTGTGTGAAAGCAGTGATATTATATTTATTTCTAAATTCATTTTAAGATGTCAGCATGTAGCCTTAAGGATGTGAAAGAAAGGTAAAGCTTGTCAGCCTCCCTGGCTGCTCTGAATTACCCTGAGCCTTTTGGAAATGAAAGGTTCAGAGAGCACAGATGGAATAGATTGAGGCTTTGAGTGAATTGAAAGGGCAAGTTTACTGGCTAATCATGATCTCCATGGGCAGAAGGACAGCTAATAGATTGGAATAGTCAGACTTTGTGAAGTCCTCGAAAGAACTGCTTAAGGTTTTTAGCTATCCAGTTCTGGCTTGTGGTAGCTGCCCTCCTTTTAATTAAAATGTCTTTTGTTTCCACAGAATTAAACTAAAACATGGCAGCATGTAGTATTTAGTGAATAAGTAAGACATGAATGTTCTTATCTTAGTTGATTATTTTCTTGCTTTTGAGATAACAAAATTGCATCGATACATCTGTTTGGAGATTATATTTCTTCACTCTGTTGTTTTTAGAAGCATTTGGTTTGAAGTTTAAGCATCAAAATGCTCCAAGCTCAGCAGGCAGAATCTTGGCTGGGGTTTAAAGATGCTGATGTGGTATTGAGAACTATGAATATTCCAGCAGAAACTGATGAAATAGATGAATACTGATCAAAATTTCTCTACTCATAGCAGTGAATTGTTAGTCTGAAAGGTATTCATGTCCATGAACAACTAAATTTCAAGGCCTCAGCTTATATCTCTTTCACCTGCTATATTACAAGTTTTTATTACTCTTTAGCTGCAGAAAGTTGCTTCCAGTAATATTCCTTTTGCCTGTATTTACTGATTCTTGTGGAGCACTGCAGGTTCCTTCATACCATGTACCCCTTAGCTTGGCAGCACACTCGAGATTGCTGAGATTTAAAAAGAAAAGTTAAACACCAGAATAAATCTATATTCCTCTCATGTTCCTGAAGCAAAAGAAATACCAGGTGTTGAATCAAGTGTTTTCATCTTCAATGGAGGAAATACCTCCTAACAGTGGTAATGATGAGATTACATAAAAAAATCCTGGGAAATATGGTGATAGTGCTGTCTGCAGCAGGATTGAGTATCAGAAGGCTAAAATTGGATTAGAAGATTAGAAATTTCAGGGGGGTTGTAGGGAAGCAGCAGCTATGCCAAATCAGCCCACCCTTTTCCTGAGGCAACTGAACATCAGCACGTCCTCATGTCCTTTCCAAAGTGATTCACAGTGATTGGATTGTTCTTGAGATTTTCATTGATCCCAGAATTGAACTGCATTCTCCTTTCCCTGGGATTACAAAGGAGTGCTATCTTGGAGGACGGGTTTTTATCGTTCTCAAATAAAGGTTGCATGCTTCCTGTATGCACAGAACTGTCCACATCTGAGTTCTAAAATATCACAATATCCACTTTCCACAGGTTGTGGCCGCAGGTGATGTCATGCAGAGCATTCTGTTAAATCAGACATGTTTCCAAGCAGGCCAAACTTTCATTTTTTAGAAAAAAAAGAAACCTTTTTTCAATAATTAAGAAGTTTACAGGCTGCTGTTTTTTCATGTATTCTTACAAGCTGCAACCAGGTGAGCTGATTATATATGATTTCAGAGACAATGGCTACTGAGACATGAGTTAAAACAGCAGAGTAATTCAATATTTATTTCCCTTGTGCCTTGCCTTGGAATATCTAGCGGATATCTTGTTCAGAGGCAATTCTCCTTGGGAGGCTGTTTGTCTAAGTAACTCCACAGTTACCATGACAAAGCCCTCTGGTTTATTTATTTGTATGGGAAGGGGGGAGAGAGGAGCAGAAAAAAAAGTGGGAGAAGAAAAGAATCTTGAGAGAGATGAATTTAGCTGCTAATTTTGGAATATAACATAACACCCTCATAGCCTCCTTGCAGGTTACTACGTTTATGCAGTATATAGCTGGGTGTGGGTTTGTTTCATTCCTGGGTTTGTTTTCCTGTCCCGCATATGTGACGTTGTTGTCCAGAGTTAAGGTCTCAAAGCCAGTAACCAAATTTATATTTCTACAGGCAAAAGAGCCTGTAAGGCCCTCTACTCTCTCCATTTACAATGTCAAACATGTAATTAGACTTTTATTCATGGTTTCACCTTTCTAATGAGTGTTATACATTTAAAAAGGAGTATATTCCTTATTTTAGCCACCTTGAAAAAGACAGAGCGTGTTCCTCTTGATTATCACCTTGGTAATTAAAAGCATAGACTTTCCAGTTTGAATTTTTCTGGTTTGCAATTAAACAGCTCCTGTTTTGCCTTGATAAGGGTCCTTCTCTGTTAGGTTAAGGATATCTTTAGTGCACAGTACTGGTGCCCTTTCAAGACACCAAAATCAGCTCGTGTCCAAGCCCTCTCTGACACTGAAAATGGGACTTCATATGTCTTTTTCAGTAACATACGAGAGAGATTTTGGCATGAAAGAGGATATTTAAAGAAATCAGAAATTAAGTGTTTTATTGAAGCACAGGTGAGACACTGGAATGCTGTTAGATTTTTTTGTTACTGTTAATTGGATGGAGGACAGGGTGTAAAATTAACACAACCTTGGCTGAAGTTTATGGCTTCGAAGACAATGGTGCCTCAGAGGAGTAGCAGAGCTCAGGCTTGATTAAACTGGGATTTCAGAAATTCTCTGCACTGATCAAAATAAAAAGGCATTCAATCTAATTAGATAGCATTGTGGAGGGATAGGAACAAGAGAGGTATTTCTGACCCTTTGGCTTCTTATGAAACCTTTCATCCATGGGATGTGTTTGTAGCTCTTTTGGTAGATGCCTTTTTCTTCTAAGGGGAATTTGGCTGTGAGTTCTAACCTTTTGATAACTTTGCTTAGGAAAATTTGAGGAGAAAAATGTCTAATGGTCCTGTTAAGATGCACAGACTTTCTGGTGGCCTGTTCTGTACCTTTTCCTGGTGAAAGTTCCTATTTTGTCCAGAGACTTTGCTTCTATTTCATTTCTCTCTGTTGGGTTAAACAGCTTTCCTGCAGGTTTAATTTCTGGAATATACATCTAATTTAAGGACTATTAATTCTTACATGCCTTTGAGGAGCTAATTTATATTCATTTTGCAGTTGTCTATTATGGATTGGATATAAAAAGATGTAGAGATATGTTTAGAGATAGCTGACATAATGCTTGTTTAACTGTATTATGGACACAGTTTTAGAAATGCCAGATGTATTTTTGGAAAATCTCTATTACATTGTGAATTTCATCAGGAAACAGAAGAGAATTGTAATTATGTGCTTTGAAATGGAATTAATCCTTGACCCTTTGGAGAAGAACAATGCTGTTCTGCTTAAAGAGTGGAAAAGATTAATTTTGATTGTTTAATAGTCATTCCAGGCTTCCCATCTTCCCATAGGTTATCAGGCTTCAATTCACCCTGATACAGACCTAGGCCAGAGAAATCTTGTTGTCATGTCTGTGGCTTAGGACTGACCCACTAACGTTGCAGAACAGTTTGCGGTGCTGATGTTCTTTGGCATTTCGGTGTAAATCTGTGTCCATGTAATCCCTGAAGGCCTGAGAAGCCAAATATGTGTCTTAGCTGTCAAATCTCTATTTGTATGGACAGCTTGGCAACCAGTGAAAATATCAACTCAGGTGCTGTGCACATTTTAGCTAAAGCCTCCAGGGAAAGCATTCTTTATTTGAACATTGCTTCAGTGAGGAATTCCTTGTGGCATAGTGTGTCACAAGATTAAACAAGTGTGTTATGTGTTTCCTTTTTCACAGGCTTTTATTCCTAATGTTCTCAAATTAGGTGAAATTCAGATCTGCAGCTTCCTGCAAAGTTCACAACAGAGTTTGATTTAACAGCTTCTGGTAAAGCTTATTTTTTAGTCTCATTTTTGCTGTTATGTTAATTCAACTTTTGGTTGCTGTTCGTGCTGAGCTGAGTTGTTGAAGAACACGTTACAACTGTTTGTACTTCCTTGGTTTGGTGTCTGGGAAAAGTTGGAAGGCAGAGAAGAAAATGCACAGCTCCTGGAGAGTGACTCATGCTCCAGATGACATTCAGTCACTTTGGATTTGCATTGCAGCACTTGGGGCAGAATTTGTCTCTCTCTTAGGAAATTTCCTGTTCTTTTTGCGGCTGAGGAGCATGGCAGAACTCCAGTCAGTATGGAATGTCCATATTATTTCCAAAATTGTGAAGGTTTACTTGAAATAATAGAAGTCATGGATTGGACTGCTCCCTGTTACATTTGTGACTGGTTTGTGTGTACTAAGGATAGATAAGAATTAAAACAGTGAAAAAACTACTATACCATGTAAAAGTTTTGTGATTAATATGGAAACATGATTTGCATGTTTTACAGAATGCAAAGCTACCAGTTCTGTTTGTTTCTTCTGCCATACTTGATTCTGTCATGTCTAAGTACTTATTTTCATCTGTGTATCCAATAATGAAACAGCAGCAAAACATTGTTTCATAAATACATTTTATGAGTAAAAGAAGCATCTGTATCTGTGTACTAATAACAGCCCCCCACGTTTCAGAATTCAGTCACTGCAGTGGTTTAAGCTGAGGAATTGGCTGTGGCAATTTGGGTAATGGAGAAAACAACTGTTACTGGGTAGTGGTGAATGACTGAATTTTATTGGTTCCTATAAAAACTTGGAGGTTAATATCTTTGTTTTGTGAAACAGATGTTTAATTCCATGCCTGCACAATTGGCTCTTTTATGTCTAAAGAGAAAAAAAAATTGATGTTTTGGATTGCTGTAGAGTCCGTCATTGTATGTGAGATGTATTAAATGAGCCTTTCCCAAAGCTTTTGTTGTTGGCCTCTCTGAACTGTAAATTTTACTTGACTTTCTCGATTGCAAGTGGCATGAGGCCATTCAGTGCCTGTTTCATGTTCCCCTGACAGCACAAAATATTCCAAGTTTTCTGTGAAACCACAGACCACTTATATATGGTAAAAGACAAATCCTCTAGAATTTATGCCTCACACTGTAACGTAAATGAGAGGATAAAAGGGAGGAGCCCTTAAAAAATAAATTCTGCATATGCTTTTGATTTGCCTAAATCCAGAAACTGAATAGTGTCCAGGTTTAATGTTCCAGTCAGTGCCACAGTCTGCTCCCACCCCGCAGTGCACCAGGGCATTCTGTGAGTGTTTAATGAGCCAGGCACTTCCCAAGTTTTATTAACAATACTCTTCATTTTAGCCCTCGTCGTTGTCCTCATTAAAACATGAGGAATTTTATAAAAATGGCTTGCTCTGTGTGTGTGTAGGGTAGCACTTGTGGAGCTTAATTTTATTCTGATTTTCAAGAACCCTGACTAAACTCAGCTACTTGTTACCTTGATGTAACGGTGGAGCAGTTTCTGGGGGATTACTATGGATTTACTTTGCTTTAACAGGAAACGGAATTTATCCCCTTTGATTTTAACAGGGGGAGAAACTTCCTAATTAGAGTCATTTTTGCTATTCCAGCGCATGTGTTTGATTTATTCTCCGCTTTTACTCCCTGATATGGCAAGCCTTTATAGGACCTTTTCTTTAAACGCTGCCATCTGTTTTGTTTCTGACTTTAAAAATCACCTTAGGAAAACTCTGCCTTTGAGTTCCTTATGTTATGTTTTTACCTTTTTGGTGTATCTAAAAAAAAAAGGGTTTGAAATTCTGTTTGAGGGAAAATAACTTTGTGGAGATCACGTATTTATGAATCATTAAAAGAAGCAAATATTTTTAAAACTCTTTTTCAGGAATTCTGCCAGAATATGAACTAATTAACTGCACCAGGTAACAAGCAGTTGAAAATACAGGGAGCTTATAACAGGACACTTCATTTTCTACTTTTCACTCACCTGCCCTACAAGCTGACACAATGTTTGGAGCAGAAATCTCTTTTGCATGATTTCCTTACTCTTTAAAAAAGCCAAAATCGATTCAAATAGATTTATTAATGGTCGCTTTAATTAGTTTGTTAATGGCTCTATTTACAAGGCTGTCTGCCTAAGTCTTATTACCTGCTGATTAGTGTGTAATACTTATTGATCTCTCTACCCTGTAGTAGGAAAAAAATACATTCAGTTTTACTGCTCACAAAGGCAGTTTTTTGAAGATGATAAATCATTCAGATTTTTGGAAGGCATTTGTCTATTCCTTATGAGTTATTAGTACTAATGGGAGTCATATGTACAGTGGGAGGCAAAACGAGCTATTAACCTACATAGCAAGTCATAAAGTATTGTAAATCCTTCCTGTCTGTGTCGTGATGGGATCCTTCTGTGTGACAGGCAGGATGAAGATAAAGTAGTCATGTAGCTTTCAGGGACTGAAAGGTGGCTGAGAGGGAGAACAGGCACAGCAGGGCCTCTGTGGTGATGGCAGTTCTGCTGGAGAGGGCTGGGATGCTCAGTCTGAGCCTCAGGACTAGTTGTGCAAGGGCTCATAGGTAGGAGATGTAAATCCCTCCTTAAATGTGTTTTCCTTAGTCCCTTCCTCTGGTTTATGTGGTTCAGTGATCCAGTATAGCTTCGTGTGAACTAGGGGGAGTTTCCGGGGGGCTTCAGTGTGCATATAAGCTACTTTTATGGTGCAGTTGGTATTCTAATGATGCAGCCTCAAATAGGGAAAGAATGAATTCCATGATATCTTTCATTGGTCTCTTAAGATTTGAATTACCTAGAAAGTGACTTTACAATAAAGTCCTTTTTCTCATATAGACTGGAACCAACAGCTGAAAGTTTCCTTACTCTTGGTGCAACTATTTTGAAATCATTTCCAGCAGAAGGAAGTTTCTTTTTTTTATGGAGTAAAACTAGCTTTACAGGTCGTTGGGATTTCTGCCTACCTTTTATGAATTCTGTCTGTTAAGCACACAGACACAGCCTGGAGACCATTACTGAGTCCCACCTGTCTGTGGTCGCCTTGGTGTCCTCCTGACAATATGCCTCAAATCAATGTGTGACTGGCTTTTCTGGGAAGCTGAGCAAAGCCTTCTGTAGCAGAAATCTGTGGGGTAACTTAAATAATCCAAGAAGTGCTATTCAAAAGCCATGTTGGGAATCTGGAGTTGGAAATTAATTTCATGAAGAGAAAAATAAGCCAAATAATGCATCATGCTTTAGAAATAGGGCTGTCTTTGCTAGTTAGCCCTTGGGGGATTTTTGTTTCATTTTGTTTCAGATTCGCTTTTGCATCTGATATTTGTGTCATAATAAGTCCCAAAGGTTTGTTAACAGCATATTCTTAATAATTTGAGATCTACACTGCATCATGCAGCCATAAGGCTGTCCAGGGAGGGGATGGCATACTGCACTATGCCACAGTGACAGCACACACACTGCCTGTGTGATTAGCACTGGATTTAGTGTCTGACGGGCACATGCTTTCTGTGCTGTGTGTTCCTGTCAGGTGGTCCAGTAATAACTCTGGAATCCTGAGGATACAAGTTATGGCAGACAGGAGAAAAGGAATATGTCTCTTTGTTTCTAGGAATGGTGTCCAAATGCTCTTTGGGTGATGAAGAACGAACCCTCCCCAAAGGCATTTGGTTGGTCTCATGTGGGTTTTACAGTGTGTGATACTCCAGAGGGAGTGGAGGTGAAATACCTGCTTAGCTGTCTACTCTGAAGCTTCTGACAAAGCAATATTTCCCTAAAGTGCTCCTTTTAACTTTCTTGGATGACAAACCGTCATTAGCTGCGTTTCCTTCACAAGCACAAGAAAAATGTAAATTCCTGGGAGAGCCCTTCAGTACTTGCAGCAAGTGAGTGTTGCTGTATTGATCCCTTAGTCCAGGAACAACGAGAAATTGAACTCATGACTTTGATTAATACACAACACATCTTTTCTTTTCTCTGGATTAGCATAATCATTACAGTCTGGGAGTGTGTTTCACTCAGAGTATCCTTCTGTAGCGGTCAAGGAATTAATTACACAGAGTGAAGAGACAACTCATTGCCAAGAATGTTGTATGTTTGGTTGTTAGAGGAGCTTTCTCCTGCTGAATCTTCACCATTCATTGTACTTTAATTTCAAAGTGATTTTTTTCCCCTAGACTGTTCTTTGTTAGAGGCCCTCTGAAGAAGGGTGGTTGTTCTGACTGTTTCCTCTTCTGTGCAATATTATTTGTGCTGTGGAATTTCTGCAGAGCACATTCGGGTCTTTGTGGTCTATCTGTGTATTGTGCCTATTTCCTTCTTAAACAGAAAATCCCTTCCAACAGCAGGGATCATTCCTGCATGAATACAGCATTTCTTCCCTTTTTACCAAAGGCTATCATGAATACCCCACTTTCAAAGCCTAGAAACTTATGTGCATTAATACTGATAGGTAAGATTAAAAACATGGGTATATTCTGCATTGGAAGGATTGCTGTGGTGGATTAATCAGTCTCATGGCATTTGGTGCTTTTGAGAAGTTCTGAGGATTCAGCTATGAACCCAACTTTCATTTATTACAAAACCTTCTCATGTCTGTGGTTGTTCAGGAGGGATCCCTGTACATATTTGAGTCTTTAGGGTTTATGGCGAAAGACAAATAAAAAGAAATCCATAATATTTCTGTTCAAGTTATTGCAATTACTTCTTTCTGAGACACCAGAGAACCAGACTGAGATTACAGTTATGAGATGTATTCACTCTTAAGCCTGTAAGTGCAGACTGGAAGATTAGAGATGCAGATGGTTTGGTTATGTTTTATTATTGTGCTTTTTTTCCTTTGATGTTTGAGTAGAAGGAGAAATTCAAGAAGGGCAATGTCAGTTTAACTCCTTGTTATTTATTTTTCTGCAGAGTTTGTTGAAACAATATTTATTACAATGCCTTCAGCATCCTTAAATAAGGGGTGTTGTAAGAATATTAAATCAGACTTTATTTCTGGTCTGTGTGGACAAGAAAACTTCTGAAAAATAGCTGCAAACTTGAAAATACAGACAGTACAGATATTTACTCTATGTATGTATTTCTCAGGCTCAACTAATGGGGCTTCCCAGTATTTTTAGGATTCTGTCCTGCTCTAAAATCATCAAAATCTCTGGAGTTATGCTGGGGACTTCACCCTAATATTTTACCTTCTGCTGCTTCCCTGGCTTGGATCTTTAGCTGCATTTAGATCATTCTAATGTCTCTGATGCAGATAGGAGTAAAGCTGCATGGCTCCCAAGTAAGCTGTGGGAGAACTGAGACATATATCACACCTTTCACACAGGTCTTGCATAAATATGGATATCTCCTCCTCTCCCTCCCTCCACAGCTTTTCAATGAGATGCCAGTCTGTCTCCAAAAAGCAGGCAATGTAGCACCCAAATCCCACTGTACAGAGCATTTTAAGTGCAGCCTACAAGTGTGTTTCAGTTGCTCAGTTTCAATTCAGGCTCGTTTCTTAATTCCAGTAGTATTTTTGAGCCCTTCCAACAATGCAAAAGTATTCTGTGCCAAAATGGGGGAAAAAATTATTCTCTTGATGCCTATTTCTTCCAAGGTTATGAAAAAAATTTAGAAAACTGGAGGTTTTTTCCTAACTCCAGCTCCAGTGTTTCCCTCCTGAGAGATGACTTGGTGAGCCAGAGCTGATGGATGGATGGAGATGAGCTGTACAGCATTTTTGCAATGAACATATTTTGCCTTTGAGTACCTTTGTCTGAAAAGATATCTTTCTCCATAGCAAGGCATGGTTGGATAAGTGATCTCTAAGACTGGAAAGCTATTCCAGTGCCTGCCATGTTTTTTCTTATTTAATCTAAAATATTGAGGCAACTTACCTGAGTCTCCCTCAATGTCTGTTATTATCGTACGTGGTTACTGTGGAGTAAATCTCACCACAAATCTGTATTTCTTTCACAAGATTATAAGGCTGAGTCAAAAATGCAGTATTGAAGAGGTATGTGGAAGCTCAACACAAGAAGTAATGTTTCCATTTCTTTTTTTTGATAGATACCTCTGACTACTGCAATACTGGGGTTTTCCCCTCCCCTCCTTTTTTTTTTCTTGCACACTTTAACAGTTAGAAATTATCCTCTATTCCTAACAGCAGTACAATTACCTTTCTGGGAGAAAATGGGGGGGGGAAATAAGTTCATTATATTAGCTTTGATTTGAAAAGTTTCCCTTAGTCACCAAGATGGAGCACTTCAATATCCACCTGGATCATCTTCGAGGTTATGAAGGGGAAAGTAGAAACACAGAAACTTGACTGTAAGAATGAAGATGTGACATTGTGCCTGGAAAAAAGGGAGGGGGGAAGGTATTGGTTTCATCTGTCTCTGTTTCTCACTATCCAAATCTGTTTTAATTGCCAATAAATGCTTTTTCCCCACTCAAGCCTCTTTCACTGGAGCTGGTAATGAGTAAATGACCTCCCTGTCTTTATCTTAAGCCACAAGCTTTTTCAGCTTATTTTTTCCCTGTCCTGTTGAGGAGGGGAGGTGAGAGAGTGGCTGGGTGGGTGTTTCGCAGCTGGTCACAGCCAACCCACCATAGTCCTGCACACCTATTTTTGTATCCTGTGGGTGATAACCATCATCCCCAAGGTTGTGACTAGTCTGGGATTTCATCTTGACCAAACCACTTGCTCATGTTACGATCTTGAGCTCATTTGCCACCACAGTGACCCTTGAGTCAGCCCAGCGGGATTCTGATAAAATAGCAGGACCTTTCTGAAATTGAATGTTGTATCTGAGCTTGTGGTCTGCCGGGTAAATATTAACTATTATTAGCTGTATTTATAATACTGTTAATTCACGCTGTGCTTTGCAAACATAGAGAAGGCATTTTCTCTAAGAGTAGGAAGTTGTAGTTTGAAATGAAACGTGCACAGTTAAAAATGACTGCAAAAGTGTATAGGAGTATTAGCAAAAAGAAATGGGAGATGTTGAGGAGGAAATAGAAGAAGAGTAGGAGTTCTGGCTGACAGTCTGTCATCCCAGATTTATGTGTGAGAGCTGTGAACAGCAGGACTGGCAGTCTCCATTCTCAGGATGTACAGAAAGTTATGGGAGAAATTTTATTGAGAAAAACAATGAAGAATTTACAGGGTTGCAAAAGAGCTGTGGTGCTTCTGAGTGTTAAAGACAAGCTGGCTAATTTGTTCTCCTTTAACTGATGGCTTAGTGTTTCATTTCAGCCTGTGCAAATAATGAGCTGGGGGTTTGGGAAGAACACTTTGGTTTTTTGTGTTGTTGTCTGCGTGTATACACAGAGTAATTTTGCAACATGTTTTTGCTCACAGGTTTTGGAGACCACACCTTGGGTTTCCAGAATGTTTCCAGTCAATTTATTACAAAACTCTGGTGCAACCTCAGCTCTTCAAGTGCTATAAACAAGTGCAAAAATATCACCCCTTTTTGAGGGGGGGAGAATAAAAGGTTCTTTTCATTTACATGCTTGTTTTTCATTTGTTTCTTCTTATGTCTTTCTCCTCTGGATTCCTGGAGCACACCCTCTGGGCATAGTTGTGTCTCTTCTGAGGTTGGATTGATTTCTTTTGCACCTTCTCTACAGTAGGTCCTGCAGACAGCTGGAGCTAATTTGGTTGTGTCTTGCTGTGGACTCTCTCAAACAGCATGATGAAACATGAGTGTGATCTGCATTATGGGTGTAAAATATCCAGCCATGGGTGGGAAATGGGGAATCTGTTATGAAACAGATACACTGAAGATTTTTTAAATGTAAGCTGTGGCCAGGAAGTGACAACTAATACAGAATCACTTTGCCAGACACCTCTGTGGAAAACTTTTCCATCATCCAGGCTCACCTCCAGGGAAAATGGGCTGATGGTCACAAAACACTCTCTTTGGAAACAGGCTCAGTGTCATAAAAGTGAAGTAAGATTTGGCCCTTATGCTGGATAAAGATCTTCTCTAAACCCCAGGAATTTCCACATGCTGTACCTGTTTTATAAGACAGTTGCCTGATTTGCCTCCATATTTTAAAACTGAATCCAATACTTGTTTTTTGTTTTGTTGTTTTGTTTGGAGGTTTTTTTGTTTGGTTGGTTTTTTTTTGTGTGTGTGTGTTTTTTTTGTTTTGTTTTTTGGTGTTTTTTTTGTTTGTTTTGGTGGGGTTTTTTTCTTTTTCTTTTTTTTTTTTTTTTTCAACACTAACTCCTACTACAGCAATCTTTCACATGCTTAATGTTAATTTGCAAATGAACTCTGTTTTACTGGATCATTTTTACTTTCTTTATCTGCTTCCTTAAGGCATTGAGTTTTCTTGCTAATGATCCAGGTCAGGTGAAGGATGGAAGAAATGCGGGATGTGATCCTTAATATTCAGTTGTCCAATGATTTTGCTGGCAAACTGACTTTACAAAGGCTTGGAACTACAAAGTGTTCCATACTTGAAGCAGTGATTTTCCTTCTACTGTATATTAACAACCCAATAGTAGCATTTTTATTCTGTGCTAAGGGATAAAATGACTTGGACATTTTAATAACATCTGGCAAATCATTTTCATTTTCCCTCTTATATGATTAATAATAGTCTAGATAGATATGTAGATATATTATCTCTTTACTCTGTGGGTTCATGCATATATAATGTAATATGGAGATAGGATGGGTGTAGAAAATAATAAGCAACAGTATAATGATGGGTTTTAGTCAAAAACTCTAACTTGAGCACTTGAAAAAAACTTTAAATGAAAGAGCCTTGGATTGGATTGTGCAAACAGTTCTGAATTTTACAGCTTCAGTTAATCACACCACCCTGTCAACTAGACCACAGCACTGAGTGCCACATCCAGTCTGTTTTTTAAACACCCCCAGGGATGGTGATTCCACCACCTCCCTGGGCAGCCCATTCCAGTGTTTGCAACCCTTTCATTGAAGAAATTCCTCCTGATGTCCCGGCTGAATAAGTGCAAGTCTTTCGAGATATGGGGCTTGAATTTACAGTGTGCCACTGAATACTTGCTTGACCAAGGGGAAACGATTTTTTTCTGCTCAGTCAGGTCACTAGTGCAAGTTTTATTTGCTTAAGTATCCATCAGCAGCACTGTAAAGTTGTAGTTATTCAAGTTTGTGTAGTACTCAATACTTGTATACAAAATGCAGCTTGCTTTATGGTGGTGATGATTTGTCTTGAAAAACTAGTACAATAGATTTTCTTCATAGCCCATTTCAGCATGAAGTGATTTGCAGTGGTAATAATGGAATTATTACAGATCTGTATGTCTGGATTTGGACCTTTTTGATTCATTCTTGCTCCCACCTTTGCTCCTGTTTTTCCTAATGGCAACAGAACCTGTTCCACTTAATAAGATTTTTCTTACTGCATGATTGCATGACTTAAACTCATTTGTGTAACAGTGGCTGGTGGTTTGCCACTAGATTGGAGGTAGTTCAGCAAGGAGTGTTTGGATGCTCTCTCTCCCACTTTCCCCTTGATGTCTGCACTTCATTTTCATCTCTGTGGTAGCTTTTCATTCAGAATTCTTTGTCATACTGCACCATTGAGATAAAAATGGGGGTCTCTGCTTTCACATGGGCAGCAACACCAGCTCAAAATGCTCCTGCCTGGCCTGTGAATGATTGTTTTCCAGTGCCCATCTGTAAGCACAACATTGTGGATGTTCCTTGAGTCTCCATTAATCACAAGGCTGCCAAATCCAAGTTTTAAAACAAAACTTGGTAAATATAAACGCTTTATTTTTATTCTTAACTATGTTCCAAAGGCCAGTCTGAGGAGCTCCAGCTGCCTACTTCACAGCATGCCATTTCCCAGTATTTATTTAGTGCAAAGCTGCAGACCATACAGAGCAGTCCCAGTGCAATATCAACTCGCAAACAATTTTCTAAAGCATCTTTAATGTACAGTGTTACTGTACCCAGAGGTGTAGGAGAGCAGGATTAATGCAGGCATGATAGTTCTGAGTGTTCATATGAGTCCTCGAGGAATAATAAACAGCTTGAAATAACAACCAACAAATTCTCCAGACGCTTTTTATCCCTGTGTCGGCAACTGTGTTGATTCCAGATCAATGCAGGGTATTAAGACATTTATATGATTGAGCTAAAAAGCTGCCAGGTTGTACAAGCAGCAGGCTTGTAAAAAAAATAGGAAAGCTGAGTAAAGCCAATGGGGTTCTATTCATAAACCACAGGAATGGAATTTCTTGATGACAGGAGAGATTGTGTCAGTGGGAAGATTTTGGTTTCAGAACAGAGAACGTCGGTAGGAAGCTTTTAATTTCACATGTGCACTGGGAAAGTTGAGGTATATATAAGTCACTTGATCCCAATATTTGAGTATTTAGCTGGTATAAAATGAGACCCCTGGCTGTAAGGCACAAGTCAGTCCTTAGACAAAAGAGACACAAAGCCTTTATTTCGGATGCAGTCCCAGCAGAGCCTTGAGCATGGCTGTCATAACAAGGGCTGGCTTTGCTCCTCCTGCTCCTGGATCAGCACAGCTATGGGATTCTTACTGATGCCACACTTGGACACCATGAAAGGTCTCTGAAAAGCAGTGAAAATACAGTGTACTTCTGTGAAAGTTGTTGTCTTGGCTTGTATCACAGCCCAAAAGCTAGACAAGGAAGCTGATCTGAAGCTGATCAATTAGAGCCCTTTCTAATTGGCTGTGTGGAGATTTGGACCAGGCTGTATTTTTTGATTGCATGTGTCAAAACCATACATGGTTGCACAAAATGAGGTTCATTCAGCTTTTCTCTGAAATCATTTGATATATGAAATTCCCATGGCAGTGTAAGGCCAGATAAGATATGGATGCTGTTAGGTGAAATTACTGGTTTCTGCTCAGCTCTTGTAGCCTCATATACAAGAAGCATTATACAGAAAGCTCAAAGCAACAATAGTTTTAAGAATCCTCCAATCCAGACTTGTATTAACAAGAAAACCATGGCATTAATCACCTTCCTTAGTGGCATGCCCCTGAAAGGGGGGCCTTATGTGGCAATTCAGAAATTATCCATGTAGGAAAATGCTCTAAAATATAAGCAAATATCTACCAGGCTCAAGTTTTAGTATTAACATGTGTTTATCCCACCTAGGGAGGCACCAGGACAGTGGCTTGGAGAACATGCCCATGCAGAGTGTGCTGGTCCAATGGGTGTGGTTGCACAGCATTTTTCCTGGCTTTGTGTCTGTAGCTGTGGGTGATTAGAAGCTGAAAATCTTGGCTTGATACATTTTGGAAAATAGCTATTCGTACCTCTTGGGCAAAACATCGTGGAAAATGGGAGGGTTTTGTTTCTTTCTACTTGTATTTACTCTTGTATAAACCATCCACTGGTTATTCTTAAGTCATTAAATGTATTTCAGAATATTCTGGATACTCACATAAGTGCTTTCAGGGGTTTGAATTGCATGTGTTTTACTTCAAGGAACATTTTGTGTGAAAACATGTTATTTGTTAGTTGTCATCTTCTATTCCAGTTTTTAAAAAGTTTGTCAGCAAGTTAGGATACATGAAAGTATTTCTTTGATTTTATTGACCTAAATTCATTTTTAATTGCTTTCTCACTTGAAATCCAAATGGGGTAATAGTCATCAAATAGAGAGAGAATACAAACAAAAGAATAGAGCATATACTTTTCTACTCAAATAGTGATCAGTATAAAATAATTTTTAGAGTGGATATTAGCTTTTTCAGAACTCCCAGGCTTTCTTGTCATGTTAGGGTAAACCATTTCTTCACAGGAGTGCATTGCACAGTTTTAACTAGACACTGCACAAAGAAAAGCTTTCTGAATATCCCCACCTTTGCCTCCTGGGTCTTATTTTTGCAGCCTTATTTCTGTGACAAATTTACTCACATGAGTAATCCCATTGGCTTAAATTGAATGCTGTCAGGAATAACAACTGTGTGAGTAAACTAGTGATTATTTTTATCCCTTCCTTTGAAAGCTCTGTTAGAACTCTTCTATATCTTCCCAGTGTCTCCTGCATCATTCAAGTTACACAGCTCTAAGAAAATTCATTACAACTCAATTATAAGGCTCATTAGGTAGGTGCTGGCATTTTGGCTATCTTACCAAGTTGTGAAACATATTCATTTATTATCCACGGTGTTGTTGAAATCAGAACAGTACAATGAAACCAAACATAATATAAAAGGTGGTTCAGAGCATAAAACCATGGCTCTTTGCCAAGAAAAGGTTTTCTGTAACTTGCTTTGAAGTCTCCCTGTGCTGTGCTCATGGCTGAAGCACAATGGGAGGACTGTCCTTTGGAGGTGATAATGAAGTCAGAGCACCTTTGACAGATTGCCACTGCATGCTGGCTTAGGGTGGGTTTTATCTTTTTTATCTCTTGAAACTTTTCAGCAGGTAGAAAGTATATTTATCTCCCTGTACATCCTTAAATATGATCCAGCTCTTGCTTCCTTTGTTAATTAGCCCTGGTTTCCACGGCAGAGTGCTAGCAACAGCAGAATCTGTGACAGGGACTCAAACTTCCTAAGCACTCCACGCAGCCAGCAGAGTAATTTGTCCTGTTTCAAGCAGCCAGAGAGAGTTATCCCCAAGCAGGATGGCATTTACCAGCATTCAGGAGATTCTTTACTTAGTGGATCTTTAAAGCAAGTGGCTGCTGATCCTTTTCCACACTGGATCTACTGCCGTAAAGGTGATTCTGGGTATGAGGTGTGGAAGCCAGGTTATCTGTTCCATTCTAAAACTGGGTATTTCTCTTGGTTCAGTGACTGTGTGCTTGTAAATGTTCTGTGCACTCCCACCGTGTGCAGATCAGTGCAGTTGACACACACCATGTCTTACTCTGAGGTGCCTGTTTTATTGTGGGGTCACAGAGTCATGGAATGCCCTGGTTTGGAAGGGACCTTAAAGACCAGTCTAGTTCCACCCCCACTGCCATGGGCAGGTACACCTTCCTCTAGATCAGGTTGCTCCAAGTGCCGTTCAACGTGCCCTTGGTATCCCTTTGTTATTAACTTAAACAGAAACAGAAGCAACCTTAGGTTTTTCCTTATCCTGTTGGGTTTTTTTGGGACAGTTCCATTAGGGCCTCCATGTCCTACCATGTCCCTTTAATACAACATAACTTGGCCGTCTTGTATCTTGCTGTTATTTATTGAGGCTCAGCATCAGGATATTGCAACTCACTTAGGTTGTACTTTCTTTACACAGAGATTGTGCCTCAGTTTGCTGTACTGTTTGTATCTTGATGAGCCTTCTAATAGTAAAATAACAGATAGAAAGTAACAGCTTTGAACTGTTTAGAAACATCCATATCCCCAGTGAGGAGGAAAGGCCTCCTGAGAAATGTATCACAGTGAGAGCCCTGACTCCATCTCCTATTCCAAAAGGTGAAACCCATTTTTGCTGAGCTTGTCACGGGGTATTTTACATTGATTGTCCATGACATGTAGGCTCCTGGGGTTAAGAGAGGGCTTGCATCTGTCGAGCACACTTCATCCCCATGCACAGAGTCGAGAGGTACCCAAAAGAGAGGGAGACACCACTGAACTGTGAAGAAATCAGAAGAGACTGGTCCCTTACTTCTCAAGTGGCATCTCCTCACAGAGTAGGTGCTTTGGGAGTTCCCTGCTTTGTCAATGTGGTGGTCACAATCTGATTCCAATTAAAATCTGTGTTTCCAGCCTCAGGCAAAATGTGTGCTTTCTTCTCAGCAAAGCGACAGCCAGGTATTCCCAGGGGCATATTGACCATGTTCCACTTATTCCCCTGCCACTGTGTCAACACAGGATGAAAACGTTGTGTTTGCTCTTCCCTCCTCTGCTCAGCAGCCAAGGTAATGAATCTTCCGTGGTCTGTCAATGTGTGTGTTCTCTCCATTACTCAGAGATGCTAAGCAGGACTAACGGTGCTGTGTGATGACTGTGCAAGAGCTCCAGTCTTGGCTTGTCTGAGTGGGCAGGGCAGCCCCTGGAGTTACACATTATCACCTGCAGCTCCTCTTTCAGTGAGACTTGGAATTTAGGGTTTGATGTTTAAACTGGAGTCCTACTCCCACAAATCTCGGATTAAGTGAAGTCTTTTATAACATATTTTCTTGCATGGTCACTTCCCATGCTTCCTACTTGAGAAGATAATGGACACAGTAAATTCTCCTATAAGAGCTCCTGTGTCAGTGAGAAACCATGCCCCAGGAAATTAAATTCTTCTGCTGTATTAAGTGTTCAGATTCCAAGCTGAAGAAACCTTCAGAGTAAAAGCTGCTCAGTGCATAGTTTCTCTATTAGCAGAGTGCTGTATACATTAAATTACATTGTGTGGCCGCCTCCAGTTTAGATAAGCACATAAATGAGATGTGCTGAATCTACTCTTTTCACAGACAGCAGTTCAAACTGGGTGTTACACTGCAGCTGAATTTTAAAATGGGCATTATTCATGTGAATGGGAGTAGTTACCAGTTAATGCTCACACCTTGATCAGGGAAGTAACTGCTGTCAAGAAAAGTCAAAATTCCAACAGCCTATCTGAAATTTCTTGCTGATTTGAGTGATAAAAAGTTTTCAGAAGAGTATTAAAATAATATAAGGAGAAAATTTATTACTCTTTCACCCAACTGTAATACATTTACCTCCTTTAGTTCTTTCATTTCAGTTTTACTTACAGACAGAAATGTGTGCTATGCATTAGTAAGAGCTCCTCTGCTCTTAACAGGGTCATTTCCACACCTGTACTTGGTAAGCACTGTGGTATATTTTTGAGTAGGATATATGTGACCTTTATATTGGCTTAAACTCTAATGAATACAGGATAAAAGCTTTGCTTAAACTTAATCTCACCGTAGTGCAATGATGAGCTAATTGATCTGCAGTATAAGAGACTGAAAATCATTAAGTACTTGAAGCGATGATGTAAATTGAGCTGTATTTTGGTCAAGAGACATTATCCATGTCCATAAGGTTTGTAGCTTTGATTAGATTCTTGGTCTTGAGACATTGTTTTCTTTTAGTTCACTGATTCTGAGGAATGAAAGAGACCATCCTAGTAAAGGCTGAAGCAAAGAGGAGTTGTTTGTTTCTGGATCTTGACCATGCTTGGCCACTGTTTAAGGTCTGACACTGGAAGGTGCACAGTGCCAAACATTGTAGCTCTTACACCTGTCCTGATGAAGCTGAGTATCAGTTCATACTGAATCCAAACTTCAGCTACTACCAAATGGACCACCTTTTTTTTTTTCTTTTTCCCTACTTTCTAACTGCTCTGATGGAATCATAGTGGGGACAGCTGAAAATCACACTTATTCTAGCACTTAGTGTGGGATTTAGTAAGCTACATCTGAAACCACTCTTCAAAGAGCCAATTCTCTTCAAGTACTTGGAGAGCTGTTACTTCATCATGAGCAGTAGTCAAATACTTCCTTTAGTTCTCTTTCTCTCAACAAACAGGAGAATTTTTGGTCTTTACTTCTTTCTTCCCCTCTCCCCTAAAACATGAGAAACCTTTCCTACTCAGGGCTCAACCAGCCCGCACACCAATTAAGCTAATTGGCAACGTATTTGAAACACTCCCTAATTACAGCTGCAGAAATTTTCAGAGAACAACCTTTCTGCAATTTTTCCTTCAATCAAAATATAAAAAGCAATAAACCCCCTACAACTCTTAACTAGGCCCTGGTAGGACTGTTGGGATACTTTGAGAGGAACCTGGTAAGGTGACTCCCTGACTTTCTGGTCGCTGTGGCTGCTCAGTACTATAGGAATGTGTCAGTGAAGAGATAAATACCTCCAAAGAATTTTCTCAGAGGAAATTTTCCAGTTAATAACTTTGGGCAGGTGATGGTGTCAGGAAAAGCACTACTGGAGCACGTAGTATTGCAAGTACTAAAGAGCATAAAAGCTATAGAAGGCCCTCACAATCTAATTTAACCCAGAGCAGCCTTGGGGTTTTGCTGAGTCATTCAATCAGCCAAACCAGCCCCCGGTGTGGACTCTAATTAAATACAGAGTTCCTCCCTCAGTCCCCTTTGACTTAAAGAGCCGTTCCTGCTGACCTCACTTAGCAATTATAATGGATCTTAAAGGACAATGTTTTCTAGAAAAGCTGGAAATCCTGTTTCTAAAGAAAGTAAGTTGTTTGGCTTGAAGTTTTTAATTTTTTTATTTTTTTTGGTATTGTGGTTCAGGGGAGAGAGAGGAATCCTGCCTGTTTAAATTGGAATGATTGTATGTTGATATACCATGTGACAGTATAGAAAAGAGCTGAGCTACTCTGGCCTAAGAATTTGACTGAGTTAATTTTCTATTTGGTTTTTCAACCTAAGTGAGGCAGGGGGGGACATAGGTGCATCTTTTATTTTTAACTTCATACTTCCTGTGGGTTGCTGGATTTATACATAGCCTCTTTCTATCCAGCTTTATTTCAACTGAACTGCCTTGGCTTATTTTCTATCTCCACGTGCAGTTACCAGATCTAGTCTTCTCCCAAAGAAGTAATTTGTTGCCTCGAGCCTTGTGACTAGAAGGGAATAATGCTTAGGCAGGGATGTGCAGGTAGAGAGGGAGACAACGACTTCTAACACTTCTGAAATGTCAGACTGTGACCTTTAAAAACACTGAAAGAAACCAGAGGGCTTAAGCCCTAAGAGATGCTTCTGCATGAACAAAGGTGGGTGTTGACTGTTTTTGTACCTATGAAAAAAGGTGATTTGTTGCTGCCTTTGCTTATCTAGCCTCTGCACTTACACGTGTTCCCAAGCAGGGATCACGTTGTGCTCCCTTGAGGAAACAGGTCATCTTTCTGTTGAGTGGGAAAACAACTCAAGCTCCCAAAACGAAAACAGAGGTGTTGTGTGGATAAACTCGCTGGAAATCTTCAGCTGACTAACTGGGAGAGAAGGGTTTTGTTTCAAACTGCATTTAAAATGCCCCCAGACAGAGGGCTGGTGGCAGCAGTTGCAGTGGCTTTCCTTGCACAGTGTCCAGCTGTTCCTCAGAATTAAACTGAAGGTCCTCACGTGGCCACAATACAAGGCAATAGCAGGTTTTAGGTGATTTAGGGGAGCAACAGGCAGGAAAATGCTAATAAAAGCACAGTGATGCTCCAGGTATAAAATATTTACTTTTTAGCTTGTATTGCAGTAATAACTAGACAGAATTGAGTGTTTTCTGCTGAGGAAGGAGCTGCGTGTGCAGGAAGCAGACACATATCATCCTGAAAGCACCACCTATAGAACTTTTTTAGTACAGTCTGCTTGCACTGTCAAGTCTCCTGGGGGACTACGTGCACTTCATCTGATGAGCCTTTTCTTTGCAAAAATTTCTGCTTTTCCTCTATAGTATGGTGTGTTTCTTCCCCTGTCATAAGTATCCCCTTCCAAGATATTACCTATGAATCTGATGTGTCTTCCTTCTTTAGGTGGCATTCAGGTATGAAAGTTACTTGAAATATGTGTAGCTCTTCACTTTCAGTGACTATGAGATCAGTAATGCTGCTTGCTATTCATACAATTTAAAGCACTTGAGTCTTAAATTTTATATGTGGCACCTCTGTGAACCATATGTAATTTGGGAGAACACTTTTAATATGTCATTTTAATGCTTTTGCTTTCCTTCACTTTCAGTAGTTTGTCTTGGTTGATTTATTCTTGCCTGTTTCCTAAAGTGCCAGGCAGTAAATGTCTCTGCTTTCTGTGATTTGTTTGATCAAGTCAAGCCATTTTTCAGGGACCAGGAAAAGGTTCTTAAGTACTTGTAGGCTGCATGCATAGATATGTAAAGAGGGTTATCTAAATTTGTAAAGCAAGAGGTAGTAAGATAAATTAGATTAAGTAATCAGTACTTTTCTGTTTGGTCTTAATTATATATTTGCTGCTTTCCAAATACAAGTTTAATCCTTACTGTTACGTAATAAAGCAACAATTGGTAGTGATTTGTGGCTCACCATAACTCAGCACAGAAGTGTTTGCTCAGCTATTTATGCCATTTATCCAGTGATTTGATAATTCTCCAGCTAGGACAATGGGAGGTAGCCAGTATGTTCAAGAATGCTTCCCTATGAATGGTCAATGTCAAACGTTAAAGGACCTGCCTTTATTGCAACGTACCAGCTTAAAAAAACCTTTCAGCAGCTCTTACACGTACCAGTTTAGTAGAAAGGCTATGGATTCAAGCGGTGATGTGGAATTGCTTTTCTTAGAAAGTAATGCTCCAAATGCAAGGTGAAGTTTGAAAAGGAACGTTGGAGGCTTTGAATTTTTAATTTTTAAAGGGTAACATAATACTTTCTGAAGGTTTTATTAATGTTTTTTTCCTTCCCTTTTGTGATGATGTGGTGCAGAAAGATATTTCACTTTAGATTGACCTGAGGGAATTGTTTTGGGGCTCTTGATTAGTTTAGCTGCCCAGCTGAAAAATCAGTTATTCACAGAGATTTAGAGTAGAACACATGAAACTGTGGCAGCAGTTCTGTGTAAATCAGCCCTGCTGAATAAAATGCAGTTGCCAGTGCATGTTTCAAATGGAACTTAAATGGGGTAATGCCTTTCTGCTGGTTTTCTGCTTGCAGACAAATCCTACCATCTGTCTTGCACTACCCAGTAGATACTGCTCTTTATTCTGAAGACATTCAATTAGAGAAGTTCATCTTTTAATCTGTTATTTACAAGCAGTGATGTGAAGGATCAGTCAATTACACCATTGTAGACTGAATTTGGTAGAGACTTAATATATGCAACATAATGTTTGCTTGCAGTCAGATTTGTGCTTTAACAGCTCAAGTGGAGATGCTAAATATAAATTAAATTATTTCAAATGTGCATATGGTTTCACATGTGCAAATATGAACCCAGACATTCATGAGGATAATTGTTTGGAATGCACACAGAACTAGCCTTTAAGAGCTGGCTGAGACCAGGATTTCAATTTTTGCTCTTTGTAAGTGTGAAGACCTGCTTGGCAGAAAGTGTATCTGTTAATTTGTTTTAAATGTAGGATAATTGTTTCTGAGCTTGTCATTGTATGTTTTTCACTGGTGCTTGTGAAATCTCCTGTTCAAAGCTGCTCAGTGGGACTAGAATGCAAAACTATTGGTGTCCGAGTAGCAGGGACTTTAAAGTAGCCGAATAATTGCAGGGTAGGGGAAGGATAATCTTGAGCTCTCAGTGCTTCTCGTGCAGTTCCCCTGCAGTCCTTATGGCTGCTGAATTTCAAACATCCTCCACGTTGTCCAGGAGGAACTTTCCTGCAATTAAATCACCAGAATACTCAGCTCCATGTGTAGTGGCATCCTCCTCTGGGGATTTGGACTGTGACACCCAGGCATAATACTCCAATTCCTAGTCAGGCTTCAAGAAAACAAGGTATTTAGCTGAGGTAGATTTTAATGACCTTTTAGAATGTGTGAGGTGGTGTGAAACTGGCTTAAAATTCACAGAACAAACTCCCAAAGAAGTGCTAAAGAAAACACTGGAACACGTCAGGCAGGAAATAAAGATTCTGGCTTATCTTTCTGGTTTTAAGTGTTCGTGGAGTGTTGAACACTGCAGCATCTCTGTCAGCAGCAGCTTATCTGGAAACCACTTCTAAATAGGTATGAGAGACAGGAATAGGACAGTTTGAAAAGGTAGACTAATTTTCTGAATAAGATTGAGATTTGCATGAGCAAAAAGCTTTCCTTAGATTTAGCTAAATGAATGCCAGGTAAGTTTGGGAGATCATGCTCTTTGGAGTTTGCTGAGATAGTGAAACAAAATAGGATGGGACTATAAAATGATAATGCAAATCCTCTTGACTCTATTACATTTTTGAGTCAGTTGATAGAATAGCATGTTGGTTTATTTCCAGGACAAAACCAGAAAGAATTGAAAAGATACAGGAATATGTGAGGTAAAATTTGCCTTCGGAAGAGGCAAAAATATTTTACTGCAAATCAAGTGTCAATTTGAAAACTGGCTTTGTTTTTAAATAATAATTCACAGCCCTGTAGAACAGCAAGTCAGATTTTCAAAGGTGTTTAAAGTCTGGAAAGAGGCATGTGATGCATTATTGAGTATTTACTTGACCTGGTTAGTGACTTGCAGTGAAATTCTACTTATGTCTCAAAGGTCTAAATACAGTTGAAAAGTAACTCCTAAGTAAATAAATCAGCACTCTCCAAGCACTCCTAATCTCTCTCACACTGGAAAATGAAAGAATTAGCCTTTCTAAAAGGCTTGGGGCTTTGCTGTGCTCACCTGTGACTGGAGCAGCCTTACTGGGCTAAGGCAAGAACAAAGCAACAACCTTTGTGATAAACCAGGGGCTTGAAACGGGTGGTTTCTCCATGGGGGTGACTCCAGGAGCTGCTGGACAACCTGGAATGATCCAGCAGTCCCTGCCAGCAGAAGGAATTTGAGCTCTGGTGTGTAACACTGCTCTCAGCACCTCAGCCAGCCTCTTGCTGGGTTTAGCACAATGTGCTAATTCACCAGCAAATGAGCCTGGAAAAAGCAGATTATTTCTGCCAATCTGGACGAATTGAGCCATCTCACCTGAGAAGAGATAAGACCCCCCCAGTCTGGCTGATGGAGAGAGCATGATTTCACAGCTGGGATGAAGCAAAAAAGGAATGAGAAGAGATGAGCCATTTAGCAGCAAATTTTAGTCTGGATAATGTCTTCTACTCAGTCACGATTTGGGGGTAGATTATCATGAATCCTCTCGGGAATGGTAAAGCACCGAGGTATAGCGAACTGCACGCACTCGGTTACCTCTGCCAAACTTTCTCTCTAGGAAAAGTACAGCCTTATTTTTCCTCTCTGGCATTTAGAGACAGAACCAGGCCTGATGTCCTAGCTGATGGTGCTGCAGGTCTGAAGTTGGATGCCATTCAGTGGCCAGAATAAGGCTCCTGAAAAACTGCCTGGTTGGTTATTCCGGTGTTTGGGTGCCCCTTTTTTCTTTAGGCAAATTCTTTTTCTGAGAAACTTTAGCTTCCTACTTGACAAGAAGATGAAAAGGATGGGGAATGTGACAAGTTACCTCGTAGCAAAGGAAAACTTCATGCGAGGGTGAAGACCTGGTGATTCAGAAGCTAATAAGAACTTGTCAAGAAGGATCTTACTCATCTCCTTTAATGAGTGTAGCCTTTGTATTTGGGGAAGGTTGGTGAAGTATCTTAGTGTCTGCTGACAGATTTGGACTGTACATGTTAATTTAGAGCAGCTTTTCAGGACAGGAGTTAAAACTTTGTTTCCTTTCTTTTAAGCAAGAGGATCCTATGGATTAGGACAGTGAATTCTCCTGTGTATATTGTGTGTCTATACCAGAGACCTCAGTGAGAGACAGAAGTGTCCGAGGAGCAGCTAATGAGCAATGGCTGTGTCTTGTGTTACGAGAGCCAGGTTCTTTCTTGTGCCTGTGCAAATCTGTCTTCTGTGGTGCACTCCAATTTCTAGATTTTTTTCAGGTACAAAAGGGACCTTGAGAGGTACCCATTACGATCTTCAGTTCCTTCTGAGAACAAACTCAAATATTTTTTCAGCTGTGCTTTCTTTAATGAATGTAAAAGGGTATGTATTTAGTGAAAATATTCTGGGTTTATTGGCATTCCTAGAAATTTACTGCATATATCAGCATTATGATGTTATTTACATAGGACTGAAAAACATTTTTTAAATTATTTTTCATCTTGTTAGTGAATGTAGCCATCAAAGATCAAATTGTAATTTTTGGTTCTACAAATTCAGTATTAGGCACAGAGCCTATGGCAAGATGTAGAGGCATGATATGGATTAATAAATTTAAATTGAATTTAAAAAACCCCAAACATCCTCTGGGGGGGGAGAATGATCAGCCAGCAGCCACAGACACTTCTGTGCTTCAGTTCACAATCCAGTGGAATTGGATTAGGGCACCCTGACATGGCTCGTCTCATAAAAGGTTGCCAGCAGAAACTGCTCTGTTCTTTTTGCTGATTCAGGTGTTAATTTAATGCTTAGAATTTCCTTTTTCTCCCATCAGTAATGGCCTGGTAGCAGAACTGCAGCCTGCACACAGTCCCTGGTATGCTGACAGAAAATGAGGAGGGAATTTTGCAGACATTTGAGGCAGAATCTGAATAGTGTGTTTAAGCAGTGTAAGGTTGTTCCATGCAGAGTCCTGTGTTTCTGTCACTGTCATAAGGAATTTGACAATTGATGCTGGACTCTTGTCACTCTGCATTCCTCTGCTACCCAGCCTTACTTTTCCTGGTATTGGTTCCCAAATGTAATTACATTAGAGATAGTGTTTAAGTCAAGATATTGCTGGTGAGTATTTTAGCTTTCTAAGTTTGGGGGGGGGTTTGTCTTGATTTTTTTTTTTTAATGCTTTCAAAACTTTGAAAATATATTTTTTCTTATTCTGCAAGTGGAGATATAATGGTGGGAGGACAGAAATGGAGAAATTACTGAAAGCCTCAAGTATTTTAGTATGATGGACAGCTCTTTCAGCACTGGGGTGCCTTGAGCCTTAACTGGATTGCACCTTTCCTAGTGCTGCTTTCATTAAGGAGTCTCTCCTTCTTTGGTTCATTAAATAAGTTCACCAGGATTATAGAAAAGTCCAAGCTATGGTGTGTGTCAGGATGGCCCTGTGAGGCAGTAGTGAAAGCTCCCAGCTCTTGCCCTAAGCAATGAAACACTTGAGGGAGTGATGCATCTTACCGTGTCTGCTACCTTTTCCTCCCTGAATCACGTGCAGTTGATGGATTGGGGACAGCCCTCTGTGCTTACTGATGTTCTGTGTCTGGAAGTGTCAGAAAAATTTTCAGAGCCACTCTTTCCCTATTCCCCAGGAGTTAATGTGACTGTGGGATTGGTTTGGGGTTTTGTTTGCTCTTTTTTTCCTGATTTTTCTTACTGTAAACTTTGTGGTGCCCATCAGTGCTTTGCCCTTTCATGTTCAGGCTGACATCGGATCTGTGAGAGTGTTATATCCTTTTATCTAAATACTTTTCTCTGTAGTTATTACTTTGCTGCCTTTTCAGGTGGGAACTTGCCTTTGTTATGTGATCTCTCTCTGATCGTTTTTGTATCACTTGATAATATAAAGGTGTGTGTTCCTCTGAGGCCCTTTTTTTAAAAAATGATTTCTTTATCTGTCTGTCAGTGTGAAGAATAAAACAACTTCAGGACTGTTCATTGCTCTTGTAATGAGTGATGAGGTGTCATCTGTCCTAACATCAGTGATTAATTTACACTTAATTAAGTTTCTTCAAACTTTAGGGAAATGGGATATTCAAAGAAAATATTATGTCATCGGACTACAATGCTGTTGTCAAAAAGACCTTTTCAGACAGATAATCAGGCCCATGAAGGCAGCTGGAATTCCTGGATTGACACAGCACCTGGGAGTACAGTCTGAGTGTGTATTGAGGATGAGCACCAACAAACTCATTGTGTCAATTAAAGGATTAAAGTATGAAAAGGGCTGGATGAGTGTGTGACCTTTACTTATCCTTGGGGTCGTGCATGTGAGGTTATGCCTGTCAAGATGGGATGGCTGCTCTCACTCCAGACATGGAGGCATGGGAATCCTTTGTCATCATTCAACTTCCAGAATTATCACTTAGGGCAGCCCACAAGGAGTCTCTGATGGGCAGGCTTGTGAAAATGAAAAATTCATTTAGGTTTTAGTTTACTGCCCTGCTTTTGAAGTATCAGATAGTGGCTTGTGTTAAGACTGAGGATTGTTTCTATGGTGCTCTTTGCTTTTTCTGGTGGAGCAAGAGCTCCCTTCTAACAGACCTTTTTCTGAATGTAACATCTATGTTTTCCTGTAAAATCAAACCTAGAGATTGTGTGAAGAGGTGATACAGTAAGTCATGGTCTAGTAGCTTCCCACTGACTAGAGGATTGTTCCAGAGGAGGCATCCAGCAGGATTGACAATACAAAAGCAAATGTGGTTCAGATGTGCTTTGCTGGGTGGGGGTAATGTTGCCTCTTGCAAAGGAGTCCAGACTCAGTTTCAGTAAATCAATAAGAGACTTGTCTTTCTGACCAGGCACATTCTCATGAAGTTGAAGCATCTTGGCTCAAAATGCTTTCTTCTTTGTGTGACTCAACACTTGAAAACTGTTTCTGGATGCAGTTGCAATGTTTGATAGTTTTCATGAGAAAAATGGCTTGAAAGTGTGTAGTCCTCCTAGAAACGATGGTACATGTGATCTGTCTGTATCTTTGTGGAGTTTAATCTGCTTTGTGACTGCTGCTTTTGCACTCTAAGTGCTCCAACTTCTTTAAAATTCTCTTAAAAGAAATGAGGAGTCACCTTTTCACCAAGAAGCTCTTCAATGGAATCTGTGGCCTTGATGTACCAGCAGTCTTTCCCTTGTTTTGTAACAAGCTCTGCACAGACGTGAAGAACTGGAATGAGAGCTGGAGTAACTGGGAAGGGGGGAAGTTGGCAGGTTGGGAACAGCATTGCTCTTGGAGAAGTATAATGTCCCAAGGATGAAACAGTTACAGGGAACATTATGAAGTGAAGCAGGCAGAGGAGTCTAAAATGCTAATAAGAAGAGGACTTAAAAAGAAATTGGTGATGTTGGGCCTTGAAGCCAATTTTTCTTTCTAATGTGTTACAGATAAAGGCATGACTCTTGGGTTCCAGGGTTCTATTTTTGTTTTCCTATTTGTGACACATCAATTTGGCCTTTATCACTGTTCTTTTGGTACTTACCCTTTAGAATGATGGTGTTTGCCACCAAAAGCATGAGATTTTTTTGGAAACTGTTCACTAATGGTGTGACAGCAGCACTAGAAAGAAAGATTTAGAGTTTTTGCAGATAGGTTGGATTCTTTTATTCCTGTACTGGTATGGAAGATAGATGCTGATATTCCATTTCTAGCAAGTAGCTGAAGAATAATGGGAAATCAGTGCTCCACTGTGAATAATGGTAGTAATGCATCAATTGTTATTTCAGCCTTGTGTTATACAGCTGTGCAGGGAATAATGTGACCACTGAACACTTTCAAATATAATAATGTATTCATAAGGAAAGGCTCAGTTGTAAGAAATAGTCCATATTCAGAATGGGAAAAACACCTTTCAGACAGTTCCTGTGGATTGTAAGCAGGAGTTCACTGTCATGATTTATCTCTGGGATGGAGAGGGGATGGCTTGGCTTCCTCTTACCTGTTTGTGACAGGCGTGTTCAACAAGAGGGTTTGGCTTTTCTTGGCTTATATGACAAAGTAGTGGAAGTCAACAGGAAAATCTGGCTGATTTAGACTTCAACCCCCCCCTTACATTTTCAGGGTTTATCAAGCAATGCCACTATTCTTTGAAAAGTTCATATTGAATACTGACTAGAGAGAGGAATTAGTGATTTATGTCTCATTTCTAGCCCTGAATGCATGCTGGCTTTTGGAAAATTCTGCCACTATTTTGACTTCCATTTCCAGTGCTTGCAACCTTGTCTGTTAACCTGAATTATAGGTTCTTTCAAGCAAATACTGCTCCTTCTGATGAAATCTGATTTGTTTTTTTAAGGCTTCTGGTTGTAGAATTAATAAAGATTTACTAATGTAATTATATACCCAGAATCAATGCTCAAATGAGGTGCTAACTAAAGAAGCTACCTAGCCTGTCCATCTGGATACCGAAGAGTTCCATTTTGCATACACAAGGTGGTATGACCTAACAGAAACTTTATCTGGCAGCTTTTGGTTTAATTTCTTGTCAGGGAACAGCTCAAGCACAATATTCTATGTGGATTTCTGTGGTATAGATTCATGTGTTTATGCCATCAAGTCAGTAAAATCCTCTCCTGGCTCTGTGGGTGGCTGTGAAAAGGATTTCAAAGCCAACCACCCACAGCAAGGTCCTGGGTGGGTTTGCAGGTTTTTGTTCATGTGGTGTCTGTCTTCCTGTGGGTTTTGTTTTTTGCCCTCCAGTTCCTCTGAGCTCTGGATGTTCTTTGGGGCCTGTTGCACAGCACTGTCCCTGCAGTTCCCCTTCCCTTGGGAAGCTGCTGAGCACCTCTGCGAAGTGTAACCAAGATCACCTTCATCACTTTTCAACGAGCGGGAGGAGCATCTGCCACAAAGCCTGTACAACTTTTCCTTCTGTGCAGTGTGAGATGAACACCCCTCATCCTGTGGTCACTGTGTCATAGAGCTGTTGACAATAAAAGCACTTAATCAGAAACTTAAAAATGCGGCGCTGCTTGTTTAAGGGAATTGAAGCTGGCAAAAGAAGGCAGACAGTAAGTCATCTTTGGAAAGCCCCAGGTTGTTCTATTAAGGTTTAAGGGTTGCAGGGGATACTTGAACCTAAGGAAGGAGCATGACAAGCAACAAACAACCCCCCTAAGATGGAAATGATCCTGCTCAGATATTCGTGTAGCAGTCTAAATTGACTGTGTCCATTGTAAATGACACAAAGTGGCAGAGATCAGCCCTCTGTTAAGAACTGCCTGGGCTGCACCTGGGGAAGGGATTCACTCTGTGGCTCAGCTTTAAACTACCTCACCTTTGAGTATTAGTTGGATTCAGGTTAAGACAGAAATGTCTCAGTTTTACAAAAGTGAACACCAAGTTGTATTGGAACAGACAACTCCTGTGACAATACTTTCCAATCTGAAAACACATCACATTACCAGATTTTTTTTCTAGATATTTTAGCTGAAATAATTCCAATTCCTAACAAAGCTAGAAGAGTAGAAATGTTCAGAAGATTCAAGGAGAGCAGCTGAAGCTAACTAAAAAGGTAAAATTACTGGCCTAACTGAAAAGAACCACTTATCTCAATCCCCAAGATACAGCAACAAATTTCATCTATTGCATTACCAGCCTGAGCTTGCAGCTGGGAAGGCAATTTTCATAAGAAGTTGTTCCCTTCAATATACAAGAAAAAGGCAATTTTTTTTTATTAGTAGACTTATATAATTGATTGGCAGAGTTTTATATCTCATGAATGCTGGATGATTGTGGACTGAATGCTTTTAAAAATAACTGTTAGGGCTGAAATCCCAAGGATCTGGTAATGTAGAATGAAGTTAGTGGTCTGGCAGATTTCTTCCATTTTCTGAAGCCATGGTCAATAACTCTGCAGTAAAACTAAGCTATGGAGAGGGTTTTTTTTCCTCACTGAGAGCTGCTGTTACATGATACTAGAGAAATAAAGATAGGAGATTTTTTGCCAGGCTGCAGTACAAAATTAATAGCTTAATGAAGGAAGCACTCTAACTTTCTGGGAGGCAAATGCAGCAAGTTTACAATGTCAATGTCATGTTCAGGCCTGTATCACAGGCACAAGCTTGGGCTGTGCAGGAGGGGATTGAATATGCTGCCTTTTGCTCAGATGTTTTCAAATTCACTGACCTGCAAATAGTTTGCTTCTTCCATCAGTGACAAGTACTTTTTAAAGAGAATCAGTCAGAGGAAGATTTACTGAGGAGAGAGGAAAGAAAACCGTCCTATTACAACATCTCTCTCTGGGTGGCCACTGATTGAAATCCTCAGCAAGCTATTCACAGCATGAGGGGTCAAATACAGTCATAGTTCTAAGGGATTGAGAAATAATAGCTCCTGGCATAAGCACAGCATCAAAATTAGATTTTATTGGTTTGCTTCACAGTGTTGGGGATCATCTCCTGAAACCAGAGTGCTGTAACACCCTCTGCAGTTGCAGTGGATTCTCTTCAGCAGTGCTGTGAGGCATCACCTGCTGTGGTCCTCTGGAAGAATCTGGGTTTTCCTCTGCAATGTCTCTGCTGAAGATGAACTGTTCTTACAGCCTGCACAGCTAATCAACATAAAGTTGAATGCATCTCTGTGGCTCAGGGGTGGATCTCTGTGTGAATGGACAGATGAAACTCCTCAAGGCTTGTTTAATCGGGCACCGCTGCTTTTCCTGTTGATCCTGTACAGCCACTCACAGAGCTAGTAGGGCTGGTTAATGCCCTGCCCTTGGTTATTCTAATGCCAAGTTCAAACCTTCAGATATGGTGGTTCAGTGAAGATAAATTGCAGTTCTTGAATTTAACTGCTTATTTTTTTATCTTGATGCTGTTTCCTTAACAGCACTTCAGTTACCCATCCTTCGTTTTGTTTATAAACAATATATATACACACCTTTTTTGTATATAAACAGAGAAACTGGTTCTCTTACATATTCAGGTGGGTTATTCCAGTGGAATTTTGGTGATGATGGTGGTATAGATATGATATTTAGGACTTATTATATAACTGAAATCTTTAAAACACCACTTCTATGCTGGGTCTCACTCAATAACACACAAAATCAGAATTTTCTGCAATTCTGCCTTTGTAAAAATGTGCATAATTTTTACAAAAATAGTCATGCTTGTAATTAAGGATGCTGATAGTTGTTTTTGTTTTTAATTTCCTATCCTTTGGAATCCTTAATAAACTTTCACGGTCAAAATCCAGATGGTACTGCAGAGCTCAGTGTTGTTTTTGAGGTTTTTTTTTTCTGTTTGTGCTGATTATCACTCTCCCCAGATAAAAGTGTAAAATTGTTTGAATTTTTGGCCTTTGGCTGTTTGGGAAGCTGCTCTCAGCTTCCAGAATAAGCCAGTTCATATGCAGTGTATGTTCATGGCTTGATGGTGGAGGAAGTACAGCAGTGAGCAGACCAGTTTGCCCAAAAGGTTAAAAACCAATTGACCCTACTCTGACTGGGAAGATTGTTTCCTTATTTTAATAGGCAGTCCACCTTAATTTTGATACTCTTTTTTTTTCAATTTGCCCCCCATTTCTGTTGCTCTCCTGTCCCCCAAAGAGTCATTGATTTACAAGCTCTGAGGGATAACGTCCTGTGGAGATGGGGACTACAGAGGGAAGGTTTTTAATCCCTTAGATAATTAAACACTAAAATAAATGATGAAAAAATTATGAGGTGAAACACTGTTAATTTTAATATAAAAATAATGTACTGCTCCCTGTGGAATGCAAGGGAGGGAACTGCAATCAAAATCAGGGAAATAAAAAATGGAATACTCTGAGTGGGTTTTTTCTCTCTGTAAGTTACTTCCTTGATGCCTTACTGTGGTTAATGGTGCTTTGCCAAGATGTTGTTGGGAGGGGTATGAAATGAGTGTGGAATTTATAAATGGGACATTAGATGGAGGCAGGATAGAATGGACTGGGTGATCTGAGGAGTACAACAGCAGAACAGATTTTGCCTCAGGGCTGGATAGCAGAGATGCAGCCCTGCAACTCTAAGTACTAGCAAAGCCATTTAGAGTTGGTAGAAATCTTTGTTGGGGGATTCTCTTAAAGTCTTTAAAAACTTCATTTGCTCTCAGTAAGCATCTAGTGAAAGAGTGGGAGCTGAATGTGAAGGGATTAAGGCTAAAATGAAGGGGGGTTTTGCCTGCAAAGGAGCTCTGTAATTTACTCTTGATTGAAAAATCATCAGGGTGGGACTTGGATGTGACTTCCTCTAAATACAAACAAGATCTGAGTTTCCCACCTCTAGGGATTGCAGGACTTGAGCCCTTCACTGTTGCAGTTTAGTCTCATATGTTGACATGTGCTGGGGCCCTTTTCCTGATTCTTCAAAGAGAATTAATTTCAATTTCTAGGTGGGGTTCAAGTTGACATTAAACTTTTGAAATTAAGGTTTTATTTTAATTGTTATCTGAAAGAGGAATTTCACTTTTTCAAGATGGAGTGAGAGATTTCCAAAGCTGTGAAGCTCTTCTCTGATGTTTTCATCCTGGCCTCTTTTCATTCTGAGATTGGTTCCTTCTGAATAATGCCTACCCTTTACCTATGATTGATGTTGCAGTTTGTTGCTGGATTTTAGGTGGCTTTCTGTGGATTTCTTTTTCAGAAGCCAGCTGGTTTTGCTTTTCTATCTGGAAAGCTTTTTGTTCCTTTTTTAATTACCCAGTTTATTGGTTTGCATTGTGTTAGTATCTAGAGATCTCAACTAAGGCCACAGCCCTGTGATTTTTAGGTGATGTCCTTACATGTACTGTGAGATAACTCTGTTGCATTTGCAGTGTACACAGGCAATGGGTAAGGGGAAATAAATAGTAATACCCTTATTTTTTTGGACATAGAGCAGCACAGGAAAAATGAGTTGTCTGAGGTCAAAGTCCACTGAGCACTGCTTTGTGGTGGTGGTGCCTCAATTGATGTTCTGGTTTGGGGCATCATCAGAGTGGCCTCCTCTGTCACAAAGGTGAAACTCTCTTTCAGGTTATACAGCCTGTAGGAAAATAAGATGATTATTACTGTGAGAAGGATTTTCCATATGATTTTTTCAATAAATCTGCAGTGTTTATCAAACTTGAGAGGGTTTTAGGAACTAGCAACACCTTGCCACTGGATTTGAAATCAAGTCTCCTCTATCCTGTTCTTGTATTTGCAGTGAATTGAAGTCCCTAAGTGGTAGATTCCTGGTTAGAAGCAGCTGACATCAGTTTAGGCCCCCACAGCAAATAAGTATTTAGGTCAGATGGCAAACAAAAAAATCAAGATTAATAAAGCATTTGTGAACTAGAGCTTGAGGAAACTGGGTTGTCTTTGAATGCCATCTGTGGTAAGCCTTTGTCACTTCTCTGAATAAGAGTAAGGATTTGAATTAGCTATGGGGGGGGGAAAAAAGGCAATTCACAACTAGGGTGGCAGATGTAACCACAAAGGTGAGGTGTTCAAACAGGAAAGGTGATACTGCATTTGCATCTGTATTTTTTAACAGTGTGTCTTTGCTGGTTGGGACTGACAGTTCCTCGAAAGGATGCAGAGCTTATTCTTTGGCATGATGGTCTGCCTCAGGTAATTGCTCGATGGTACAGTTAAGAGATGTTGCAGTGCAGGAGGAATCTCAGTGTCATTGAAAATGTTCTTTCAGTGTGCACTGATGTACAGCCTACAGATAATGCAGTTGTATTAAGGAACAATGTGGGCTTAGACAACAACAGTGGCTTGAATCCTGGGAAAAACAACTCTTCTTAGATGAAGTGAAATAGCAGGGACTATAAATGGGATGCTAATGAAATTCCTTTTGAAATTCTCTAGTACTGGAGTGCTGTAAAGGAGCTGTTGTGTAAATGGTTATTGTGCTAACCATTTCTAAGCCTAAATCGCTTAAAGTCCATGTATTGCTTGAGAGTGCTGAAAGGAAGGCCAAAGTGAACTCTGAGTTGTCCATTTGCAGCATTAGATGTAAAATCATTGTATTGGTTTCCTGTATAGGTGGAGCTTGTTGTAATGATCAAGTTTCTTTAGTGTGCCTGTCCAGTGATCTGCTGTTGCTGACTGGGTAGTTTTGTTCCCTGATAATAAATGGATATTGCAAGTGAAGATGTGACACTTGGTTTGTGTAAACCTGCACAAGTTACGACTTTTAATCTGTCACGCAGGATGTATCATGAACTGTTGTTTTCTATGCTGACCTGATAAATCCTCATCTACCCAGGCTACTTCTGCATGGGATTGGTGATGCTTGCTGTTGCCACTAATACCAGCCACAGCACTCAGTAAAGTCAGTGAGGTTATGTCACAGTATGACTTGCAGATCTGATCTTTTAAACTCTCCTTTCCTTTCAACAGTGACTGAGAGTCGAGGGATCCTGGAGAGCATACAGAGATTTTCTTTACTGCCAACTTACTTGCCTGTGACCTATCGTATCCACAATGCAGATGTTTCCTTCTTTCTTAAGGAAGCCAACCAGGATATTATGAGGAACTCTAGCTTGCAGTCCCGAGTGGAATCCTTCCTGATCTACAAATCCAAGAGTCCACCCGTGCTAAATGCCAGCTATGGACCTTTTTCCACTGAACAAGTAGTGCCCCAGGACTTAATGCTGCCTTCAAATCCATTTGGATCTACTAACAAGTTCTCCTTTAACTGGAAACTTCAGGCCTTCATCATGAGCACCAAAATTTACCTGAGCAAGCCCAAAGTGCAGGTGCTGTTCTACATCGTGGGCAGGGACTGGGATGACTACAGCCCCACGGAGAGGCTGCCCTGCCTGCGGGTGTTCGCCTTCCGAGAGACACGGGAGGTCAGGGGCAGCTGCAGGCTCAGGGGGGACCTGGGGCTGTGCCTGGCACAGCTGGAGCTCCTGCCCAGCTGGTTTAACCCTCCCACGGTTGTTGCTGGCCGTAAGAAACAAATGGATAAGTCTGAAGGGAGCCCCGTGGAGCTTTACTATGCCATCCAACCAGGAGATGAGAAAGGGGAGTGCACCAAGGAGGATGTAAGGAAAAGTAATGGGATCCGAGCAGGGCGCAATGACATTGATGAATCAGGACCTCCCTTGCAGAGGATTGGAAGTGTTTTCCTTTACCAGACACATGCTGCCCCTTCTTTAAGTGAAATGAGATTGGATAATAATATTGTCATCCAGTATGCACCAAAGACTGTCAAACAAGGTGACATTTTGACTTTCCTTGTGTCTGTTGCTAACAACTCAACAGAAGATCAGTTCACACTGAGGTAAGGCTGTTTTGTGTTTCTTTGGTACCCTAGTTTTTTGTTTCTCTGCTCTTGCCACGGGAAGTCACTTTTCTCTGTATAAATTGCCTAATAATCCATCAGTTGCTGCTCTTCAGAAATTGTATTGCAGTTGTTTGACTCAATATTTCTTATATTGTTCAGTTTAATATTGTATGAATTGTCTGAGATGTCATCTCTTAGAGTGAGAAAGGCCTTTTCCTGAAGTTGTCTTTCAAGGAATACTTACAAAAAGGGAAATGGTAGAGCAGGGGCATATCTAGGTACTAAGAGAAGATAACATTTAAAGTTGCTGGAGTTTGCAGTTCTCCTAATCTCTCATTGAACTCGTGTTAAGATTATTATTAAATCTTAAATCTGCAAAGGTATTTTTAGGAAATGAACAAGAATTAGGCATCTAAGTAGGATCCCTGTGCTTAAACGTCTCTCCACATTGTTGCAAGCCTGGTTCTGTTTTATAAGAGGTTTAGAGGTTTGCCTAAGAATTACTGATGTATCAAAACCTTTTCTGAAAATGAAAAATTACCTGAGGGGGTAGTGGTTGGGTTTTGATGTAACATCAAATGCTGCATCGGTGTACTTCATTCTTCCCAAGCACTGGGGTATTCCAGGGGGAAGCTCCCTGCAACCCCCAGTGAAACAAGAAGGAACAGCAAGGTGGCACACAGCAGATGTGTGTTGCATGCAAGTGACACTATCCAGTTGTCTTTTCAAGTTTGCCACTCTGTTCTAGCACTAGGAACAGGGGCTGTGAGGCAGATGTGGGAAATCCATGGATGTAACAATGATTTAGTTGTTTTATCCCTTACCTGTGCTGTCGCCTCTTTTTGAACTGGAGGTAAATGTCATACTCTGGCTTCTGAAAAATAAGGCTGATTTGTTTTGGGGGTTTGTCCTAGAAATGACCACTGTTGCCAAAGCTCACAAAACACACCCCTGCAAGAGCAGGTGCATTGTTGGAGGGAACAGTGAACCCCCTCCTTTTACAAACACCGTCAACAGCTGTGCTGGGCACTGGGGATGCTTGGAGCTGCCACCACAGAAATCATACCCTGCAATGACTTGAGATGAAACACTCTCATTTCTCTGGTGGTTATACATCTCAAACTCCAGAAATGTCTCATGAAGTCACCTGGATACATTTCAGAACTCAGTTATAAAAGAATGGCACAAAGCTGTAAATGGAACATTGTTGAATTTGGATGCCTCCCTTGGACTGGACTAAGGAGTCACTGATTTGAGTCCATTGACCGAAGTAGTTAAGGCTTCAGTTAGTAATTTTTACGTGGTCCCCTTCCCATTTTCCCCAGAGAGATTAGTGGGGGATTTGAGGGAAGTGGTTTGCTATAAAATCAGGCCATTTTTCCTTTGCAAGTGTGTGATATATAAGCTGAATAACCACAGCCCTTAGTTTGCTGACTCAAGGACAATTATTCCCTTTTCATCTGGTAGAGGACAAATGCCAGTAGGAAATCTTCCCTCCTTACCATATCAATTTCTCATTTCTGAGTCAATCTGCCTCAGATTTGAGTTGTTTCCTGAGTGACTAATTTCAAGACAGATGATCTGAGTTTCCCATTGGAAACATTTAGGGATGGCTTTATCTTTCTCTATACTAATGACTTTAAAAGGGTGTCACATCAAACATGCATGGAAACTTCTACACATGAAAATGGGTTTAAATGTAAACATTAAAAACCAACCTTTTTTATCTAAAAGGTAATTAAGGTAAAAACTGTTCATTGTTTTTACTCTATAAATGTAGAGTCTTAGAAATCTCACTTCAAAGCATCTATATTTCCATGAGCTGTAATCCATTAGAAGTGGAGCTAGTTATACCCATGATAATTACATTACATGTAGGCTTATAAAATTTTCAAAAACTGTGCTTTGTTTAAATTAGGATGAAAAATGAACACCTGAACTTTTAAAGGAATGCTTATAAAATGAATTTTCTGGAATAAAAAGGAAAAGATGTGTTTGAATTTTAGCTCTTTATTTTGAGATCTAAGGTATCATGAAACAAAAAAAGGCTAAAAATAGATAGCAAATACCAGTTCAAAATGAAAAGTGTGGCATTCTTTTCTTCAAAAACATCAGTTTGCTGTTACCTTTTAAAAACATAAACTTGTGTAATAGCTTGTGCTACTCATGTTGCTTTCATGAGTTTTGATTTCTCCTGACCTCCTTTCCTAACAGCACCTGGTTTTCAGACTATAATATGCTGCAATATCAGAGTAGTTTTAATACCTGTTTAACTGTTCTTCTAAAGCACCAGTGTCTGTCTTTGATCTACTTACAGCATGTCTAAGCTGTTTTTTTTGTGTTTCTTTTTGGTCAGAATTGTAGTATGTGTTCATCCCTCTATGGCATGTTCTGCATCCATTTGGTCTCTTCTCATTTTGATTTTTCTCTCTGATAAAGGAGAGGGTCCCTTCCCCCTTTCCTCATTATAATGCTTTTATGAAAAAAAAATTGTGTTAATTTTTATTTAGAAACAGTCCCTTATTTTTAGAAGTTCTACCTTGAGTGGCAGCAAGACTTGGAACTGTATTCATAAAGTGAGGCCAAGGGCTGCTGGCAAAATGCATTTACCATTGCTTTTGCTCCAGTGGACTGGAAACTATGGCTTGAACAGATGGAAAATATAGGATATACAGGTCAAAAAAGAAGAAACAGACATGCAAAACAACCAAAAGTAAAAAAATCACTCCCCGCTACTGAAGTTTTTGTCTTGTTTCAGAACTATTATGCTTAAACGCTATCCTCTTTCTAATAGGAAATTGTCCTCAAGGGGAGCCTTCTAGACACGCTAAATACCAAAATATATAGTTTGGTTTTACCTCATACTGCTGTTCTGTGCAGAGGAAGACTGGAGTAGTGAATGGAAAACTGATGGACTGCTTTGAATTCTGTGAAAGAGTTGGACCACAAGGGCCAAGGTCTAGGGCTTTTTTTTTAATGAACTAGAGAAATTAGAAGTAATTTTCATTGTACTATATGGGTGTGAGTGGAAAGGAAAGAGATAACATGTAAATGATGGATAAATATGGAATGCTGTAAGCTTAGACAGGACCACTGAGCCTTAGGAAACTGGCTGATTTCTCACACTTGTATCCTGTTTGGTCTTGGCCAAGTCACGTAACCTTTCTGAAGGCGCTTTATCACTGCTAACATCAACAATTATTTGAAGATGACATGCTGTATACTAGCAACAGGCAATTAAGGCTTCCCACAGAAGCAGTATTAAATGCCTTTATAAATAAGTGATAGAATGTCCTGTGCCTTTATCCTTTCATCTTTTCTCTCTTTGAATGCAAATGAGTTCTTCATTGCATTGTGTGTCACCGGCCCCGTGGGAGGGTTGTGTGCAGAGGCACCACAGTGTTGGACATCCAAGCCCCAAAAAAAGGGGCAGTGGAGGGGCCCAAGGCAAACCTCAGAGTCCCTTAGCACTGACCAGCCTTGGATGTGCAGTCCTGGAAGCTCCTGTGTCACCTTTTCATGTGCTGGTGGCCAGAGAAGGCTGGAGACTCTCCTTCCTTCCCGTCATGGGCACTGAAAGATTCCTGAAGTTCATGGCAAATATTCCAGTCTGTTTTCTTTTGCTCCAAATGTCATGATATGTATATTGGAAATTGAAACTGAAATGAAATCTCTGAAGTGTTTTGCTGAGAATGGAAAACCTAAAGTGTTGTTTCAAGTCAGTCCTTCAGAATGCTTAGGAATTAAAGCCTCAAAGCTCTGGTGTTCTGCAATTACACTTCCTGCTTGCAGCAAGTCCAAATTACTGCTGGTCATTAACACTGTGCTGTGTTACATACATTACAATCAATATGTGTAGGGATGCTGTAATTTCCTAAACTTAGGAGCATGAATTTTCTGAATCTACAGTGTAGATACAGGTTTTTTATTGGCGTGGTTTTGTTGCGCCTTATAAATGCAGCCTTTTTTGTTTAAAAGTCAACAGGATTGATACTTTTTGCTTACAACCTTTTAAATTTGTTTCTGGAGATGAATCAGCAAAGAAATTAGAGATAGAATTGCCTTAAGCTACTGTCAGACCTAGATATATTAATGAGTGAAAAAAATCAGTAGCTTTTCTTTTTTAAAGTTACTCAATTTATAGAAATAATTACTGACTTGTGTGCTAAATTGTATACAGTTATTACCCTTAATACCTTAAAGAATTAAATGAAGTTCTGACATCAGCTAACGATTCTAGATCTTCTAGTTTCCCAAACTTGTTTTTGGAATTGGAACACCAGAGTTTACCAGGACATGGGTAAATGTGCCTTTCTGGTGCATCCATCTCTTTTCCCCATGATGACATGGACTTTGCCAGCAGCTGAGGGGGTTGGCATGGTGTGTCCCTGAGGGCAGCACAGCACCCTGGAGTGTGTGTGTGAGCACAGGATCTGGTGCTGATCCCACCTCCCAGAAGTGCATTCTGGTTTTATTTTGGGCTGCATTGCACTCTGTGTTGCTGTTCTTGCATGGCCTTTTCTCTAATGCTTAGCAGATGAAGGGAGAGCTGTATCCTTGGATTATCAGCTCCACTTAAATGTTTTCTTTAGCTGTTGCTGCTGAGTGAGTAGCTATTGGAAAATCTTTTCATTTGGAGGAAATCCAGTTTAGCTTCACTAGCTGTAAGAAGTGTCCTGATTTCACACTGTTAAGTTGGCATTACACTGTCCTACCCTAAATATAGTTTTGGGTTTCACTGTCAAATTCTATCAACAGATTTTTGGAGAGGAGTGAAAAATATAAAATACCATTTTATCTTAGGAAATGACAGAAGAATTTAATAGAAACTTGTAAGGCTCTGATACTGAGAAAGCTGAGTTTATACAAAAACTGTTATTTCTGCATTTGTAAACCCAAGTTGGGGGTTGTGCAGATGTAGGTACCATTTCTGTAAACTGTTGAGAGGGTTTGTGGTCTCTCTGTGGTATTTTTGTCTCTCTGATGATAATTGTGGGAATACAAGGACTAGTGTGAAATGTGAAACTGTGCTACTGAATAAGCAGTGCCTATTGATAACTGGGAAAACTTTTCCCAAAGGCCCCTGGAGTTTGTGAACCTCTCTTATTTGCTCTTTTATCTAACAATTGATCAATAATAATCCAGCAAACATGAAAAAGGCTCCATAAATACATGAGGGGAGCAGAGTTGAGATCATTAGCACTCAATTTTTACAGCAAGAAAATATGAGCAAGACTGGCATTTTACCAAATTGCTTGTGTGCTCTTCAGTGCTGAGCTAAATCAAATCTTATTCTTAGTGCTGAACTAAATCATATTTTAGAAGTCAAAACAATCAGGGCGTAAGTGGTGATCAGGAAGGTTACCAGCCACATAAAACTCTGTAATGAGATGGGTTTTTCTTTAGGCCTCAGATTATGTGACTATTTCATGGTATCCCAAGCCTGGATTTGCACCTCTTCTGACAGATTGAAAAGAATCTCTTTGTACACTTTCACTTCCTCCTTCCATGGCTTTGGCTCTCTGTTAAACCTCCCCTTCCACAGCTGGGTTTAAACAACTTCTAAAATCCTCTCATAAGTGAGTATTTTCCCCCCCTCCCCTTCCTCTTCTGACTAATCTTCTGGCCTACTTTGGCCAATTTAAAACTAAGGAGAGAAGAGGAATTAAAAAAAAAAAACACACCTCTCTGAATCTTGAATTAAAGCCTCTAAATTGCAGCTTTCACTGCTCAGTCTTGATGTGAAAATGAATTTAATATTTTCCTGTGACTTCTCTGTGCTTGCAAAGAACAGAGTAGGGAATTTACAATTTTCCATCAATGGCTGTATCTTCAGTTTAACCAACTCAGGCACAAGGGATGTGTTTTTTTTTAATGTGACTGACGGTGCCAGCTCGTGGTCTTGTTCAGCAGTAATACAAAGCTGGACTGAAGATCCACAGCCCCTTCACAAGCATTGGCTCCTCTG
The DNA here is from genome assembly GCA_013399695.1 of Formicarius rufipectus. Taxonomy (NCBI): domain Eukaryota; kingdom Metazoa; phylum Chordata; class Aves; order Passeriformes; family Formicariidae; genus Formicarius; species Formicarius rufipectus. The sequence goes on from VXAU01000197.1 coordinate 3,776,584, forward strand.
CCTTGTTCCTCTTTTTGGAATCTTTCCTATAATCTCTTCAGCAAGAGATGGTACTATAGGGAAAAGGAAGTTTCTTACCTGTTCAGGAAGTCTATGTGCTGTTCTAGCAATTTTAGGATTCATGTCTTCAATGTTAGAGGATGGATAGACTCTGATTTTTAGAAGGCATAAAAATGTGCATATAAAGCACCTTCCAGAGATCTGATCTCTTGCCTCCCTCTGTAGCCAAAGTTTGGCAAAATTAACGAATGACCAAAAAGACAGCTTCTGGTGGTAAGGCAATCTTCATCTTAGAACCTGCCCAATCCTTCAGAGGGAAAAAATAAAAGAGCAATCTGAGAAGTTTTCTTTATTTGTTTTTAGTAGAACTAGAGGCAAAATGACTGTTTAGAAAACGTAATTATGCCTGGCACTATTTAATGGCACCTTGAGACTTTAAAGAGCAAGCTTACGGAATCCTCAAGGTTCTCAGACCTCATAGCTTGGTTTGCCCTTTTGTAGAGATGGCCTTCCACAGGGTGACTCACTCTTGATGGTCTCCTGGGCTGACTCTGCAGTCAGGCTGTATTCTGTAAACCAGACAGGGTGGCACATTAAAGCAGGAGTTACATACTGGCACCTAAGAAGATGACAGTCTTGTGTCTTTATTGTCTCACCCTAATAAATGTTATCGCCTAATAAAAGCTTGGACAGTGGTGGCCTTTCTGCAGCAGACTCAGGTGAATCACACCTCTGTTACTGGGTGGTAAAAGGCTTCACTAGCACACGGTTGGGTTTTTTTCCGCTGTGTTCAGCACACTGTACAAGTATGAATTAACTTTCATAGCCTGTTTATGAGGTAGTCAAGCAAATATAATTTTCTCCATCTTGTGGATGGGAAAATAGCTTTCTTGCATTTCTAAGTGACATGCTAATGGTCCCAAAGTTGTGCAGGCATGTACTTAAGAACTGTTGACTTCTAGGGCACTCTATTACCGCCTGTTGCACTGGCAGATGATATGAAGAAGAAAATAGTTCTTTGTGTTAAAATTATTCCAGTTAAGATGCTCTGCCTTGAGAATGGAAGTCACATTGACTGAGCAGGTGTCAGAGAACTGAGACACAGATCCAGCAAACCATTACTCACATGAGTGGCCTTTGCAGCTGACTTATTATTCTGGTTTATTGCGTTGCAGCAGTACCAAGAACTGCAGTTGTATTCTGAGATTCCTTGCATGCCAGAGCCTGACTCCAGCCTGTGCGAGGAGCGATGGTCACAAGTGGTTGGACCACCAGACTGCAGGGTCTCTGTTCTGGTCATAGACTGCAGAACTTCATTTTGCTTGTCATGCTCAAAGGGGTCTATTTACCTACAGTTCCTCTCTAATTACTTGGTACCTACAAACATTATAGTAATAGGAACTCTGTGACACTGAAGTGTTATTTTCCTAGATTATTTTTTTTCTTCTCATGCATAAAAGGCAGGCAATGAAATTCAACTCAGGCAGTCCATCCTAGGAGTCAGCCTTTAGGCTGGGTGCAACAGCACATCTTAACACGAAAGTTCTGCTTTTATCCCAGGGGACAGAAAGAGAACCTGCCTTACATGGTTTCAGTCAACCATCTTGACATAAAGGCTTAAAGGATATGGTGAATTTAGCCTCTGTTTCCTAGGGATTCTGTATTTTTCAGAGGGCATGTTCCAACTACCTGAGAGAATGGGATGTCCACATCACATTAAATGTAAAACCTCCATTATAACAGGAAAAAAAAGTAAAAGTAGATTGCCATGCATATCAAGGGTGTGTTTTGTGTTCCACAGCTGTGCTCTTCAGGTCTGCACTGCTGGGTTGCTGAGCCAATACTTCAGAATAACTGTTCCTGCTGCACTATGGAGACATTGGGAGACTCATCTGGGGAAAACTCATTAATTTAGAGAGCTGAAGAACATTAGCAGAAATCAACTTAATTTGACTGTAACTGGGAGATACAGGGGTTTTTTTTGCATTGTTTTATTGGTGGCTTGTTTAGAAATGGGGAAATCCGAGGCTTTATAGTACCCCCAAAATTTATGGACTTGATGTCTACGAGGTTTATTTTCTTCCCACAGAACCACTTAGTTCTCAATGGAGAAAACATTAGAGGCTCCGTTGTAGTAAGAAATGAAACAATATGAAAAGAGAGGCTGTCAGGTCTGTGCTGGATAAATGGAAGACAGATGGGAAGTGTGATTGGCACTGACAAGGTGTGAGCTGCCTTGTTTGCAGGTGTTGCTCCTGTCATCCATCACGCTTTCACCTAATAGTGGGAGATGTCACTGTGATGTACTTCAATCCCCCACTGACTGATAAAGTGGAGCCAACGGGAGGAAGGGTTTGGTCAAGGGCATTGTACAGGGAACAGTGTGGCTCGAAGATGTGTTAACACAGATAAAGAAGCACCAAACATTGTGGTTTAAGATAGAGAGTTTTGCTGTGTGAGTGCACTCCCCCTAATGCTGTTTGATCTGTGCCAGGATTTTTCATTGTTTTATCAGGACCAGGGCATTATACATATAATACACAATGAACATGTCCATTCCAGTTTCTTGTGCTCTCCTAGTTAGTACTAAAGGGTTTGGGAGCTCTTTTTGTACTTTGGTCGCTGACTATGTAGCAAATTCTTGTACAGCTTTGGGTCAGTGAACTTCCTTTTCTCTTCCTCTAATGTTCTAGTAAAACACAAAATTCCATTCAGGTAAGGATTTTTCCTACTTTCAAAATACTTTTAAGAAAGAAAGGTAAAAACTGCCACAGGAACAAAACATTCCATGGGAGGAAAGTAACTTCTTTGATTTGAAATTAAATATTTTGACTTCATTGCTTTCACTTTTTTTTAAGGGTAACAGTTATCCAGGATGAACACGCTAGTATGACATTTTTGATCACAACCCCCCCAGAACATGTTCCCCATTTCCAATGGCAAATCTGAGCCCTTTTAGATTTTTGAAGTTATTACCTAAAGAAACAGATCTGCCACGTCCTCATAACACTTATGTAAACCATGGTATGTTCTCATTAATTTTGTTACTTTATCAAATGCCAGTTTCCACAGCATCAGACACTTCAGACCAGTTTTCTCTCTCCCCTTTTATTGTTGCCGAGTTGCCAGACACAAGGCAGGCAGTGTCACTGCCATGGCTTCATACTCTGTTCCCAGCGGTGGTGGTGGCAGGAATAACAATGTCTTCATCTGTACTTGGTGTTAACTACTTTCCAACCAATCATCTGTATTTTATTTATGCAGTTTTACTGTCTATCTGTTATCCCTCTGTGCTTTCCAGCTTTGTCAAATTGTACCTCTGAGGGAAATTGCCTTTCCCATCCACTGAGTTGTTTTATTTTCTTGTGTTCAAAGAATATGATTGGTTCCCATGCTTCCCAGATATTATTTTCCTGACAGAAAAAGTCAGCAACAGAACAAAAATTCAATTTTTAGTTAAAGAGAAAGAGAGGCAGAAAATGAAGATCATCCCCATTCCTGTCTTCCACTCACTATTTCCCATTGTTTGGGCAATCACACATGTGACATCTTTGAAAGCTGCTAAACCTCAGGCTCATTAACAGCTTTTAGTTCTACTTCTTCATCAAAACCTTACTTAATAAAGCTATTTTTTTTTCTTTTGGTAGGAAAACCCCTCTGACTTCCTTGCCTGTTTGTTGTTGGGTGGTTCCACTGTATCCTCTGTGCCCTTGTGTTCTCACCAGAATCACAACCAGGATGTCACACTGTGAGGGAGGTCAGTCCCAAAACGAGCACTGTTGTTTTCCTTAAGTGAGTTCATGCAGTGGCAAAAGTTCCTGTCTCCTGGTGCATCCTGGAGCCCATCCTGCCATGGTGTTTCCAGTCCTAAGTAGTATTTCACATCACAGCGTTGTATCCTGAAGCCTCCAGTGAGCCCAGTCCCGCTCCCCTTGGTAACTGCATCTCTCCTTGCTTTGCCCCTCTGCCTCCTGTTTACATTTCCATGGCCTTTCCCAGCTCTGTGGTGTTTCCCATATCTCTTTTTCTCAGGCTGCTCCATCAACACCCTCTTCCCATGGAATGGAAATTGTATGGAGGGAAAGGGAGCAACTATTAGAAAATCAATGTCTGTGCTGGCTGATCTATTTAACCCCATCACTAAGAATATCAATGGTAATACCGCCTACAGCACACATTCCTCTGCACAAAAGAATTCATCAGAAGTGTATTATAGCAGATATAATCTGATCTAAATCTATAACAGTTAGTTTAAAATGATGAAACTAAACACTGGCTGTCAACACAGGAAGTATTGCCTTTAGTATATTAAAACTGCACAGCCTGAGATGAGATATTTGACATTGTTGCCCAAATTGATAGGAACTTGAGCACTTAGTGCAGCATATATTCCACTATATATCTCTTTAGAAGGTTCATTACTGAAACATGAATTAGTGATGCATTGCTGTATATATATATATATAAAATAGCATAGTTATTGTCAATATGGAGTTTAGGCTCAGTATTTTGATAGGAAGTGACATAGTTGGAGCCTGTGTCCAGTCCGAGCATTATTTTGTTTGCATTAGTTCTTTTTTGATTGGTCTTTGAGTGAAAACTTGCATTCTCCTGTTTGTCAGAAATGAAAGGACAATTCTTCCATGTTTTTGTGAGGACAATGCAGTGGATTTGGTACCATGCAAGTTGTGCTGGGCAGAAATGCTCAGCCTGTGCAAGTTGCTGTGTTCTGCTGTGCTGAAATCAGACTCGAGCTCACAAAATATTATGCAGCTACTTCAGTGGCTCCAACTTATCCATGTGATTGTGCATTTGTCTGATGTAAGCAGAAAAGACATCTGCTCTGAAGTAAAGTAGGGAAACTTTATTTTCTGACTTTTTTTTTTTTAATTTTGGTCTGTGTTCTTAACTCTAGCTGGTAAATTTTGGTGCAACATACTTTGTAAAGGCTTATGAGCCAAAAGATCTCTTTACAAATCTTTAAATCTAATACCTAAATGCTCTGAAGTGTCTTGGTTGCTTCATCTTTTTGAGGAATTGCCTATTTTAAATATTTTTTTGCTCAAGGTAACAGACAGAAAATGGCTTTAAATCATCTGTTGGGTTTTTGCTTGCTTGCTTTAATTATTTTATTTAAGGGACAAGATTGTTTGCATCCAGTTCTTGAACTTGTAGAGTTCATGTATGAAGGCTTTTTTCCCCTCTGCAACTGGAAGTGCTAATTGACTTTGTTTTGAGTTATCAACTAAAAATAAATAAATTCTATGTTGAAGTACCCTTTCTAAAGCTCTCCTGTGCTCCAGATTTAGCAGAGACAGTAAATACTTTGCCAATCTGTGTGTTAGAGTAATCTATGAAAGCTTGAAAGAAAAATCACCAGCAGTTGAAGGAATTGTTTGTGGACAAATGTGAACCTGGAAGGGTAAAGTCAATTTTCAACATTCCCACTGTAGTTCAGAGAGGTGCTTTAATAAGCCATCCACTCCTTTAGTGCAGGGGAAGGAGGGGAGCTGTAGGTGTGTGCATTGCTGAGAGAGAAAGGACTTGCACTGAGAAAATAAACATCAAAACTGCTGGAAGGAAAATTCTTAACTTCTAACAGAGCTGCAACAAAAGCAGCTATTGTTTACCTCTTTCCATTTTTCTGGCTTCCTTTGAAACACCTTGTGCTAGTGCTGTTTCCCCTCCAGCATCATTCCCAACTCTAAAACAGCTGCTGGAATTTGCTGGATGTTCCTATAAATTCTTGCAAACAATCCGAGGTGACCTGTGCAAATATTTAAACACGTTCATTAATCAGGTTGTGTGATTTGGAAATGGCACAGGGATAAGTCAGGATCACAAAACCTCAGGGTGGAGGGTATTTAAATTACCTTGTGGTTTTGAATAATGGCATGGTTTTTTTCAAAGGGATTATGTGGATATAGGCCTGACATGGAACCAGGATGTTAAACAACTTTGTTTTACTGCATTTTGATGTTTTACTTTGTGCTGCCTGTGGAGTGGTCAGCGAATTTTGTGCCCTCTGAGCTTTTGGAGACCTTGAGCAGTTCTCATACAGAGCATCAGGTGGAGGGCGGGACTTCCCAGCAGCTTGTGACTGCATGGATGTTCAGAGTTTGCTGAAATGTGATATACAGACCAAACTCTAGGACTTCACACATCTGCAATGACCAAGAGCTCACTTTAGAATATCCAGGATCCTGTGCATGCTGGCAAGTTTTATGAATTTACTGTAATCTTCCCAATATATGCTAATACTGAAAGAACAGTGGGGAATTGCTTCGTTGTATTTTTCTAGTTTCTTGACCCTTTTGTTAGAGGGGGATATATTATCCTTCAATTAAAAATCCCCCAAGCAACATGGTTGTGCAAAAAAAGCTTTATGCATGGCTTTGAGATCTTGTAATAATTAGGTGGATAAAACAATTTGGAATACGTGAAAAATCTCATTATTTAGCTAAAGATGTTTAGGCTTCCTTAATTATCTAGAGTTGGTGATACTTTTCAGCTGTTAGGGAAGATGGGAAGTGCTTGGCTCTGCACTTTCTGGAAAACAAGACTTCAGATGTCAGTTTGGGAATGTTTTAAAATAGCAAGCTGCTCACCATGGGCTTGCAAACGGGTGAACTAGGACCTCACTGAGTAAATAAGTTGGCTGCAGGGAAAGAATTGAAAGAGAAGAAGGAGGAGGGAAGAAAGAAGGGCATTCCCCAAGATAAATTAACATCTGTGAAATAAGACACTTCTAAATGTATGCTAATGGCCTAAATGTTTCCATATTCAATTAAGTAATAAGTCCCGAGTTGGCAATATCATCCCAAAACATTCATTTCCAAAGTGAAGGCTCCACTGGGATGGCAGAGGCACCGTAATGAACTGATGTGGGCAGTAAGACATGATAATGCCTACTTCAGAGGGAATTACTGCTTTCAGAATGCAATTTACAACAGGAATTTAGTTGTATGAAGGGTTGTTGTTTTTTTTTTCTCCCCCTTCATTATGACAGTGTAATTATGACTCCAGTGGCTCAGAATAATTTTGAGAGGACTGAGTTACCAGAGCTTTTGTTACTAAGTGTTCTCAGGCACTTTGAATACAGGACTAAGTGCTGTTCTCTGATAAATAATAATCAAGTGGAATTGCACATAGTCCAGCAGCCTCCTTGCAGCTGATCTCATCCTCCTTTGCTCTGTTCCACCTACAGTGGACTTAATGTTTTTGTTTCTTTTAGTGTGTATTATTATTTATCTGTATTAAAAAGCTGCTACAAATCAGCCTAGTTCAATTATAACTGTAAAAAGCTCTGCTGAAACACAGATGTTGGTGCACCCATACGGAATTATCAATGTCATCATCCTTACAGATGGAGAACTGGAATTACAGGAAGGCTGAACTGAACTCTGTGGTATCTGAGGCAGGTGGTCTTGGCACCCAATCTCTGTCCATGTTCAACATTGTGGAGTGGATGCCCTTGCAGAAGTTTCAGCTGCATTACCTGAAAGTCTGTCCTAAGGTGCAGAACTGTAAATGTACCTGGGTGTTGGAGTACTGGTCGCTTGGAATAGATTGGATTTCCTGCAGCCAGTTATCCAGAACAAGTCTCTACAATCCCTTGGGAATTTCTTTCAGAACTACACGTAGATACAGTAAAGGATGTTTCCAGTGGCTACTCAAAGCTGTAAGCAATTTTTATAGTAATTGCCTCATTGATAGTCTTTCCCTTCAGCCTTTGAACTTGAATGAGTGCATTTGAGCACGGAAATAATCCTTCTTGATTTGTGCCCCCTCTGGTTACATTCAGGTATTTGTGTGTTCAGACCAGCGAGGAACTATTACATATTCAGTGTGAGCAGTCTTTGGAATAACTGCTCCTGAACAGACTCAATGTTTGTTTGTTTTTCTTCCTACAGTTGTCTTAGGAAAAGCTTGTAAGGATGGCATGTGGTAGAGATTGCACTGGTCTTGTCAGACAAACTTAGTGAGTGCAGTGTGCTTCTTAAAATTTCTCCAGAGAGGCACCGAGAGATTGACTGTACATTTATTTCCTAAGACAGTATTTGCAAAATCTTTTTCAGTTATGGAAAACTTCTCCTCTTCCTAGTGTACTAGATATGGCTTTTTCTAGAGGCTGAGCTGGGTTTGCTGGAGCCTGGAGAGACAGCTCAGTTAAACCAAAAGCTGTCTGCTCTGGTGAGGCATTTTCTTTTACAGCTTAAATGCCATGCAAGCCCTTCTGTGCATGATTGGCACTGCCACAGTCTGGGGGTGACTGACATCCCCATGTAGAGGAACAGGTTTCAAAAATTCAATCATATCACAAGTTATCATATCACTTGTTATTGATGGGCTGTTTGTTTCTGTAGATGAATGCAATACCACGTGAAACTCAGGTGCCAGTAACTTTCAAAACTGCATCAGAGATTTCTCTTGATGGATCTGGATGTCACTTGGGGAAAAAACAACAACCACAACAACAACAAAAAAAACCACCTGTGTATGTATGAAGCATATAATTCATTCAAAGAGGTACTGAGAAGAAACTCTTAGGGCCCTTCGTAGCTGAAGCAGGGGATGCTCTTTGCAGGACCCTGATGGATACACTGTTAAATGTGCCAGCAAGCATTGGAAAAACTAGAAATTATTAGTGTGTGGTTATTAGATGGCTGGTATTGCTTCAAACAAATGCTACACCAGAAAAAAACCTCTAATAATAGACAAAAAGGACTTCTGCATTTATAAGATTGATTTTTATCCTTGAGTTGCTTAATCTTTTACAAAAAAAGTCTGACTCCATTTTGCAGTCAGGTGAGCTGAAGCAAGAAGGATGTGAGGCTAAATTGCCCAGAGTCAAGTCAACAGGAGAGTTGATTATTTTCCTTTAGCACGGTACTAGAATGCCTTAGAGCCTCCCTGTTTGGTATATTAAACACATTAGCAGGTTTTGAAGATAGGTCAGACAATACAAGGGGAATAGCTAGGAAATTTTTCCCCTTTTGTGATTTAATAGACGCTTTTGCTCCGTTTGCCCTCTAAGGGAGCCAGTAGATTTAATATCCAATTTCTCTCATCCTGCTATCAGAATGCAAATGTGATGCCAGATGAACATACTTTCAAGAATACTTAACCTAGTGGGCATGTAAAGCCTAGCAATTATCAGTTGTTTGTCTCCTCTTGTATAATTGTTTTCAGTAATAGGTATGTACCACACACTGAGACATCTTGGTGTGGACCGGTGACAGGTTTCAGTGTAGCTGCTCTTGCAGAGGAATCAAAGGAAGAAATGCAACATATTCAGCCATTTTTAGTACCCTGTGAATACCTGTTGGAATACCAAGCTAATAACCAAAATTCAGTTAATCCACCTTTGATCCAACATGTGTAGCAACAATGACAGGCAATGACAGACAGGGAGAAGTGTTGATAGAGCAAACAGTGCTTTCTAGTCAATGCAGAAGGGATGCAACCATCTGTTTCTGACCCCCACAAGCTCCTGAGCTGGTATGGAAAAAGCAACATGTAAAACAAGAAAAATAACTCAGAAAAGTTCATTAGTGTCAAATTTGATACCAATTAGACAAATAAACTAAGAGAACAGCAACAGCCCAGCTAGAAGCTGAGCCATCTTACTCCCTGTAACTGCACTAGGCAGGAGTGCTGCTGTTGAAGCCATTTGGGATCATTAACTGCAGTGGCTTGAACTGGGAATAATCACACCAGTGTTTGTTATATTGCATACTGTGTGTTTTCACTAAGACTGCCACTCTAGTCCCACCATTTTTTGATGTTTTGTTCTTTTTCTGTGGGCTGAAATATTTCAGCAGCGCTCAGACGGGAACTGATATGCTGCTGTTATCAGTTCTATGTGTTTTTCCAAAGTGTGACTGAATAATAAATAACCTGCTTTCTCCTAGGGTTGTGATCCCACTGGTGTGGTTATCTGGTCAAGCAGGGTCGTCTTAGGGCGCATTGCACGGGATTAAGTCTTAATTGACAGGATTTTCTCTTTAGATTTGCAACTTTAGATGCCCAAGGCCTTGATGACAAGCGAGTTGGTGCTCAAGCAGCAGTGCTTCCAAGTCGAGTTTCCTTACCTTGAGGCTACAGCCATGAGGGGTTTATGAAGAGAGGCTGTATTTTGTTCTTGCAGACGTTTCTGTGGACTGCAGTGTTCTACCTGGGGCTGAGTGACAGTCTAAGAGGTGTGAAATTCCTTCCTAGCTTTGAAAATCCAAAAGGAAAGTCACAGACATCACTTCAATTTGAACCTTGGAAATGAAGGAGAGTCCCAGGGAGCGTTTCATGGGAGGGGCAGGTGTGTCAGCCCCGGCAGTGAATGGCTTTGGCAGGCGCTCGGTGGTGGTTGTGTAAGAGCTGCTCCAGAGGGCTGGGAGGTGTGGGGGGCTTCATCTCAGGGCTTCTTTGCGATGCAAGACGGATCCATTTTTACTAAAAGAAATTTAGGATATCTAATTGAGCCCATGACTGTAACTCCCCCATCACTCTCACAAACACTAGGTGCAGTAATTGTGGATTTCTCAACCGAGCAATGTAATGTTGAAAATGAGCTGCAAAGTGTGTTTAAAAAGCTATATTTTCTAAGTGATTAGATCTCACTCAATCTGTGTGGTGGCATATGATCAGTAACAAGCCCAGTTCCTATTAGAATATTCTCCAATTTATGGCTGACCAATATAGAATCAGCTGTCATCACTTTGCTCTTACAATCTGTTTTGTAAATAGAATCACAACTTAACCATATGCTTGACAGAATTATGTAGCAGCTTCAGTGTGTTTATTTTTCACTCTGCTGTATGTACATCAGTCCACACTCAGTTTGCAAGTCTGTTCTTTATTACTGTTGTAAACTCAGCTGGGCCATTCATACCCTGTGGGTATTCAGGGAACACGCATTTAGAGTCAGATTTGTCCAGTGATGAAGTAGAGGAGGCAGCATTCAAAATCCTTGAGAAATGCATTAACCTCTCCTTCACAATACTTATAGTTTAAAGGTTTGAGACTTAGAGGAAAAATGTTTGATGTACCTGTATCATTTTTTTTTCACCCCTTATTGGCAATCAATATTTTTTTTTTACAGCATGAAGCAGAAGCAAGTTGTTCAGATGTTGAACTCTCCTTGGCTTAGCCAGCATAAAAGCAGAGTCTGGGTACCACACTCCTGTGCCACAGTGATTTAATCTTTGAAGAATGTTATCAGCTGACTGGGGGGAATTAAAACCTGGCCACCTGCCATACAGAACTCAGCAAGTTACCACTAAATCTTTGTGATTCCTAGGGAAAGGTTGGCTTGAAGTCAAAAGACAGATATAAACAGTTAGAGAAGACAAGATACGTTATATATATATATTCAATCCCAACAAATTGGACTTCAGTCCATGTCAGAATTGCTCTGTATTCTTTTGAGGCTGAACACTGAAGTTATTAAGGCAAAAGAACTGATTGTCTCAAATCCTAATATAGTCTCAGGAAGAGAAAAATGGTGCTGCACCGAGGTAGAAAATGATGCCTCATTCTGTTCCCATCACCTACGCACGCTTTGCAAATGAAAGGCATTAGGGTAGACTGCAGCTGGCCCCAGAAAGGGATGGGATGTGGCTTTGGTGACTGAGTGTGGTGTTTTGGGGTTTTTTAGATTAGGGGTTTGGGATTTTGTGTTGTTGTTTGGTTTTCCCCCCCCCCCCCCTTTGTTAATTAAGTGGATAATACTTTCGGGGTGCTTTCCAGCCCCTCGGTGACTTTGCAGCCCAGAACCCAGTTCATTGCTGATGGTGCTGTGCTCCCATGGTGTTGAGGAGCTCCTGAAATTGTGTTATGGGAGGGGTACATTTCAGGGAGGAGATGCATGATTGGGGATGGGGATTTTCTGGTTTTGAATAGTTACCGAAGGGCTGCGTAGCCCCATCAGCCCGAGTGCCCTGCTTGTCAGAGCCAGCACTTGAAGGACCCCATTCAGTGAAGAGCTGTGTTTGTGGGGTTTACTTTTCAGTATGTCAATATGCCATTTCAGTATGTCTTTTTAAAATGATAAATCTTTTCAAATGTTTTGGAAATCTTTTAGGAAAGTATATGAATGTGTGCCCTACGACCTGACAGGGACAATTTGGAAAATGTTATCAGCAATAGCACTCTTCTTAAGAATTACAGTCTGGGGCCACTGCAGTGTAAACCTCAACAACAAATCACACTAAGTGGGGCTTGATCTGATCAAATACATCATAGTAATACAAAGAAACTGCATACCAGATACCCCTGGAATCCCAAAAACCTTCTGCTTATGTGACAGAATTAAATTAGTTATTTGTGTTCTGATATTAATACATAGTCTTTGAAGCAGAACTCAAATCTAGAGTTTCTCTACTTAGTGATAGAGAATTTTAAAATAGGTTTGTAATGGAAAGGATTAATTTGGTGAAGTGGTAATAATTTTAGAATAATAATGTGCTTATTCATAATACATGTGTTGCCATCTCTTCTGTGTTCCTTTGTGTACACTACGCACCCCCTTCTTTTTATCTTCTGGAGATTATGTACTGCCTTGCATTGTCAAAAACCGAATTTATCTTTTAAAACCAGTAATTAGTAGCTACATGGCAAAGTCCTACTTTTAATGATGAGGTAACAATGCAGGAAAGATTGGACAATAGCACTGGAACAGGTCCTTTTCTCTGCAGTGCCAACTGGAGACAGCCCGGGGAATGTTTTCATTGAATACAAAGGCCTGAAAAACATCCTGTAGCTCTGAAGATACTGATCTGTCTGGGAAACCGGGGAAAAGGCAACGGCAGAAGTGACAGGGGGAGGTTTGTGTGTCTTGTAGGTGAGCCGAGGGTGGAATGGTAGTTGGGTAAAGCAAACCCAAGTGCAAAGTTTGTATTTAGTTGGGAGAGTTTTGGGAAGCTTCAGTCCCTTATGAAAGCTAATAGATGTGGTGCCTTTCAGGGTTTAAAAAATGAAGAGTACCTCCTGTTTCCACGGGGCATTTATAAGATCAATTATACACACCTGATTTTGCGAAGATTTATTAAATTGTTCTGAAGTTTCATGAAAATGAAGTGTGTTCTGGAAGCAACATGGTTTATTTTGAGATCTGTTATAAATGCTGAAAGTGTTCCCAACCTTGAATAAATCATCTCACATTTTTAACTACCTGTCTAGGAATCCTGAAATGAGAAAGAGACATAATACATAATTTATTGCGCAGAACAGGAGCAAATAAGTGTATTACACCCTTTGATTTCTAAACACATCTTGCTGAGCAAAGCCACGTGATTTAATACATCTTTGCAATATATTGCTCTTTCACCAGTGTCTCAAAATAGAATTCTATGCAGTGAACCTGAGCAACCCTCAGTGCCCACCCAGCAAAATCAATGGGGAGTTCTAGAAAAGCAGTGTCAGCTTTGCAATTCAGTGCTCTCAAGTAAAAGCCTTTTCCTGTTCTTCCTGTCCTAGAGCTGATTCTGCAAGGGGCAGCTTTTGCATTGCCAGCTTGTAGAGTTTTGGAGGAGCTCCTGTTTGTGTCAATGGCAACAGCCAAAATTTCTGAAAGGATTTCTAAGTAAGCCAGAAAAAAGTGAATGGACTGAGAAGTTGCTTGAGTATAAATAAATATCATATTTTTTTTGGGTGAATGCTAAAAGACCAGACCAGAAAAGAGAGAGAAATTATGAATGTGGCATGGAGAGGGTAAGGAGAGCTCTTTAGGGATTAAAGTGAGAATAAGGCTTGGAAACTTCTGAGCAGGCAAGAACGTGAAGCAATGGTAACTTTTGTGTTTAGGGAAAGGGAGTTTGGATACTCCCTGAAAAATGACAAGGGTTGACAGAAAGCTGAATAAACTTTGTGGGTGCAGAAATTCCATCTAATCCATGTCCTTCTGCGATCTTACTCGTGAGAAGCTGAGTTGGAGACACGTTTTTTGAATGTGAACATTCATCCTGGGTTCTCATTCTGGAGTATGTTTTGTGCAAGACAGTTGAGGTCTGGATTTTGAGAACAGCGAGCCTGTAGCATTTTTGGAAGAAAATATTTGTGGCTTTTGAACACCAGAATATTATAGTCCAGCCTGACTGACTGTACTTTTTTTTCATTCAAGTGTGTGACAGGAAAAGAGACCTGCTGGTCTCATCTAAACCTCCTTTGGCCCTTGCTTTTGCCAGGGTGGTAGAAATGATATTTTTCTTTCTGTAAATATTCCTTTCAAAGGGGCAATACAGAATTTTTCTTTTCCTTAGAGCCTTTCTGGCACTTTCCTTTATGTCACTGTAATAGTCACTTACTCGGTGTACTGTGGGCTCCAGTTAAAGTGATCCCAATTTCTCTATTTTTCTCCCCAAAGTGAGTGATAGTATTGTTATAGGAACATGGCATATTGAGGATAGCAGAGCTCATTTTCTCTCCTCCTCCTGTTCCAGTTGAGGGAACATTTTCTGCTATGATGCCATCAAAACCCCAGTGTTGTGAGTGCAGTTCCAGGAGCAGAGCCTGTGTGTGTGTGAATGGCACCAGCTTGCAAATGCCCACCTGAGGTTGAGGAGCTTTCTTTCTATTACTATTGGCTTGATGGAATTTCATTTCTGACCTTTGGAACACAAGATCCTGGTGGGACTTGGAGCGTCTTTGCTTTCAAAATGACTTCACAAAACATGAAACTCCATTTCCAGTATCTTGCTTGAATTAATTCTGAGTTGAACTTATAACCAGCTGCATTCAAATCAGACAGTGCAGATGAGAGCTGGCAATGTGCATGGATGCTAATTTGGAGAGGGCATGCAGAAGAGCTATTTAAACCCCCCCCAGAGTGCATGTCCTCAGTTGCTGAGCATGGGTAAAATCCAGGAAATTCTGAATTCTTAGTGGTTTTTTCTCTCATTTGCTCAAGTCCAATTATTCAGAACTGAAATACCATGTTTTATCATGGGATAAATAGGTGCACTTTGCAGCAGCGCTGGGAAATGAAAGAACAGTTGTAAATATGAATCTACCACATTACTGTATTATCATTAGTTTGAGTATCTCTTGCAAATAACATTTTGAAGACCAGATTTCCCTTTAACTTTGAAAGAGATGAATATGAATTATTGAAATAATGAGCTAAAATCCTACTTTAAAATGGATTTTGTTTCTTTAAATGATCTTTTGCTATAAATTTCTGTTTTGTCAAACACCTTTAGCCATCTTTGGTTTTCACCGGGTAGTAGTCTTGTCCTGTATCACCAATATCAGTAGCATTTAGCTTCCATTTTCATTAATTCCTTATTCTGAGCAGAGCACATCTCAAGACAGTGCTCTGACACTGATCATTCAGTGCATAACCAAGTATGATAATGCCTCTGATCCAGAGTATCACACCAAGTGACCGAGTTTCCACATTTCAGTCTAACTTTGCTCTGCTTCAAGGACAAACTTAATGAACATTTGACACCAGGCAGTTCATCTGAGCTGTACATACCAGAGCTGCTGCTACAAGTAGGATTTGCTAACAGCCTTGCCTGATGTTTGACTCTCCAGTGCTGTCCACGGCATTTCTTCCCTTCAGAATGGTTTCCTCAGCCAGGTGGAATGAAAGTTAATTAATGTGCACCCTACACCGGTGCAGTACATACATATGTTTTGTGATAGCTCTGTCAGAAACAGGGCCTCCTAGAGAGAAGGTCTTCAAATTAGCCTCCAGGAGGGCCTGACAGGTTTATTTTTTTAATTTATTTTTCTATTTATTCTTTTTTTTTAATTTTTTTTAGTCTGTAGCATTTTCCTGAATCTCCTTTTCTAGCAGTCACTCCCAGACTACTCAACAGGTATTTTTGGAAGAGGAAAAATGTCTATTTAGCAAAACCTTGGGACTCATTTATTGCCCCTTGTACCCACAACTGTGTGCCCTGCTTGGCTCTGTGTTGTGCAGGGAGTCGTGTTTTGTGTGTCAGACCTTGCACAGGTGACCCAGTGTGCCCCTGACAGCTGCTGCTCCAGCATCAGTTTCCAACACCAGAGCAAGGGACTTCCAAAACAAAGAACAGGAGGTGGCAGGGCATTTTTTTTTTTCCTCAAGAAATAACCTCTCCAAAGTAACCTGCTCACATACTCCCCATCCCCAAGGACTGGGAAAAGAGTAGGATGATATAAGTAGTGACTGGTGGATTTAAGCTGTCTTTTCCCAAATTATCCCTGTTATAACATGTAGCTCTCAATATTTTTCAATATTAGCAAATAGGGATTCCTAAAACACAGTGGGAGGGCTTTTTGTCACTGAAATATGGCTGAATTACAAGCTTTGCCATGGATTTTATACAGTCCTAATGGACTGTAATCCTTGTAATACGACAGGTTTCTGACCGAGATTACTTAAATATTTACCCTGGCATCTTTCTTTTTTTTAACACATTTGTTTTCTGTCTCTCAAGTGAAAGCAATACATCAACAGAAAACCAGAGATAAGAGATTGATGAGCTATCAGCATCCAGCACTAAAGCCAACAAGAAAGGCTGGTGTTATTAATGACATATATTTGCACTATTTTTTCCTGTATTTCCTCACCTTGAGGGTCCCCAACCTTGGGGCTCTTTTTACACACCCCACCACAGAAAGCTGATACAGAACAGATTTAGATATTTCCATCACTTGTCACCCCTCTCCAAGCGTGGTTGTTTCTGTGGTCAGTTTGCGCTCTTTGCTTGCAGCACGTGTGTCACGGCAGCACCAGTTTCCTCACAGCAGGATTTGTGATGGCAGGGGCTGTTGTTTAATTAGTCCCTCTCTAAACTGCCTGGAGTTGCAAAGGCAGCTGTTCAAAGGAATACTCAGTAGTGTGTGACGCACGCAGAGATACCTTTATTTTGGACTTGAAATAGGTCTTCAAAGAAAACGTCCTGTGTAAAGAATCAGCGTGTGAAATGGCTCATGAAGTGCTAATTTCAATGCAATTGACTGAACCGTGGACCGAATTCTTCATTGCCACGTTTGTTGATTCATCCTTTGCCTCTCTGCAATTTGGGAATAAAACTGTGGTTTTCAGAACAGCAGCACTGTGTGAACATTTTGAGCAGGAGAAATTCCAGCTACAGCTGGGAAAATGCTCTTTATGAAACAGAAGTCTGCCTTTCCCCTGTCTTAAACTCATTTAACCACCCCCCTACCCCTTCCCAAGATCCCTAAAACAATGTGAACGGTGAGAATGGTGTTTGTCACTTTGCTTTTCACCGAGTGCCTGGAGCGACGTGCTGGTTCTGGCTGGGGTAGAGTTGATTTTCTTTACCATTGACTGGTATGGGCTGTGCTGGGACAGTGCTGATGACACAGGGATGATTCAGTTACTGCTGAGCAGAACTTACAGAGTCAAGGGCTTTTCTGCTCCCCACCTCACCAGTGAGGAGGCTGGGAGGGAACAGGCAGGACAGCTGTCCCCAGGAGGACCCAAAGGATATCCCAGAGCTATGGTGTCACGGTCACCATGTAAAGTTGGGGCAATAAAAAGGAGGGTGGAGACACTTGGAGGGATGGATTTGTCTTCCTGAGTCACTGTTATGTGTGACAGAGCCTTGCTTTTCTGGGATGGCTGATCATCTGCCTGCCCATTGGAAGTGGGAATGAATTCCTTGTTTTCTTCTGCTTTTGTGCAGCTTTTGCTTTACCTGTTAAACTGTGTTTATCTCAACCCAGGAGTTTCTCACTTCTACTCTTGCAGTGCTCTCCGCGATCCCACTGGTGGGGGTGTGAGAGAATGGCTGTGAGGGGCTGAGTTGCTGGTCGGGCTAAACCATGAAAAAAGCCCATGATCTAAAAGCCAAGTGGGGCTGGTGCAGCTCTGCTCTTGCATTAGAAATCTCCAGAGACCTGTGTCGTACCAGGGCTCTCATGGATGAGGGTACTTTCCTTTCAGATCAGCTTGGCTCTGTTGCCCCATTGTCATCTGCGGGACTTTTATCCTCAGTCTGAAATTAATATAAATCTGGTCTTAACTTCTGTCTGTTGTGTTAGAAAGCTCAACCAGGGTTTTGTAGGTTTTTCAATGTTGTGAGTTTTAACCCAGTTATCAAAATACCAACAGGTATTGTATTCTGCCAACCTGACTTGCCTGTGATGTGGCAGAGGGGTCACAGAGCTAGGTTGAGCCTTCTGCAGTGACTTTGATGAGAATAGAACATACTGAATGTCTCAAAGCTGTTACTATGAAGACAAATTCTCAGCCAAAGACCATGGCTCAAAAAAGGGGGATGAGGATGTTCACAGAGGTTTCTGCTGCTACTGGCATCTTATTTGGGAAAGCGAGGTTTTTAATGGGTAATGTTCAGTCCCATCCAGGTTTTGCTACCAGATTTTTAGCTCTTAAGCATGCTACAGTCTCACTTGGACTGTAAACATTAGTGTTCAGTTCACAACCTGAGCATACTTTGAGTGAGTCTCTTATTTGCCCTCACCTGCTGTTCACGGTACAGAGCAGTGTGAAACACACCAGTGGGATTTCTTTCCGATTAAGCTAAACCAGAAGATGTAGTCACCAAAGCACTCCATCAGCTGAAGGAACATCAAACCACAGACCTGGGCAAGGACAGCAGCAGGTACAGCCACTGAGTCTTCTGCAGCACTACCATAGTGTCCTCAGTATAGTTTTGCTCTCCCATTGCTCCACAGACAGCTCTCCGAGACTTCTTAGAACTGGCATTAAGGCGGCTCATGGCATGTGTTGAGGGAAAGGAGGGAATTGTACCCTCAGTGCTGAGGTCTGTGGGAAAGCTGCTGGGTCTGCTGTAAGTTAAACAGGCAACCTTGTGGTGTCTCCATCTACTCTGGGGGCTGCAAGAGCCCCACACCAGCAAGGCAAGTGGCTTGAGCTTGGGTGCCAAAGTCTGCAGGGGCACTCCCTGTGCTGACATGTGCTCTCTGAGCTCTCATCTCAGGTGCTCCTGGAGTGTGGTGCAGCTCCTGTCTGGTCCCCAGGCTTGCTGGGGACACTGCATGGCTCACACTTGCTTCAGTGCACGGTCAGGAGAGGATTTTGCTGCCGGTGGCTGAAATGGGGGATCTGTTTTGAACACTGGTTTTTGACCACAAGTGTATCAAAACCCCGTCAAGAAGTTTGAGTTTGTGCCTGCACAGCCACTTGGCAAGAGCACAGGATTTAATTCAGCAGAGGCGACTCAGCAAACAGGTGCTGGGATTTTACTGGGTCTGAGTGCTGCCCTAATCCCTGCAGACTGTTAAATCCCTCCTTGCTACAACCATTCCCACGCTGGATGGTAGTGTTCTGCTGTGCTGGAAAATCCTGACTGTCTAACGGGAGCACGGGGATTGCTGAAACTATGACTCACATTTCTCATAGTTAAAAGAATGAGGGAGAAGTCAGTGCCTGATAAACTTACAATTTAACTTATTTTCCTGGGGTCCTTTTCTGCAAGTCTTCTTTCTCCATCGTGTTTTTTTTTCAACTTCCATGAGTTTCATGGTTCTTAGCACTCGATGATCTAGCCATTGTGTTGATGTTTTGCTTGTCTGATAAAACAGTTTGTATTTCTAAGTGGATTTTGTCCTACCAGCTGGCAGCCAGGGAATACGACCTTTTTCCTTTCATAAACAGCTGCCAAGTGGTCACTTCTTCCTAGAGAATTCTAAAAAGTGGCAAATGATTTAGAGGGTTAACGTTTTTGACTGATTGCTACTGGGCTTTTGCTGCAGAGGTGAAAGATGTCAGTCCTTGCCACGAGTAAAATTCTTGCTCTGTAAAATTTTTAAATTCTCTATTTTCAAAAGAGCAGTTTGGTTCTAAAAATTGTGACTCGTTAAACCCGGTGTTTAAGGCTGCAAAATTTTAATATAAAAGAAAAATGCATATGCACTATAATTCTTGCTCAGTCTATGTTTAAGTTCCCATATTGTGTTTTATGACATTTAATTTGACCACTGGTGGAACACATTTGGGGGGTTCTCATACATTTGAATTCCACAGTAGGGTCATTACAACAGTTGTGTGCTGTGATGAGAAGTCTCTCATTCCTTCTCATTTTTCTTATACTGAAATGCACAAATAGAGTAAACCAGTCCAAGGATATGCATAAAGTTGGTGGCTGAGAGGAGATTTAATTATTATTATTTCAGGATTTATATGTGGAGGGGATTACCAGCTGCCTTTGTGTTCCTGCAAAGTAGCTCTGTTTTGCAGCGCAATCACCAGGGAGGTTTTTGTGTAATTCCAAGTTATCTCTGCTTCTGCTTACTTGGATCAGCCAACCCTTTTTCTATGGCTCTTCCAGTATTAAAATCATGACTCTAAGTGTGCTCTGACATGCACTGGAGTCAACTGCTGCAGCTGGAGACAGACAACACTGCGTGTACCCTACATTAAGGGCACACGATAATTCTGAGCAGTGTCATTTCTGTATTAATTGAACTCCCGTCTGCATCAGTGGCTTCATTGAGCTATTAGGCTGTGCCTGCAGCAGAACTCCTTGCTACTGTTTAGCAAATGTTGCTTTGGTAGCCACTCGTGCAGATGATGGGAAGGTGGTTAAATATGTCAGTACAGAGGTATAGTGTTCAGCCTGGGGTTTATGTATATAACAAAAATTCCTATTTGAATTGCTTAGTGAATATCTATTTTATGCCAATAGCAACTCGTTGGAGCAGTGAAGGCTTTTTTTTTCTCCATTAAAGAATCTGCACCCTTTATTTATGCACTTACTTTACATTTTCTTTACTGAAGAGCTGATTCTGTGAACCTTCAGTAATGTCATCAGGAATCAGTGGAATTGCTCCCAGGAGTGAGGAGGCGCCTTTATGAAAAAGACTTTGCAGCTCAGGATTTTTGCAGCAAAGACTGTTATATGCTGGATTTCTGCCTCTCAGATGCTGTTCTTTGCACATCTGACATACATGTCATTGAATGAAGGGCAAACACAACACACGTGGATCCACGGGTCTGCTTTAATATTTTTGGACAAGCTAATGTGACAGTCCAGCTTGCTGTAAATTGCCCCTGTGTTACCTCCTAGAGGGAGCTGCACACAGGCAATGGATGAGAGAATTCCTCTGTAAGAGAACTAAGTATTCACAATCTCTGTGATGTCCAGAAAATGATTTTATCTGCAGCTGTGAGAAGTTGCTAGGGAACAGTGCTAACTCATTTTTCCTGATGGTTCTTCGTTAGCACTGTCGAGGTAATGTTCCCTTCCATTGCTCAGTGACTCTGCCATCTCATTTTGCATTAGGATGGCATTTGGAAATACCTCAGAGGTGTCCTGCTTATGAAATTTGAAGTAAACTTTCTAGTAAAGAACATTTTTCAGATCACCTCCAAGCACCAAACTCTCTGTGGGGTGCTCTGAATTTCAGGGCTTGAAAAGGCAGGTTCAGTGTGGAGTGCTGGGGCTGCAGGAACTGAGCCCTCCCTGGAAGAATCATTAGGCTCACAGAGCCTTTGTGGGGTTCAGCCTCTCCAGCAGAGCACAGGAATATTTTTGGACACTTTTTTGAGATGAATGGCCTATCTGTATTTAGGATATTATTGTGATTGCTTACACATTGTAGCTTGAACCTCGAAGCATTTGCTTTAAGGTGCACACTCTTACTGAGTATCTGGTAGCTGGGAAGGAGTTTGAGTGGTGGCTATTAATCACCTTGAAAAGTCAAAAGTTTTGCTGTTCTGATTGCTAGCAGCATTCCTCCATTCAAATCTTGTGAACAGGTCATTAGTCAGGTCATACCTTTGGAGTTGTAACTGCATTCCTCAAAAAATTCTTTTCCTGTGTGCCTCCAAAACCAAAGGTCCTGTATGAGATGCTGCTTTGCTGATAAAGAATTAGTCATACCATTGTTTCTTGGTATATGTAGGTCTGTTCCTGCTTCTGCAACTGTTTGTTCTGGAAGGCTTGTACTGCACAGTTCAGCAGCTTTGTCTTCTTTATTCACTGTGCTCAATGTTCTCAGCCACTGGAAGTGAATCAGAAGGATTTATCCACTTAGTGGTTGCCCACTCAGAGTAAAAATATATATGTACACATATGTAAACACACATAAATGCTGCTACAGCTCTTGAGGAACTTCTGTTATTCTGTGTTGTTTTTTACTCCATCTGCAGAAGATGACTGGGGTGATCCACTGCACTCATCTTGTGGTCTAGATGGTTCTCTGGGGATTGCCCACAACCAGCTTCACTCACGTGCTTGTTGTCATGTGGTAACTGTTTCCTACCATGTTTTTCACTGGTGAAATGGGGACAAATTGCATTCTGCTTTCAGAGTGCCCAGTCCTGTGCTGTGTTTTTCCAATCCTTTCTTAAATCTAAGTCTAATTTAAAAAAAAAAAAAATTGCTGGTTGCTCAGGCTGTGCTGTTAACAGCTTTGATACTTGGCCAGGGATGAAGGGACTGTGGTGCATTGTTTGCTTTTTTACAAGCAATTTGGGAAGATTTTGACCCCTGCATAATACTTTTTTTTTTGCATTTATTTTTGAAACAGTAGTTGGAAACAATCCGCGGGGCTCCCAACCACTTTAAATCAGCAGGCAGCACTATTTATCTTTGTCGTTCATTTCTGTAAGCAAACACCTTCCTTCACACCCCTGAATACATAAATATTTATTGTTGCTGCTCGTTATTGCCCAACTCTCCCTTCCTGTGCAGCAGCCAGACTGCTGGTCGTGATGCAGCTTGACCTGTTTGACTCTCCTCCTGTTGGGAATCCCAAGGGGTCCCAGGGGGGCACAGTGTGTTATTCTTGTCTCATGTGTCTCTGAAGGTCTCCTTCCTCAGCTCTACTTCAGAGGGTTTCTGGAGCAGTGGGGGGGGAAACCAAACCAAAAAAAAAAACACCAAAAAACCCAACCAACCAACCGAAAAAAAAAAAAAAAGCCCACAAAAAATTATCCATTTCTGCTTCCCACTGAGGATTGAGCCCTCTCATGGCTTGTTTGGCAGGTAAATAGAGGTCAGAGCTCCAAACTCTGTACTTGTTCCTGCTCTAAATTGATTTGTATGCATTCTTTCCTTGTAGCTCTCCACAGACTCGTGCGTGTTACATCTTGCAAAGCATGTTTTTAACAAGGACTTTATTCTTGAAAGCCACAGAAATATAGCCTGTCTGTGTATTATGTGTGCACGCTGACATGCATAGTCACCTTGTGTGCATGCACACAAGCTTTAAACACAATAGGCAATTTTAGGAAGTGCAAAAGATACATATTATAGAGAGATCCATGTTGTTTAACTCCTGCTATGCACAATTCAATTTCTGAAGCCTAAATAGGTCTCATGCCCTTTCACTAATTAAATTTTGTTATAAATCCACCTGGGCTGTGTTCCTGTAATATCTACATTTGAATGAGGATAGCTTAGTGTCTGGGTGGAATGCTTTTTCCTCCTGAATTGTAAATTAGTTGGAGAATCTGTTATGCTGTGGAAAAAGCTGCATCACAAACCCATAGATAAACAGATTGATTTAATTTTAATCTGCTTTCATGGTGATGCATAATGATAACTGGTTTCTGTCTCACAGGGCTGAAAACCACAGATCTTAATAAGAGTTTGTGGGTATATCATACAGCTTTAAATAGCTTATGTTGTGCTAGACCGCTCTCCATAAATTATTCTAACTCCATCAGTATCTTAGGGACTCCCGATTCTCTTCTGCTGTGGATTTTCAATCAGTGAAACTATTAGTGTAATCTGAAGAAACTTGGAGGCATCTTCTCTGAAAACAACTGACAACACTGGTTTGTACATCAAGTATTTGATGGGGAGAACAGAACAAAAAA
Organism: Formicarius rufipectus; assembly: GCA_013399695.1. Lineage (NCBI taxonomy): Eukaryota > Metazoa > Chordata > Aves > Passeriformes > Formicariidae > Formicarius > Formicarius rufipectus. The sequence goes on from VXAU01000197.1 coordinate 3,800,345, forward strand.
AAAAAAAAGCCTAACAGAAGCCAGCTCTGCCTGTTAAATCACAGCATCCAAATCCTGCCTTTTATAAGCCATGCCAAAATTAATAATGGAATTAAACCCAGACATTCAGATGGTTACTATGAATGTCTTACTACTACATGACCTAATTTTTGATATGTCATTCCTGTTGCTCTGATGAAAGTGCAGTTCTGTTTAGTCAGTTCTAAACCAGTTTCTTTAAATGGGCCCTTCTCCAATACTTCAATTGAAAGAGTCATGAAGGCTTGTTCCTGATAGGGAAATAATTTCTGTTTCTAATGGTCTAAATTTCTCCAGGGATTCATGGTAGATACAGATCCAGAAAGCATTTGTATGCTTGGTTTTCATTCACTGACTGCACATAAGCCTTAAGTCCAGCGAAAATGAGCTGAGTTCTGCCTTTAATTTTGGTATTCTAAATTAAAAAAAAAAAAACAACTCTCCTGAAGTGCAAAGAGAAAATTTGTTGCTGTTTTCCATTGCTTCCTGGTGTTTTAGTGCATTTGAATGATTCTTTTTGCACTGAAGCCTCTGGGAGGGGCGGAGGTTCTGTGCAGGCGGTGAAACATTGGGATGTAAATGTCAGGCTGAAGTGTTCTGGTATCAAAATGGTTTCATTTAAGTAACAGACAGCAACAGAATGACCTCAGATGCTGCAGAGGACCACAGCATTTAATGTTCTCAGAGCATTAACAGTGATCATTCTGTACTCACTTGCCAGCAAGAGACAGTTACCTGGGAATTCTTTGAATAGATCTACAGCTTAGTCATTCCAAAATTGCTGTCTAGATTGTAGATACCATGAGAGCATCTGGTCCCATTGCTACCTGATTTTCAAGCATGACATTTAATTCTGGTCTTCAGAAAGACCAGAGGTGAGGCCTGTCAGCTCATGGTTGGCATCTGGAGCATGGCTGTTTTTACTCTTCAACTTCTTCTCAGCTAGTATAGGGGAGCTCCAGAAAATAGAGACTAGGTGTTTCCATGTCCAGCAGCAGTAACTTGTGATTAGATCAAGAGGTGATGGCACTGGAAAGAGAGACCCACAGCTTAGGCATCAGCAAAACCGGGCTCTGGGCAATGAGAGATGCTGGGCATTTACAGGTTAGGGCTGTGGATACTTTCATGGTTTCTTGCAGGGAGTGTTCTGCTGCTGACTTAGATCAGCATTTGACTTTCCAGTGAGTAAAAATTGACCTGATTTCTTTGTTTCATGACATGAAAAGCTATGGTCAGATCCACTGCTCACATTTTGCTTGTCCTCAGTTTGAAATGGGCTGGTGGGGAAAAAGTCTCTCCCACTTCTCTTCCTCCTGTCAGCGCTGTCTGAAAGAGGTGGCCATAGCAAAGGGAACGCTGCCACCCTGTCCAGCTGAGCTCTGCTTTGGTCCCTGTCCATTGCTCGGTTCACATTAGGCTCTGGGCAGGAGAAAGCACTGGAGATAAACAGAAATAGAACCCCCTTCGAGCTATTCGTGGAATGCTTTGGGGAGATACGGCGGCAAGGCAAATTCAGAGCCCGCTGCCACGTCTTGAGGTGCCTGGGAGCTCTCGACAATGTACCCCCCTCTGCACGCAATTCATTTGCCACCTTCTCGTCGCCACTGGTAACAAGATGATACCTGTGTTAACAGCCTCCCTTTTCTTCTCATCCCTTTGATGTTGGAAGGAGCGGGAAAGGTTCCCGCAGATCTTTGCCCTGAGCACTTACAGTAATAAAAAAGAACTCCGACGCCAGGGGTCTAAAGCATCTTTATTTAGAGGTTTCCCTGTTTGTTTGCGCTTTGTGTTGGCACGGAGGGACGCGTGATATTTGTGTGCAGGACACTGCGGGGAGTGAAATGCAGAAAGGAATCTTTTCTTTACACACTCCTTGGCTTTGATCTCCTGCACGTCCCCAGGGTGAGATCGCGTGTGTGATTCTCTCTCTCGCCTTTCCCTGCGGTGCTTCGCACCAGCCCCTTTCTGACTCTGAGCCGTGGCACTTCGCTGCTGTAACGCTGTTGTTTTTCACCAGCCAGCTGTTCCACTTTATACAACACTTAAGTAACAATTTCACAGCCATTACCAGCCTGCAGTAATGACATGGGCTGAAAGCTAAGCGCTAACTGGTTGTAAACTGCAAAGACTGGGAGATGCTAAACCAGGCACTTTGATAAATGAGAGAGGACACTGCCTGCATTTTAATTGGAGTTGCAGCCTCTTCTGTCACCAGAGTAAACATAGTGTTTAGCAGGTCATGAGATAGAATTGGGAATCACTATCTTTATGCACTTAGGTAATGTATTTCCTTGGTTTCAGTTGTGATGTATTGATTCTGGGAGTTCCTCCTGTGTTTGGTCTGTTTGGTTTCTTTCTCTTTTTTCCCCTTTCTCCCTTCCCTTGATTTGTACCCTGTCAGCATTGACGTGTTTTCAGGGATTGTAGATTCCCAAGGGCTTTGTTTGCTGTGATTGATTTGGTGCAAGGGGTGAGCTACTCCCGAGCCTCAGTTGGTGATGTGCTGTGAGCAGTGATCCAGAGGTAAATAACAGCTTGTAGGAGTACCTAAGAAAGTGTTTAGTTGGATGGGCTCCTTGTTTGAAAAGAAACAGCCACAGACCAGCCACAACTGATATGTTTGCGGCTTTTCTTTCCTTCTCTTTTCAAAGTAGAATCCAACACGAAATACTCAAGCGACTTCATTTGCTGCAGCCCCAGCCCACAGTGTTTTAAGCAAATGTACAGTCTGTTGTACTTAGCCTGTTAACTGTGAGCAAATACATGACAAAGCTTTGTCATACACCTTTTTTGTGGGTTGCAGCTGAGAAATCTTAGGCTGAACTGAGAGGCTGTCTCCGGAGCACTCCGGAGAGCAGCTGAGGGGTCGAAGATCCAGTGTGTGTGCCCCGTGACAGCCAGACAATTCAATAAAGCAGATTTGCAAGAAAGTAATTGAGCTCTGGCAGCAGTCACAGTCTTTTCACCTCAGGTATCTCCAGTTTTTATCTGTTGACAAAAAAAAAATAAATCCTACTTTCAAGTTGTTGTTAACCCTGTTTTGTCCAGGTCGTTCTTTGGTAGTTGCAAAGGGCTGCTGCCATTGGAAATTGGGTGAATAAAATTCTGCAGTTGCCCAGCAGTGGAAAACACAGCATTGAGATATGCTAGAGGGAAAAAAAGGCATTTCCTGGGATCGAGGAATTGGAGCTTCTGTGCTAATTATAGAAGTGTATTAATGTGATTCCTCAAAAGGATTTCCTAACCTCTAGTTCTGTAGAAAACAATGATCTTGTTACTGTTTTCAGTAAAATTAGGGGATTGGGGCTTTTCGTAGCTGACTAAATTAGACCTTATCTCTTCTAAGAAATTCTGATCCATGGGCTGTCAATTACCCCAGGGAGTGTACACAAGAATCTGCATTTGTTTTGAAACCTCAGAAATCAGTGCCGGATGGCAGTTTATCGTTGGATAAACAAACTCCTGCTGGTTTTGTTTCCCCTTTTCTGGTTTACCTCTTCAGCCTGGCTTTTAAAGGAATCCAGACAGAAAACAAGAGGATGGTATTAATTATGTTTTCTGTTTTCAAATACATATGCTCAGTTAGGTCACCCAAATCCCACACCAGCACCTTCTCATCAGCCACCACCAGCTACAGCAGCCGCTCCACGGAGCTGGATGGGTGAGTGTGACTTTGTTAATCACAGCCAGCTCAGCTTGGAAAGATCTCAGCCACTCAAATTTCCCTGTGAAGTGGGAATAATTTTTCTATCACTGTTCTTAGCTGATAACCAGCAGTTTTCCTTCCTGAGGTGGAACTGAAAGGCAGGACCAGATGCTGGTCACTTGGAGAGCTAAAGACATATGCTGAAAAATGTGTCATCCAGATTGTGTGGCCTTTTTCTGTCTCCCTCTCTGAGACACCAGGAATGTAGTTTAATTTCCACTCTTCTTTGACCATTGATCTCTTGTCCTGAGGGATGTCTGTGGTCTAGCAGCAGTAACTGCACCTGCTTAAAACTCACTTGGGGAAATTAGCATAGAAGAGCTTGAGCAAAAATTTGCAGTTTTCATGTATTTATTCTACCAGGTGTGCTAAAGAAATTGCAGCCACTGCTATTGAGTTAGTGGTAGAATAAATGAGATGTAACCCCGTTTTTTATGATAGTTGAAGGAATTCTTTGGCTTTTTATTCTGAAAACATCTGTGTGGATGTTGTCCTTCAAACTAGTAATTTCATGCGGAGGCAGAGCTGATGCTGCTTGTTTTACTGGTATTACCAGTTCTGCATGGTAGCAGCTGTTTATACAAAAAAAAAATCACACACCTTTTTGGTTTGGTTTTTTTTGTCCAGAATTGAGAACTTGCCATAGCACTGAATGGATTTTGTGTATGAGATGTTAAGCAAATATAATTAAACTGTCATTTCCTGACAGCTCATATGCAAGGCTGTTTGACCACAATGGATTTCTCATAAACATACTCAGAAACCGTAAGTTTAACAACACCAGGAACTCCTAATTCAGTAAATTGGCCAATGTTACCTACCTGTGGACTTAATTCAGTAGTGCCTTAAGATATATATTTAGTTAAAGAGACAGAATTAGGGAATGCAACCCTTGGTAAGAGGAATTAAAACTGATATTTAAAAGTGTATCTCTATATATCTATTTCCTCTTCTCCACTTCTGGTTATTTTTTAATACTAAAACCCAAAAGTGTTATGCCAGCACATGGGAACCAGGATGTACTTCTCAGTAGTAGCCAGTCCAGTTGTCACAATTAACAGTTTGCCATACAACTTTTCCTATCCTTTAACCTATTGTTTATAGATTTGACAGACCTGCAAAGAAATCAGTTGCTTTAGGAAAAATAAGACTATTTCTAACTCTTTTAAGGTTCAGAGCTGACAGAACAATTAACCCAACAGTATTAATATGAAGAAATGTTGTGAACTCAATGAAAATCAGAGCAAAGATACCGAATGTCATCTTTGAGTAATCCAGAGTCAGGGGGGAGAGGAAAAAAGGTAGATTTTGCTTGTAATGTGAGGCCTGGGGATGGCTCCTCACTCCACATGTAAACCCCAGCACCAACCTGAGTTCTTTTACAACAAGAATGGTACTTTATTCTCCAATACAATAACTTGCAGTCAGGAGAGAGCCTTAACATGCTCAGTGGTGCCCTCAGTGGGGATAATGGAAGAGCAGGAGCTCCAGAGCGTATCTAGCCTGCAATTTTGCTCTGACTAAAGCTGTAATTACCATTAGTTCAATCAGATTTCTATCTTGATATCATTTCTTCAAAATACGGGCTTCTTAATTAATTCTCTCCTCTCCTTGCCTTGTACCGCTGTCGAACTCTAATGAGTGGAGGCATTTTTGGTGGGTCAGTAATGAGAACATAATGAGGGAAAAAGTAACAGATCAAGCTGACATTTTCTGTGTAATTGGTGAAACATCTTCTTATTCTCCTAGGGCAAAGGTGAAGAAAGGTGTGAACGTTTTCAGTGTGAGAGCCAGCAGCCCATACTTGTGGGACATCAGAGAGAGCGTGGATTATACTGGGAAATACGCCCCAGCTGTTATTGTTTGCCAGAGGAAATCTGCTGTCTCTGAAAACAGGTAGGTCACTTCCAGCAGGATTTCTTTTAATAACAAACAGTTGTTTTTCCTTTTCAGAGCGGATTGCCATGATTTTAATAAGCTTTCCTGTAGTGCATGAAGAACATGCTTTTGGAAAAGCTGTGGCTGTCTTTATTATTGCTCATTTAACCACGTGTGCTCTGGACAGAATGTTACTCAGTCCTAATGTTCAGATTAAAAATCAGCAGGAAGTACTGTTTTCCAAAATTATTTAGAAGAACTTTCATCTCTTACAATTTGGTTGACTAGTTTAAAATAAAAAAGGAGGAAAGGAAGAATAATCATGTCCTTCATAATCATGGTATAAATCACTCTCTCCTTATTATAACTCAGATTCTACACAATTTCTCTGCTATAGTATCCTGATTTTTTTCTCATCTAAACCATATGCTGTCTCATACCTGACTGAATTTCAGTGGTCAAAGAAGCAATGTAGTGTGTATGCCAAGGTCAGAGCTTCCTGCTGTCTAGCACAGTCTGTCAAATTCTTTAAAATCCCAGTTCAAAGCTATTTGAAGAAAGTGTGAATATTTTCACTCACTGAAATGGGCATTGGATCAAACTCAAAGATTATTTCAGTGATGAGTTTTCCATCACACTTTATCTTGTTGGGCCCATACAGGCATTTGCCTGATTCCTCAGCAGGAAAATATAAAGCAACCTCATGGGGGAATTGAATCTTGGCAACTTATTTCCCTTCACTATTCATCATTCAGTGGCACGCCTTCAAAATGACCCCCTTGTACACAGAAAAATAAATTATTATGTCACCTTTCCTGCAGTGGTTGTGGGTTCTTGCATGTGCTTTGCTTCATGTTTGGTAAGAGAAATATATATACATTAGATTTCAGAAGTATATTAGATTTAGAAAGAACATATTCATTTTACTGGAAAGAAAATCAAGTGAAATCAAGGTATGTGTGTAACTCTCCTGTAACTTCTGGTTTGACTTATTCTGAGTTCTCAGTTGAGATTTTTATGGTTTTCTCATGTCTAAGAATTTCTTCACTGTTAAGGAGTGCAAAATATTTGCGATGTGCTGTTTCAGTCATTAAATTCAATTGTATCTGTACTTGAAGTAATCTCAAGCATTGTGTTGGGAAAGAGTCTGCTCAGTGGCTTTGGGGAAACTGTTTTCCTTATCTGGACATGTTTGATGCCACCAAATGGGCACAATGACTGACAGTTAAATATTGGTGTCTCTTACCAAATGATTTCCTCCCATAGTTGATTTAGAAACTAAACAAACTCTATTTGCCTATTCTTTAATTTCTCCTAAAAATCAGCGATCTCATCACCTGGATGCCGAGGTGGCAATGTTAATTAACTAAAGATTCAATCCCTTTGTGTTTCTGATAGTTTTGCATGGATCAGAAAATAGTGTTAATAAAGCTAAGTTACTGTGACAGGTGTAATTTCACGGGTTAAGGAGACACTTGTGCAAGTGACAAATGGAACCGGAATGTCTGAGCATTCCCTCAGCAAAGTTTGAAATACATCCGTCATTTTATTGGGTGAGGTTTTGGCACCGAAAGCTTATCGTAACAGGATTAACATATAAATATTATCACAGCCAGCAGGGTGTTTTAGAAGGAATATTAACAGCAAATATTATGAGTCTGTATGAGAATAACTAATTAAGCCCATCTGTCAAATATGATTTGAAGTTCTCGTGCCTTGCTTATTATGGGCTTGTGAGAGTGTTCCAGTTTCATGGGGAAGCAATTACAAAGTTCTCCCCAGTTCTTCTGATTTCATTCTTGGGCAATAATAATTTTGTAACACTCTAAGTCCTGACCCATGAGATTATTAGATGAGTTTACTACTTGTAGCATCTGTACAGCACTTCTGTTCTTCCCTGTTGAAGCATCTGTCTTCCATTCCTCTGTTGTCAGGTAGGTGACCAAAAAACCAAACAGAACATGGTGTGGTGGGAATTACCCAGTGGCTCAGAAATGTGACTTGGAGAACATTAATGATTGAATCCTTTACTCATTTCCTTTGCAAGTTGGCTGATCTTTCTCTTTAATTTCTTGTGTAATGAGGTGAAGAGAGTAGAAAGGTGAGATTGAGGAGTGCTGAGTTTTCAGAATAATTTCTTGGAATGATGCTGTTTTCTCACTGTGCTAGTGATGGTTGAAAGGAAAAATAGCCAAAAGTGGAAGGTCTGGATTCCTGACTGTTCTTCCTCTGTTTGTTGTTGGGCTGGAAACATGCCGGGTGGGAAGGGTTTGGAGAAGTGTTGAGGATCCAATAAATCCAAGATTTATTGGATTTTCCTCATTTGCAGAGCATGATTGATAGTACTTTCCTCAATCCATAGCTGCTGTGGAGACATTAAGGAAGATGATCTGATGTGATACTAATGGGTATCATGATCCTCTTAAAATATTTTAATCATGTTTATATTTTGGGGTATAAATGTTGGTTATTCCGTTCCATTGCTGTTCTCTGTGCTTATGGCAGGAATGAGTCTGGTGGTTCAACCAAGTGCAAAATAATTATAGACAAAGTTTGGCCACCTCTGAGTGGGACCTCCATGTCTGGATATGACCATTTGCTGCCTTCTCTCCACACAGTTTTATCATGGATGAGCTTTGCTTGGCAATTTCCTTTTCCCTGTGCTTATTTCTGGAAATGTAGCAAAGAGTGTTTGTTTTGATATTTTTCCTCTTGTGCTTCTGAGTTCCAGCTCCGTAGCATTGGAGTTGCTGGTTTAGGCTGCCTGAAACCAGGTGCTGCTGTTAGTTCGCACTGAAAATAAATTTCTCTACAAGTGATTGAATCAATCTGTGCTAATATTGACCCATTGAGAGGCAATGACAGTATTTTCTGGACTATATCCTTCATTTGCTCCTGCATCTCTCATTTATTCAAGATGCTGTATTTCAGGGCTGAATTTTCTTAATGCTTTTATAATAAAGAATTAACCTGATATTAGATAATAACAGAGGACAGGAAAATGTATTGTAACATTGCTTTTGATTTTTCTACATGATATCTTCTTTTTATTACATTCCTGCCATTGTCCTTAGTGCCCTGTGTTTCTCCTTTGCAAATGTGGTTATTTAACATGTAGTTTTCATGTTGTAACAGCAGTGAGCTATTGCCTCATTCCCTTGCCTGTTGCATCTGCCAGGACATTTGACAGACTCTTGAGAGTGCTGTAGTCCTAAAACACTTCTGAAACCAACAAGAGCAACATTTAACATAAGTAACAGCCTAACAGCCACAATAATTGCATTGTCTCTTGCTGGTGTTCGTCAAAATGCTTCATAAAAATAGTGTTTTAGATCACCATTAGTTTTTGTCCTTGTTATTCATGTGACTTTATCAACCAGTGCTTGGAAGGAAAAATTTCTACTCAGAAAAATGCATGATGTAGTAAAAGTAATTCCAGTGTTTTGTTGCTTCACATCATGTGGGAATCACATGAGCTTCAGCTGATTGTGATGGAATTAAAGCAAGAAAAAGACTGCAGAAACTTTACCTCCTTTCAGATGGGGTATATTCAAGAGTGATGGTTAAAAAGCTGGGCAGTCAGAGTGGGTGAAGGGTTGGGTTATGCTGTATCTTTGGGTGTTTTGATGGCAAAGCAAGAAATTATGTGATTTCTGTGCAAAAAAGATTTCTTCTGTTTGTTTTTTTTTAATTATAGTTTTATTCCTGGGGGGAACAGGAGGGAAGGGGAAAGGGGAGATAGCTTTTATGTGGTTTCAAAATTGCTTTCTAAGAATAATTATTCAGCCCTAAAAAAAATTGCTATTCCCTTAGCATCATTGATGCTGAAGTAGTGCATTAAGATATCTTGTTAGCAATCGGATATGTTAGTTTCTGAAATATCAGCATTTAACTCCATTTATACTTCTGAGAAAAATGGGTAATGATCAGCTGTAAACATATTTATCCTGGGCAGCTTTAGCGTTTCATAGTGTGTACAGTTTGAGTTTTCTTTTTCCTTCTTTCCTGTTACTTGAAATGTCCAGGCTTCTAAGCGTTTGTATGTTGTGATGATGTGAAAGTACTGAACATCTCAGAAGTCATGCTCACATTCTACTCTTTGAAAGCAATTAGTCACAAACTTCTGTTTCTTATTTTAAAACTTAAATGTGCCCTCTGAGAGAGAACCCTTTGAGATGCTGAAGCAAAATAAATTTGTATGAACCAAGCCTCAGTGCATTATTCTTTCACATGCTGACCCACTTTTTTTTTCACTTTTTGCACAGAAAACTATTTTATTTATCAAGAAATGCAGAATCTCTCTTGAAATCGTTCTGCTCAGTGCTAATACACCAGAAAGCATGTTTATGGTTATCATCTTCAATCAAATCACAAGGAAGGCGATGAAATATTAACCAGCAGCTATTAGAGAAAGGCATTATTAGCCAACTTTTTCCACCTGTTTGTGACTCAGTCATTTAAGAACAAAAAGTGCAGGAAAGCACTTCAAAGGCATGTAGATGGGCTCCTGGCATCTCAGAGGTGGGCTCTTCCTGTACCTCTGACATGTACATGAGGAGATACCACAGGGAAATTCAGCTGTCATTGCAAAGAAGATGATTCCCTTTAATCTCAGCTGAATTTGGGCTTCTCCTTAGAGAGGAAGGCTATTCCTGTTCTTTTGGGTTTGGGTATAATGTCACTGGAAATGGGAAAGGTGCCAATTAGCATTGAATTGCTGACATTGTCAGCAATATATATATATATATATAAAAATAGATAATTCCCTCCTTCAGTGATTATCCTTTTAAAATACTAATGTGCAATTAGAGAGCATTTACCATCTCCCAGCAGCTCGCCCTGGGTGGATTCAGAGCTGCATCACTGCTATCCCCACATCCTCCCAGGGAAATTGGTCCAGGTGTGAAGTACCCCTAAAATGTAACCCTGTGGTATCCCTCCATAATCTGTAGGGGTGTTTTTGTGCTGAATGGAGGAAAGTCAGATACCACCTCTTTAAAATGGAACATGATAAGCACAGACATAATAAAAGAGCTTTTATTCCGCTCTGTGGTCAAGTGCAAAGAGTGAAAATATACCAGAAAGTTTTAGGGCAGAGGCAGGATTTACTGCAGTGCTTCCTATGGGTTTAGCAATCCAGGGTGAAGAATATCCATTAAAATAGTGCTTCAGAATATTTCAGTGTATTTCCAGAATACATTGCTGTGCTCATGGTTTTCTTCTGAGCTGTACCAATCCTGCCCTACCTGAAAGGAACTGAAAAGTGTAATTGAAACTTCAGTTGCAGAGCCCCTTTGGTCTGATGCATATTGTACCCTTGGCTTCTGGAGGTTCAGTGGGCCCAAGAGGGACCAGGGACAGGGGTTCTGCCTTTTTCAGTGGTGACCCAAAGCCTGCAGATTTTCTAGGATTTGAATTCTTGGAGCAGAGAGTTGGAATCATTGTCACAGTCACACTGGCACACACCCCAGGGAGAGCTGGAGTGACTTACTGTCAGCTCTCATTGCTTGTGTAGGAATAATGATGGAAATCATGAGGAAATACAATAAACTGATGAAGACATTGTGTTTATTTGAGAGGGTTTTGCACTAGGTCTACTTTGTCTTAGAATACGTGGCAATTATTACATGTGGCTTTGCTTTTGTGACTGTTTAATCCAGGTGAAAAATAAATCCAGTGGATAATTAGAGATGTTCCCTGACTGTCCACAATCTCCAGTAGAACTGCTACATCCAACTCTTTGGTCCACCTCTGTGTCCCCAGAAATCCTGGAAAGGAATTCTGTGTGTTCTACAATGGCACAGCAGAAGACAACCTGAAAAAGCATTTCTTAATGTGAGTTGGACCAGTTCCATGTTCCCATTTGCCAGCACATGAGGGAAACCTCTCCCAACTCATTCAGCTGTGACCCCAGGGTACAGCTTTGAACAGGAGCGATTTTGGCTGCAGGAAGTGTGCTTGTAAGGAGGCATGAATTTAATTTCCTGTCCCACTTCAGCTGAAAGCATGTTATCCCCTTTGTATTTTTGGATTAAATCTTACTGATTTTTAGTTTGCATATAAAAATAATAATGGGAAGCATGATCTGTAGGTACTTCATGTATGAGGTTCCCTAATGATACCAAAATTGGATGTTACAGGTATTCAGTGTTGCCTTGTTCACAAGCTTAGCTAGGAATTTAAGCAAAGGTGTTCTGTCTCTACCAACAGTTACTGTGATAGCTCAAAGGTGGAGGTTCACTGGATGGCTGAAAAATCCTGGAATTCTGGTGGATTCCTGTGCTCACCTTGCTGGAGACAATTCTGATGCTTATGTGGGAGTAGTCAAGAGTTGCATTTTTGGCATTTCAGGAGGTTCCCAAGACACAAAGCTGGCTATGATGTGCTGGTAATTAGGCTTGTTTTCTTTGAGTTATATAGTACCTCTATAAAATGAGTTTCTATAGCACAACATTTAGCCTGACTCGGCTAACAGTTGTCGAGAGGGAGTCTTCTGAAGATACTGTAATTCTTCACTTAATTGATCTGCCCCTGTAAATTCTGCAAACAATAAATAATGGTAGGTGCTTTAATCCCCTTTCACTGAGAGTTCTTGGCATGCAGAACTGGGAATCAAATAAGTTGAGGGAAACAGTCTGAGCCTAAGTGGTTTGCTGCTAACAGGAAGTTACAGAAAAGGCAGACAATTCAGTGGGGCTGGTGTCTTCTCTCTTTCTCCTTGGATGATGTTCAGGTGTTTCATGGGTATTTCTGCCACCTCTCTTGTAGAGCAGATGCCCTTCTTTCTGTGTTGTGTTAAAGTAGCTGAAGAACTGTTCCCAGTAGTCTGGATAAACTTGTGCATATTTAGCATTTTTATTTTTACCCTGGTGTTATCCAGGGTAATAAATATAATTTTAAACTTGAGGAGGAATGATTTCCCTTAAGAATATTCAGGATTCATCATCATTGTGTTTGCTCAGGGTCTGTGGTACTTAGCACTTGAAGTTCTTAAACCTTTAGTAGCCCAGAGGCTGAAACTAACAATTCCAGTGGGACAAAACCAGTTTGTTCCCTGTTACAAAAGAGAGGCAGCAAGTGAGTAATCTCCTGTCTATTAAAAATCTAATATTAAATGCAAAAGTGTGTCTTGTGAAAATATCTCTAATGGTGCTGTTGATTTTTTTTTTTTTCCCTTTTCCCCCTTGGAGGAAATCTTGTAAGAAGTAATACTAATTATTCAAAGAGCTGGGAAGTGAGTGGATGACTTAAAATATGAGCTGAGGTTGAAAACATGCCTCTTGCTGTCAAAATATGGGGATTCCCATGTTTGGGATGACAAAGTCATTAAGTCTGTCACATCTAAGTCAATATACAACAAAGTGTGGACCAGAAGGTTAACAGAATTGTGTAATACAGTCTAGCATCCTTCTAAATTGTGAAACTAATCCTGAATAAATTCCAGCTGCAAGTACAAGGCTGAAGTTCAGTGGGAATTTGAGTTACTTTATGGCATCAACTCTTAATGTATAGATTTATCAATGCCATGGACAAGCCAGAATTGCAGTGTTAAAGATCTGTGGGTGGTTTATACAAACTGATGATGCATGCCTAACTCATCCTCTAATTATTTCACCTTGATCACCTCTTGGGCTTTTAACCACCTGTAGTGGGACTTGATAGAGGCACAGAGAGGACTTGGACTAGACTGAAGGACAGTTCTGCCACATGTCACCTCTTAGGGTTTATGTACGTGCAGTGAAATGGGGTTGGTTTTATGTGGCCAGGCTTAGGATGAGCTCTGTGTCACCAGACAGGCCCAGCAGGGAGCTGCACTTTGCTGATCACTAAGACAATGCAGAAGTCAGTGGGGTGCTGGTTTATGACCCCCTAGAGCTGCACAGGCCTTAATAACTTGCTTTGGGTCATGTGGGAAGTGTGACAGAGCAGGATTTAAATGGGGAGCTTCTCGTCTGTCAGTTACTCCCTTCAGAGCAGACTTGCACCAAAGCCTGCTTTCATTTTTTTATAGTCAGGAAAAGCCTCTCCCAGGAGTTTATTATCTAAAGTTCTCTGGAACTAGTAGTTTGCCTTAGATCTCTTTTTGCAGAGTTTCTATTGACTTCCATGCTAACAGAAGAATTCAGGTGTTGTTAGGGTAATAGGATGCCTTGTCTTTGTGACATTATTGATTCTGACATACATGTGAAAATCAGGAACAGGAGAGAAATCTGAGGTGTAGGATTTCATAGGCAGGGCTGTCTGTGTGTTCACTGGATATTTTGGGTTACATGAAAGGAGGGTGTAATGTGATTCATTCCTCCCCCTGCATGGTAATCTGCAGCAGCAAGCAGTGCTTCCACCTCTGCCAACACACTCCAGCCTCTGCAAATGTGTTCCACCTAAAATCTGGAGTATAAATGTTTAGGGTTATATAGAGCTGTTTTAAATGTGCAATACACTTTCCATTTGCACCTCTGATCAAGTCTGAGTCTTTCAGTTTGAAGTCCATCCTCATTGTGTAAGTTTAGGAATCCCGTGTTCTGTGTATAATAGTTTGGCACCAAATTGGAGGATAGGGAATGCCCAGAAAAGATGTTACATAAGAAGTCAAACAAAAGTACATTTTAGAGTGTGTAGGAGTGGGAAATCAGGCTGGATCTTCTATGGCAAATAAGGATGTTGGTAAGGGAACACTGGCTTGTTGCATGATTCTTTGGAGATGTACAGGAGTCATTACAGGTTACATTCCTGTGTGTAACTCAGGAACCCTGAGAGTTTTTCCATGTAAAAAGTGTAAATACGACTTTGTATCAGATGTAGTTTGAAATTTGGGTAACTGACAGCTCTGCTGTTCTGCCTTTGATGTGAGACTGGCCTTGGCTGGTCATGATGTGGAGTCACAATTCACTCTTCATTCAGGTGGATGATACAGGCAGGATGAAGGGATGGATCTGTTGACTGTGAAGTTCCTGTGGTTGAGATCTCTGCCAGGGTGGTAGTTGAGGGATTGCCTGCACTTATGTAAATGTGTTCATATTATTCTTAGTTTCAGAGATTGCCTGAAGCTAATATTCAAATGTGCAATTATCTGAATGGATGACTACTATGTCCAGCCTTTTTTGGGATGAATTTTCCCTAGCATATTGCAAGAACGCCTTTTTCTCACCTTAGCAGAAATACTGGAAGAATACCTTCAATGTTGGCAAGATGCTGTCTTTTTTTAGAAGTATTTATTTACTGGAAGCTTTCTTAAATCCTGGTTTTGTGGTGGATTTCAGCTGGACTCTGGAACAGGATAGCTACTCAATGCCAAAAGTGAGACTATTATTTTCATTTATTTCTTAAGTGGCCTATCTAAATCAACTGTAAAACCAGTCCCAAAGCATGTGTTTCTGATACTTATGTAATTCCTATTTCAGCAATACCATAATGCACCAGTGTCTCCACTGGTCTGTTTATGGCAGCACTGGGAAGTGCAGATGTCCTCTTATCCCTCTTACTTTATGAAGTTGAAGGCTGTTACACCAAGAAATATCTGTTTGGTACCTTTGGAGGTAAATGGGCCAACTTGAGGGAGACACAGAGCCCCGTGCTCCTTCAGCAAGCCCTGCTCAAGGATGAGCAGAATCCTCAAACTGTATGGAATCAGACATGGCATTTCCCTGTGAGCTCAGGAGAAGGTGAAGTGTTGGGTGGAACTTCATTTTGAGTTTATTAGACTTTTCCATTTAATCTTATACTGGAAAGAAAATAATTAGCTTGAATAATTTGCAATCCAATTAATCTATTCCTAAGTGGCAAATATTGTACCTGGAAACAGATCGATTATGAAGTGTTTCCTCTGAGATGCATTTTCCTGTTAATTGTTGAAGCAATTAATTTTCTTGCAGGCTCATGCAGATGTTTGTGAAGTAGCTGAGGCAAGGAAAGCAAAAGGCCTAGAAGAGAACCAAGGGTGGCTATAAAAAAATGAAGATTATCCCAGATTTAATAATGTATGTTCAGTGTGTTATATATGTTGTTCACACACTGTGCATTTGTCAACATCCATAACAGCAAAGATTTAAGAAGTTGCTGAAATTAGGACATCTTAGAATTAATCTTTCATGCATATTCATTAAAAAGACTCTTACATGAACACATGGTACTTTTTCCATAGAATTATGGGCAGAGGAGAATTTGGTCGACAAGCTCAGACAAGACTCTGTTCGATGTGTTTTTTAGAGTAATGTCTCCCTCCTGCCCTGAGACTTTCCATTTGGAAAATTGTGGGCAGATTTTTATAAGGAAAACAAAGTGCAGTTTTGCATTTTGGATGCAAAATCTGAAATTCTTCTGAATATCCACTATGTCCTGTGCCAATTTTTGAGTCCTTGCTTGGAGGCATAAGAAACTTCATAATGTTGTTCTATTTTTTAAATGTTTATTTCAAATTCTAAATGTGTTTTAATGTGAACACACAGTGCTGTTCTCCTAAGCTCTATTGAACATGAGTAAATGGCTAAAATTTAACTTGGTTTTCCCAGAAGTTATAAACTAGATACACCTCTGACATGAAATTTATAGCTTAGTAGCTTCATTTTTTGCAAGGTCATCAGCTACCAAATGGAGGATGGTGCACCAAATGATTTAGACTTGTCTTAATTATTTTTGTAGCTATCAAACCCACAGGTGTTACATGGCCATACTCTCACCTGTATCCTTATTTTATGTTAGAGATGCACATGCACATTCAGTGCATACACGTTGTCTGTATTGCAATTGCTTTTAAGTTCCCATAGATTGAATCAAGTTTGATTTTATGCACGTTCAGTACCAAGAACTCAGGAAGAGAGAGAGGAGGGGTTTTGGGTGTATTCTACATTTGGCTTATATATTTTAGTGAGATAAACCCCCGACTTAGTCCTTAAGAGCCTCAAAGAGAATTACAACGTCTTGATGAAAAATTACTATTTATTCAGAAATCAAGACTTTGTTCTCTTAAATGACATGAAAATAAATCTTGTTTGCAGTGGTTCTCAGCAGCAGATGATCAAGGATTTAGCAGTTCTGAGTGCAGAGGAATGACAGCTTCAGAAACACAGCCTTATGATCAAACCTTGGAGATGGTGGGAATCAGCAGTTGTTTTGTACAAGCAGTATTTTTGCTCTTTACTTTAGGTTTCTAGTTTTGGCACTCTCATCATGCTTATGTAACTCTAGGAAAATATCTCTTGTTCAGTGGTTTAGGGGATTAATCTTGTTTATGAAAAGAAATGCTGCTTCTGCTTCTTGGATAAACAGCAAATAAAGATTTTACTCTGCAATTGTAATCATGACTTGTAAACACACTGAGGAAGTCGTAATGAACTGCTAATGTTAATCCAGGTGCTTCCATCAGAAACATACAAATTGCAGAATTTAATTATAAGGAAATGCACTGTTATCAGACAGGTGAAAACAACTCTTAGGAGAATGACTTACTGTCAAGCAGTCATGTGTATAAAGGTTTGTTGCCCAGCTGGGGTGAAAGATGATGCTCTTGTCCCCCTTTCACTCAAAAGACTGAATATATAATTTTCCATAACAAAAAAAACAAACAAGCAAAAAAAGCAATAAATGGAACCTTTTAAAGTGGAGAAGGAAAAATTGTGCTAGGGGCAGAGTAGAGGAAGCAAATATTTAGATAAGGACTACAAGGCAAAGCTTATATGCATATTTATGAAGATCCTTACAATGCAAACACAGGAAGGACTAAATTACATCGCTTCATTTGTACCCCCAACCTTCTTTTAATGTTGTTTCAATAAATGTATTTATTTTTCTGGATCACCAGTTAAGTTAGTCTGGAAGCCCTGCTAATAAGGATTCTGGGAGTTACAGCTGAAATACTTCACTAATGGTTGTTAATACCGTGTTGCTTGGTCAGGTTGCCTTGTTCTGTAACTATGGAGCTACAGGAGCTGTGGAGGATTTGCCTTTCCCTTTCTTCAGGAGTTTTCCTTTTAGCTGATGTGCCAAAGAAAACAATTCCTGGGAACTAAGATGGAGATGTTGGCCACTCATCTGTGAGCAGAGCAGAATTGTGTGTGTTTGAACCTTTGTTGCATCCTCTCTTTGTGTCTTTGCCTTGTTTTGCGGAGCTGAGTCCCGGGTGGGATGGATGAGGGCACTGACACAGCATTGCCCAAGAGGGGTGTTGGGCAGCAGGCTGGTGGGGAGGGAGGGAGGGAAAGCTGCTCCAGCCCAGCAGAGTTCAGAATGATGGGTGGGTGGCAGGTTCAGTCCCCCAGCAGTGCAGGCACCTCGTGGCCAGGCTGTGATGCACCAACCTTCCACTGGAAGCACCGAGGCTGTAGGACCTGCCTGCTGCCTGCCTCTGAAATCGGGGCAATCACCTGCTGCAGTGTGGTGTGCCCCAGGGAAGGTTGATCTGAGCTGTTTTAAAGAGCCTCCCAAGGAACCAACAGTATCAGGATTGTTGTTTCAACATCTGGCTGTGGGGCAACATTCCTCACCACCACTTTTCATGGCAAGACCCAAGTCCCTCAGATGCTGTGGGTTTTCAGAAGCAAAAAGCTGTATTTAAATCCATCAGCAAAGTAGTGGGTCTGGTCTGTGCGTGTGCAGAAGTCTCCTGTTCTAAAATTAGAAAGTCAATTTGTCTGTTAAGCCAGGGGAACAAGAAGCTCTACATGCCCTCTGAAATTAGCAATGAAACAAGCTGTATTGAACTCATCTATAGCTTTACACCTTCAGGGCACTGGCTGGAACCAAGATAGACAATATTTCTTCAGGCTGTCACAGTTATTTTACAAGAAAAGGAAGGAGGGAGTTGCTTTGGTCTGATCTCTAAATGAAATAACCAACTGAAGTTTTAAAATCATGTGGAAGATTAAAGGACACTTCAAACAGTCTGATACGTCAATTTATTCTGCTGAATCTCTCTTCCTTAATTGTCACAAAACTAAGACATTAAAGTTAACAGAGTCATGTGCTCTGTTAAAAGGCGCTGTTACTTTAGAAAAAGGTGTTACTGAAGAAACAAAATACAGAGGGAGATCTTTCATGTAGCATAGACCCACCCCCCAAAAAAAGAAATAAGGCAACAATTTAATACTTTTGATTTTCTATAGATAGCACTTAGGAAGGATTTAACATTATTGCAGGTATGCAAAAGTCTGTATCTTTCTTGTTCCAGTGAAAGCAGGTGGCATTGCAAAGGGCTGCTTGGACAGGTATTATGGAGATGTGGAGGCATTGACCATAAGCAGCTTGAACCCCCACAGCCTTCCACAAAGCCTGAGCCTGCACGTGGGAGGGTTTGGAAAACTCCAGAAGCTTCCAAGCAAAAAAATGTGATGTAGTTGCAAAGAAGTGCACACGGCTTTCGCTGCCTCCCCCCAGCCCCCCCAAAGGCCTGGGTAGAAATATGAAAGAAATTAGTACAGCAGCAAATGAAGCCTTAAGAATTACTTCCATGACTAATAATTCCAATTAAGTGACATACATATATGTGTTATTAGGCAATTGCAATTTGAATGTATTGTAGGTTAAACTCACCTGCAATTTGTGCTGGGTGAACCACATCTCAGTGAATGTGCATGAGGATGTGAAATAATTTTTTCAAGCTTTTTTTCTCTTAAAATGAGATATTTTTTTTTTTTCTGTAGCTGCATTAGGGCTTAATTTACATACAGTTCCTGTGCTCTATGGATATTCTTTCTTTTTTGTTTATACATCAACAATATTCATGCTTTCTATTTTTAACATTATAATATTCCTCCTATTTTAGAGAGATGTCAACAGGCAGGTATATATATATTCAAGTACCTTAGTGTGTTGTGGAGATGTGTTGCTAATAATAGGTGTATGATGTTTTATTTCAAAGTAAAGAACTTACACTTATTTATGCCATAAATACAGCCAGCAGTACTATACATGGGGTAACTCAAGAATACATTTGTCATTTTTAATGAAGGAAATAAAGCAAGGAACTGTAGCTAGGTCAATTTTTCCTGAATTTCACTATGGGTTTTTCCTTTGAAGAAAAAGGGGAATTTTAGTCAGGTTTTGTGAGAAAATGAGCCTTATGCTACCACACTGCCTGTGCATGTGTGTTTTAAATTTAACAGCAGCATAGCTGACTCGAAGATGGGTATTTCTTATATGTCTCGTGAAAATACCTAGGCAGTAGAGGAAAAAAACTAAAAACCAGAGCTTTGGAAGCCAGAGGTGAAAGTTTCCTTTCAGTGGAATGCAGAGGAGGCACTTCCACTGCTCTTGTCTCTGCCATTCAGTGCCAGTGCAGGTGTGTGTTCTCCACTATGCTGGGGCTCAAGGGCTGTAGCCTAATGCTCCCAATTCCAAGGATTCAATCTACCTGTCCGCTTAACAAGGAGCTGCAGCTGCATCCTGAACCGAAGGACATCTTTATTACTCTGTGCAGCTCCCCTTTTTATCCTCTCCTCATTTTTCAATGAATTAGACTTCTACATGTGCCCTTGTAGCACCCTCAATGCTGAGAGCTGCTAAAAACACAGTCCAGTTTAATTGCACTGTGAGAAGACACATGTCCAGCTAAAGCACCCTGCTTTGATAGACACAGGTCTTAGTGGAAATGGGTCAAAGAACTCCAGAGACCCCTGGATGAAGAATTTCAGGGCAGAGGACCTGTGTAGTTACCACCACACAGTGTGGTAATTACCAGCATCTCCTCCTCTGAGGTGAGGAAGTTTTTTGCTTATGCCTTCCGACCAGGAAATCTTTGCTTCTCTATGGGTTTCTGAGGAGGATGTGAGTACAGCTGACTCAGAGCACCAGAGCAGGTGATGGATGTGGAGTTTGAGAGGTGTGACTTTGGTTAAATGCTCGTTGGGTCTCACAGCTGTACTGGGTTGTGCCTTATAGCGTGGGGAAGGATTAGGTAAGGCAGCATGAGCCCTCCAGAGGTTAATTTTATCTGAAGCCCACAGTCTCACCTGAACTGAGATGAACCTGATCGTGTTCCCTTTGAGGAGCACACACACATTAGCTGTGGCATGGAGGCAATCCTTACTTACCTCTGTTTGACTCCAAAATCTAAACCACAAATTTCCTCAGGAGCAAAGTGTCTTAGTGGGGAGAATGGAAGTCAGGCTCCTCAAGGTTAAAAACTGCTGTCCTGCCTTTCATATTATTGCTCAGAAGAATTATTTTTTAAAGTTATTAAGCCACATGCATTCACCTCATATGGTTATTTCCCTCCTTAAACAAATTGCTTTTATTGTCAAAGCTACAAATTCAGGCGTCGTGATCAATACCATCGTTTTATGAGCTGTCAGTAAAGGGACTTGAAGATGCAGCTTTGCTTGACTGTGTAGGAATAAAGATTGATCAGCCCCATTGCTGCTCCTGTATAGATCCTTGGCTGATTCACATACAGGATACAAAGCAAAGCACTCTCACCTCATCCCTCTTCAGAATCATAAAG
Source organism: Formicarius rufipectus (assembly GCA_013399695.1). Taxonomy (NCBI): domain Eukaryota; kingdom Metazoa; phylum Chordata; class Aves; order Passeriformes; family Formicariidae; genus Formicarius; species Formicarius rufipectus. The sequence goes on from VXAU01000197.1 coordinate 3,821,380, forward strand.
TCGATGACTTTCCCTCTGCACTTCCCTGCAAGCTCTTGAAAGTACAACCCCAATTAATATGTTACGAAGGGCAGAGAGGAGGAACATGTTTTGGTGCTGGGGTCTTTTCCCTGATAGAAGAATGTGATTTTTAATTCAAAACTTTTCTTGGTTCATTTCCCAGAAGGTATTGAGCCAAGACTGTTTGCTTTTACTCTTTGATGTTTTCTTTTATTGTTTTTTAAATGAAGGTAAGATGACAATAAAAGGCTGCTGGCCTGCAGGACAGGCATTTTGGGACAGCAGGCAGTGTCATACACTGTTCCACTGCACCAGGCATCATGTTTTAAATGAAAATGAGTCTTCCATATACTGTTGTCAGAGTTTCCTGAATATCATTATTTCCAATGGAAAAAACAAAAAGCATTTTTTGTTTTTTTTTTGTTTGTACTGGCTGTGCTATTTTCATTGTATATATTCAGTTACCAAATGTAAGTATTGTTGTATTTATAGCTCAGGTGACTTTGTAGACTTGTGCACGGTGCAGGTTGTGCATTGTCCTCAACTTATTTAGGGCCCGAATAAGTTAAGAAATTACCTGCCTCAGCTGCAGATTTGGGAGCAGACATGATACTTTTCCTGTTCCTTGTCTGCCTTCAGCTGAGTTAAGGGTTGTGCCTGCTGAAGAGGGGAGCACGTTCCTTGCCCTCCTGCTTTTCCTTCGTGGCCTGACCCGGCATGGAGCTGCTTCAGGCAGCTAAATTACCAGACACCAACACTATTGGAACATTGTGTTTAGTGACCCAGGATGGCTTGGTGAGCATCCCATGTGAGTGCCAGAAGGAGTGCAGGAGCTGCAGGGTGGTGAGGAGAACGCAGGGAATCTGTGGGTCTGGCCCTGCCAGCAGCAGCTCACAGTCAGCAGCATCATGTCTGGTATGACCTTTGACAAGTGACCATAAATTCATGGTTTAGTTTTTTTCATGTGGAGTGGGGACAATAATACTGTCTACATGCTCAGACTGAGGTTGTAATATTAAGCATTACATGCTTAGTGTCTATAAAAGCTTTTGAAAACCTTGGATAGCAGACTTATAAAAAAACAAATATAGAGATATACTGGATATTGTTTTCTGGCAAGCCTGATAGTCCTGCACTTAAGTATTGGTTTTCACTGTATCTTCTCCTTAGATGAGTTAACTTTGCTTTTATAGTCTATCAGGAGGCACTGTATTTAGCTCCCCCTGTTCAAGGTTCACTGACCTATAATCCCACTGAAATGGAGTGGAAAGCCCTTGAAAATTTCACTGCATTTGCACTCAAGTGACATATGGCCATGGTGTTAATTAAAAAAAAAAGGAAAAGAAAAAAAAGTGATGGTCCTGTAGTCTCCATGGAGACCAAGCAGGCAAAACAGGGTGGGAGTATAAAATATTTTCAATTTTAGGTTGAAAGGCAGAGATCAAAAGTTGTTCTGGTTAAAATGCTGTGTGGATGTCAACATGGCAAGTTGAATGATTTGGCATTTCCCCCAAATACTTTGCAAAGTGTTTTGAATATGAGATTAAAAGGTTTCCTGTAGTTTTTTTAATGGATTACTAGAATAGAATTTGATGTGGATTGTTTGTGCCTTTGTTGAATTGCTACCAGAGTGCATGAGCCAGGAAGTATCATACCCATCCTGGCAAAAAGGAGTTCTTGTCTTACAAGCTGACTTTCAAATTCCTTTAGAGGATCATAAAAACTAAATAAAAGAAGATCCAGCAGCAGTGGAGACATTCCATATGATTAAGACGTCTGGCTGGCAAAGAACCCTGTAAAATAAGCTTTCCCAAACACTTGCCTTAGGAAGGGAAGAGTGAGTGGGGAAAACTACATGAGCAGTATTCACCCAAATGAAATAGCAAACTTGTGTTTGGTGTTAGCTGGTAAATTTGGTTCAGTGCTATCCTTCAGTCATTTGGAGAACTGGAAAGCATTGCTGATAAAGTCTTGCTGGGAGAGGGACAATCACATTACTGAGTAAATGTAAAATCAACATCAGGAATGAATTTTCTAAGTTTTTGTTCCTGGGTGAGTATAGAAATAATCTGTTGCTGATGTTCAAAAAGCATCTTTTGCATGATATTGAGCAAAAAAGCACCCTTATGTGAGTTCTCTGATTGAAAAAAATCACTAATTTGGCAGTTTTCATCCTAAATAATTGCATCCTGTAGAGTGATTCTCACATGATGTCTGGAGGTCAGAGCTGTGCCGGTGCAGTGATCCCTGTCCCTCTGAGAAGTGAACTGGTGCTTCTGTGAGCACAGAACTTCAGAAACTTGCTTTGTTATAGATTTGTTATACATTCCTGAGAACTTCCTCCTTCCAGAATTCCCAACTCCTTCCCATGTTGCCTCATTCCAAGCAAAACAAGTGGGCAACATCTCCTGCTGACTTGCCACGGCACTGCCAGGTAAATCCACTGAGAATTTGCCTCTGTAAGATGATTCCCAGGGGAAAGCAGTTTAAAAAAAGAAAACAGGACCATCTGGCTGTTCTTGGTCCTCATGATAAGGAGAGTTCATTGAGCCCGCCATAGCTGATAGTGGACAATACTAATTTATTTCAATTTTTTACCTACATGGATCTGTTGCTGTGTGTTCTATAAACATAGCTAAATATGTCTATAGATTTAATAGACTTAAAAGGAAAAAAAAAGGCAGCTGATTGAGATGTTTGTGCAGACAAATGCTGCTGTCATTGGTGTGGCTGCTCCCTTGCTCACTTCCCAGCCCTTATTTATTGAACAAACACAGGAGGAAGTTAAGAATGAAGTCTCAGAGACTTGTCTTATGCTCTTTGGGGCTGATTGTGAGTTTACTTGAACAAGGATTTTGAGCTTGAATCTTGTTACTTTGTGATGGAGTTTTGCCAAAGGTATAACCAGAACAAGGTTTCTATATTAAAGTACTTCTTGAGTATTATTCTAAAACTAAAAAAAAACCAAAAAACAAAAAACCAAAACCAAACAAACAAAAAACCAACCACCAAAACAAACAACCAAAAAACCAACCAACAAAGAGCTGAACAAATACATAATTTGGGGAAGATGCAATTCAAAAAACACACATGAAATGCAAAAATATATGGAGTTCAGTAGTGCTGTCTGCCTTGAAATTGATTTCCTCTGTCAATAAACAGCTGAACAGATGGAAAATGTCTGAAACAAAGGGAAAACATCACCTAACAAAAATAGTTAGTGCTTGTTATCTGGAGAGAGTGTTTTAAGTAAAGAAAAATCTTAATTTAGGCAAATAATTGAAAGATTGGCTTGCAATGTAATGAAATAAGAATTTTTTTTTCTAAAAATAGGGCTGTTGAATTTTGTTTTATAAAGTGTAGCACTCTTGAAATGAGAGGACATTTTATGCTATAGGTGCTGCCACTATCCAAAATACAGATATTTTGATAACTCTGAATATGTCTCAGCAGCCAGTGAAGCATTTTTCTCATAGTGCTCTGTGTGGAAAATTTAATCAGGTTTTATCCTGCACAGGTTTGCCTTGCCTGTTATTTTTGTTACCTGAATGACTCCCCGAGTTTAGTCATTTGCAGGAATAATTTAGTAACAAGCATTTTTGTCTGACATGGGTTCTGTTCTGTATTTCTTTGACCCTGCAATGGACTGGCATCAAGTTGTGACTCAATCTTAGGGGCCAAGATTTGCAAGCAGCACTTTTGACAGTAATGTATTTCTCAGAGGCTGAAAAACTACACCCACCTTTTAAATAGCTGCTTATTTTCACAGCATATTTATATTGAATCTGTTCATTCTTCCCTAAATACCTTTATTAGAAATTAGACATGTAGTTAATTTAATAATCTGGTCAAATGAATTATTTCATGCCACCTATCAGTTAATAGGAATTAAGATGCTTAATTTGGAAGACTATTGTGTATGCAGGAATTTTCCATTTCAAAAAGAATAATTAGTGGTATTGTTTCTTATCTCTGGTCAGCTTTATATTCCAGAATCATTGAAGAAACAGAATAATTTCAGTGTTTACTGAATCATCTCTGTGACTGTATTAATGGCTGTTCAGTTTTGGCATGGCACATGTAAAGCCTTTGGATCAATGGTACTGCAGTGGCTTTGATTTTTGTGATTAGCCTGACTTGAAAATGGAAACTGCCTCTAGCACACACCTGAAAAAATGGTTGTGCCCAGCTCCTTGTGTGGCTTTAATCTTACAGCCAATTTTTACTAAACTTAATTTAAATATTAACTACTGGTGCATGTGGAGCAGATTCAAATGGAATGTGCTCTCACAGTTAAAAACCCCAAGAAAAAGTCCACTCGTTCAATTTTATTTATTTTTTTATTTCTGATTTCAGAATAGGAAAAATTATCCCCCTCCTCCCAAAACCCAACCAAACTCCTTTCTTCTGTGTAGCTCAGACGGAGCTCTTAAAAAAATACTTTGTTCTGTTCACTTGTAACATTAATTTGTTTGCCAAAGCTCTTAGTGAGTGTTTAATTTTATTTAAAGGACAGTGTGAATAGCCTCTGGTGCTTAATTTAGAATTTATATGATTTCCCACTTCCCTTAGATAAATCCTTGTGAAGGAAACATCTTTTATATGTAAGGAAAGTTGTGATTTCCACCCCATTTATAGTCATGTTTTATTTAGAACATTCTATTTCTTCTTCTCTTGGGGCAGTATCTAAATTCCTTGTCAGGTAATTAACTATATTAGATGCATTAGATGAAAACATTTGAACATTTATTTTTTTTTGAAGTCAGAGAAACAACATTTAATGAATTAATTCTGTGTACATATTCTCAGTGGGAGCTTTGTGCTCATTTTCTGCCTGTCCAAAATTGCAGGAGCCTTTTGCAAGGCCTTAATTGGAAATGTGCTGCTGATGGGGGCACTCACGTGGTCACACTCTTGTGTGCCTTGGAAATCTTTAATGGCTCTGATGGTACATTCTTCATATTTTCCTCTTCCCTGTCTGGTTTAGAGAGCTTAGCACTGAATGAGCCATAAAAAATGTCAATTTGTAACAGGATATGAAGAGCATGTTGTCATTTGATGTGATGCTGCCCGTCCTTTGGGTAATAAGTTCACTCTGGGACCATCTCTTTTCTGGGGGCCACCAACAGCAGTTCCTTTGCCTTGGGGTGGGCAGAGTTGCATGGAAGGAACTGAACTGTTTCTCTGCTGTGAGAAATTGCTAAATGCATCTCAAGCAGTGGAGCCAAGCAGTGCTTCTGAATTTGAGGGGCTTGGTAACACATTTATCCAGTTGTAGTGGAGTTCAGGGGTCTTTGTGGAGAGAGGGAAAGAGGAGGAAACAGTGGAGATGTTACTGCATTGGTTGCTTCAAACAAAGAGGATAAGATTTTCTAAGAATGGAGAGGCTTCTTTTTTTATTTCTCCTTCCCCCACTGTGCCCTCCCACTGGCTGCCTGCAATCAGGAGTAGTTCTCTTTAAAACCTAAATGCAAAGAAGTGCCCAGTGCTCTGGGGCATGCCAGGGATCCAGAAATCCACACCCCGGAGATGCTTTAGCTGTTCCCACTGCAGCCAGCAGAGGAAAGTCACCATCACACGAATTAAACAAAGGAAACGTGGCAGAGGAGTAACCAGCAGTGATTTGTCAACATGGAATGTGACAGGAGTGACCTCTTTCTTGGAAATGGGCATTGTTTCATTGCTCTCACCTGAACAGAAATTTGAAACTTGCTTTGACTGGTTTGTTATATTCATATTGATTTTACAGCTTTCCTTACAATTAGCAGGTAAGGTGCTTTTCTACCTCCACTCAGCATGTTATTTATCCTTCCTAGACAAGGGTTATTACATGCTGTCTCTTTTTCAGGCAAAATCCAATAAATTTTCTGATCTCTGTAAAACTGGGGCAAACGGATAGTGCAGAGGAGTCATCTGTCATGATTCCTTCTTAGTGCCTTGCAGGAAATGAGTAGCAAGGAGGAATGTACCAGGGCTGAAAGGTAGACTTTCCTTCTTTTAGCTCGACCTCAAAGAACCTAGTCTCAAACAGTGGAGTTCATATGAAATTCTCAACTTACTTCCCTCTGCCCAGGTTGTTTGGTTTTAAAGAAATTGAAAGCCCCACGGGCTGTGGGGCCCTTGTTCTTCTTTTTGAAATATTTTATGGTCTTTGGGTGGGAAAACATTTCACTTCAGTTAGCACTGGCACCATTTGTTTTGCTGCATGTCATTAGTATGCACATAGTCCCCTCTTGATTACTCTTGCTACAACACCAGAGGAGGTGGGAGATCAGTCAGTGTGACCAATATCCATTTGTAGGCAGTAGATAAAACTGTGGGGAAGCTGAAAAAAGGAAGAGTGAGTGCTCCTCACAGAGCATCACAGACTACTGTGATCAGCCAAGAAGGGAGCCCTTGTTTTGCTCTACTGGAAGTTTTAAACGTGTGGATTTTGCATATTTACTGTGCTGGTATGTTCACACTTTGGCAACCTGCCTGTGCAAGGCTGATCTAGACCACACATCATATCCCTTCCTGAGTCCTTGAAGTATTTAAATTTTACCTGAAATCTTACTGGCATCAGTAAGATTTGAACACTCACTTGAAATTCAGCAGTGATACTTTCTTGAGCTGTTTATTGAAAAATTATCAATTGGAGGGATGAATTTAGGAGCATATTTCAAGTTAAGATGGGGACTAAATGAGAAAAGAAATACAAAATACAAGGTATGGAATCATGGCTATGAGGACTTGATGTCAAGAGATCCCGGTGAGGATCTTTAGCTGGAGAAAGTCATTGCACATCCATTGCAGAGTAGGTTCACTGTCATTTACAGAAAAATCTGGATAAAATACCAGGTTTGGGCTGCTGCTGAGACTGGTACCCTTTGGGCAGGCCTTTGAGCACAGTAATAATGTGGGGTCATGTAATAACCAAGATAAATATATTCCAGGGAGTAGTAATTTTGGTTGCATCAAATCTGACTTTTTCACATTAGAAACTGAAGTGAGATCTGATTTTCAAAAGCACTTGGATACTGTTGGGGGTAGGAAGGGCTGGGGAGAGGGAGAATGAAATGTTCAGTCCAGTATCCTCAGTCAGGCACATATATTTTTGGTTTCATTAACAATCTTGACCAAAGGGAATCGAACTCTTTCTCTCTTTTCCACACTTTCTTCAGGTCCTCCTTTCACTGCTATTCAGCAGTGGTGATACAGAACAAAGGGAAGAAAGTTTTCTCCCTATTTCTTATCTAGTTCCAGAATGACCAATAGGAGATAAATCTGTCAAGTCTCAGACCAGGCTATTGTGGCAGACTTTCTCCCTGAGAAATTAATGCTTCTGGGATCACAGTAAGGAAGCAGATCAGTCAAATTCCAAGCTGTGGAGTGACAGCTTCCTCAGCTATTCCCAGAGGTGGCAGCTTGGCAGGTTACCCACAGCTGGTTTTGAATTAGTGGATGTAGGGGCTTTGAACGTGTGAACACAGGAGGGGAAGAAAAGAAATCTCGCCCACAAATACTTAAGATTTGAGCAAGAAGAGAGTTTGAATTGTCAAACTCACCAGAACTGGCTGAAGTCTTTGGCTGTAGTGGTTCTCCATCTCTGGAGATTAACATATTTTAGATTCAAACTGATAGGTAGATAATGCTGCATTCAAGGTGTGGGTGTTATTTGCAGTATTTTAATAGCAAGCTCAATAAGGTAGGCCTTTAGTTCATAAAGGAAACTTATGCCAGTCTGGTCCAACACCAGAGTGAGCTGATTAAAATTTGGCAGACCCTACTGACTTTTCTAATAAAGAAATCACTACCACAGCATTTTTTCTACTTAAAGCAACAAGAGAAGAATGGTGAAGAAATAAAACATTTAGAGAGAAAGAAGCTGTTGACAGCACCTTTTAACTTCCTACATTTAATCACTGGTGCTCAGCTTTTGCCACCACTGTAACATATATAACAGTAATACTGGTAATGTATTCATTACTTGTCATCTCCTTGAGTGCCTGGAAATTAGGAATGTGCAAAGGGTAACTTATGCATAGTGTTATAAGAGGATGGAGAGTCTATGGAGAGGGCCGTACCTCGGTCACAATGAAATAATCCTATGGCAAATTTATTCTACAGCTTCTAATTAGCTTATTGGCTTAGATTTCCTAGTCTTACTCATGTTGCAGATTTCCCAGTGGGAGCTTTGTAACTGTGTGTGTTGCATCCTGTATAAACCACTGCTCAGTGTGTATTGTAGAAACCCTAATCCACACTGGCCCCCTAAAAGTGGTTCCCAATCCCCAAAGAGCTTCTGGAGCTCAGAAGGAGCTCAGTCAAGGGGACTGAGCAACTGGAATAGAAAGGCAAGATGTGAATGCTGGGGCTGATTTTCCAACCCAGAAATTAAATGATATTTAATGTCCATACCTTTAGGAAAACTAGACATTGGGGATCATTTAACTAATCCTTACCACATTACAATGAAATCTAGATTATTAATTATGCAAGAATATTACATTTGCAGTGCATTTCACCTCAGGTTTTCCAAGTGTTTGTTACTGTAAGAAAATCACAAAAATTTTAACAAGAAAACATTCTTGTCCAGCATAATTTGGTTTAATACTGTCATGATGTAAAGCTGATTATTTTAGTAGTGAGAAGAGCACATCATGCACAGTAGAGGACCTGAATAAGTCTCCAGTGGGTCAGGAAATTGTCACCACATGTTGCATTTGAAAGTGTTTCTGAGTTGTGAGCAGAGGGATCTGTCTTGCACCTGGTTGAAATTTTGAGCAGTGAAAATGTTGCTATCATAGGCTTATTCAAATCTAAATAGCAAAAGTGAAGTGGAGAGAAAAAAACCCCAACAAACAGCAGCTGCAGCATGCCTGAACAGAAACTTCTGCTATTGTAATTCCATCTTCAGTAACTGTTTTTAAGCCCTGGACATTATTCAGTGTGATGGTGTCTAAAGGAACAAAGTTTCAAATTAGCTCCATGGTAGGAGCTGAATCAGAGTTTTATAAGGAACTCCCACACCTTTGTTTACTCCTGTGTACTTTGGGATTACCATTGCTATGTTTACTTGGCTAATGAGGACATCTTGTTATGACCACATAGATATTTAGAATCTGGGGTGGTTTTTTTTGTTTGTTTGTTTTCTTTTAGCTTATTCTTCATATTTTAAACAGATTTCTGGTTATATTGCAAACTCATATCCTCTTTAAAGTCTCACCTTAAAAGCTCTGCAAGCTCACCATCATCTTATGCAACTTGTCCAGAGCTGTGCCTCTCCTCCTGCCCTGTGACATCCCTGTGCTTCCCTAAATGTCTGTGTGCAGTCCTGCTCTGTGCTTTTGGAGCCCCCCTGCAGGTTCCTGGGGTCAGGAGCCAGCTGGTGCTCTGTGTTTGGCACCACACCTCCTGCCATCAGGTGTCTGTATCGTGTTCTGCTTGACCTCTGCTGAAAAAAAAATGAACAATTAAATGTGTGTGTATCCAGCAGTGCAGAACTGTAACCATGTCACTGGAGCGTCCTCCTGGGAGCACATGTTGATGGGAAAAACTGTATGAGCAGCATTCATCTGATGCTTTGTGCTGCTTCTGATCTTTCTGTAGTGAGTGATAATATTTGGTGTTAAAAATAGCTTTGGCTTTATATGCATCTATCACTTTATTTATTGCTGACTGAGTCATTATCTACCTTAAAGTAAATGATAGGGAAAAGAGGACCAGATAGGTTTGTAAACCATAGCAATATTTAACTGTCCTTCCTGTCCCATGTATCCATTTTCCCTTTCCTCTGAAGCTGTACAGGAACCAAGAAAATGCAGGAAATAGTCTATCAATTCTCCAAAAGTCTGTTTCCCATATGATACTCCCTGCTTTCCAGGCAAGCCCTTGGCTGCCACTGTTGCTGCTGTATATTTATGATCAAAGAGTACTTCAATCATTTCTAGATGGCTTCATAATACATCTTGTATTGTCCAAATACTCTCTAATGCTCAAAGATTTGTGTACCTCAGATGTGTGTGCAGCAGGCACACAGGAGTAACCTTGAAAATCTTAACCATTAAAATATGTACCTTTTGGCAAATACTTATATCAATAAAGATTAAAGAACTGGCAGACCCTATGTTTGAAGTTATCTTTGCATCCACAGGGAGACCAGTTTTCCATGGTAATGACATCTTCCTTCAGATGAATGTCTGTACACGTGCTGTGACAGTTTATGTGAAAAAGTGATTCTTAATGTGCATGGTTTAGCACCCTCTAACACACCTCCTAGCTTGGAAATTGTGTTATGCACAAAAAAATGCAAAAATCAAACCTAAAAATATATCCAAGTGTCAGACTAAATTAAAATTCATGCTCCATTAAGTGGGCACAGTGCAAATAAAAGAAGTCTTGGTAGAAGCAAAACTGCTGCTTCTGTTTAGCGTTTTAGCCAACTGGGGTTCTGAAGCCTCAGATCTCCTTACAAATGCCCATGGTATTGGGTTAATGGTATTGAGCAGTATGTTTAGCTCCTGTAATATTTCAGCATGGTTTCTAGTTTGCCAGGATACCTGATTTTGCTTTTACCTCAGTCATTATGGCCTGTCTTCAAAGTGAATTTAGGCTTTATGCTTTCCCTTTATATTGGATCAACCGTCGTCTTCGTGTGAGTTAAAATAGATGCCAGATGCTGTAGCACACCTCTGATTTGCAAACTCTTGCTCTTCTGTGATACATAAAATATCCTTTTGGTCAGGCTGTGCGTGTTGTGTCAACAGACACAGCATGTGGAGCTTCTGTGGCTGGACAGACTCAGTGTAAACATAGAATATAAATATACATGCATGGGCTGATTTTTTTCTCTACCCTTTCATATTTGGTACTCAGCCTTGCTTTAAAGAGAGATTTCAGAGAAACAGCTTTTCTCTGTCAAATACTGAGAGCTTTGCAGGCTGGGAATCTTTGCCATGGTCCCAACAGGTTCCTGAGCCCCAGAGCAGAAGTGCTGTAGCTGAACAGTCCACATCGATGATTTTGTGCTGTTTCAGCAAGGGAGATATCAGGAGATCTGAGTACATATCTGAGCCAGGGCGATAGATTCTTTCAAAGTATAAAATCCAGCAGAGTGCTTTTTGAAATACCCAAGTTGACTTTTGACACAGAGGCATCGATTTCCTCCCTCTCCTATGAGTTCATGTTTTTACATTTCTTTGACTTCTGACATTTTGCAGATTTTTGCAAATGAATGTGATGATAGACAGGAATAAAACTTAATTGTGAGAGTCAAAGATGAACCAGAGAGGAATGCAAAGTAGGTCAGGAAAGGAAAAGGTGATTGGGAGCATTCTGGCAGTGACACAAGGGACATCTCTACCAGATAACACAGGAAAATATTTCAGTCCTGCAAAGGAATCATGAGGCATTTCCATCCCTTTCTCTATTGCTTCTTAACCTTCACAACCCTGGGCAGAAGTCCATTGGTGTCTTTCTTTAAATCCAGGACTTTAGATCCAAGCTGTAACGTGCTCCAACTGGAAAACAAGCTTCAGCACAGCTCGTGGAATAGACTTCCCACTTGGGGACTTGGTGTCCTGGTTCCTCAGGACAGCTGTAAGAGATGATGTGGGCTGGAATGCACTTCATACATTACCCCTCTGTATCTGTCTGTGCCAGTGGAGCTGTGTGGGAGTCCTCTGTGAGGGGAGCTGCAAGGAATGATCAGACAGTGGTTCTCCTTAAGAACTGACTTGGAAGATTGACTGTAAAATGTTGGAAAAGTCAGATGGAGTCTCTTCTCATTCAGCTGGGATGTTTTACCCCAGTGTGCAGAGGCCCTGGTGGGCGGGTACACTGAGCCTGGATAACCTTCCTGTGTCAGAACAGCTGTTACAGCTTATTTTATTGCCTTGGTGAATTCCAATAAGCATTGCCACTGTGCTTGCTGAAATATTGCAACTATCTGAGGCCAGGGCAAGTTTTCCATGGGAAATAATAATGTTCTCCTTCCTTTATTTTAATTAGCATTTCAGTGGAAGTGAGAAATTCGCTGATTTATGTAACTCTTTAAAACAGGGCAGGGCAGCAAACTTCAGGGTAATTTATTTCTTGACATATATATATAGCAGTGATTTTGAACACTTTTGCAGCAGTTTGCAATCCTTTTCTGCAGAGCAAAATATTCACCTCAGAGAGTGGAATTTCACAAAGTCACCACTGGTTCATGCATTTCATGGATATTTGCTATTCTTGCAGCCTCATCTGTGTGTTTTTACTCTCTGGCATCCTGCAGGCATGTTCATTTCTAGCTGCTGTACTGAAGTATTTATGCAGTATGTCTTTAACCAGTTTAAGGGCAACAAGGTATTTGAAATAATTGCCATTATCTAGGAACATTTTCCTGTGTGTGAGTATTTTTAATGAACAAAAAAGACAGAACTTGGTTTTTAGCAATTAATAACAACCAAATATGAATCTTGTCTAGTTTAGACCATTTCCAGATGATGGTAGTATTTTTCCCTGCAAGACTTCTTTCTAATACATAATCAATCTAAATAGAAAAGCAGAGGGATGTACTTTGTTGGGAGATTGATCTAGAAGCTGTAGAAGTCAACAACCCTGCGAACAGGTATATTCCATCTGCCAATATGATTTGTAGCAATTCTTAGAAGTTCACTATGAAACTCTGTTCATCCCCTCAAGAGCACCTGGAGAACAACCCACTGCACTCCTGCTTTGCTGTCAGACTCTGGGGTACATTGTCTTTATCTTAAAAGGCTGAAGAGCTGTCCCTCAGCACTGTTAATGCCTGTCCTTGGTGCGAGGCAGTGGGAGTTGGGTGAGGAGTTTGCTTGTCTACTTTTGTAAATACCACTTAACTCCTGCCTGCAGCTTCAGCAGCCTGAAGAACTGTCTGTGCTAATGCAGATCTTCCATCCCACCAGTTGGGTCTTGACCTCGATAAAGGAGACACTGATATTTGAAATATGTAGGAAAAACTTGTGAAACATACACTTTGCCATAAATTCTTAGCTAGAAATTCAGATGTTTATGCTCAGCCATCTGCTTTGGCTCTGTCTCTACTGGTACTTCATGTTTCTTGCTGGGCTTTACTTACTCTTGTGTTTCTGTGTGTGGATGGAAACAGTTTTTATTATAAATCCTTTAAAAGTGAAGGAGCTCACAAGTGATCTTTGTTAATTGCAAAGAGGTTTGAAAGCAGACAACAGGAAGGACATGAGGATATTTTGCAAGTCATTGTGGACATGGCAGAGAGATGCTGAAGAACAACTGACAAGGGTTTATAGAAAATATTACTTGTTCAGCACAACACTGGATTTTAAATAGCCTTGAATTGTGAATGTCAGAGGAGGATCCAGCTTCCCCCATCACTTCTGCTGTTCTCATTGCAATAAGGATTTGAGGGCCCAACTGGGATTTATAGGGATCTCTGTTTTCCATAGGCATCCACTGTGAAGGACCTCTATAGAAAACAGAGCCTACACTGGCTCAGTCTCGGATGGCATAATTGCCCCTTGAGATTAAAAGATACTTGAGTTAGTGCTGAAGGTGTTAATGCTGGGACCAGCGGCAGTGTGGCTTGTCAGTGCAATGCTAATTAGTCTTTCTAGTTTCCTGTCATGTATTTGCACTTCTGTTAAAACAGTGACTTTCCAGTACTGGGGTGTTTTTCACACCCCCCTCAGTTTCCTTATTGTCAGATTATCAGAGCACCACACACGTCAACACCTTTGTCAGGTGTGGAGTAGAAATGGAGAGATGAGGCCCACAAAGACTTCATTACTTGTCTGCTGTCACAGGAAATCTGGATTTTATTGATTTATTAGCAGAATTATGTAACGACTTAAAGCCGACTCCAGGATTGCTGATCTACAGGTCTCTAGATTTAATGACCCTTTTAAAACACTTCTGCGTTGAATGCTGAGCCTCTAATATTAGCTTTTCAGAAATCTATATTTATTGTTCAGTTACTGCTCCATTTTCAAGGATGAAAGTTAGTTTTGGAGTGCAAGGCAGCGTTTCACAGTACAGACAGAACTGAGATCTAAATAATATTATAATGGATTAATTTGCTGTTATTTTGCAAACATGGACAAGAAATTAAGCAGGTGATTATAAAATGATTTGAAATGCAGCATTCTAGAAAACATATGCTTGTAATGCTATCATTATGGGAATGGAGGCTGGTTAAAGGGAAATCTTTGGGTGGCACAGAGCTGTGTGTTCCACTGGAGTGGCCAGTTTGTCTCACTCTGCCATGATCCATTAATGGGAAAACAGGAGGCATAGTTCCCTCTCGTGTACAGGTGCTGCAGGAGTTAAGAGCTATAATTTTGTGGGCTTTCCATATTCTGTTTGTGAAGTGTGATTGTGTGGTACTCAGCACATTTTCTAAAAGTTGGCTCCAGCATCCTGGCCTCTCAAGGCATCAGCTGGTAGGAGCCCTTCCTGAGGATGTCCTACTTCTATCATGATGGTGTTTTATTGCTTATGAGGATAAATTTTCTTCAGTCTACCTCTGTTTGGCCCTTATGAGTTTGGCAGATATTTCTCAGTGCATCCTTTCTCTCTCCCCTGCAATTGAGGTTTAATTGATGTGGGGCATGTTTTAATTTGCCTGTAGATTCTCATGAAGACTGTATATGTGAGACACAATTCTTTCAGTAGCACTAAGACTTCAGGTAATTCCTGATACTGATAATTTCACATTCTCACCTGGTAATGAGGGTGCAACCATGGGATCTGAATGCCTCCAAACCTGTAACATGTTCTTCTGCCCCAGGACAGGAGAAACATTATTGTGCTTGTTTTAGAGGAGAGGCTTGGCTATGTGTTTTTGGGGTAGGAAGCCCTGTAGGCTTAAGGAATTCCCACTGCTTACCCAGCTGTTTGCACCCACCCTGTGCTGGGACCAGCCTCTCTCTCCCCACTCCCATTCCATGTGCTGAGAGCCCAGTCAGTGAAGAGATCCCTGTAAAAAAACCCAAACATTTGGGGCAGCTTTTGTTCCCCAAAGTAACAGCTTGTGTCATGAACCCATGCCTGGAGGAGCAGGGAGGTTCTGGCCATAAGGAGCCCAGAGCACACACTGGGTTTGGCTATGAGTTAGATTTCCTGCAATACTTTTTTTCCCAGCCTGCATTCTTGGTCCTCCCAGTATGGTACAACTCTGTGAAGAGCCACAGAAACTCTGCAGGGAAGGGGAACTGACAGTGAGAGTTTCAGTCTCAGGGTTGAAGGGCAGCCCCAGCCTCGTGGGTCTCGGAATGTCCCCTGGAGACAAGGCAGGGATTGCGTTTAGGTTTTCCCAAGTCAACAACACGATCCAGAGCCAGTGCCCATCTCCCCCTGTGGATGGTCTCACACACTGCCCTGTTTCCCACACAGAAACCCCGAGATTCAGGCAGTTCTGACAGCTCAGTAATTGCTGTTTCTAATCACGTCAGTCTGTGTTGACTCCAGTAGGCTCAGCTTAACTTCAGTGTGGTCACAGTTTCAGGTTTTTTACACACAACGCTAACATGAAAATGTGCTTAACCAAAGGCCTGTGCCTTTCCAACTGGAGGTAGACTTAAGCATGTGATTTTAAACTACTTTGTGCATTAACATTAACTCCAGTTGAAAGTATTTACATGGATTAAATACTTGCTTAAAATCTTTGCTATCTTGGGGTTTTTCTCTATAGCAAGTGGGAGAGACTTTGGCATCAGGTAACGTGTAGAAGGTGGCACAGGAGGTCCATGGCAGGACCTGGAGCAGACCCCATTTCTGCTGATTGGCATTCCTCTACTTAGACATGATTTCCCTTTTCTTACGGAGGCAAAAGCAAACTTGGCACCCTGTCACTGCAGAGCTCTTGCTCTTTCCCTTTACTGGCACATGAACAAATCTAAGTAGTGAACACCTGACCTCCTTCCCGAGAGTGTTAATAGTAAAACATTTTTTTCTACGGCACCAACAACACTTGGCATTGGCTTGGAGGCTCAGAAATCTCTTTGCTTGGGCATTGTTTTGCTCAGACAAGGATGAAGTCTGGCTGGGAAGCAGCAAATTCTTCACTGTTTGCTTTCTCTTTTGTGTTTTCCTTTCAGTTCCTGGCCTGAACTGATGCTGGACATTAGCACCTGAGGCACACTTTGCATTGCAAAGGTTTGTGTGGTGAGGTGGATGGAGGTTAAGCAGACAGCTTTGTCCCACATGACTTAAAACTGTTCCCACAGTGAAGTCACTATATGGAGAAAAAAAAGCACAAAACATTTTTTTGGACAGCTTTACTGTGCTTGTATGAATGTCATGAAAATCAAGTCTCACATCACACTGTGGTGCTGAGAAGAGTGGTTTCTCTTGTAGATTTGGCATTTCTTGGGTGGTGTTCCTGTGTAGAGAAAAACCAAAAACCAGCAAAAAACAAACAAACAAAAAACCAACCAACCAAACCAAAACAAAAGTAACAACAAAACCACAAACAAACAACCAAAAAACCCCAAACCCCAGTGTACATTATTGAGGGAAATTATATAAATTAAAAATACCTCTGCAGCTTTAAGACTCATGGCTGGCAGCCAGTTAACCTTATTTGTAGCTCATGAAAAAGAAGGAATCTCAGATTGCAATTATCTGTCTTCATACTCTACATTGTAGTATAGGTATTAATGTGTAATCACATTTTGGACACAAAAATGAGACTGTAATTTACAGGGCTGTGTCATTCACTAATTTCTTACTTAATGAGTGTAGTCTGGGCTGCTTTTGGCAGGAGGTGCACAAACTGCTGTGTGAGCTGCTCTTCTGGCTGTGACCTGAGTGTGTGTCAGCTGGGAAAGCCCAGGTAGGAAGCAGGATTCATTGAGAGGTTGTGTGTTACCTACTGCCACCCTGGGTTTCTGCTGCCCATTTCAGGCTCCTGGGGATTGTTTTATAATTTTCATTCTGTGACTAATGTAGAGCAGTGTCTCTTTAGGGGATATTTCCCTCAACAGCCAAGCACGGAGAGTGTTCCCTCTGGACAGTCTCAGCAGTCTGGGAGCATCACATTATTGCTTTGCAGGGCCGTAGGAAAGAAGATACTTGGCACAGCAGGGAATGTGCCTTATTTGGTGGTGTTATTTCAAAAGAGGCTCGAGAAAGATTGATCTCAAGCTTCACCCACAACATGAAAGTAGTTCCTCTTATAAAGGAAGGACAGCTCCACAACAGGATTGCTTGTGAAAGAACCTGCATTCCTCCTGTGAGCACGGATGTGCTCTTGCTGCTCAGCTGCCATTCAGAATTGAACCAGCCCTGTTCATATCCTTTCACATAAGAAACTTATGAACTTAGTTTATTAAAGAGACAGGGCAAACCCCCAAAAATACATGAGTCCTATCCATTTACAAGAAAAAAACATCTGCAGGCTGGCATTGCTGCTGTGGCTGTCCCAGGAAGTGATCGTGTCTTGAAGGGGAGAGGAACATGAGTGGTAGAAGCTTCTAGTCTAGTTCATGGCAAACATCACATTTATTTTTTTAGGATATGGCAAAAAGCATCATGATGTGCAGCATGCTATGGGACATCTTACGTGCCTAAACATTCATATTTCACAGTAATTTATAATTTTCAAACTGTTTTTACATTATCACACTTGACATTGAATCTCTATTTATTTCTTAAAAAATACATTAAAAAAAATTACAAAGAGGAACTTTGATTTCCCTCCCCCTAAAAAAGCTTGGGAAAGAACCCCCCACTCATCTGCTCTGCCTACAGTGGTGCAGTTTAGAAGCCCAGTGATGTTGAAGGCCCCTGTGTGTCACAGAAGGGGTGACAGCTCAGCATAAGGACTTTGTCCTCCGTGGGGAGGTTTCTGGTTGCTCTCAGTGCTTGGCAGGGATGAGTGGCAGGACCCACTACAGGTTTTGGAGGGTCAGACTTCTTCATCCAGACAACCAGAACTTGTGTGACCCACGCTGGGTATGCACTGAGGTGACAGGGGGCACTCTATGGGTGTAGCACACTGGGGTTTATTTAACATCTGGGGCAAATCTTGCAAGAGTTTATTGCAAACAACTGAAGAGGTTCCCAAATGTGCATGAGCCAACGTGCTAATTCAGTGCAGTGATTCATCTCCACTGTGCTCTTGTGTTCAGGGAGGGAAAGCAGAGCTCTCGTATTGTTTAGCTGCTGGCACAAAATGACTAGTAATTGTCAGAAAGCATTTATTTTTCTCCCTTGACATTTCCTCCTAGCAACATGTAATATATACATTTCCTATAAATTGTAAGGCTTTTTTTTTTTTCCCTTTCCTCCCTCAGTTCTTTGTGAGTCAACAGCAAAATATTAGGTACAGGGAGGAGAACATGCAAGGAAGTAGCAGGTGTATGGCCCTCAAGGCCTGCAGCAGAATTCCTTCTGTAAACCCACAAGCAATGTTTTGAAGGCATTCAGATTTTAACTCTCAGCTGTACCAGCAGCTCTGAAGGGCACTGAAAAGCTTCCAAGAGTTTTTCTTGAGAAGCTAAGAGCACACAAATATCAAGCCTTGCAATGGAAACAAGAAATATTTCTTATACCTGAATGGTTTGAGAATTGGTGTCCTTTGCAAGAGAAAAACAGAAAAGCAAAGGCAAGAATGTTGGTAAATTCCACAGTATTTCTTAGCATTGAATTGTATGAAAAATTGAAGTCAGAGATGTGTGTATGTTCATGTATGAATGGATGTAAGACATTCTATCCTTAAACTTGCGTGCAACTGCTGCTTTCAGGATTTGGATAGCTGGAGGATGATACTTCCCCTTGAGGCCAACAATTTAAAATAAATTCCAGATATTATTACTTACATCTTGAGGTACCTGTAATATATATATTAAAAAAAAAATTTAAAAATATTCTATGAGGATGTCACAGCTTGAAATTTAGACAGACATCTGAATAGGGCTTAGTGGGGAAGGAAAGGAATGGTACAGAGTTTATATACACCCATCGAGTCATGGTGTTTTCATAGTATGGGAGAACAGACTCTGAAAAAAAGGGTAGGTCAGCATAGATTGCAGCTGTATTATGAACTTGTTCTGTGGTTTAGCTGCACCAGCCCCCCCAGCAGAAATGACCTGGAGATGGTTTTTGTTTTGCCTGGATGAATATTTGAGGTGGGCATAGGACCAGAAGATTTAATAAAGCTGGATCCCAAATATATCCACGCATCCATAACCTCAGTGTCACTAAAAATCAGCGCTGTCTCTCAGCAGCTTTTCCATCATGAATACAGGCTGTGCTGCTGCAGAGTCTGTCCTAGAGGCCAAAGAAATCACCTGGGAACATTATTCCAGGCAGGAACAGTTTCCTGGCCAGTTCTGGGATGTCTTTGACTATCTCTAGCAAGAACCTTCAGCTAGAGAAGTGTGAGAACTCCTCTCTGAATCAGGTTTATCTATTCATGGCTTCACATGCTGGGCAGCCCTCAGTCACCCTGTCTGCTGTAGTAGAGATGATTCTGAGCAGAAGAGACTGACATCATCATTGCAGAGGTCTTGGGTTGTTTTTTGGTTTATAGAGAGTGCGGCTGTTGTCCTTCTCAAGAGCAAATGGACTGTGGTGAGTAAAGTTTACCTGCAAGGACATCCTGTTGTGTGCCTTATCACCAACCCATACTTTAATATTCCTGCCTCTCACAGTCTTACAACAGTCCAAAAGCTGAGTTATAGTGCAAGCTCCTTGGGCAGTAACTGGCACTTCACAGCAGTGCTGGACCTTGTAGCTTGTGGTGAATGTACAAAGAAGCAGGAAGGATACTGAACGCTGTGCCTTGAGCATCTGCCAGGCTGTGACCATACAAAAGTAGGTCATATACCATGAACTGTCTTTCTCCAGCCTTTCAGGCTCCAGTCTGGCTCGGGGGCTACAGCAGGAATTATTTGGGGCATTGGAGATCTTATACATCAGCAACCTGTGTAATCCAGAGCTTTAGGATGTGCCAGCTGTATCCAGAGCAGTGGCAGGCTCAGAGGACAGTACGTATGTGCTGTCCCTGAACTCAGGAGGAGCAAATGCACTCTGCCAAGGCTTGGTCTAGGCTTGCCCCAAGGGTTAAAGACAAAAGCATCTTGGAGGATGGAAAGACGTACCAGATGGAATTACTTACCCTCGAAGGTTTTGGTAGACTTGTAGCCCTGGGTCCTGGATGAAACAGGATTGCTTAAGTCAGCTCCACTCCTCAGACATGAGAACTATCAAAGTTCTTATATATAATTTATCCTTCCTTTTAGATGGATTTCTTTTTCATCTGCACCTCTGAATGTGTTGTTTCTTCTGACATTTTAGTCTGAGGCTAACGTTTTGCTGATCCAGAAGGGTCCAAGGGGTATTTTTTAGCCTTTTGAGCATTGGTTCAATATTTTACATGTTAGAAATGAACAAAGAACAGAAAACTCAGCAATCATGCTCTGGACTTAGCTCAGGGGAAGAGCCACCCAACTGAAGGCTTGAGGCAGGAATTACCCTCTGGTGAACAGGGTGCTCCTCGCATGAAACAGGGTCTGAAAACATGTCCTAGGTTCATCCTCAAAATTAAAAGACATAGATGTAAGCTGAAAATACTGAAAATAGTTGAAAATAGTTAAGCTGAGCTTTACAATGTTCCACCCAAATGTTTTAAAACAGTATCTAAATATCTGGATTTCCTAATTACATTTTATTTCCTTTTTCACGTACAGATAAGTGATGGCTGCCTGACACTTGTCTAACAATTTCATCTCTCACTGCACTAGGCTCAAATTAAAGCAAGGTGTTCTTTAAAATTGGAAGTGTGAAAGGTTGTAAAATTGTCCTCAGAAGGTCCTTAATCTCAGCCAGCCACTCAACTGTACTGGATCTTAACCTCCTTTTTATGTGTTTCTGATGCTGAATACAGCAGTAGTTGAACCCTGTAGGAGCTGGTATCTTTGGCTTAATTCTGTGACCAAATGTAAGCATTTTCCGCTGCATTATGGACTTTCCATCACCACCATCTTTCTTTTTTTCTTTTTCCTTCTTTTAATAATCCACTCCGTCAAAATATCAAAGCAGCATTTATTTATTTAGTGTAATTTATTTATGTTAATTTTAAATAGAGCTTATCTTGTGTGTTTTCACTGACTTTTATACACCATAAACTTGTAGCTTGTGGAAGTTCCCAAACAGAGTTCCTGGTACCTTCAGCAGAGTGGGAAAAGCAAGTCTGCTTCCCATCTGCCTGTCCTGTGCAGCATCACACCTTCTTTTTTGTGAAAGCAAATTTAATCCTTCCAAGTAGCGGTGCCACCTCAGCAGGTCAGCCTCGGTGCTAATGTGCTGTGGTATTTAGAATTGAGCAGGATGGATAGAGGAGATTTCCCACCCCCGATTTGGAGAAAAGGTATTTGCTCATTTTGTGACCTGGTAGGACTTACACAACCAATTGCATCTCGGATGGGAGTGTAGGTATTACTCAGTAGCAATATCCTGCATGTTAATCTGTTAAGCTCTATACACAATTCAGAGAAACCTTTGGTGTTAGTGTATTTATAGGAGTACTTGCTTAAAATCTAGGCTTTCTGAAAAGAGCATGTCTGCTGTGTTAAGCACACTTGAACTGTAGATTTCAATGGAAATTAAGAGCTTTTGCATCTTGATAGATCAAAGATGTAGCCAAAAGCACAGAAACATCAGCAGGCTCTCTGGGCCACCTGTGCAGTTCATAGAAATGGAGTGAAACTTGATTTTTCTTTTGTTTTAAGTCCAGATCTTGTATCAACTATTGCAAGTAGGAATGAAGAATTAGAGGGGTTTATGCATTCTACAGAGAATTTTGAAGGTAGAGGCAGTTCCTATTCTGTGTCCACATGCCTAAAAGGCATTTTCTGAAACGTTTGTGAGGAACTGGAAAGAATCATCACTGTGTCAGTACAGGGATCAGGAGACAGGAGATAACAGCCAAGTACCTCAATAACCAGCCTGCAATATTAATTTTGGCCTTTTTTTCTTTCCCCCCACTGGCCTTTCAAGCTGTCTCTATTCTGCTTTGAGCAGAAGATTAGAGTTGTGTCAGAGACTGTCGTGTTAACCCAGTCATTGAGGTGCCTTGGTCATCCAAGGCTCTGGAATGAAAAATCCAGCTGATAGGTTGGCCCTTCCCATTGTTTCCCAGTGCCTGCAGTGAGCCCTGCAGCATTTGGAAGTGCTGACTGGACTTAGCAGAGATCTGACAGCATTCAGGAGGTTTCTGATTATCCATTCTTCCCCTTGGACAAAAACTTGCTTCATAATCTTAGAAAAGCCTTCTGATAGAAAAGACAGCTGGAAAGGAGAGAAGAGTTAGAGGCAGGGGAAGGGATAATCTGAGGTATAAGTAGCCTCAGTTTTATTCAGCTCTGTGCCAGAATAACCCCTCTGATGTTCAGTGGACTCATTCCTCACTTCAGCAGGCAGGCAAGCGTGCAAAAATATATTTGCTTGTTTGAAGTGCTGTGTGCTTTTTGCAAATTAATAGTTAATTAACATTGGGGTCGAAGGAGAGAAGACAGAGAGAGGTGATATATGGAATTGTGATGATGTGTTTTACGCCTGGAAATGACTCAAGAATATTGTGTCACAATGTGAAGAACTGGGATGGAATCACAGTGCACAAGACCTGTTTTCATTTAGGGTGACAGTGAGTTCAGGCTTCATCCCAAATGCCCCTGCAGTGTGGTCTGATGGATATGACAATACTCAGGGAGTCAAGACCATTACAGTGGAAACTGCATCCTCATCGAAGTAGTAACATCCCCATTTATTTCAACCAGGGCCTGGGCTTTACCTCTTTTCCTACCTCGTCTAATAACCTGCTCTGGCCACTCCATGCCCTTGAATGGGATGCTGTGCAGCTGGCAGATCACATGGAGCCACTGACTCCTGCCTCCAAAGTACCACAGTGGTGCTGGGCAGGTGGCAGGCAGGGATGCTCCTGCCCTTGGAGACAGCCAGGCCATCAGCAGCAGCAGCTCAGGAGTGTAGGTGCTGCACCCCACTCTGCTGAAGGCTGCAGAGCTCCCCCCCAAACCATCTTGGTCAAGGGGCTGCATTTCTGTGTTTCCTGGTGTTTTTTAACATGTGGAATGCCTGTTGCTCCACCTGCATCTCCACAAAGCGGTTTAGGATCTCTGCAGGAAAGAACCCAGAGAGACCTCAGTTATTATTATAACTGTCAAAATGTATTCTGAAAAAAAAAACCAAAAAAAAACCCAAAAAATAAAATTGGTGTCACTATGTCAAGGTCTCCAGGCATATGGGTAGAATCTCAACCAACTGCTTTATGGCTAACTTGGTATTTTCTCCCCCTCTTTCTCTCTCCCCCCTTCAGTGTTTGAAATAAGAATCGCCTCTGCAAATTCCAGGGGTGAGGCTGCAGCTGGCATGTATGAAGATTCCCTTTGCTCCCACAGTGGGGTGTATAATTGACAGTAAATGGCTGTAAAATTCAGAGCTCAAGGGCTGGAGTTTGGGATTTTTTTTTTTT
This sequence comes from Formicarius rufipectus, assembly GCA_013399695.1. Taxonomy (NCBI): domain Eukaryota; kingdom Metazoa; phylum Chordata; class Aves; order Passeriformes; family Formicariidae; genus Formicarius; species Formicarius rufipectus. The sequence goes on from VXAU01000197.1 coordinate 3,844,856, forward strand.
CAAGCCATCCCCCTGGAAAAGTGTTTGATCGATGGCTGAGCATTTCAGTCTGGTATTAATAAATGCCAGAATGTTAAAGACCCCTTTTAAGACTAAATAATCTAATTCACTTTATAATCCTGAATATTGTTTAAAAAGAAATAAGAGTCATAATGAAAACAAATTACCCTTTATTTAAATATTAATCTTTTATGGTAATTATGCCTGAATAAATATTTCACTTGCAAAGAGTGGGTTGTATTGTCAAACACTGACAGCTGTGCTGTGACTGAATTCAGGGTCCTGTATTTGTGCTTTGTGAGGATGAGCTGCAATGCTTTGAGAGCTTTCTTCTGCTCTGCCTGTTGTGTGTGTGTCACTGTGTGTTTCAGAGAGGCTCCCTTAGTGATGGATGCTTTGCTGAAGGAACGGAGGGACATCAGATTGGCACAGACTCCTCACTGGGCTTGTTTCAGTTGGATTAAAATGATCTATATCTTCATAAAGGCAGCTGCATTCACAGCACTGGGGGCTTTGTGTTGTCTACAATCTTCTCTTGTAGGTTTAGGGGGAGCTGGTGGAGCTGATGCTCTGAGTTAGTGCTACTAACCTAATCTGGTTATAAAAGGATGTGCCACTGAACTTTTTCTTCTTTAAACAGACAACTTGGATGTCTGGTCTTTTCAAAAAATGTATCATCAGCCATTACTTTTATTTTTCATAATTTCTCTTTCCCTGCTGAATTTTGCGGAATGCAACTGCATTGGTGAAGACCAGAATTACCACCAAACAGTCTCCACATTTGAAAGGCTTCAAAACAAACTAAAAGAGGACTTAATACCTTTGTTTTGAAGGCTGACCAGAAGGCAGATGTTGCAGTGATCTATTACATATTTGAATGCAGTGCTGTGGAATAATCTAGGTAGAAAAGAACTTGGTTTCTCAAACCTAGCTATTCTGATATGTACTGTCCTAAGCTTTGCAGCTCAGGGAGACCAAGAAGTTGTGATCTAGAAAACCCAGACCATCCTTCAAGGTGTTCCACTCTGATGGATGTACTGCAAACAAGTCTCATCTACTGATGTCAAAGGATGAGGTTCTGCTTTTGTAGCATCCTGATGGTCAAAGTTTGTTTCTTTGAAAATCCTAATTTAGCCCTGAACAACTTCTTTCTGGCCTTGACTGCCAAACCTGAGAGCCCTGAATCATATGCCCAATGTCAGAAAACCATAGGGAAGAGTGGCAAAGCAGCTTGCCCAAGGTAACTCACCAGAGGAGTGGCAGGGCCAGACATCTCCTGTGTTCTCAACTCAGTGTTTTATGTCAACAGCAATATTTCACCTTTCTGTGGCTGCTCCTGTTGTATTTCTGCTCGAAAATGGACCCAGTGCCATGGTGTCCGCTTAATTTAGTCCGGTTCTGACAGGGAATTTCACCTGGAACTTCAGCAGTGGGATAGGATAAGTTTCTGTTTCCATCAGCCCTGAATTTTCTGTATTTGATGAGAAGAGCAAAGGACCAGCATGTTTTCAATATATGGCTTTCTGAAAACAGGAGCACACTTTAATGTACGCTCACCAGCACTGATGGATGGATGCCACTTTTTTCCTACCTACAGGAGAAACATCTGCTATGGCACCATTAATTTCTTTAATCCTCTTCATTCCTCTTTCTTACACAAATGGCTTCCAAGTTGTTTCTACTTCGTCTCTTCTCCACGCAGTTCGTCTGCTCACTTCTCACATTTATGTAAAAACTTTGGCATCAATCCTTGGCTGTTTCATATTTTAGAATATTTTGTTCCTTAGCATTGGAAACATTTGCACCAGAAATTCAGATATGATTTTGTTGCTTCTTGTTTTACATCTCCACAAATTTTGCAGAACACAATGTTTCTTTTATGAACAAACAGTAAGAGTTCTAAATTATTAAATATGGAAATAAGAGATAGTGACATATATGGGAGTTCTTTTCTTTTGGAATTGTCAAAGAAAACATTGATTCATTCATGTTATCACTTACTTTTACCAAGAAGAAAAGAGTTGATTCCTTTGCTTTCCTTTAAGTTTTGGAGTTACTGCCATTCATTGTGTGTCCTAGGAAGCTGCGGTATAGAAAATAATCATATTGCATATTAAATTTACATTAGCTCTGCTAACAATCATAAGCAGCTCATGAGATATCAAGTGTACTCTGTGCAGAGAAGCTTAATAGTGAGAGAAAGAGCCATTTGTTCTTGATAACATTATGAACTTTGGTTTGCTGCTTTCCTTATGCAGTCAGGATGTCTGGGAGCAAAAGTGTAGGTCATGCTCTTAATTATGTGGGAGACCTATTTCCAGGTTCTGTGTTCCTCCCAGGGTCATTTTCATGCAGCATTGAACAGGGGTCAGCAATAATTCTCTCCACGTATAATTTGGTGACTTTACTGAGTTGAACTGGTGATTTGGCTGATAAATGAGAGCCTGGCTCAGCAGACTCTTTAGATTCATTCCTATTTAGCTGAGTACTTACACATATGCTTAACTTATAAAATGAGACTGAGTCCCAGAAGACTGAAGGAGTTTGCTTCAGTGGTTTGCTGAGCAGAGGTCAGCTTTGGAACTGGGACCTGAAATAAAATCAGGGAGCCATAAAAGTTAAAGAGTATTTTGGTTAGCAACCTGGTTTCTGTGTGTTTGCTGCTTAGGAATGAGGACATACATGGATTCCTAGGGAGTACACTGCATCTCTTCTGGCAGAGGCTTTAATCACTTGTCCCTTCTCTTCTACTCTGTCTGCTTCCAAAAATTTAATACTTCTTAACCTCTGTCCTTCTGCCTAATTTTGTAGAAGTCAGTCTAATGTTACTGGAGAGAATGGCAGACACCCAGGTGTACTGATGGCATCATCCTTTCTTTATTAAGGAGCTTGGAAAAAATCCCAACAACCAGAAAAGGCTTGTTATAGCCATGTGAGCCACTGCAGAAATGATTTCTTTCTGAGCATTTTATCCTATCTAATTTTCAACTTTTCCAGCTATTGTGTTTGCCATTTCTTTTTGAGACTCTGCCACTACCTTTTTGCTTTGAATTTGCTCTGTATTTCCTGTTGCTTCTAATTATACTCTCCTGCCTACCTGCTCTAGCAATTTTCCCTCCTTGGTGCATAAGTCCTTGAAATATTTGTGGAAAGTTACCACTTTCTGTTTCTTCTTTCTTTTGAGTTTTTTGGGTTTTGGTGTTGGTTTTTTGTTTGTTTTGGTTGGTTGGTTTTTGTTTGTTTGTTTTGATTTGGTTAAGTTTTTGTGGTTTTGTTTTTATTTGGTTTTTGTTTTCTGTTTGTTTGGGTTTGTTTGTTTGTTTGTTTCAGAAAATCACCAGCCTACCTCCTGCTCTACTTGATGTTACTTCAAGTATTGCACATTCAGGCCCTCTGGAATTCTGGCAGATTATTTCTTCTGTCATTTTTCTAAAAAAAGCTTGTCCATTTTCTTCATTGTCTCTCCTGTTTGTCCCTTTTCCTGCTGTGCAACGACAGCATAACTAAAGTCAAGCAGTTTGAGCAAGGCAAATGGAAAACCATGCCTAAAAACCTGTTTATATTCATAGACTGTAGTGATAACTTTGGCAATGCTGTGTTTTAATTCTTCATGTCATTTGGTTGCTTTTAATACTTGCAACAGCTGCGAGTTGAATTTCTCCACACAAATCCCAGGAACTATGCTAGTTATGAGGTTTGGAGTATATTCCCTATCCAAATTTTCCATTTTTGCTTGCTTGGAGGAGATATTTTAAGCTTACTTTTTTGGGTGATTTTGTATTCCAGCAAGTACCCTTGAGGATTTTCCATTGCAGTGACAGAGGAGCAGTGTCTGTATTTGCAATGGTTTCATGTTGGCCTTGCAAAGAAAGAGAGTTTATATTCAATTAAGTCATTAAAGACTCAAAATTGGACAATGAAACTACAGTAAAGTAGTACTAAGAGTATAAAACAATTAGGAGTTAGGAATTTAAGCAGTCTCATGTTTAGGTGTTTGCCATGAAATGAAATGCTACTCGAGTAGAAATTGATCTTCACTTACTGCTTTTCGCCATTATGTGAATGATTTATGAACCTGTTGAAACTACTAATGATTACCAACATTACTGAATTCATAATTATAACAATTAGGGTGTCTTTTCCCTTGCCTCCAGCTCAGTAAAATCAATATGTCTTTTTGAAGGGCTGGATGTACATCTCTCCACTGTCAATTGCAAAGATTTTTAGGTATGGTCCTGGAATTCTTACAGGTAGAAGCAAAGCTCTGCTGCTGCTCAACCCCCAGAGCTGCTGGTTGTTTCCCACAGAATCTAGATTAGGATCTTCAAACTTAACTATAAAAGTGGCTTTAAATCCCAAATTACTTCAGGTGGAAGTTTACCTCGTAGTAAGGAAACTCATGTGATGTGTTACATCCCTCACAGAAACTGATGGCATGAGATCCTTGCTCTGGTTAAATGGTTATTTCTTATTAATAATGACACATTTCCTTAGGATTTCATGAAATATTTCACGCCATGCCTGCTTTTCTCTCTCCCCCAGTTTTCTAGTTACTAGTTTGATCATACTACCATTTTTTCCTGAAAGAGTCCTTTACTTTTGGAAATGGCAAACGACTGTAGTCACATTGTGACAGAGTGTATTGAGATAAGGTCATGAGAACCTCCCATTTCTCAGCCTGCTTACTTAGGTCAGTGAATATTTAAAGTCCATTTAAGTTTATCTGCAGTAATGGCTTTGTTTACAGCTCTGTTGGGATAGGGAAGTTGTTTGGCTGGAGGTGTTTTGAGGACACATGGAAGGAATAATTTTAGATGAGGGAGCTATTATCAGCCATTACATGTTTCCAGAAGGTCTGCAGAGTTATTTAATGTTTTACTATGAGCACTTGTTATAGGAAGTGGAGCTGCATTTGGCCATACATTTATCCATTGCAGTGTCTGGAGTGTGCTGTGGTCTGGTCGCTCTGAGCAGTGGCTCCCAGAAGACTTCAGTTCCAGCCAGGATGGCTCCTCTGGCTGCTTCAGCCATTAGAATAATCAGGTTCTGGAAGAGTCTTCAGGGAATAGGCATTAAAAATCCCTAAGTGCTTTTCAAATAGAGCTTGATAAGTTTATGGAGAGATTATATGATGTGGTGGTTGCAGTGGCAGGAAACTATCCATATAGACCAAGATCTCTTCCTGTCTAAACCAGCACATAAATTCAGCTCTGTCTTTCCTCGTGAGCTGAATGGTTTTTTTCCCCTCTGGAATGAATGGTCGCAGCTTTCATAGAGGTAGTTGGTCTTTTTGTTTGCTCTAGCAGCTCCTGCACCATTTGCATAAATAAGATTGTGGTTGCTGATGGTCAGATGGCAAAGGTAGACCTGACCAAAGCGTGGTGACTGTGCTCTTGTGCATAAATCAGAGCAAGTTGTTGCTGACACTTGCACTGTTACCTGCCCTGGGCATAGTTTGCTGTCTCAGTGCACCCTCTGTTGGATAATTACCTGCAGCATAATAGGCACAATCATAACTTGCCCTTACTGTCTTCTTCATTGTAATTCCTCAGGGAGTATCCAAGGATTGCCAGGACTTACATATCCCATTATATCTCACCAGTCCTGAGATCAGGTGCACCACAGGGTTGAGGGTGGCAAGTCAGGTGCACCGACACTGGGTGCAATGAAACCCAAAATGATGAAGCTGCTTGACTTGAACAGTTCATACTAATGAGAACATGAGTGCTCTGAGCTTTTGAACCCACACAATTTTTAATGTCACAAGTACATCAAAAACTATGATTTGATTTGACAGGACCTAGGACTCAGCTGCAGAGCTGTATCATCATCCTGTCTGTATGATTTCATCATGGCTATCAGATAACCCCAAGGTGTGCAGAGGGGAAACATCTGCTCAAATAAAAATGTCCCACAGCTGGAGCAGGGACAGGGACTCTTTGTCTTGACCATTAGAGAGTAGTTTACTGAGTGTACCCCTGAGCCTACAGGGTCAAGGTCGAAATATGTTGATAAATTAAAACAAATGTCCATACTGCAGTGCATGCCCAAAGATGCCAACTTTTAACATGTATTATATGCAAAACAGAGGTAAATATCTGCATATGCATTTAGAGTCATCTTCGATTGCTAAAACTTGGTAGGAAACAACATGGCATTCTGTATGTCCATATAGTTCCCAAAGTAGTTCTGCTTTACTAAACCTTTAATACTGATGTTCTCAGTCAGATCTTTAAGGCCTTTCCTGGATTCTCTGCTGGTTTTGGTGAGGGCTGTGTTTCCCCCTGGATTACAGCAGGCACTAATGGCACTGCTGAAATAGATGCAGCATTTTAAGCAGCTCAGTTGTGCTGCAGCTCCCAAGTGCTGTGCAGCTGGCAGCGAGATTGGAAGGTGAAGGGGTGAAAAGCAGAGGTGGCACTTTTCCATTTAGTGCTGGTGATCAGATGCTGTTTTGCTGTAGGGCAGACAGTCTTGAAAATAGCCTGGCAGAGCATGGTGTTATTTAATTTTCAGGTTTTAGGCAATGCAGTGTTCCCATATTACCTTTCTTCACATATCTCCTGCTCTGTTATTTTCATCAGAAGGATTTGTTTGTGAAAGGAACTTTCTTGCCATTGAATTTTTATCATTACTGCTGCCTTTCAATTAAACTTGAACAGACTAGCTTGTAAAATCATTTGTGGTGGAAGAGAACAGAAGCCTAACAGGCATCCAGATGGCTTCCAGTTACTTGGTCATGGCCAAGTTACAAATCTTTAAGAGCTGATGGAAGAGAAAGCTCTGTTCTTGTGCCTGCCTGTGTCCCTTACACGTGGATGTTGGTGTATGAAATGCAGCTGTAAGTGCTGAGACACTGACAAAAAAAAAAAAGATACTAAACAATAAATTTCTTTGGAAAATCATGTGAGAAAATGTCAAACTTTTTCAAACACTGCAATTTGCCCTGCTTGGAGAAAGGCGTTGGACCAGATGGCTCTCAGAGGTCTCTTCCAACCAAGATTACACTCTAATTCTGTGATTTAAAATACATTTCAGCCTAAAGCTCTTTCAGAAAGCTGCTGATGGGGGAGGCAATGTAAATGTTTTCTCTTCAGTTTATTTCCTTAAAAATAAGAAAGAAAAGAGATTCTGGAAGCTTCTTCTGATTAAATATTAAGAAAGCTGGAAAGCATTTATCTTTTAATTCTAGGCTTGGCAGACACTGAACACTTGGGTAAAGAAAACTTTTTTTTTTTGTAGTTTAGTTGAAAAGAACTTTACAGTTTTGCAGATGTATGAGTTCAGCAGAAATACTTGCTGAATAGATCACAGCAGAGGAAGTTCCTATAGTTGAGGGTACTAATCTCATATATTGGATGTGCCTTGGCAGGTGTCTCCAAATAAGCCACTAATCTTGAAATATATTGAAGCCTTGAGTCTTGTGAAATGTAATGCTGCTTTTGTACATAATTGCATTTGTTTAACCAGTGTGACCACTAAGAAGCAAGACATAAAAAGTGTTGTATAGATTTCACCTTGGAGACAATACTGGAGCTACATGCATACTGGATCTTCCACTCAGGATTTAATACCACAATTAAATTTTTTTAAAGTGAGTAGGGGGCATAATTTGAAAATCATTCTGAATTCCAAAGTTTAATGATCGAGATGGGCAGCAGAAGAGCAGCTGATGTCTGAAGCATGGATCATAAAGCAGCAAAATGCTGCATTTTTGATGTAAATGTGAAAACAGTAACATAGCCTCGTAATACATCACTTTTCAGGGAGACTCACTTTAAAAGTAGCTTCTGGACCAGTTTCTCAAAGTTTTCAGGCTGATGATTTTTTTCCTTGAACTTTCCAGTATATTCTACTTGCTAGAAAAGTAAAAATAAGCACTCTATTCAATGGTAGTCATGATAAGCTTATGTAAGAGACTTATTTGGTGTGTATTTCAGAAGAGCAGCAAGAGCAAACAATGCTGACAGGAGATAACAGATGGAATTAGGGGAGTAAGGCTTTTACTCCTCAGCACCTCATAGTCCCTTTGATTGCCTCTCCCCAGGACTGTGATCACTGACTGGAAAATGCTGCAGGAGACTCTGTGATAGGCACTCTGAGGAAGACAGAATTAAGGCTCTTTATGCATATTTTGCATTTTCCCTTTTGCAGAGGGCAGTGGACCTCACAGAACCAGAGTCAATGACTGGGTTTTCCCTTTATTCAATTCAATTTTCCCTAATCATAATTGGGATATTTGGAGAACAAAGTATTAAGTCTCAAAATCAACCAGTGCCTCTTGCATGGGCACATATATCCCTGTGAGCCAAGGATTTCCCTTGGGCTTCTGTGTGGTCATCATGGGGAAGAAAAAGCCTTATTGTATTTGCTAAGCAAAATTCTTCAAGTCATGGGAAGCTTTCCTGTATAGCACCTATGCAGATAACTCTCTGTATGGCTGCCTTTTGGGGTTAAATAATTACTAAAGAAGGCTTAACCTGAACTCATCAAGTCCCATCCCACACGTATCTATGCACGAGTGTGAATTTGCTGCTCATGTATCGAAGAGTTTTTAGGTGGATAAATATTTGTAGATTAAGGACTGAATTTTGCTGCAGGGTGGTGTGCTGAGCACGGTGCTTGATCTCCTGATTTTGTACACTGGGATTACTCAATAGCAAATATTTGCAGCACTGGCTCTGTTATTTTTTTTAGTCTGAAAATCCTGGGCCTGATTCCCTCAGATGAGTGCTGTGCTTGTGCAACTCCTCCCAGTCAGAAAAAGGGTTCTTTCATTTTCAGGAGACTCTGTCAGTGTGAACAGTCTGAGAAATTGTAATGTGAGTGAAAAATCTCCAGCTTTTTTTTTTTTAGGAATGCTCAAGGCAGTTATTGATTGAAATGCTGAGGTCTGGGAGTTATGATATGAGAGTCAAATCCCCACAGAGCTGCCAGTGCTGGGCAAACCAAGGATACCGAGTCAACACATCACTTCCATGTTTACTGAGCTCTTTGTTATCTGATTGAAGCCTTTGTACTTTGGTTTTCCTACCTGTAAAATGACTGTTTTGTTATCTTCTTCCTCTTTTTTTTTTTTTTTTTGCCTTTGTCAGGTAGGACAACCATCACCACATTCTGAGGTTGTCTCATGTTGTGCAGTCTGAGCCTATAGCAACTCCACCAATTAATAATGATCCTTTGTGGCTGTATACCTGGTTTCCTCTTTTGCAGTTTTACCACACTTAGATGTGAGTTTTCTTACATTTACTGTTATTTTTTATGCTGAGAACAATGAAAACAGCAGGCAGAGAAGGTCAGATTGACAGTGTATTTGCAGTGCTTTATTAGACTTGGTACTGTCAGTAAAACCATTTTCCTAGCCCTGCAATTCCCTCCCACCCACATAGAAACTGTGGCTTTTCTGCTGTTGCCTCTTGATTGGGCTGCTTCAAAAGTGCTTGATGTTTACTGACTGCTGTGTTGAATAATTTATTGAATGATTATTAGACTGGATGTAATAAAGTCAATGTTGATTTACCATTCCCTTAGCATAATGTGGTAAATGATCACTGGGTTTACTGTGGCAAGAGAGGCTCGGTATCATGGTCCTGAACTGAAATGCTGACTTGGTGGGAAATTATGTTTTAAATTTATATTATATTAAGAGATTTGCTAATTTTTACTCACTTTTGAATGATTTGAGTTATTGGGGAAAAGTGCTATCAACAGCTGGAAAATTATGTAGTGAATAATTGATTTGACAATACAAAAAAAAAAGTCAAATAAATAATTCAGCAAATATTTCTCAACCAGCACTAGTGATGTCAAGCTCCAGTGAGATGGATCAATTTTTTAAAATAACTTTATTACATGATTATCAGACTCATTTTTTGGTGATTTTTCTTGCTGGTTGTTTCACTTCTTACACTGATTCCTGAAGAAAAATGACTTTGCAGCCTACCCATCACTGAATTTTTAATAGCAAGATGACAATGAATGCAATTAAATTTTAATGTACTGCTGGATGTATCACCTTATCTTAATCTCTCAATGGTGATTAATGATCTTTGCTGTACCATTGTTCTACAGATACTGGCTTTTTAGAGTGCCCTCTCTGACCTTGGGAAGGTCCAAGCTCCAGCGTTCACTTTCCTCTCTAAAATATTTATTCCTTTTTATTATTTGTTTGGATTGGAACCAGGGGCTGAAGTGGATGGATACACTAGTTTTCCCTGACCACAAACATATCGTGCAAGTATTGCACCGTATTGTTTGTTTTTGGTTTAGTAAAGTTGGAAGTTTTGGGGTAAACTCAGAGGGTTTATTTTCAGCTGCAGAGGAGGGGTGGGAATCCTGCCAGCCCTGCCAGCCACATACACAGCCACTCCATGCATTTGGGACATCAGGCATTGGAGATGTTGAGCTCACAGGCTGGAGCTGAGCCAGCTCCTCAGCTGGTGAAAGGCAATATCGTGCTGTTATGCTTGTTTAAGCCTGTTATGTTTAATGTCAATTCTTGCAATTTTTTTTTTTTTAAAATCCTAGTGGTAGGAATAAAACAGTTATCCTGCAATTGTTATCCCGTAGAGAAGCTTTTTGCAAAAAAAGCTGAAAAATACCAATTGATGGCACCCTAGCTCAGAAACCAGAAGGAAAAGTCAATCAGATTCATTAAAACAAAGAATGTCTTGTTGCCTGTAAGGTTATTTTGAAGGCTTTTAGCTTATGGTTATTGTAAATGTGAGACTAGTGAAAGGACTGCAGCCCAGAGCCATAAAGCTCCCAAAGACTGCTCATCCATAGTGGAATGCTTCCCTTAGTCTTGTCTTCCCACATGGTATCAAAGAGTTCCAGTCTTGCCCAGTGGAAGCAGAAATGTTTGTCTGCTTTATTTCTGAGCAGACCTGCAGAGGAATCCCAAGGGCTGCATGTTTTGATTGCTGAGCTTCAAGGAAAAAAAATGCACAAAAAAAACCCACATAAAAAAGAAATGAACTGTGGCTGTGAAGTTTAACCCCCATGGCATCTCCTGCAGGGGGATTTTCAATTCACCACTGGCTGAACTGGAAGAAGTTACCAGCACTCCCAAAGCAATGGCTGACTGTGTGGTGACGAGCACCAAAGGAAACCCCAAATCAATGAGCCCATCACAGTGTTCCTTTCTCATTCTGTGCTTTTTGTGCCTCAGGTGTGTCAGCATTGTGGTCTCCTTGCCAGTGATCCCACAGTTTTTATTTGCACATCTCATCCACGTAATTCCTGGGATGCTATCAAACATGCCAAGCAGAAGCAGTTTATTGCATTGCAAGCCCCTGTTTATTCAGAAGAGATGTGATCTCTGTCTCTCCAGCAGATATGGAGTGGAATGCAAATGTCCCTCCCTGCCACAACACTTTGACTCGAATGGCTTCTTAAAACAAACAAAATACCTCTCAGAAATAAAAGTACTCTCTTCCCAGAGTTGTGGGTATTTTTTTAAGAATTCAGGAAAGACTAGATAGACAGGCTTTTCTTGGTGAAGATAAACTGAAAGATTATCAGGATCCTTTCTTGAATACTTTAAATATGTGTGGATATATATAAATATATCTATCTCCTGGTAAAAAAAAAAATTCTATTTATCTCAATGACTTTTTTTTTTTTTTATAGTTTCTTCTAGTTTCCTCTTCTTTTTTATTTTCCCTACCCAAAATCTGTTTAGTTGTGAAGACAGAGTATTTCTCTATTGCATTCTCCCAGGAGCATTGCAGAATGGGTAAAGTCCACTTTATTTAAAGACTGGTGGCACTGCTGGGGATCTGCTGCTATAGGGGAGTGCAGGTGTAATGCCCACGTGCTGTAGGGGAGAGATTATTAAACAGATGAGAAGGAGGTACAAAAAAGCAAATATTGTGAAGGAAAGGTTGATTCCTTTGATTTCCCTTTGACCTCTTCAGTTTTGGTTAGGAAACAAGTACTGTTTAGGGATACTTTTAGGAGTAAAGACTTCCAATTCCAAAAGAGATGAGCAGGAAAGGTTTGTAAAACCCTTTTAGTTATGTTTTTTACATTCTGGAAAAAATTCCATAGGAAAAGATTTCTTTTTTTAAAGAAGAATCTTTTATCAGAAATAAAATGTTAAAAAAAAAAAAAGAAAAAAGTGGAGTTTTGCTACAACATGTCAGTGGATTGTTTGCACTGGTCTTTTTTATGCATTTATTCTACATCTCATCTCGTTTGATGTTATTTCCCACCACACAAGAAGGAATGTTTAGCACATATTGCCACTACTGGGTGTGTGCAGTGGCAGGACAGATGACAGCAAGTCTCCAAACCTTTCTGCAGCCCAGCTGATGGAACTGCCAGTGGCTCACATGGGGTTTTTATTTGATGTGACAACATAGCATATTGATCCTACTTTTACCCCCAAATTACTTTCTTTCTGAAATGCCGCCTTATTCCACTTTGTGGTGTATAAACCGTCTTATCCCCTCTTTTTATGGGAAAGTAATTCTCAGTTTAATATTCTCTCCTGTAAAACGGGAGTCAGGGTTTTCACAAACTCCCTCAGGCCTCTTGGGGTCAGTGGTGCTGCCATCTCTTTTCTCTCATGCTACAAAGCTTTTCTAGTTGTCTCTGGAAACATTTCTTCCTTTCCTGAGCTCTGCTGTTCCACCTCTTACCCTGGCCTGTGCAGCACTGCAGCTCACAGGCTCTTTTGATACCCTGCAGGGGATGTGTTGGTGACCTGAGTATGTTTGTGGTGATAGAAAAGAGGAAAATTACCTTCTTCCTCTCCTCTCCCAAAAGCTCTTTCATTAACATTCCTCTGATACATCTTACTTCTCATATTCATGGCTTTGGGCTTCCTGTGTCTCTCACAGCCTTCTAAAGACAGTGATAAAACTTTATGAGAGCATTCCACGCTGGTCATTTTGGTGGGCTCTGAAGGAATCCTGTGTTGTGAGCTCTGAACAGAGATCAAAGTCTAGAGAAGAGCCAGTGAAATCAGGAACTTGATTTGAGTAGCACTGCAGTAGCTGTTGGATTTACAGGGTCTTGAAAACTGTGTCCTGCAGGGCAGAACCATCCTGAGAAACCTGGAGGAGTGGCTGGTTCCTTCTCTGAAGAACTCTGACACAACAGCAGAGCTTTCAGCAGCTGCCGAGGGCTTTAGGACCTGCCTCTTGGAGTGAAAAGGGATTCCCAGGCTAAAAGGGCAGAATCAGGATTTTTCATAAAAAAATTCTGCCTGAGTCAGGGATGTGTCAGAAGCAGCAGGTGCAGAATGGCCCTGTGGAGGTAGGAAATACTCCCCTAGAGACAGGACAGCTTCCCATTGTTATTAACTTGTAGGAGCTGCTTGATCTCCTGTTAGGAAATGATAGGCAGATTAAGAAATACAGTGCAAACCTGTCTGTGCTGTCCTGGCATTCCAGTGTCCTCCATTCCAATGAACTTTTTGTTTTCCCTCTTCTTTGTCTTTGGATTGGACACTGAGACCCTTTCAAAAGGTGTTTCTATGGTGCACAGCCCAGCTGAGCTCTGCTCACAGGGAGAGTTTATTGGCACCACAGTGAACTCCATTACAGCTTAACTCCCACCTATGAAACAATAGGACCTTGTGTGAAGGATTTGAGTTTAAATTAGTACCAGGAACCATTTTACTTTGGACCACTCTTCAGCTCATCTTGAACTGCTGTTGTGAACCTTGGGGTTTGCGCATCCTAAGCTTTGTAACCCTGTGGCCTCCCAGGTTGTACCTCACAGTGTTGCTTTACTCTCGGCAGCAGTAATGATTTTACCTTTAGGAAACACAAGCTGCCAACGTGCTCTTCATTATGGTGGCCATAAAATTCATGCCTGCCTTGAGGAGGATGAGGCGGTGCATCATTTCAAGGAGCAGTGGCTGACTACCCCTAGAAATGTCCTTGCATCAAGCAGCCTTGACTTTAACAGAAAAGCCACAAGTATTTTTAAGTGACTGAACTCCACTGATCAGTATTATTTGTTCAGATTTCTCCATTTCTCTTTTTTAGCCTTGTTTCTCTGCTGGAAGATTTCAGCTGCTGAATACTGCTTAGGAAGGCTGTAAATTTGGGACACAGTCCCAGGGGATTTGCACAGGGGAGGATCCTCATAGTAAGTGATGAGTAAAGTAATTAAACAAAAGTTCCTGACCTGATGCTGACAACCTGGGTCTGATCATAGGTCATGCAATACTTTCACATTTTTTTTAATGCATCTTTAGTAGCAGTAATGAGATTCTTATTGATTTCTGTGGCGCTTTGTAATTTTGTCTCTTGGAGGTGTTTCGTATTTCTAAGAGGAACGAGTTCAAATAATTTCTATCAAAATCTCATTTGGTAGCAAAGTGGAGGTTTTTTTTTTTTTTCTGCAAGAAATGCTTCATTAAAATACCTGCTTTGAAGGAGAAATTAAAAGAGAGATTTCTGTGCCTTTGGGGTTCCTGTAGTTGTGCCATGTGTGAGCTGTAGTTCATGAATATAAGGACTGTGCTCTACTTCTCGCTCCGTATTTTTTCCACTGCCTTTCACTCCCTCCTTTGTTTTAATCCATCCTAATCAATTTATTCCTTTTCTCCTAATCTTCAACATACCTGGAAAAGATTAAGCTGTTTGCCCCTTTTTTTTTTTGACAGTCTTTTGGTTGTTTTGTGGCACTGTGCCCCAAATGCCCTCCCTGCAGTGGTCCCTCATTGCTGTTCCAGGACCCATCGTGGTGACAGCACCAGCTCTGCAGAGCCAGTGACTGGGAGGAGCAGACACCAAGGCAATAATGCAGGAAGGCACCCAGAATAGAATCACAAACCCAGGGTTCATTGTATGAAGATTCAATTAGCTCTTTAAACACAGAAACTGTGATAGAACACACTGTACAAACCAGGCTCACTGCCAGGTATTTATAGGCAATGCATTGCCTGTTCCTGCTCATACAATTAAGGTAACTGAGATTCAATAGTCACAGCTGCATAAAGCAGCTTTCTGATCCTACCTAGGTCAGCATGAAATAAGACTGCATTCAGTGCTAGTTTAGAAATTGTGCTCTTTTTTTCCTTTTTTTTTTTTCTCTTTTTTTTTCCCTCCCCTGACATGAAGAAATGAGACATTGAACACAATGTGTTCCATTTTGGAAACACAGAGGCTTGTTTTGAATTCCATCCAGGAGGGAAAGACCTCAGTGCATCCATTAAAATCCAAACCTTAAAGATGATCAGATTAACCTCTTCAAGCAGTAGCTTTGGATAAATCACTGGATTTAGCCAGCATGATAGAAATCTCTGAGCATTTTGGGACTAGTCTCAAACTGGGGCTGTTGTCATAACTGGCCTTCATAAAAATATGTCCTTAGTTTTAGCTCTTCTTCCACATCAGCTGGGAAAACCTGCTGGGGTTTGGGTGCATTCTGGGAGTCTTTAATCAGCCTCTGAAACGTTTCCTCTTTTCTAGTTGCAGTCTCCAACATAAATGCCTGGTGACACTTCGGTGCTGTGCCAGTCTTCCTCTCCTGGAGGATTATCCCATGGAAAGAAATTCTGCTCTTTCCTTTCCCCTTTACACACACTGTAGATCAGCTCAGCAGCCAGTGCTTCAGATGTAAAAGCACTATCATTCTCGGTGGCGCCTGGATTTCTGCACTAAGGAATTCTGCATTCCTCAAGAACTTTACAGTAAATTGGTTTCTTTACTCTCTCAATGCCACTGGCCTAGGGAGTTCACCTTGCCAAGATACACAAGAGAAACTTCATTGCTTTCCACGGAGTATCTGGTTTTATAATAAACTGGGAATTACATCCCTGAGCCCCTTTCCAATTCTCCCTTTTTACACTTCTGCTTTATGGCATTCATTTACCTGAACCATGTCTCCTTGGGAAGGACAGCATGTAAAGCCAAAGTAGCACTGGTAAGGTGGCAGTAAACCACCTGTTGCCAGAATATCACTTCTAGTAGCTCTTTGTTCTTCTCAAGTGTTTTTCACTCAAGGGTCCTGGCAGGATAGGCCAATATTAAATAATCCACTTTTGTAACTCTCCTCTATCACAACAAACTTAATTACCTATAATTCCTAGTTTAGCAGAGGACAAAAGGAGCTTCACATAGGCATTCACAGCAAGGTAGCAGGATAGTCAAAGCTTAATTCCAAGTTTTCCAGCCTTCTGCTCCCTGCTGCCCTTGTTCATAGACCCCATCCTGAGTCTTGACCTTTCTTCCATGCCTCTCTTGTTCAGAAAGCAGAGAATACTTTTGATGCAGAGGTTGCCCATTTCAAGGAGTGATTCCCTTCAGATTTGTTCATGTGCTGCTTTACCAGGGAGGAAATGCTCATTAAAGGGAGAGCCTCGGGGTCACTTTAGGCTGTAGTTTTAGCCTCTGCTTTACCTTGATTAGGTTTTGTTTCTCCACCTGTAAAATGAAGCAGTGCATAGTGATCCATGTCACAGAGTATTATAAACCACTTGAATCGGTGGGAAATACCCTGAAATCTTAAGACAAGTTCAAATGATTAATTCGTTATTCAATCCATCATCCCACCAAATCCTCTCTTTGAAGGAGTCTTAATCCAATGTTTTATTAATAGAAAAGCAATTCTATTGCTGGCTTATCAGTTATGTGAATGGAACATTTCTTTTCCTCTCTTTCTTTCAGTGCTGATGGTCCTTCCTCTGAAATCATGCAGATTGATTTTGAAATTGAGGACCTAACTGACCTGCCTGAGACCCAGCTCATCACATGGCAGGTAGAATATCCTGGAGCCACCACATCTGATCTAGGAATCTCCAAGATCTACGTAAGCCAGAAGGATTTGGTAGGAGTTCTCCCTTTGGCTATGGTAAGGACTTGTTTGGCATTCTGCAGGTGTTTCATATTGCTTCACAACTCTGGTGTCTGAAAGATGAAAACAATCTGCTGAAAGGGCAGGGAGGGATAGAAAGTTTCAGCACCTTGAGAAACAGATACTGACTTCTGAAGTTTGCTGCACCGTGTGGTGAGGCCACCTGAGGAGAGACCACAGCTTCCCATGGAAGGCTGAGTCCTGCTCTTTCTCTGATACTTTTGGAGGCAGAAGCTGAGTTCATGACATTCCCATCGCTCAGGACTCACCTGGGTGCAGCAAGTGGTGTGTTGGGGCTCTCAGTTCAGTGTGGTACATGTCTGAGTTGAGTCATGAGTGCTCCTACATCTGGTCTAGACTGCCTGAATGACAGTTTTTGCCCAGTTTGAATTCTCACTCCAAATTGAGAGTGAGAGAAGAAATAAAATGAATAGCATGATTTTTGAGTAATTTTTAATTACCTGGGGAACACAAAATACACTGTGTAGCCAACTGTGTGTTCTACATGAATGCATTCAAAGTTTGTCCCATGGTCATGTGCAAATGACAGGGCTTGAAAAATACCGGATTCTTTGCCCTTGTTCTTATCTAAGAAAACCTCTTGGATACCCAAATTCCAAGTGCAAACAGAAATTTTGTGCATTGTCTCTTCTCTCCCCTTTATGTTTCTTCATTGTTAGGGGCATGGAGTATACTTGTCTAAGCTCTGGCTGTGCCCTGTTTTTGTTCTTAGACAATCTATTAGAAAATATTGACACATTATTTAATGCTGAAAGATAAAAAAAATCACTCTCAAAGCACTTTAAAAAATTGCAACCTGGATGTTTGTCTAGTGATTTATCAAGTTAATTATGCTTTTATTGAAGACTGAAGGTGTTTAAAGACTCACAGAACTGGTTATCCTTGTTATTTACCAGCTTCAGAACTACTCAGATGTGATTCTTTATTTCACCAAAAGCATTAATTTTCTTTTGGGTGGCTCATGCTTTCCCTTCCAAGGTGCCCATCACAGCTGAAATCCCTTCTTCCAACTGATATTGTGGCATCTACCAAATGAGAGCTGTGTGATAACCCCTCTGCTTTGCATGGCTGTTTTTGTGGGCTGCTGAGCAGGGGGTGCTCTGTGCTGGGGTGTTGGTGAGAGAAGAGGCTTTCACAGAATTACAGAATATTCTGAGTTGGAAGGGACCCACAAGGATCATTGAGTCCAACTCTCCAGGTTTGCAGATGGGCCCCTGATGTGCAGCCACACGAGTTCTGGAGTACTGAGGGTTAAGACTGTAGAGATGATCTGATTTACATAATCTGAGATGTAGAGGGGTTTTTTATTCACTCTTTGCTTAATTGAGAAGATAAAAGATTTCTTTCCCAGTGGTTCTAACGGTGGCATAAAACCAAAGATCTTCTCATACATGCCCGTGATCCATGATTGCTTTATTATCAAGTGATATAGTGGCAAAAAATAGCTCCTGAGAACAAAAAGAGATTCTCCTGGCAGTTACCACAAATCAGCTCACTCTCTTAATTTCCATTAAAGATGAAGAAAAAGCCCATTTTCCAGAAGCACAAAATTCTGTGCTCAAAGGTCACATGAAGTCTATAAAGTTGTCAGTAGATGGCTTTTTGGAAGGCAACAGGTGTTGGGATAATGGGTGAGAGAGAAAGCAGAGATAAATGGCAGGAACCCCTGAATTACTGCCAGACTGGGAATAGCTTTAACCTTCTTTGCATTAACTGGAGTGTCAGGGAAGAAACCCGGGGGTACCACAAATCTCCAAACCTTTGTCATTCTTTCTTTTGTTCTTAGGAAATGATGATTCAGGTGCAGACCTTTCAAGAGGTCTAACTTAGATTAGTTTGGTGCTTCAGTTTTCCCTGTGGTCTTTGCAAAGCCAATTTGTAATTTGCAAATATCAAATAATAATTAAAAAAAACCCCAACCAAACAAACTCTTTTTCCATTTAGAAAGAACAATAATAAAAATAAAGCATTATGTTATTTCTCTGGTTTTGGAGAATGAGAGTAACTTGGTGTTTTTACTGGTCAGCTTAGCAGAATGTGTAATTTCATGTTTAGAAGCATCAAACAGAAATACTTTTGAATATTTCCATTACAAGTTAATCTTTCAAAAGATAAATTTTAATGCTTTCACATTAGGCAAAGCTGTGTTTTTTTTTTTAATAGACTCACACATGCCACCTCTGCACCATCTTTGTATTCCATAGTCTTTTCTGCTTGCTATTAATACGAATTTGTAATTGCAAGGCAGATCAATCAGTTTAGAGATTCCTGATTTCTTTTTCTGAGTTACAAAATGCTGCAATGAAAAGACTTTATATATATTGGCATTGGGACACAGTGGCAGTGCCTACCTGCTGCTGAAGTTATTAGGACACTTGCTGCACTCACCTTTCTCCAATCCTTTTTTATTCCTATGACATGTTCACATTCCAGCTTTTCAGAACCCTACAGGGCCCTACAACAAAATTAATACTTTAGAGTTGGTAAATCAGCTTTCTTTCTGCCCAGAGAATTTCAGCCTTGCTGGCAGGCAGGACAGCTTGCCTGGCAGCAGGGCAGGCAGGTTCTACCTGACCAGGGACAAGCAGGACAGAGTTCCCTCAGTCTTTATCAAACTCAGCTCCAGTCTGGGGCTTGTCAAGCCCTGTTTTTCCTTCTTCCTGACTACTTTGGGACAGCCCTTAGGTATATTTATAATCAAGTCAGCATGAACGTAAAAAAAAAAAAGCAACCTTGTTATTTGAGAACTGGAATGGACAGGAAAAGGGATGGGATTTGAGACTTGGTTAATGGTGCAGTGGTGAGGTTGCAGTCTGCTTGGCACAGGCAAGACTTTAAAGACAACCTTCCATCCCTCCCAGCCATATTTCAGCAGACAGAGGTGGATGGTGAACTGTGAATTACTGTGTATCAGCAGCTGAGCTTCCATTGTCTCTCTGGTTTTGGCCCATTATTTATTATCCTCAAGCAGGGCAACATTGGCCTCTAAGACAGTCAAGTGAGAGTTGAGGCAGGGAGAGACTTAAATCAAACGTGGAAAAAAACCTCTGAGAAGAGACCCCTGATTTATGACAGGCTTAAACAGAGTCAGTGACCAAAATCCAGCTCATTACTTTGCAACAAACAGGTTGCAGAGAAGGCAAAGAATTATTCCTGCTCATCTGACCCTCTCAAGGAGCCCCAGCGTGATGAGCTGTCCCTGCACTCAGCCCTGTCCCTGCACAGGAAAAGCTGCTGTGGTGCAGATCAAATGGACCTATTTTTAAGCTGCAAATGAAGGTGGTTTAAACTAACTGGGGTGAGCTTTTGGGAAGAAAGATCCCATTACCCTTCATCCCCTGGAGGTTGGTAAGCTCCAGGGAAGGGTAGTGTTGGAGCAAAACAACCTTTTAAACCAGTGCAACCATTTCTGCAGTGTCACCACAGCTGATAATGTATGAAGTAAGTGGGACATTTATTTCATGAGGTGAGGTTTGTAAACTAGCTGTAAAGAGTTTTATTTGTTGAACAGAAATATTTTTCAATGCATAGCATGTAACAAACTTCGTGTTTAAAGTGGTGTTTTGTGAAAAGGTCTGTTTTGGTATATCCTGGCAGTTACCAAAGCAAGGTTGGCTCTAAACCCATTCTTCTCTTACAGATGAACACACTCTTGTCCTCAGACCCATTAGAGACATTTTGGCTTGTGAGAAGCTGTATTTATGGCAGTCATACTTAATAAATTGCATGCAAAACCTGAACACCAATTCAACATTATACCTTTTAGATAATTTATTGGTTCGACTTGCTCCTGATGTTCTTTCTAAAAATTTAACGAATTTGTTGACAGGAAGTAAACTGTTCTACATACCATCAGCATAAGAAGCTGTATAAGTAGACCAGATAAATAAATAAAATCAATTGCTGCAGCAAAGAGGTTATCTATTATATAGGAAGCTTTCTGTATTAAAATTATTTCTAATAATTACAGGGATCAAGTGTCATGGCAATGCCAGTCACTTCTGGATTTTAAAAATGCTTAGGGTATTAATGCCCTTATAAATATATGTATCCAAACCATTTAATTTTTAGCTAGTGCTGTTTATGTTCTGTTAGAGGCTGGATATGTCGCTCAGAATTAGCTGCCAGAGTTCTCAGTGCTGCACAAACATGTACTTAATTATAGCTCACCCTGAAGAACTCTGAAACCAAGCAGAGAAGACTAATTATAAAAACATACAGAAAATATTGTTCTCTGTCTTATCTATATTTTTTGTATTCTATAGAAGAGCGATGGGCAGCATGCTGAAGTTGCTGCTGAAGTCCCCAGACTGTCTTCTCTTAAGCCAAGGTTCATTTTGGCCCTTTTTCCCCCCTTAAGAGGAGATGTGATGATGGGTGGGTCGTGGGCCCTGGAGCACAGACCCTAGTTGTGCAAGTGCTGCCATTGCTGGAGCTCCCAACCCCACACATAGCTCTGTCCCTGCCTCTTCCTTGGGTCCCCTCCTCTGCTCTGGTGCCACTCCTCAGGTGGGCAGGGTGCTGCTGTTCTGTGTCAGGAGCAGCTCAGGAGCACAGTGAGGGGCTGTGCTGGGGTGGTGGGACAGGATTTTGGAGGCTGGCACAGCCTTCTCTCTGCTATCCCCCGTCCAGTTTGGCAGTCATGGTGCTTTTGGATGAAATCAGTGCTTTCCTGTGGGACAGCTGGAATGGGAATCTTCACCTTTGTGTGAGATAGAGATGAACAAATTGATTACAGGGGGGATCTGCTTTTGGCTGTGACTGGCCTGGGTTCAGGAGAGCCGAGGCCAGAAGTGCTGCATCACACCAGCCAGAACCCACTGTCCTACTCAACTCCAGTGAGTGAATATTTCTAAAGAATTCCACTGACAGCTATATGAAAAAGAAAAAGATGTCTGGAGAGTAGATAAAAGCTTTTACCTTCCTAATTCATAGCTTTCAAATTGCAATTACACTATTCGGCAGGTTTTCAAATATTTAATTAAAATGTTACCCGATTCTGAAAAGGAGCCTATTAAAATCAAAATGATTACTGAATCACAGATGAAATCTACTCATAGGAAAGGGAGAAACTCTTGGATCATTGTGATATTGCCAGCAACCATTTTCTTTTCAGCATTATATCCTGTTACTTCCTGAAATTAGATAGGTCACGGTCTTGGAATTTTATGTCATAAAACAGTCTTGCCATTCTCCCAGGAACGTCTCAGCACCTCCCAGTTCTGATTTTGATTCATCTTCCTTGAAAACAGATATCCATGAGACAACCAAATACCAGCAATGTCTCTTGCTGTTGTTGCCTCAGTGTTCATGCCCTGGAAATGTTTTTTCTCCACCTCAAATGATACATGCAGGGGTTTGGTTCTGGTTGTTGGGGTGTTTTGTTGAATTGGTCAGGGGTTGTTGTGTGCATGACATACATTTATCCTGTGACTCAGTATTATATCCAGAACTGTCTGTCTCTCTGTTGTTTCAGGCTGAAGAACTCTTACCCGATGACTGAAATTCTTGCAGTCAGTCCCCATGATTAAACTTTTCACTGTGTGACTGCATTTAATTCCATTTCTGTTTTCTGAATCTTTGGGTTTATCTAGTGTTTCTCCTTTAATAGCCCAAACTTCTGTGTTTACGGTGCCTCCCAAACTGGTACCATTAGCAGATTTTGGTGGTGTTCTGTTCCAGGGTCATTATTGCCATCATTGAAAAAAAAGACAAAACCCTAACCTATACCTGAGTTATTTCTGGGATATTGTATCAGTCTAATTCTGGAATATTGTTGTATCAGTTCAGAGGAACAGATTATCTCACTGGCTGTGGGTCTCACAGCGTTGCTTGGATGCAGACACCTGCTCTCTGGGTTGGTTCTGTGTGTTCTCACAACTTACACTGGAAGGACTTTGTATTCCAAGGCTCGTTAATAACTCTTTATGCAATTCATGAGTCAGATTAGATTCTGTTTCACATCCTGATAACTGCAGTGAGCCTGTACAGCTAATAGAAGGAAATGTTTCATCAAGTTAACACGTTAAGAATCTGTTATGCTTCAGAAATTAATTGAATCACAGGTACCTGAAGCTACATGACATTTTTCTTGTGTGTAGACGTCAATTATTTATGATTTTTTTCAGAGCTTGTGGTATTGGCACCTGTCTGTACCCAAGTGAGAGACCAGGGAGCTGAGTAGTCCCCTGGGGTGTGAAAGTTCTGCTAGCCCCATGTGTCTGTGTTCAAGAAGTGAATATGCTCAGCTGCAACGGGGCTAATGTTTAGGGTTCATTTTCCAATTAGAAATGTCTGCAAAAATGGCTTGGTTTGGTCTTCAGCTTCCTGTTATTATTGCTGTTACACCAAACACTGGCCTTGCTCTGATAGGCTCCTATTGTCCCACCACCACCACAGTGACAGATGTGTGAGTCACGAGCTCATAGCATTTGGTTTGTGTACAGAGAATGAAATGAGGAAATAATACAAGCACTTGGCAATCAGGCACATCTTATCTCCAGAATCCAACAAATGCCATATTCTTTGGATTTTTTCCTTCCAGAATTAATGACGACCCTGGGGTCCTTAACATTTGAAATAACAAGCAATAGCTCTTTCCCTGCACAATTAGCCATTTTGTGGACGTGTGGAGCATGCAATGAAAGAGTGACTGTGCTCCCTGCAACATCATCCAGACATTTTGCTGCTTGAATTCCCAAGCGGTGAAAACCATCGAGCAGGTCTTTCCGTTTAATCCGCTTCTTTTTCTGCCAGAAGTTACTCCAGGCTGATGGAAAAGGATCTTGATGATGTTGTTGCTGAAGACAGGAGGTCAGAAATGTCAGCTTTGTCTCTGGAGTTGCTGGCTGACTAATGCTGTAATCACCTGTAACAACAGGAACCAACAGTCACCCAGTTCTTGCCTGAGTGGGGCGATGAGTAATGAGGGCTGGGACTGGCTGCCGGCAAAGCTGCCGACAGGCACACAGCTCGATGGGGAACAGGGGAAATTGGGTTCCCCAGAGATGCAGGAACAAACACAAGGCTATTTGTCTCCTGAATTAAAGCCTAAGAAAAATGGCTTTGCATAACAACTGCCGTTCTTTCTTAAGTGTGAGTTACATGTGTTTTTCTTGGTTAGACACGTGCGGTTGAAACGAGGCCAATCCTTCACCCTGACAGGCTGTTTGTGTTGCTCTGAAGCTGCTTGGCGGTACAAGGTGTAGAAGGACCAGGGAAAACACAGCAGATCTGAATTTAGAGCAGGTTTCACCAGAACTTGTTCCTGCTTTTATGTCAGTGGACACAAGATTTAGAAGTCTTGGCCTGTTGTCAGGCTGCTGTGAAAACATTGGTATTAAAAATGTGAGTTTAGAACAGAAATTACTTGGTGGTGAATCAAGTTTTCAGAGTGATGTCCTCATAATTATTTGATAATTTGATAATTTTTGTGTAGCCAGTCTCAGCTGAAAGGGACCTCGTTTTTCAGTAGACAAATGCTTTGAATGATTTTTCATGTCAGGATGTCTTAAGATGCCTCCCACTTAGTGTCCAGAATGACCAGTATTCACTGAAAATATTATACCACCTATTTTGGATTGTTTTTCCAATACCCTTAAATCTTCCATGTTAATCAGACTCAGTCAATATTAAAGAAATTTAAAAAGGGTTTTTTTGTTGAAAAAAAGCCAAACAAGGGATGGCATTGTCTTACCTTTAATGAAATACAGTCAGATTGGGTTTACGGAAAACAAATTACTGCCTTTTGTTCCTCTTTTGTTTCGTTTCTGGTTTCACTCACAGGATTTCATAACACAACACTGCCATACAGTGCAGTAGCAAATATTGCAAAATAGTCTTTAATGCTGAGTGATAAATTGTTTTCACCAAAATACAAGAGATCACAGAAAGTTTCCTCCCATGCTCAGATCTGGCATATCAGGAACCAGAATTTACCTTAAAACCCTTCCTTCAAATAGATATTCTTTGAGATGTCATTGTACCTCTTCCCTCTGCTCAGATTTGGCACATCAGGAGCCAGAATTTACCTTAAAATCATTCCTTCAAATAGATATTAATTGAGGTGTCATTGTACCTCTTCCCTCTTGCTGGGAATCTTTCTAAGGAGTTGTCAGAGTCCCAGAGCAGCTGAGGTCGAAGGGAGCTAGCTGGTCCCATGTCCTGCTCAAAGAGATGGTTGCTCTGTGCTTGTTCCACTTGAGACTTACACACCTCAAAAGATGGAGATCCACAGTCTCTACGGGAAAGCTGTCTCAGTATTTGATCATCTTCACAGTAATATTATTTTCTGTGTGTCTAAATGGAATTTCCCACGTTCTAACTCGTGTCCTGTGCCTCTCATCCTATTGCCATACAAGCCTGGAACAGTCTGGCTTCATCTTCTCTGTGTCCTCTGATCAGGTGGCTGTAGAAAGCAGTATGTTCTCCCATTTCCATCTCTTCTGGAGGCTGAGCAGGCCCAGCTCTCTCCGTGGACATTGTCTGCTCCAGCCTTGACCAGCTCAGCTTGGCCTCACGCCAGTGCCTCAACATCCTTGGCTTCAGCTGTGCTCTCCGTTGGCTTCCCACCTCTTATTGATGTGGTTATGAGAAGATTTTTCCCTTTTGGCATAATGAAGAGGATGCTGCCTTAATTGGTTCCCTTCAGATTAGTGGTTTGAATAAAACATTGCTGAAAAAGAAGCAGAATATTTCTCCCTGCTGAAACAGATGATCACCTCTGTGGTGCTGCTGCAGCAGAGCAGGAGAGTCTCACTCTTTTCAGCTTCCTGACATTATTTTTAGATGTGTTTTGTGATTTTGAGGTACCATTTGGGGGGGTGGTCAAGGAGCTTCCTTTTTTTTTTTTTTTTTCTTTTCTTCTGAGGATTTAAGCTTTTGAAATTATTTATTTAGGAGCCATGAAAATCTCCCCAAAATGGATTTTAACAAGTGTGTAATTGGATAATTTGACAACTGGTAAGCTGAAGCCCCAGAGATCAGGAATTACACTTCACCACAGAATAGTTGTTCTTCATGTAGAATTAATTAGATTTCCTCTAGATTACAAGTAGTAAGAAGAGTAGCCAATTAAGGAATTATTCTCTGACTTTTCCATCCTTCTTTTAATTGCCAGCCAATGGTATTAAGAATTCCTTTTTCTATGGGAGATGTCCTCAGAGGCAGGATGGGGGAAGGAGGACGAGGGACAGTGGATTAAACCCAAGATTCAGATCTCACTGCTGGCTTTGTGTGCAACTTTGACTCACCTGCTGATGGGCTGAGCCTGGAGCTGCTGGGTCCACAGGAGGCAGGCAGCAAACCAGGACAGGTTCCTCCCCAGCTGAGGGTAATGTTTCTCAGCAGCTTTGCTAAGTCAAGCACACCTACTCCTCCCCCAGCCCACTCCCAGCTGGGTGGGTACAAATGCCTGTGCAACTGCTGCGGAGCTGGGCTGAAAATAACCATTTATTGGGTCATTCTGAACCCAGCTGGGTTCCCCAGTTCACTTCATCACCTGCCCATGCTGAAGGAACAGTGACATGATCAAAGAAGGGGTTAAAAAGGTGGAGGCAGAAGCCACCTGAGGCAGGATGGCTCTGGCAGTGACAGCTTGGGGAGCAAATAGTGGCAGTAGCTTAAAAGGGCTGGAGGGAGTTTAAACCTTTGTTGTGCATGGGCATGGACAGCAGAACAGGGTGGGAATGGCTTTGCAGAAGAGACCTGGGGCACAGGCACTGGAGGGGTCGCCTTGGTGGTTTTGTGTCATCTCAGAGCCATGTTAAATGAATTTGATACACTGGATTTACGTGCAGGATGGAAACAAATGTACAAGGAGATCTTTGGTCTTGTGCTTCCTTTCTCCTTTCCCCCTGGCTGTCAGCTGGCTTTCTGTGTGGGATAGCAAACAGCAAAGGAGGGCTTGCAAGGGGAATAATTTTGTTCAGGCAGGAAGGGATAAAGCAGAGCAGACAAGTGTGATTCAGATGGATGTCTGAGTCATACGTTGTACCTCCTGAGGCTCTTTCTGATACCAGGCACCTTACACTGTGCCTGGGGAGAAATTTAGTCTGTGGACTGTGCAGAGGTATATTTTTAGGTGATACTGAGTGTTGTCAGGAGGAGCAACACAAACACAGGGCTTCCAGAAGAGTGGTCCTGTTCACCTTGGAAGAAGGACAGCAGAGACTTGCCTAAAGGTAGATGACATGGACCCAAATCACCCAGAATTAGGCTCTCAGAATTTAATGTTTACTGAATGCAGAGGGAAAAAAATTTTGCAAGAGGACATTTGTTTCATTGTTATTGTGTCCTTCAAAGCAGGGATGAGGAAGAAGTAAAACAGGAAATCTATATAGCTGAGATTTCAGAGTACCTAATTCTGTTTTATAATCACTGATGCCATTTCTAATCAGGAGGAGAATTAAAAAACCCCAACAACATCAAAATGTGAGAAGTGTTCATTTAAAAAAGCTTGACATTTAAGGCGACTAACTTATAGGCATATAAGAAATGTAAATGTGAAATAACAAAAAAATTTTGGTTGTTTGTTTGTTTGTTTGTTTGTTTTGGTTTTTTTTTTCATGCCCCTTACTAGTAGCTCTACCATAAAATAACAGAATCACTACCCTGGAGTGGGATTCTGCAAAATTACTACCCTGGAGATACAGTAGTTATAGTTCAAAGTGATTTTGTTCTGCAATGCTAAACTTCAATCTCCTAAACTGATTGGCTCCAAACAGAGTGAAAATCAGTATTAAACCACTCTTTACCTTGCATGAAAATCAGTCCTCACAATTTGAAAATAGGTTGCAGGACTTTCAAGTGTTCAAACCAACAGTAAAAAACCACTAATGGTTAATATAGAGAGAGAAGTGGTGCAGTTTCATGAAGAACAGCAATTCACTAAGACTTCTCATTGTAATACATACTAAAAATCCCAAATTCTGTGTGTAATATTTGTGAGGCAAATTGCCTTTGGATTTAAAAATAATTCTCCCCGTTTCAGTGGAATAAAAGTGTGTTGTTTTCACATATGTATTTTCTCTTTGATCTGATAAAGCTGTCAGAAAGTGGAGTTAAGTTTCCTTGTTATAACTGGGTACAATCTATGTATATAGCTCTTTGCTGATAAGGTGATAACAGGAACCACTAAAAAAAAGTAAAAAGTTTAGACATGAGGGGAAAAACAAAGCATTTCAACATTTAAAACAGGAAAAAAACCCTGAACATATGTAAAAATATGTAAAAGTAGACATCTAATTTTGTCATCAACAGGACCAGAAAAGAACAGATCTGTATTGCAGCTGGCATCCAAGAAATCCAAAGCTTTCCTACTCTTGGGACTTGTTTGAGCAGATGCAGTAAAAGCAGCGTCAAATTTTATAGTTTATGGATGTGTTCTGTGGTCTGTTAAATGTTTTATTCATTTCTTATTGTAAAAAAACTTAAATATTTTAAACTTAGCTTTCTGAAGCAGTTCTCAGCTTTCCCCCTGTCCCAGCCCCCCTTGGCTTCTATAGCATGAGTGGAAGTTCTTAAGGAGTTAAAAAAAAAGTGCAGTTCCAGTTATCTTCCTTTCTAATGTACCTTTTCCATATTAGACTGGGAAGATGTACATAAAGAATGAAACAGTGTTGTTGTTTAGCCAGAACATAGATGGACTATTCTGGGAGTCTGAACATGGTTCCTTCCCTTGCTTCTGCTTTCCTTTCCATGTGTCTCCACAGCTTTATTAAATAACACACTCTCTGAGACAGAGGCTGCTTTAAATATATTATTCATGTCCAGTGTCCATCCCAGCATGGCTCTGGTTTCACTTGGATGTGCTGGGTTACAGTATCATGCTAAGAATTATATATGAGCAGGCTGGAGTAATGCAGATTGTCTGCCTGCTCAGTTTTGCAAGGGGCCTTGAAGAAGCCATTTAGGACACTGTAATTGTGAGACCTGGTGAAGAGAAGGAATTGCTGGGATTCAGAGCAATAAACTTGTATGTCAGGGTGGGGGGGGAAGACAAAACCTTCAGTCCTTCAGAATAGTTCAGCTTTTTCTCAGTGTCTGACATGAGAATGTGGTGATATCCAGCCTGGCAAATGTTGTGTTTGGCTTTTAAGGGGTCCGTGTGCTTGGATCACTCTGCTGGCCCAGCACACGCCTGCCCTGTGCTGGCTGTGCCATGAGAGGGAAACAGAATTTCACCTCTTTCATTTTAGGAAGAAGATCCGCCAAGTTAGCCTGGGTTTGTGACATTTCTATTAAAAATGCAGTAAGATATGAAAAGAGAAAGGGTTTCCAGGTGGAAGAAGTGATTCTTCTTCCAGGAGAAACTCAGCCCAATTACCAGAGGCAGAGGAAAGTGGTGGTTCTGCAGTGCAGATCAAAATGCCCATTTCAGGCATCCCAGCAGCTGAGAATGAGGTTGAGTCTTATAGAAACCGAAGTTCTGTTAATGTTTGGGATGTAAGTCATAAAGAACTGGGCTCATGACTGGAAAACGTTGGGAAATTCCTACCACAAAATACTTTCTTTTCACTTCCATGCATCCCAATAATCCAGACTAACAGTCCAGGAGGAAGCATCATCAGGGATCTCTTAGGAGATTAAGAAGGCAGATTTCACTGCCTTGTACATGTCTCTAATGCTTTTTCATAGTCCAGAAGTTGAGGTAAGAGGGTATCCTTTTCTGTTTCCTCTTGGTAAAATTACCCAGGGACATCAACGTAGAACCAAGTACATGGAAAAACTCAGAAAATTCTAGAGTAAGGGTAGAACTGAAATGGCTTTTCTTGCATTTGCCATTTATCAGGGGCACTGAGGTTTCTCTCTGGAGCTGTCTCACTTTTCCCTGCCCTGTTCCAAGCAGAGTCTGAATAAAACAGAAGCCAGTGCTCTTCTGGAGACCTTGAGAGCTGACCTGATTTCATCCCTGAATCTCCCTCCCTCTGGGCACAGTGCAGCCCGACAGCAAGGCTTTGTCTGCCTTGGCATTGCCAGCAAACCATCCCTTCCTGTGTTGGCTACACTGAGTGGTCCTGTGTGACCACAGAAACAGCTGGCCACTCTTCACCTCTGCAACATCTGGCTGCCCAAGGCATTGCCCTTGTCCTCTGTGAGCTGGGTGTGATCCAGCACCATCAGGAACAACATCACCCTCTTTGCCATCTCTGGTGTACAGCAGGTGGTGGTACTTGACTGGGTGCTTGGTTTATATTTACATTCTTTTGAGTTTTACAGAATTTCTTTCTTTTTTTTCCCCTGGAGTGTCCAGAGTGGAGGCACTTTAAACTTGAAGGGGTTTATAATAGCATTTTGGTTCTCTGTCCAGGAGATAGAGTAGATCTTACTTGCAAGAATTCTCGCTGCTGATGCCTGAATGTGGTTAGTAAATGTGAACCATGTGAGAAAAGACTGAACAACCATCCAAACTATTAGTAAACTTGTAGCACATTGTGGTAAGATGTCTGTAGATACAAGGGCTATTTATTTATGTCTGTAGGTTCTTGGGAACAGCTCATTGTGCTGTTCCCCTGGTGGGAAGGCAGCTTTGCCACAAAAACTCTACAAACACAGACATAGGATACGTGGGGGGCTTGTTCCTCTCCTCTGAACCAGCACAGATTTTAATCAAATGACACTTGTCAAACAGCCAGCAGAAATTTCACAGAGGCTGAAAATGGGAGGATTTGGATTCTCTGATAAACTGAATATACTAATTGTCTTAACTTCATACCTGTCTTCCCACTGCCCTCTGCTGGGAAGCTTATCCAGCCTTCCCGTGGAGGGAATTTCATCACACTTCAGTGTTCACAGTACACCTGTGAACATCTTCGTGGTCACTTTTATTCCAGCATCCCTAAGAGAGGCAAGGGTGCCCAGTCATGCTCTTTCAAAAGTCACTACATGCACTAGAAAATGTATATTTGCAAAATTCCTTTAGTAATGAAAATTAATGAACAGAAAGGATGTGGGGTAATAGCAGGGAAAAGGAAGGGTGAGAATGCAACAGTGGCTGAAGTATGTTCTGTTAGCAAACTGACATTTAGGAATATCTGCCACTGGACTCTTATTTAAATATCTTAAATAGATTAATCAAGAGTTGCTTCGCGGATAAACAGCTTGAAGAAAGCATTGCACTTATTTTCTTGTTTTAAAAGTCTTAATGCTAAGAAACCTTGAAGAATGCTTGTAGTAAGTGCTTAGAGAAACTTAGAATCTAATGTTATTTCCTAACTATGCAGTAGAGCACCAGCTGGGCACTGGTCATCACCCTCCCCTCCTGTGCCTCCAAATCCCCACCCAGGGGTCCTATTAACACAAAGAAGCACCTGAGAAATCTGTCCCCGTTTTGTTGACTGGAGGTAGAAAAAGTTTTCTGTGATTTTTGGGGTACATCTGGATGTTGGTTAAATACAGGCTGGTGCCACTCAAACCTATGGAAGATGTTAGACCACGTTGTTTCATGTTGCACTTTAGGCATCTGACAAGTAACTTCAAATACCACCCTGAGAAACTCTGCTGTGGAAAACAAGTGTTAGTCCAGCTGCATCTGAAGTGAGCACTTTACCTGTCACTGTGTCTTTGAAGGCTGTGAAAGAAAACTCTGTTAATGGGCTCTGATTGGTTTTATTTAAAGAAAGACAGATCTCTCTGTAGCCAAAGAGCAGCTTTTGTTTTGTTGCTTCTTTTTATGCCTGTCTGGTTCTCTTTCCACATACACCCTCTGCCTTTTGGTGGAAACTCAGGAGAGAAAGGCAAAGTGAACATCTCACACCTTGCTTGCATAAATGGTTCATATTGTTGGAAAAATCCCCACCATTGAGCAAAAGCAATTATTTATGTAAGAAGAGAAACACAGAAGCTGTACTACTATGTGACTATAATTCTTTATGGCTGCAGAAATTACTTGCAGCTGCCCTCCTGTAAGCTGTTCCCAGGGCATTAGACAAAAGGATTGATTTTCAGAATTCACTGGAAAGAAATTAAAATGAGTTTATTAATAAAGGTATCAGTACAAGAGCTCTGAGTCACAGGCCTATTGATTTGTTCTTCCACTTGAACCTATCTTTAGGCTGACCATCAGCTTGCTTTTGGTCCTGCTTATACTCAAGACAGAATCATTCCCATTTCAAGTGTTCACGTGAAGAAAATGATGTCCTACTTCTGCTCTGGATATTAATGTAGAAGTGTATGCAGAGATCATCAGGTGATCTTCAAAACCATTTGAAAAGATTGAAGTTGGTTATTTTTTCTTCTTTTGGGAGTGTCATATTGTTTCTTGCTAGTGGCATTCCATAGGAAAACATGAATTGAGCTCTGAAAGTGTCAGTATATTTGTTGCATTTTTATTACTAAGGACACAACCAGGAGGAACAGTAGTATTTCATAGTTTTCTGAATGTGTCTGCAAAGCACAAAACCTGTAATCCAGCCTTGACTTGAGAAAGGTTTCCTTCTGAGTCACAACTCAAAGAGAAAGGCAAGGTGAGGAGGGGGAAAGGAAGGGCCAAGGAAAGGCATTTGTTGCCTGTTGGTTTCATCCAGGTATATTTAGAGCGTTAAAGAAAAGGGAATACAAAGAGGCTCTTGTATCTCTATATATGAGTTCTGCCTTGGTAGCTCTGGCTGTAATTGCTCAGCAGAGGCAAAACTGGTGCACTTCTGGTTAAATGAAGGTACACCATCACCAGTGCGGTGTTTAATGCAGCCTCATGAATTTTACTCCTTTTGCCTGCTAAGTGTCTCCTGATGTGGATATTGTTATTGATCAGTAGAGTGTTTCTTCTCATTTTCTTAAAATTTTGGATCATCATACATGTTTTCAGTTACAAAACAAATCCTCCTGCCTGTGTTACTTTCAGAGTCAGCCTTAATTCTGTTCTCAGGTACTTGCAGGCAGCACTGGCAGCCAGTGGATCATCTGGGATGGGCGTTTTGTAGATGAAGTTTCTGTAACAACACCTGTGGGATGTCACTGAAGGGTTACAAACACAGTTTGGCTGCAATGAATTTGTTTAGCAAAGCAATGCACAGTTCAGCTGAGCCACTCAGTGCTGTTTGGTGTGTGCAGAAGTGAATGCACACACACTGAAGACTCCAGGGGCCGTGAACTGTGACCTGAAAACATCCTTATTGTTTAAATATAGACCTCTCTGCATCTTTATTTTATAAAGCAGAAAAGAATGTGTGGAATGTTTCTCCTGAGCGGAGCTGGAGAATAGACTGGAGGAGTCAGAGCATGTGAATTCCATTCCTAGAGGATATCAATAAATATTCTCTTCTGTCTCAGTGTTCTTAAATGGACCACAGTGAAAGACTGCACCACCAAAATGCTATGTTGATGCAGGCAGAATAGGTAATTACACTCTGCAATGCCTGTGTAAGGGCACAGGTACCCATTTCCCAAATACTAATGAGCCTATGCAAATACTGGGTGCAAGGAGAAAAAGCAGCATCCTTTGAAAATTTATCCCTTTAGACCAAATTCTGCCCTTGAATATTCACACTGAATTTCCATTGTCTTTGATAGGCTGTGCATGAATACATTCCATAGAAGAATTTCATCCTTGCATTCCCCTTTCTTTTCTGCAGCTACTTTTTTTCCCTTGGTTTAACTAATCAAAGCATTCCTGCGTGGCCAGATTAAAGGAAATTTTCTTGAGACAATTTACTGCTTATTTTTAAATTGATATTCTTGAAAATCACTTAAATGAGGTGTCTACCATAATAAAACTTTTTATTTTAATCACTGAGTTTGGCAGAGAGCTGATATAATAGCTTTAGAAACATGTGTAGTTCCAACTGAAAGGAACATTGTGTTTTTCAGAACATAGACACGGAGCATAGATAATCTGCCTAAAATTTCTGACAATAAGCAGGAGTCCCATATATTAATTTGGGCATCAGCCTTTTATCTTTTTTGACATGGGGATCTGTGTATTAAATACTATTCAGCTAATGAGAAATAGTCTGATAGGTCAGTGAAGCCAATCAGCTAGAGCCAGGTGATGGAGGAAAAGAGACTGATTTTTTAAAGCCACCAACTCCCCCTGGTGTGATTTGATGTCACCCCACCTACAGCAAGGCTTGAGACCTTGTTAGATTTGCTCAGTTGGATGAACATTTCAATCAAGAGCTGCTGCCCTCCTGCTCCCAGTCCCAAGGCTCATCTCAAATCATCTTTCTTGCTTTGTAAGGTGGCCAGGTAAGTGGGCTGGCTTGTTCCTCTCTTCTCTTAAGGATAATGGGGTAAGCAGTGGCCTTCCCTGGGACAGATTAGGTTGAGGTGGAATTGTCTTGCATTAATTTTTATCTTAACTCTGTGATATACTCTAATCTCATTTTGCAAAGTCGATGTGTTCTTATCACCATTGTCTAAAGTGGATAATTCAAACTCATGAAGTTAGAGGACCTTGAAGTACAAAAACATGTCATTAGTCCTGCCTCTCATTTCAGTGTGAGGAGAAGAGAGATGTTTCCTATCCCAGTTCCAGCTAATATGTTAGTACTTCTGTTGAACTCACATCTTTACCCATTTGAGCTGACTCACAAAAACAGCCTTTGCTTTACTTTTCTTTTCTTCCCTTCTGCTCAGTCATAAACTTTTCCTTTAACCTCAACTTTTGCTGCTGCTCCTCTTGTCTTTTCTTGCTAAAACTTAACTCTGCTAAAACCTCCCTCTGCTCTCAGCTGTAGGAAGTGATGATAATTTCAGATAATACTGCCAAGTCCTTGGCTTTTTCAGTACCTGTTAGTCCATAACCTAAATTTTGGCTATAGCCTGTGAAAGGGGACATGTCTGGAAGAGGTCTGCTTTTCCCCCATCTATCATGCCAGCTTAGAATCCAAATGTCACTTGGCATGGAATGTTTTGCAGGAGGGAAATCCCATTTCATGGCATCATCATTAAATAAATGGCAAATTTCCTGCAGATGTCAGTGGTGCAGTGTTGGGTGTTCTGCATGTTTTCCATAATAGCTTTAACATTGGCATCAATATTTATGTGTCTATATGCTTTCCAGAGGGTTCATGTTGGAATAGCTTCTAAGCTATAAAAGTTTCATTGATCCAAGCCTGTTTCTATAGGAATAATAAGAAAGAAGTTTGTTTAAATGTGTCAATTATGATAAGTCAAACAAAAAAACCCCCCATGCTGTACAGTAATACCCCATTTATTTGCTGATGTCAGGTATTTAGGGGATACCAACACTGTATTGTTACCGTCATTACAAAGCCTC
The DNA here is from genome assembly GCA_013399695.1 of Formicarius rufipectus. NCBI lineage: Eukaryota > Metazoa > Chordata > Aves > Passeriformes > Formicariidae > Formicarius > Formicarius rufipectus. Next base: position 3,879,909 of record VXAU01000197.1, read on the forward strand.
AGATGAGAATAATCTGAACATCTCTTTCTCTATGGCAATTTTTTGGAAAGCAGCTTGTGACAGACTATTTAATAAAGCAGAGAGTGGAGTTAGGTTTGCATTATAGGAGAATACTGAAATGAAATCTCATTCTCAAAAGAAAAAAACCCTAACTTTCTAGCTCCTCTTCTTCAGATTTCTTCATTTAAATGCAAATAGCAGCTTCATCCACAATGAAATTTAAAAAAGCCTCTTTTTCCCTGGGAAACAATAATGAGAGTAAATTTAAGTAATTTCATTTTTGTAATAAGATAATCCTTTTCAGTGCTCATGGTAATATTATGATAAAGGTTGATTTTTAAATTATTATTTTTGAATAGGGGAATGTATTTTTGGCTTTTGTAGAAGCAGGAATTCTGAATTCACTGTAACTGCCCAGATGCTGCTCCTGGGGTCAGTAAGTTCAAGGGTCTGATCTGGATTTTATTGAGCCCAGTGGGCAGATAATCCATAATACTGTCTATAGCTAAATCTTGTTCCACCTACACTTTATTTGCCTGATGAAAATGATGGTATGGAACTTGTGGGATTTCTCTGTTGTATTTGTGAACAAGCAAATTTTATGAGTCCAAGTCTGGGGGCACTTTCCTAATTTATTGACTTCAATCACAGGAGAGGGAGATAACAATTCATCAAGATGATTTTGAGATTGGTTTATTATATGTTTTCACTCAGCATCTCACTGATCCTGGTCCAAAATGTACTAATTGCTGCTGGTGTGGATAAAAAAAAAAATTTAATTTGTCTGCTATATTTGCCTGACACTAAAATTCAGTATCCTGTAATGTGTGTTCTGTGATACACTGACAGGCAGTGAACATGTGATTATAGACCTGATAAGCTGCAGGAACCTGTTACCATGAGCATCAAATATCTTTATCTGCCAGTTCTCCTTGAAACATGTTACTCAAATCTTATGACACCTTTCCAAACTCTGAGCAGCTTCAAAGTACTTCCTTAAGAAAATCGAAGATAGAAATATTTCTCTAATATCTCAGTGGAGTGAAGTCCAAGGTAGATAATGAGTATTGAAAAGAAGTTAGAGCTTGCTGATAAGAGGAATAAGAATTTTCTATTACATCTTAATATTCAGAACTCAAAATCTTGTTACATAGCCATGGAAGACAGTAGGAGATCACATCATGTCAGTATGCAGCAAGCTCTGTCCAGCAAACAAAGCATACTTCTATTAATGCATCCTGTGTTTATCAAAACTCAGATTATTAAGGTAACCGCTAATAGATATCAGAACACTTCTGGATACAATTCCTGAAAAAGAGTGTATTCCCTGCTGATTTCAAGTGATTGGCCAGACTTTACCCATGTGCCTTTAGTCTTCTGGGGGCATTTTTCATCTAAGAATAAGCAAATGCCAGCTTTTCAGCCACATTACAGATGCAACAGAAACGAGTGGGAAGATTTTAAAATTAGCAAAGACAGTTTTCTGTAATTGATGTTTGTGTTAGTAGTGTTAGTTCTAATAGCACTATCAGCAGTATAAGTAGTGTTTACTTGGTTAAATCAGGCCTTTGTTGCAGTTTGAACACACCTTTCAGGATATTTCATGGGCACGTCAGCAATCCTTGACTGCTTCTTCAGGTCGTTGAGTTCTGTCATGCATTTTGAAGTCTCAGCTCAGCAAGAGGGCAATAACACGTATTATGTCCAAGGTGGTCATTGCAATATACTACAGATATGTATTACCTGCATTGTGCTTTTCTTTCTATTACAAATTTTTACATTGTTAGAGTTTAATTTGCACATTAAATACATAGTTTCCCTTTATGAAGCCAGAAGGGTTTTCTTTGCAGTGAAAATGAGCGGTTCAATTACCCTCCTACTAATGGATAAAATGTAATTAACATTGTCTTGAGGCTAATTTTCATTTATGCTGCCATTCTGTGAAAGCTGAACATCATTCTCTGGAAAAAGTCAATGTGTCACTTTTATTAGCCCAGTTTGCACTTTAACACCAAGAAAATTAATTCAAGATACATTAACGTCCTTAACTTCAAATACAATGCAACGATCTGATGACAGAAGAAAACTCTAACGTGTCCTTTATGAAGTCATGCACTTTGGTTGTGGGTGTTCTTGATAAATGGCCTCCTATTTATGTGTGTGCACTTTGTGAAAAGGACAGACTGTAAAAGAAACATTTCCCAGCCAGCTGCTGTTCATAAAGTTCCCAAGGTTTACATCCTTTCACAGGTGCAGCAGCCAGAAAACATTTCTTAGGTGGACTTTCTTCCCATCAGCTCTTACCTTCAAAAGGCTACAGCTGTGCAATTGCATGTGCAATTGCTTTCAGGCCTAAGAATATCAACAATATCTGTTCCATCCTTGAAGCACAGTTGCAGAACCTTTTGGAATACATTTTGGGGCATGTTTTAGTGTCCTGGAAGCCTGTAAGGAAAATCAATTGAGAAATACAGGCAGTGGCCCAGAGCCTTAGATGACTTTTCCTACTCTGTATGTTTTTAACTATCTAGTCCATGCTGACACGAGTGAGACAGCTGGGACATTTCAGCCAGGTGTTTCTTGGGAAGCATTTCCCTACATTTCGTTTGTATTTCCCATTGCCCACTTGAATCCTGAATTTCTGCTTATAGTCCTCTCTGGTCCCCTAACCAAGACCTCTTTTCCTCCCCTTTATTTAGATCTAGCTTTACAAGACTGGTTCCCTGCTCTGGGAAATGCTGTAATGTAAATACAAAGCTCATTTCTATTGATTTGCTGTTGCAGATTCTTTCTAGAAATTACTCTGATTGCTGCTGCTGTTGACAGTGGTTCACCACATCCTGAGCCAGCTCATGGATGTGTTTGCCACCAATGGTGTTCTAGTGAGATAAGGAACCTCCCTTCACCTTCAGTCACTCCACCCCAAGAGCACACTCCCAAAACAGAGTGACATAGCAGACCTCTGAAGTCTTTCTCTTTTCCAGAAGTGGCTCTTTGATGCTTGATTTTTTTGTTCTGATTGCAAAAGTGACAACTTGACTCTCAAGCATGTGTGTGGAAGTCAAGTGTTTTACTGTTGTTTTTCAGTTCTTACGTATCCCCCATGGACAAGCATTCAGCACCTGCAAAACTGAAACAATAATAACTCCAGTGATGAAGAGAGACTGTGGTGTGATTATAGTTTTGCTCTGCTCTCTGTTGGGAGCACCTTTTTATAACAGCAACCTCTCTGTGTAACACTGGAAAAGTAAGTGGGATAGGATGAAGGCATGCCAGGTGTGCAGAGGGAGATAAACTCGAATATTACTCTATTATGACAGCAGAATCTCCTGGTTCTTATAGAAGAACATGCCTTTAGAAAAGCCCAGACATCTGCACAGTGAAAAGATCAGCAATTTTCCTTCAGTTTCCACCAGAGACTGCAGAAGCAGAGTGAAGAGTGTAAGGCAGGTGTCCCAAATGGTCACCTTCCCCAGCCTCCGCATCTGCAGTGCTGAGTATCCTCAATACTCAAGGAATTACTCCTGCCCCATGGGGAGTGGGTGATTTGGGGTTTTGCCATTCTTTTAGGTACCCAACAACAGAGTTTGCAACGAGATTCTGCAGTATTTATAGTCAACTTGCAATATGTCTTTGCTTTTGAAATTTAGGAATAGTTCTGCCCCCGTCAACCTTCCTCTAGGGTGAGAAAGCCATTAACAATCACAAAGATACCATGAATACAAAAACAGCCATTATTGATAAAGTTCTTCTCAACATCCCTTCGAGTCCATTTTGCCTTGGATAATTATCACTGTGAGCGAGGCTTGGAGTCTCCAAGATAAGTTATCCATAATTCAGGCCAAGTGATCAGTCGCAGACCAACTAATTGCCTGCTGTAATCAACCACGGGGCTGCTTTCAGGTTGCTTTATGTAACAGTGAACTGCAGATGGGCCATCACAGGTTAATCAGGGCAACAGTGATTAGCAGTTGAATTAAATATGAAAAGGCCAGGAAGGGGATATCTAATGCAGTGCTTTCCTGCAGTGCCTTCTCAGGCTGTGTGGAAGCATAAATGCCAAAGTGGCTTTGTCCTTTCAGTGTGGTCCCTACCAAGGTTCAGATAACACCCTCAGTGGCTTGGCAGTGGTAGGGAGAGCTGTGGGAGTCAGATTAGTGTAAGCTTTCTGCCGATGTCCATACCAGTTTGGTCTTTCTCAGTTTAGAGAGTAGATATTTCTCTCAAAGTCACGTTGCAGGGTATAAACACTCAGCAGCTGATCTAGAGAATGGAGAGCACTTCACTGCCTGTCCCAGCTCAGAGTTCTGCTCCAAAGTCCACTGAATTCATTTGAGGATGAGTGAAAACCCAAGGAGTCAGATGAGATCTGAACTCTAATGAAGCTGAGAATAAAGAATAGGAAAGAAAAGGCAAATTAAGACCTATTTGTTCCAGCAGAGCAGTGGCTTATGGTATTAGCCTATCATTAGCAGCAGCGAAGGAGGAATGTGTGTAAGGCACGATCCTGTTTGGACTCAGGTTGAATCCACAGGTAAAACTCCAGGGAACCTGTAAGTGTGAAAAGGAGCACGTGGTAATGGACACTGGAATCGTTCCCAAGTGCAAGACAGGTATCAAATCCTGCGCTCTGACTCCAAGAGTAGTGCAGTGGAGGAGATGAAACCTCTCTGGGTGGTTTCACTGCATGGAAATAAAAAACTTGCTGTAGGTTGAGGAACAGGGAAACTTCAATGACACAGAACGTCATGCCTCCATCTGGTTCCCAGCTCGAGCCTTTCAAAGTGGCACCTGCACCTCGTGGTGCCTTCCTGGCAGTGGGAGAGGAGTAACCCACAGACTTGCTGCCATCCAAATGAGGCAGCCATGAAGTCTAACTTCTTAATTAAATTTTGGCAAAAAGCACAATAGCCACTAGATATGTGGCATGCAATAAAGCCCTAACACAGCTGCTTAATTTCAACAAATTTTCAGTGTTCCTAGCTCTTTGGACTGAGCATGTGTTTTACTGATTGAGGCACAAGTGCATCAAATAGATGAAGAAAAAGAGCAGAAGCACTAACTCCAGGGATAAGACACGGTTTGTACCAAAGCAACAGATTTCTTCATATTTTCTGAACTTGAATGTAGTTAGAAATGTGTTCTGAAAGAAATCCAATCACTGTGGCATTAAATATATATAAATATATGTTAGTAGCAAGGCTGGAAGAGGCCTGGCTGATAAAATGAACATGAAAAAGCATCCTTTTTTTTTTTTTTCCTGTTGTGCTCAGCCTAGTCCTGTGTACAGATTATGTTGGGAAACAGTTTCAAAAGGCACATTTTTCTGCTCAGGATCTAATCTCAGCAGGAATGCTCAGCCCACCTGCCCATTACTGCTCTCATTAAATCTCTGTGCCCAGTCTCAGCATAGTTAAGGGTCTGTCAGCATTTCCATTTAATAACCATCACATGTAACACGTTGGCACCTTTCTTTGTATTGCACCGGGGTTATCAGTATGCTGTGGACACTACTGTATTTTCCAGTATATTTAAGAAACAACAGGATTTTAGATTTGATGGAGCAGTTTTGTCTGAGATGCTGGATTAGCATTTCAAATACCTTTTTTTTTTTTTTTCCTGCTATCCTTTTGGGAAAACCCTAATTATTTAAAAGTAAAAAGCTTTCAAAAATAGATGACATGGCTAATTAAAACAGTCACAAATGAAAAAAATAATATACATGCTGTAAGTTAACCAAAACAATTCACCTGTCTGTAAGGACCACTACAGTAATCAGAGGTAGATTAACTATGGGGAGGAGCAGGGGGAAACACGAAATTTGTAGCAACATTTATTAACTAGGAGCCAAAACCCATTTGTTACAAATAGTGCATAGACTCAGCCTTTCTGTTATCCGATGATGGGCATTATTAGTGTACATGGTGGGTATGGTGCATAATTTCATAATAGTATTCATAGAAAATTGCATTCTATTTTCCTATTAGGAGGGGGAAAAAGGCAGAAGACAGTAAGAATCCAAATAAATTTCTTCTCTTTGGACACCAAAATTCTGCTTAGTACTTTCAAGAAGCTGAATCATCTTGAAGCAGCCCTTCAAGCTGAAGTTTTAAAATTGTCTGTTAAATGGACAGAGTAGTATCCCACACTAGTTTCATGTCAGCTTCAGGGCTGTTCTGTTCATCCCACTTTACAGTAGGATGTATTACTGGTTAGAAAACAATCATCATAATCACTGAGGCATCAGCAAAGTGTTTGAAAACCTCACCCTCGTTTTCTTCCTCTTTTGTGGAAGAACCTCTTTGGTTTTGTGGGTTTTTTTTTTGGGGATTGTTTTTGTTTGTTTGGTTGGGGTTTTTTTGGTTGTGTTTGCTTAAGCAGTAAACATGCAGGGCACAGTGGTTTTAGACATCTCAATTAACCTGCAGCTTGAATACAAAACATAATTCCTGCATCACCTGGGAGCCAGAGCCATGAGGTATCAACTTCAATACAATTTCAAGTCTGCTGCCACGTGAGCTGGAAGGTTTCTTCCCTCTGACTGTGATCTCCTTAATAAAGGTTTTCTCTTGACTCAAGGGAAAATGTGACCAGCAGTGACAAGGGAAATCATAATGCTTTCACCACCCCAGGAGCACTCAGGAGTTCTACAAGCCGCCCCAGCTCCTGCTGCTCTCAGTGTGCAAAGCAGAGGGAGGCTGAAATCTTGCATCCAAAGGATCACTCTGGCCAAGCTCCAATTTATTAATGTCTTTCCCACTGTACAGACACCCTCTTCTGTTCAGTACCTCTCTGCCCACTTCTTAGCCTCTGCTTTGGCTCTGGGGCTGGCCTGTTTCAAGCATGAGCCAAAGGCAATGGGAATAAAAGCAGAGCCAGGAGTTTTAGTACTGGATGCCCTAAAGTTCAAAACGCCTTCCCACCAAGTAGCAATGTTGACATCTCTGTGTTTCAAAGCTGAAGTTGTGTTCTTCACACCCTTTTGGCTATTAAGAATTGTTCAAAGATAAGAGACAAAATATCTTATGGGCAGTAGCATTGAATTCTATCCATCCTGATGCAGTTTCAGAGCAAATCCCTCCATGTCATGTAAGCAGAGCATTAAAGGAAGCAGCACTCAAGATGATGCTGTAAAATGTGCTTTAATACCACAATCATTTATTATGCTGAAGTTGTATCTTTCATAATAATAATAAATTTGAAAGCAAGTGTTTATGTAACATAAACCTAGCTTAGGGCAGACTTTAGAGTTTAGAAAGCTCCAAAAGCTGCTCAGAATCTCTCACAGGCACTTAAAAAACTTAAATTCTCAGTGTAGGATTTTTTTTTCAGGGAAATCTCTTAATTTTCCTCCCTTTTCCCAACCTGGTTGACAAGCCTTCCGTGATGTGGATGAGAGATGGACATTTCTATGCCTTGAAGCTTTGCTCTTTGACCTCTCTGAAAGCTTTAGGTTCCACCCAAAAATCCCAGCATACCCAGCAGCCTTCAGTCTGATACATCAGGTCTGAGGGAGTTTTGTTGGCTTGGCTTTAACAGGCTCTGTCTGTTGAAGGCTTCCCTAGCGCTGTGTGTGCTCAGCAGTGCCTGCATTGCAACCAGGTGGACATTCCCAGGGCCTCAGATGGTGGGAAATTTTAATAACACATATTGCATTTTGGCCAGAAGGAAAAGAATTTATTTCAGCCCAAGGACCTGTCTTTCTCATTTTGGTTTCTCCTTTTTCATGCATGCTGGAGCCACTTCTGTTTCTTTGCTTCCTTAGCTTCAAACAGTGCCTTACTCACATCCAAAGCCATAATCTGTCACCCTTGACACTGAGGTGTCTTTACTGTTTTAATTTTGAGGGCAGATTATGGGAGAGAAGTGGGATATGCAGAGACACGAGGCATTAGGGAAGCTCAGATGCTGGTATGAAGTCGACAGTCTGAGACAGGATTCAAGCTCCTGTTGAATTTAAAGAGCTTCCCCTCTGAAGGTCTAGGGAAGGAGACCTGATTATTCCTTGCCATCACTGCAGGATGAGCCAAGTCCTCCACCCAGCTGTGCAGCATCCTGGTCAATGTGAAGTAGGTGTTGTCTTCTGAGCTGACCTGTATGTGATGTCTGTTAGTGCCGATGTTAGAGGACACAGCTGGAATTTTTAGCATAGGAGATCTGTAGTGTGGTAGCAACTTTTTGTTTATTATAGTGACCCTCACATGTGTTCTTCCAAAGGTTTAAGAAATAACTGGAAGTAAAATTTATCCCAAAATACATTTTAATTGGAGAGTATGAAAAAATTCTATGCCCAGTCAGTCAATTTGTTGTATTCACAATACTCTGGTCCTTATTCTGGCCTAGAAACACTGGTAGGAGTTTTTCCTGAAAATGTCCTCTGAGATCAGGGCTACAATCTACAGAACACTTTGGGTTAGAAATAAGCTGTATAAATTTAAAAATTCATGTGCTGCTTCCAACTCCCGCTTGCCTTCCTGGTGCTCCAGCAACATTCTTCTGATGTTGGAGAGAAGTGAAGACAGAGCAATTCCCCATGTCACATATGCGAGCCCTGATGGTGAGAGAACATGTCACCATAAAGTTCCATTGACACTTAGCAACCCCCCTGCCTCTCCCATATCAGGTCTGGTTCAGCTGACTGCCAATAGATTATATTTTTTATAATGAGGCATGATCTATCCCAAGTATTTAGCATAATGGAAGAACAATAAGGCATTCTGGAGCTGTCAGCATAAGATTTGGATGCTTTACATTATGTAAGTAAACAGTGCCTCATTATACCCAGGAGTTTGTGTGAAATCAGGAGGCAGGAATTGTATTATTGTGTCTCCAATGGTTGGTAATTATTTTAAACCATTGGAGTGAATAGATTGTGATTCATTTGTACCTCCCTTTTGTCTTCTGTTGAAGAAGACTTGAGAAACAGACTTGCTTGTAAGCACTGCTGTGTGCCTGGCACTGATAAATGTATCAGACTCCAGCATGACTTTATCTAGGAAACAGATTTTGATAGCTTCCCAGGATTTAGGTCATTGGATAATTCAGTGCAAACTGCAAATCTTAATGCTATTGACAGAAGACAGAGCAGAAATAGGCAGCACTTCCAATAAATCCCAGACCTGTAAGTAGCTCTCTTTTCACAGGTTCATGGTAAATGTCCTTGAAAACTATCCAGAAAAATGAACACCCTGGGTCTAGATTGACAGGCTGGCTTTTCAGATTCATTGCATCCCTGTTTGCCCCATAAGACTTGTTGTAAAAGATCTGCTTTATAATGGAATGTGAATCTGTGCAGAATGCAAACTTTTTAGGATGTACAAACTTTCTAGCTTGCAAAATAAGCCAGCCATGTCCATCTTCTTAATAATGACTTTTTGAGGCTTTCTTTTAGAGGCTGGTCATCTGCTTCATGCTAGGAATAAATCTGAAATTGTGTATGATTTCAAAGTTTATTTTTTTTAAAAATTCAGGACCAGTGTAGCCTGAAACACTCTATGACAATAGAGAAGTAACATATGTCACACCTAAAAGAGAGTGGAGACTGAGTGACAGACAGTGGTTGTGCTCAGATTGATCCAGATCTGGATTCTGACACGCTTTAGTTGACACTCATTTAATTCAGCTGCATAACATAGAGGGGAAAAAAGTCTTTGTCACCCTCAGCACCTCCTCCACCAGCTGTAAAAATTCCCACCACAGACATTACGTGTTTTGTCACTGGAACACATCCCTTGGGCTTTAGTGTCATTTTAATGAAAATCAAGAAAATGAATACCATCGTTTGACTTCTGCAGATGGGATTTAAGAGCTGTGGATTTGTGGAGCAAACGCTACTCATTATTCTCTTACCTTAGCAGAAGACTATACACATGAAGAAAAATGCTCTTGGTGTGCATTATCACTGGGGAAGTTAGTTTCAGAATTGGGCATGTGTTTCTTCTGAAATGAGTAAGTTTTGAGGTTCATTGAGGAAATGAGCATCTTGTAGTGATCTTTGCTTTTGCTTTGGCCTGGGTAGGTAGCTCAGCAAACCACCTTTGGTCTAAAGCTGCTGTGTATCTACCTGCAGTCTCCAGCAACCAGAAATACATCTGTTCCTGCTTCAAGGCTCTATACACCACCCACATGTGCCCTGCTGATGAATATGGATTCAATTGTTTTACATATTACTTCTCTGACTGCAATTTCTGGTCCTCCTCACAAAATGGTCCGTCTGTTTTGTTTGTGTTATCAATGGGAATGCTTTGAAAATTGCTCTGGTGCTGAGGAGAGCAGGAGGAAAACATTGCTTCACAGTGAGCGTTTTTGAATGAGTGTTTACACCCAGAGCAGCAAATTAATTTCCCCAAAGAACAGGTTGAGCTGATCAAACCCAAAAATGATCATTGATTTTGCACATATTTGAATACAAATAATTGAATTCCAAGAAGTCTGTTAAATGCAGCAGCTCATGGTCATTTCCATATTTCCTCAAGCACAACATAATTATTTTCTTGAACTCCATTTTCTGGATTTTGTTAAGCATGGAATGAGTTGTAGCATCCTTTTCTCTGGGATGCAGGCAGGTGCAGAGGCAGCTCAGTGACTGGGCAGAATCAGGGCACAGCTGGAGACCTGATGCTCCTGATCTTAGTTCACTGAGGTGCCAACCAGTGGAGGTGGAACCAGCAGCACATCATCCCTGTGTTTGCATTTTTCTGCAAAGCTTTTGATTCTCAGTTGAACTCCTCAGAGAATCCTTATGGAAAAGAGTTGAAAGCTGGAAAATATCTAGAAATTCTGCCAGACTTTTCTGTGTTCTCAGAAATTCATTATCATTTTTGAGAACTGACAATCAACAGCATTCACATACTTAGTTTTTAATGTATTTTTTTTTTCAGATGTGCCTCATCACAGCAGTGAGTTGAATTGCAGTTACCCAATACTTTACAGACTGGAGAATTATGATCCTTTTGCTAAGCCCAGGGAACTGAGAAACTCAGATTTCAGAACTGTTCTTCAGCCCTTTCAGGGCATATGGGACTGAAGTACCAGTCAGTGTCTAGGTCACCTCTCCTTCCTTTGTTAGTCCTTTGGTTACACACTTGATAATTGCTGCCCTTTTCCTTAAACTTGTTCTGAACCTCATCTGTAAGAGAGGATGTGTCATAAACAGCAAAATAGACTGGAAAATGCCAGTACATGACATAGATTACAAAAATCTGGATTTGTCCTCCCTAAAAATCAAAGTCATTTGATGTAATTCAGGCAAATAGGTCTAACAACTAGTATGGAAAGCCTTCCAAATTAGTTAGAGCTGAATCTAACAGATACAAAAGATTGTGCCAGTTGGGTGGTTTGCTCTGTACAGCTGTTATTTAGCCAGCAGGTCAAACAGGAGAGTGTTCCATATTCTAAGAATAACCTTTATAAAAATGTTAGATACTGAAAAAAAAAACCCCATTAATTTGACTATAGGGAGCTTTGCCAGTTGTTTCCACAAAGCCATGCATGAACAGAAGATTTTTGTATCTTTTTGAGTTAAAACAGATATGTACACCTGCTAAAAACCCTTGAAAAACAGCTTTGTGGGGACTCTGCAGGGACTGTTGATCTTCTGGCTGGACTTGGGTGGCAGCAGTGTCAGAGCAGCTGACTCGAGGGGGTGTCTGACCCACCTCTGTCCCTCGTGTGAGGCCACTCTCACCATGCTGTTGTAGGCAAACCAGTTGTCCCAGGGCAGATGATGCTTCAAGACTCAGTTCACATCCTCATTACTGGACTGTTGGGACTGGGAGCACTGGGGGAATGTCCTGGAACCCCAAGAGAGGGGGAGAGCTTTGAGTTACCCTGCAAGGTGCTCTGTGAGTAACAGTGATGGGTGGCAGAGGGGCTACAGTCAGAGCCACTGGGGCAGGCACAAGATGCACAAAAGAGAGGAAACTTCAAGGGATCCCTGAGACATAAAAAGGACACAAGGTTTAAAAATGGACCATGTCACAATGTGATAGTTTGCAAAGCGATGCTGGAACTTTTCATTTTACGTACTGTGTTTCCACCCTTTATGCAAACAATGATTTCCAAGGAGTTTGTAAGGACTGTCACTATCCTCTCTCCACAGGCAAATGTGGATCTAATTGCAATCAAATTAAAGTAGAAAAATGGACATTTTCAAAGCAAGCACTAAATTCTGATGTGACTAGTTCAAGTGTGACACCCAAATTCATATCTAGACTCTGAATTATAAGAAGCCTGATCACTGAAACTGCTCAGCAGGCAATCCCCAGGCAGCTTGCTTGCATTGAATTTTAATGGAGTAAAATCACTTAATTGGGCCTGTAAATATGAGTTTAGGTGAGTAAAGGCACACAAGTTTGAAAATGTTGTGCTTTGGCTTTTTGAACAGCATGGTCTAGTGGAAGGTGTCCCTGCCCATGGCAGGGGTTGGAATGAGATGATCTTTAGGGTCACTTCCAACCCACACCATTATAGGATCCTAAGATAGGGCTCTGTGTGAGTTGAGATGAGGTGGGAGAGCAGTGGAGGCAGAAAATGGGGTTACTTGGCAGAGAGCAGTGTTCAGGATACCAAAGACAATATTTGTGTAGATAATTATTTAGAATAAATAAGCCTCGTATGGAATCTGTTCACGCAGTTACAGAAAAACAGATTTTAATTTCTGAGCGTAGAGTTTAATGTGAACAGAATCTCTAACCAGAGAGTTGACACTGTTAACAAAGGTAATATTAGATTTGAATGAGAAACTTTGTATGGTTAATTAAAAATCAAAGCCACAGTTATAACAGAAGTAATTATCCAGGAGTATTAAATCAGTTGCAAGTCCAAGCCCATAAAAGAATTAATCAGGAATAATTTAATATTTGATATTGAGGGCTTATATTTTCCACTAATGCCAAAAATCCATTCCATTAAACAATACTATTCTTCGAGTCTGTCTACAAAATGAGTGCTTGAAAACAGGATAGTAGGGGAACAATTCAATTGGAAGAAATTTTCATTCTGCCTTTAAACTACAGTTACAGTAAACAGAGTACTGTTTCTATCCAGAGATCCCACTGGCTGATGCCAAAGGTTGTTCTTATCCATTTCTCCATGCAACCATGTCTGAGAGCAGAGGCCATAGGAATGATACAAGAGCAAGGTAAGCTGCCTTCAAGGTGTGTAGCTCAGCGTATTTGTGATCTAGGAGTGTGATCTAGTTCTTTTTTCCATTAATTTATTTAATTTCTCTTTAAATTGCAGTGGGGATCAATCCATGCAAACGTTCCTGTACATTATGTGGGAAAACATAATGACTCAAACTTTGCTTTGAGCCCTGCCATCTGATATTTTTCCCTTTTCACTTGTGACGGGAGACTCTAAATCTCTGGTCTTCGTTCCCTTTCACCAGACCACTGATCATCCAGTGGATCTCTCTTGTAGCCTCTCTCACTTGTCTTTCTTTTTTTCTTACATCACCTTTTTGCCCCTTTGGGGGGCCCTTCTTACTTGTCCTAGACGTGAACAGAGAATGACTAAAGGAGGTTAGAGAGGGAAAGCAAAAAGGATGATTTGCTTTTTCTGAAGAGGGAGTTGAAATGCTGAGGACACGGTGGGAAATTCCTGAAGTATAAAGCAGAAAAAAATTTAAAAAAGGCACTGAATGATGGGCAGATTGTGGTTACCATCTAACCACTTATAAATTACCAACTCAGTCCAAACTGGATCTCACTGAAATCAGTGTAAAGCATCACAGTAACTCCGATTCTTGGAAACAGGCTTTTGTTGAGCGAAACTGTCCTTTTGCAAAGGTAGGTCAGGGCTTTGTGCAGCTCTTGACTGCAGGGCCCCTAGCTTGTAGTAAATTTTGAACAAACAGGAAAGCCTAACCAAATAAAGGCAAGAGTCAGATTATCTCAGCCCAACGTGCCTGGCAGCACCTTGAAGAAGAACCAAGCTTTTATTGCTGTCATCTAAAGATTTCCTTCTTCTTTTTTAACCCAATAAATAAGCTTGTCACACACCAGTACCAAGCCCACTGCAACCATTTATCAAGTGGGCTCCTGCTGAGCAGATGTCTGGAGGCAGTTTGTATGGCTGGTAACAGGGTGATAAATGGTCACACCAGGTTCAGCCTCTGGAGGCAGTTATTTATCAGATCAAGTGCTTTATAAACTATCTATAAAAGGCTCCATGCCTTCCCCTTCCTTCCGAACTGTAAACTTTCCTCTGAACAAGTTATCTGGAAAAAACTCTCATTCCTCAGAATTAAAAAAAAAAAAAAAAAAAAAAGACCTTGTGGTCCTTTTAGTTGGATTTAGTTCATCTTGTGGACTGTCATATCTCACTACACAGGTGATCTCTTGGCCATAAGGTCTACTCTCATTAAAATCGGTGAGAAGTTTGCTGGTGAAGTCATCAGGTAGAGGATGAGTCCCAGTCCTTTCAGCATGTCTAACCTTGGAAACAGCCTCCTGTGTAGTCATCCAACACTACAAATGACACCCTTTATTGTCAGGGTGAGTTGGGCAGCCTAGACCTGTTCAGGTTCACTACTTCACAATCATTATAGAGCGCCTACTTCTTAACATAGTGCTTTGTTTATATGATCTTTCTTTTTAAATATTTAAAATCAGAAGAAACTGGAGGAAGAAACTCGTTAGTCTTGCATTGACATCAAAAGAATTAGTGGATGCCGATCTCTCTATACATGAGATTAGGAAAATACTTCAGATGTTCTGGGTACAAAATATGTAATTTGATGTCAAGTCCAGTTTTCTTTCCTTGAGGACACTGGACTGATAGGAACATAAATTCTCTACCAATCATTCCAGAAGGATTAGACGTAAAACAACAGTCACAGAACATACAGTGCAGTCTTAGAGGCATTGAATGTGCAGCATGCATGTTCCCCAGGATATTATTACAAGATTCTTCATGTCTTTTTTCTAATGGCTTCTTGGATTCCCTGCTTTCAACATGCCACAACCAGCTTGTCCAACCCCTCTTTTTCTCTGTTATTAATGTGTTTTTTTTCCCTATTGTAAAGCATTTCTGATCATTCTTCTGACTGTCGAACTGCATCTTAAGTTTATTGCTTTTCTGTGGTGCTGGTAGGGATTTTATTTCCCAATTGGTATTACTTTTTAACTACTCGTGTAAATCTGCATCAGTTCAGATTCATGCAGAAAAAAACAATTTGTCACAAATCTGTAAAGGCTAAATGATCAAAGCAGAGCTTGCGGGCTCGCTGCTTTCTTTCTCAGCTACTTGTAGACCTAAAAATATTTTATCTTCATTCAGATGCTTCCACTGCCCTGTGCTTTATAGCCTTTAGAGCAGGGGAGTCAAATGTATGGGTCACTTTCTTGGCATGTATGCAAGATCAGCAAAGTTGCACCCATTTATATCTCAACTGGCAGTAGTTGTCACTGGCTAATCACACAGAAAAAGCAGTGCCACTGAAATCCAGGCACAAAAAATACCTTTATGGGCGTGAGATTTGTAACTGGTAAGACTTTTAAAAACAAAATTTTGGTTGCTGTGTTTTATGAAAAAAACCAAACAAACACTAAAATAACAAAGTTTTCTTCCCAAGACCAAAGGCAAAGAGCTGAAGTTTTTGGCTCCACAAATGGCACTGCTGTAACCAAAGGTACACGAGGATAAATGGCACTTGCCTACTTTTGTGCCTAGAAATGTGGTCTTAATGCCCTTCTCAACACATGGGACACAGCAAATGACTGAGTTTACCCACAGTGGCAGGAGGGCACTGCAGGCAGGGACCTGCATCCTCATCCAGTCGCTGTCATGGATTTTTTTCTAAGGACATACTGTGACCCAAATTCTCTCCTGGGCATCGTGGTGTCCTCACGAAGGTCATGGTCACATGTCTCAGAGCAGACTTTGGCCCCATTTGCCATATGGGAGCTGGAACATCATATTTTTTCCTGCATGTCCCTTTTGTTTATTTTTGTGTTTCTGTTTAAAGCTCAAATGAGAAGCTAATTACGAGCCCAGCAGAGCCCTTGGCTGCAGGCTTCCCTGCTGCTCTGCCCTTAGTCTGCTCATGAATGAATTGTTGGGTTTGAGGCAGGTTTCCAAGGGCCCCTGTGATGGTCCCAATTTAGCTCAGGCTGCTTTTTGCTTGACATTTCTAAATATGAACGTGCTATGAAAACTACCAGGCCAGTCTGGAAGGAAATTTTGGAATAGGCTACTTAGTCACTTCTCTGCACAGTGACCTGCAGATCAGGAGTTCTCTTTTTCCTATAAACCTCTTTCTTCTCTTTAGAAATGCGAAAAACTAGCTTGGTCCTTGCTCTCTGCCACACGAGTTTGCATTAATTGCTACATTTGGGCAGATTTTGTCCTTGCAAATCTGATTTTTTTCTCATTGTCACCACATCATTTTCTCTCTGTCTTTCCCACCACACTTGGTAAATCACCTATGTTGCTATCGGGACTTTCCATGTGCGGCAAAGGAAACGTGATGGCAGAGCTCCAGGGATTGCTGCTGGCTTTGCCAGTGGCTCTCTGTGGAGGCTTGGGCAGCTCTCCTAACCTCACTGCTTCTCTGCTTTCCCCTCTGGACAACTGCAAGGGAGACAACAGAGCTTCTAAAATGATGTGAAAATCAAGTCAGAGTTGATACGTGTGTCAATAAATGGACTTGATCTTAGATGTCCTTTCTGACCTTTATGATTCTCTGTGCACCTTGATTTACCTGTTTTACTGCCGGGTCTTGCTTAAACTCACGGAGTTAAACCCAAGCTGGGAGATGTGGGAGGAGAAGAGCAAGCACATCTGTTGGTGATTTGCCACATGCTGTAATCACTATGGCAGAGCTGAATTTCAAAGAGGATTGTAAAGTAACTGGCTCTGCAGGTGCCCTGGGAGAAAGCCCTGTTGTGCTGGTGAAAGAGCTGCCTGGTAGACACAAAAAGCTTGGAAAATTGTAGGAGATGACAGAGCAGCTAGGAAGGATGGGGCAGAAACATCAGGACTTCGAGGTGAAACTGAGGCCACACCTCGAGTGTGTGTTCAGTTCTGACCCCTCAGTTCAGGAAAGATATTGAGGTGCTGGAGTGGGTGCAGAGAAGAGCAATGAGGTTGGTGAAAGGACTTGAGCACACGTCCTATGGGGAGAGGTTGAGGGAGCTGGGGGTGTTCAGTCTGGAGAAGAGAAGGCTTAGAGGTGACCTCATCACTCTCGGCAACTCTCTGAAGGGAGGTTGTAGCCAGGTGGGGGTTGGTCTCTTCTCCCAGGCAGCAGCAATAGGACAAGGGGGCATGGGCTGGAGCTCTACCAGGGGAAATTTAGGTTGGATATTAGAAAGAAATTCTTCCCAGGGAGAGAGATCAGGCATTGGAATGGCCTACCCAGAGAGGTGGTGGATTCACCATCCCTGGAGGTTTTCAAACTGAGATTGGACGTGGCACTCAGTGCCATCATCCAGTAAAGGGACTGGAGCTGGATCAAGGGTTGGACTCAATGATCTCGGAGGTCTTTTTTAGCCCAATCGATTCTGTGATTCTAATTGCACTGCGTGCCTGGGCTGTGGAGTTCCTCAAGCCCAAATGCCCAAGCAGGTGCCGTGTGTGGTGCTCGGCAGCGGGGCAGGGCGGCTCTCTGTGGATAGACAGATCTCTGTAACAAGGCAAGCTGCATCTGCGTCTCTGCCCGCAGCACTGGGCGGCAGAGAGGTCACCGAGGCAGGCTCAGGGTGATAGAGTGCTATGGAAATTCATTGAATGTTTCACAGCGGGACGTCAGAGTACAAACAAAACCGTGCAAAGCACTGGCAGACAGACCGCAGCAGATGTACCGTCACGTGTTGAAAGTTGTTACTGAAGTTGTTTTCAGGTGTGAGTTTGTTTGTTGGTGAAACAGTAGAAAAATCTAAATTTACTTGGAAAATAAAGCATTGAGTCTCCTTTTTTTGCTGGGGCTGTTTTGCATTTCCCAGTGGGCGCTGATGGGGCCTGATTCCCACCCAGTGCCAGTCTGGGGAAGCCTCTTCCCCAGTAACAGAAGGGCCCATCGTGTGGACCTCTGTGGTTCTCTGATATGTAGAATGTAGAAATACGTTCCCAAGGAAGTTAATGCAGCTGCTGTGGTCATTGACTCGTTGATGTGTTCTTAATCTATAGGATCAATAGTTCTGGTCTGTGCAGGAACAGGCTCCATCCCACGTGTGACTGTGTGGGAGGGAGAGCACAGACGATGGAGTGGGGGACAGGGAGGGCTCTGCCACACAGCAGCCTCGGTTTCCAGCTGTGCCCAGCACCCTTTGCAGCATTTGCTCCATGTACCACATTCCACAGACATCTGCAAAGTCCTGTATCCTTCAGCAAAGTGAAGGAGTACTTCTCCTGTGTGTTCTTCAGTCAGCAGTTAACTTTCCCTGGAGAAACTGAGTCCCTGTCCTTCCCCTTCCTCTGTTCTCTGCCTCGCAATCCTTCCCCGCTGCCAGTCTCCCACCCTTCCCAGCCTCAGCTCTCCCCCAGCTTGTCACTTGCTGGCTGTGACAGTGCAGAAACAACTCTCGTGGCCAGGGCAGATGGGGCAGGGACAGGCAGGGCTGCCTGGTGGCACAGAGCCCAGTGTGCCCCTGCCCTCACCCACCCCGGGGCAGAGCAGCAGAGCGTGCGGGCGGGGGAGCACGGAGCCCTCAGTGCTGTCTGGCCCTGGAAATCAGAGGATGACAAAATAAAACCTGTCAAATTTCTCTGCTTGGATATGTCTGCGTCCCAAGGGTTGCTCTGATCTGCTCCTTGCTGGCCAGGCCCCAAGGAGCCGTGTGGCAGACAGGGAGAGGGTTCCCCAGCACTGTCCTCTTGTATTCCCTTCACACCACGGAGCGCACGGGTTTAGCACAGGGTGAGGGATGGGAAGGATTCATGTGCACCTTAGAACAACAGCAGCGAGCTGCAAAAGAAAGAGACTTTTAAAAAACACATATTAAACAAGGCTAATGATGTGTTTGGGGGTTTTTAACCCTTCCCTCCATGAAAATGAAGCTGTTTCCCATAGCCTGACCCCCGTCCTGCTGGCTCTGCTGCACATCCCACCAAATATTTGCTCTGCTAAACTGCATTGCTAGAGCCTCGTTAGCGTATTTTCTTTGAAGTGATATCCTAGAGCTTTCATTTTGTTGCTGGAAATCCCTACATCCCATCCCACAGCCCACCCCTTACAGAGCTCCAAAACCCCCTGCAGGCTCCAAACCACCACATGAGGCTTCCAAACCGCAGGCCTGGGAATCAAAAGAGCCTTCCTGCTGGCACATGAATCTGGGAGCTGAGATACTGACCCCATGTGTGAAATTTTGATTGGGTTTAGCTAATTTTGCATGACATGTCTCTACCAGTCTCCCCAGTCTCATCAATTGAGTGGCATCAGACACAGTGTATTCGTGTACCTTAGGCCAGATCTCCCAGCTTTGCTCTTCTGAAAAGTCCCCTTTGACCATCAGACATGCCTTTCCCTCCTGAGATGATGTCTGAGGGTGCTGGTAGCTTTCCTAGGGAAAGCCAAGAAGAAATCCTCACCAAGTTTGTTTGTTTGTTTGCTTTTAACAGCAAACCTTGTTGATTATCTAGTCTGTCTAGAGGCCAAAATCAAGTACGCACATGCAGCTTCGTGGAGTTACAGTTTGGAACCTGTGAATTAGCAGTTTCTCTGAAGAGCCACAGCCTGACAATTCACAGGCTTCCTAGCTCTGACTTCGATAAACAGTGAACGTACACGACACCTTCCTGGGATCATGGCAGCTTACTTAACACTGCAGACCACCCAAACACCAAAGGACAGCTTGCCAGAAGCATGCTAACACCATTCCTAAATGTTAGACATCAGAGAGACTTTGTCTTTTTAAACCTGAGACAAATTAAATTTACATCACCTTTACAGCTAGAAGAAAGTGAATTCCCATGGGAGGACTTGACTCCTCTGCCATCTGAGTGTGAAGGAGATCCAGTATGGCTTGTGTAGCTTACTGGTAACGTTACAGGCTGTCCCATAGCTGTATAGTTCATTACCCTCTCTAGTTAGTTTGCCAGTGTGCTGCTTGCTCCCAGAAGTACAGAAAATACAGGCTAAAAGTGACTCCCTTCTGCTCTCTGAAGTCACTGTTAGAGACCTTAAATCCTCGGGTGCCTTTATCTCAGCAGCAGAGCTGTAACAGTGAGCACCGAGAAAGGAAGGGTGGTCCTTCACCCCTGTTCTTGCATTTGTTGGGTGTTTGTGTTTCCCCTTCAAAGAATCTGTTACCTGTTGTTAGCTGGTCCAGCAGTTTGACCTCGGGTCTGAACTTTGGGCTGGACACTACACAAAACAAAAGTCCCTGTTTTGAGCCATTCCATTTGAGAGACACGAGGCAGAGAAAGGTAAGGAAAAGGAACATAACAGGCAAAGGTGTTTATCTCTCCCTCGGAGTGACAATATTTACTTTCTAAGGTTTGTTTTCTTTCATCACTTAAAGACCTGGAATTGAATCCTGCAGTTGTAGGCATGTCCACAGCCCAGGATTGCCTGTTGTAACAACAAACACACGTGAAACAAGGGAATTTACCAGCCAGAACAGAAGCCTCACTTCACTGAGGCAGCTACAGTAGCACCTGCATTTTGCTTCTGAGGTGCATTTCTTTCCTTCTTGAGATTTTGACTGAAAATCATGGGCTGTGTAATGAGAGACCTCTCACTGCTGGTCATCTTCTAATGATTCCACTTTCCCTTTGCAACTCCTAACTCTTCTTTTGCTCCTTCTCTCCCTATTTACTACACACAGCACTGTCTTGTATATTTAGCTTTTCTTCCTCACCCCCTCCTCCAGCTTTAGCAGTGAAAGATTCTATCTATACAGAGATGAAAGTTCCCTAGTAAGAATATAAAATAGCTTAAAGGCTTTGCAAAAGTGAAGTCTCAGATTAAATATAATTAGGTATTTTTCCTGAATGTCTCGTGTGTGACAGTAGGAGGGGCAGACAGTCTGTCTGACTATCCCATGTTGCTTTTTCCTTCCAGCACAATCCAGCCACTGGCTGTCCTGTTTTTTAACAGGAAAATTGTGATTGCAGGGCTTTATATATATATGGAGCTTTGTTTCAGTGCTCATCCTTGCCAAATCTGCTCTCTCCATAAGCACTGATTCTGTCCCAGTGGAGGAGTGAGAGCGTGGCTGGAGGTGTCACCCCCCATTGCATGGAGTCTGAATTATTCAAGGAATCACAGACTGAAAAAGAAAGAATAAAAAATATATTCAAACATCGATTCTGCCACCCCCTTCTTTCTTAACAACAGCTTTGCACTCGCATTTTGCCATTAAAAAAAAAATAAATCCATTTTTCCCTCTCCAGCAGCTGTGTGGAAGACTAAGAGTCAGCAGGTAGATCTATCCAGAGAAACCTGCATTTGGGTTTCTCTGGATGCTCCTGTTTAACCCTGTGTCAGCACATCTGATTGTGGAGCTCTCTCACCTGAACGGAAGGGAAAAGGAACCTCATTAAGTAGCAAGTGCTTGAATTAAATGTGATTAATTTGCTTATATCCCAGTGACTTCAGATTGCATTCTGTGTGATGAAAGGTGAACACATTAAACCAAACAGTTAACCTTGAAGTTCATGTCAGTCCTTTCACATCTTTGCATTCAGGTTTCGCCTTGTTTTCTCATACTTGCAGTATTTAACTTGTACATATAACTCTTTTATTTGTATTAAAGGCCTCACAAATTATTTTGTGTGATTTCTGGCCACTGTGCCTTTATTCCTTTGGACACAGAAGAATTGCAGCTAATTTTTTTTTTTTCAGTGCATCCTAGAGAAACCTGGAAACCACAGGACAAATAAAGACATTAGAATTATATTTTATGTACTTCAAGCTGCTCGCAGGTTCAGAGCTGACATAACGTACCACAGGCGAGAGAATTTGCTTTGCAGCATTTTTGGTTTCTCTGCACCACCCTGTATCTAACCCCACCAGCTGCTGCTAAAACTTGTGCCTCAGCTGCCATAATCTTGTCATTAAAGGTGGATTTAAGTTTTAAGAACCAAGGAAGAAACCTTTTTGCTCGCAAGCAGAGGCTGGGAGATGACTCTGCATTTAAGGTGCAAGCTCAGCTTTACTCCAGCGTCCAGGGCTAATCCCGAATAGCCGAGGGGTGGGTGGTGCCCACCCACAGGGGCATCTCTGCTTTGTTGTTCAGCTGCTGCTTCCTGACTTTTCAAATCACTTCAATGTCGTCGTTTTTTTGTTTCCTCTCCTTGCAGTGGTGGCAGGAGGCAAAAAAGCTGAATTTGACCACATCCATGAGAATGTCAAGCATTTAGATTTTATTGGTTTAGAAGCTTACTAAATTTAAACAGAAGCATTAACATGGCCTTAGGCTCTCTTGACAGTTATAAACTCTTCCTTGGGGGGATTTCTGTAATGCTTTCTAATCAGCTTAAGGAGTTAATTAAACAGCTGTCACTTAGCTTCTTAATTCTAGACTTGATGCTAAATAAGATTTGAAATTAGTTATGCATGGCTGAAGAATGGATTCTCTGATATAAGCAAGATGGCTGCTAGCTGAAGAGGTGGAAAATCTAGGTCTTTTTTTTAAATAAATAGTGAAAAGATTCAAGGTGGAACCCTGGATTAATGTTCTACATGCTGATTAATATAAAAAATATTTAAAAAAAAAGAGGAAAATGGAGAATGTTAAGGAAAGTCAGATGGGACAGATTTTCAGGCAGCTATTTGTTCTCATTTGGTGGCACACTCTGGACTTGAGGAGATTTCAGGGATCATTTTATTCTCTTCCCTCTTGCAGTCTGTACATAGCTAACCCAAAAGCCAAAATAGGTTTGGGTAACAGAAAGGAACATGCTTGATTTTTGAAATTAGGTCTTCAGCCTGCAAAGATATAATCCACAATAATGTATCTGGTGATCTGCTGTACCCACAGGACATGTATCATAGTGTCCGGGGAGGCTTTTTAATGCCGTTTTTCCTTGTGTATTGTGGGAGGAGCAGCACTTCTCCTCCTGAAGGGAATGATGAAACCCCCTTGCAAGAGAGAAGCAACAAGATATTTTATTGATATAGAAGACAGTGAGTTAACCCAAGTCTAGTTGTAAATTTGACAGTGGTTTAACAAGATTCAGCAGCACTCAAGGTGCACTTGAGCATCGAAGACAGTCAGAACTTTCAGGGAGAACCTTCTGTTGAGTCATGAGGTTCAGAAAGGAGCCCCTTGTGTATTAAACTTCACAGGGCAGAGTTCAGGTGTAGCTGGATGCAGACTTAGCCCCACACTTGGGTAAAGGTTTATGTCTAAAGGGTTCTTTCTATATGTGCAATCGAATCCTCTATATCACTTAACTCAGGTTTCAGAGTTTCAGCACTTTTATTCCCAGTTCCCTTGCTGAGCATCTGACGTGATCAGGATTCTCTCATCCCCAAGGAGTAACCTTGAGAGGTTCCCTGCCCAAGGGTTGATCCAGGCAGTGCAGGAGAGCTCAGCAGGCCCTGGGCTGTTAATGGAGTGAGACAGTTGATTTACAGTCACTTTTGCATCCCAGCCCTCAGCTCTGTCCCCCAGAGTCCAACTTCAGCCAGATGCAGCCATCCCAACCACCGCTGGTGGCTGTTGCCTCAGAAGAATAGGGAGTTGCACACTGCCACCCTGGGCTGCAGCTCCAGCCAAGCTGTTTTGAGGAAACACATCTCCAGGGCTTTTTTTGGTGTTATTTTTGCAAACAAGCTGGTGCCTTGCTCTCTGCTGCTTGTAGCATTGTGGGGTTTGTGAGGGCGAACAGGGATTCGGTGTTAAACTGATGTGTTGACTCATGCTAAAATGCTTTTGGGAAAGAGTGCTGACAGTCAGTGGGGAAGTTTTCTTGCTCAGAAATGGGATGTGGGGCCTCGAGGCTAAGCATGAGTTAGTCGTGCTTTTATTTTTTTAAAATATATACTATAAATATTAGGAAATGCTGCATATACAGAGAGAACTAGGGAAAGAAACAGAAATTCCTTAAAATTTATGGAGATATTGTTAAAGTCCTTCTTTTCACCCCAGGAATTATGAGGCAAAAGATGTCTGCAGGGAAATTAAATTGCAGGGAAGCTACCAATTAAAATTGAAAAAACTAATAGGTATTCACTTCTGCATTTCTACTTAAATAGATGCTTACTGTGTACATCTTCTGAATATGTGTCTGCTGGAGGGCTTAATATGCTCAGTTATTTAATATGAATCTCTTCAGTAGGCAAAGAATGCTCACTCCAGAATCTTCTTTAAAGTATTACTGTTTATTTACGGTGGTAGCAATTTCAGAAGAAAGATTACCTGGTCCTCCATTTTTAATACATAAAGAAACACGTTTTCCTCTGATTATTATTTCATTTTATTATTTGAGGAGTTTGGTGTATGTGACTTATAGGGATATGCTGTGTAATACTTAGAGAAAGTTCAGCATCTTTTTAATAGCTGCTCAGGGAATCAACTTTTAGCAGAGAGACTATTTGGCTATAGCTTTGCAAAGGCATAACTATTCCTATCTTGCACTGCCCTGACATCTTATCTCCTATAATCTATGTTAGTTATGGATAAAGAACATAATATTTCTTCAGGAGATTCCTTAAGCAGCAAAAAGCAACAGTTTTAAATTAGTAACTATTTAGATTTATAGCTTTTACATGCTGGAACTCTCAACTATAAATCTCTATGTAGCTAAATAAGTATCATGTTCCTTTCCTCAAAATGAAATAATTTTCATATGCTTTCACCAGGGGAACGTTAAGCCCTTTCTGGCCATTAAACAAATGCCTGAAGGAGCATTTTAGTCTGCCCCTGCTGTGTAAGTTGGTGTAAATGGTTATTATGCCTCTCTGTTCAGGGGTGAGATGCAAACCAGGTGGCTGAAGAATTCATCCTCCGAGTCCATACATGTGGAGGGATGGAAATCTCTGCAAACAGCATACACAGCTCAGTTATTTCAGGGTAGATCAGCACAATTTCAGGCCAGTGCCAGCTTGTTTTGCTCATCTTTTACTTTTTAGAACTACTGGGTGGATTTGTTTTCCTGGAACTCAACAAGTCGTTGCTGACAGGAAGTCAGAGAATCACCACAACCATTTGTACCAACTCCAGGCACTACTTCTTGCCCCCCACCCCCCTCATTTCTTTGGGAGAGAAGGGACAAAGTTTGTTTTGGAGATTTTTATGGTACTTTTATTGCTAAGAATCAGCAATACTGTCACCTACTGCTCATTGTGCTGATACAGGCTATGCACAGTTCTGAAAACACTTTGTTTCTGAACACGGATCTAGAACATGAATACAGACAAAAACTACAAAACTTTGAATCCAGGATCTTTGATTTTGCATAGAAATTATGTATTTGCTTGCTTACCTTAGAATCAGATATGAATGTGCTCATCTTGTTGCTTTTAGGGGCTATCATTGAAGTTGCTGTGATTTTTTACAGATTTGGGTTAAATATAGACCTGCCAGACAGACAGAGAGCTCTAGGGCAGGACCCAAGGCCATGTTACTGAGCTGTGGAGCCAACTGAGCCTCTGGACATGCAGAAATTCCCTGTGGATTAGATGTACTATACCTTGCAAAAGGTACCAAGAAGAACAGGGCAGTGACAGTGGAACAGCTGATGAACTGCATATCCTGGGTTTAGGATGCATTCTGGATATCCAGAGCTAGCACTGGAAAAAGCAGACTCAAAAAGTAATTCATGAAGCTTTTGAGAATCATTCTCCTCTTACCAGGGGAAATTACATTTGCCTTTGGAAAGCAGAACTCGTTAATCACACTGTTTCAAAGGCTTGGTTATTGCTTTATAAAATAATTGCAAGGGTCATACTGTAATGGATCAGCTGGAGGAAGGCAGCCCTTCCTGCTTGGGGGAGCAGGTCTAGGTAGGTGGTGTGGCCTCAAAGGGTCCCCATGAAATGAGATTCATGCCCAAGTGTTTGCAGAAGCAGGACCTAACACCTGGATTCTGTAATTACAGGGGTGCTTCATGGCACTTGTTCTGTCAAGCTGCCCCCATTTGCAGCTCCGGAGCCTACAGGAGAGTTTGGGAAATGCTTCTAAATAACCTGCATGCAGTAATGTTGCTGCAGTTTTTGGGGGAAAAAAAATTCCAAGAACCTGGCAACTTAATTGCAAATTTGAGAACTCAGTTGTCTTAATAATATATCCTGTCCTGAGAACAAATGTGTGCTCAAGAGAGACGAGCAGATATGCTCACCTTTGTATGAATTATAATTTCAAAATATCTGAAGGGTTTTTTTGCTGAGGAAGGGAGAGGATTTTCTTCTCAGGTTCTCTTTTTGTGAAATCCTCTTTCTCCCTTCCCTAAAGATCATGGTGAGGATGGGGCAACTTGAGCAAAGCAGCTGTCAAGTGACCCAGGAGGGGTTTTTTTTATTTCTTTTAAATGTTGCTTTGTGCCTGAATAAAGTGTGTCTGTTTCTTTAAGTAGTAGGAAAAGGTCTTTTTGATCTGAGTCCTTTAGATGAGAGAAATCTCAGCTTCTCATTTTTAGCCCAAGAGGCAGTAGGAGCAATCCTCATCTTCTGGTAACTTGGTTCCAAGACAACTTTGTTGTCATCCACAAGTAAAATCAGGTCAGTCTCAGAGCTCATAGCATGAGCTATTTAGATAATGAGAGTGTAGCACTTGGGGGGCTTTGGAAGCCTTTATTGCACAAGAACCAGCTGAAATCAGGAGCTTCTTGTTCTATGGGATAGTCCATGGTTTGCAGGCACAGTTCTGAAAGGCTTAGACACTTTTCCAGGACGGAGGGGGATCTTGCAATTAGGGGTGGAAGGATTCAGGCAGCAATTTGTGCTCTGAGTATCTTGGCACAGATCAGTGATGTCTGTGGTGCCAGACTCAGGTGACACCCAGGTAACAGAGAGCACTGTTTATTCTCATGCTCTTCATATAATGAGAAGTCAGCATTTTTAAATTAGAAGTGATAAATCAAATGGAAGGAATGCATTTTCAATAATCATCACAACGCTGACCTACCACAGGCACAGGTCACTGCAGAGCTCATCATGTGTAAAAAGCCCAGGTTCTCCTCAGCATCCTTCTTCTATTTTTGGGGAGAGGATGGCTTTGCACAAGCCTCACTGAAAGGTAGAGAAAGAGTTGTGGGTAAGTGCTCACCCACTATAACCAAACAAGAGCCAGCATAAATTCTGGGAGACTCAAAGAGGGTCTGATTCCACACAGTCATTTACGCAGGACCTGAACTATGGCACTCAAATTAATTCCTTTGGAGGGAGAGCAAGGGAGAACCACATGTTGTCTGCCAGGAGACACAGTGTCACTGTTTGACAGGCTGTGGATTGTTAGCTTTGCCAGGATTGCATCCCTGAGGGCAGCCCACAGCCTGCCTCTGAGGCTGGAGTTGATTCCACAGGCATGGCCAGCCTGGGTGGCCAAGCAGAGGTGCAGTCAGAGACCCTGTGCAGGATGGAGTGGGCTGGAAGCTCAGGAAGTGTGAATACTGCAGACAATCTTCCCCACTGCAGGGGATTGTGGAAGGTCACCCAGGAGGCTGGGATCAAGGTGGGTCTGACTGTCCTCAGTCCAAACTTATTCCCTAACAGTGGCACCGTCGTTCTTTGGTTCCAAGGTTGACAGTATTTGTCCAGCAACGTCACAGAATTTCAGTATTTGTAGAAAACCTTTCAGAAAACAGTTTTCTGAGTAAACCAACAAGACTCCAGACATTATTGTTGTGTGATCAGCAGGATCATTCGTGAGCTCCTCAGGATGGAGATTTCACTCCTGCTAAATGCAAGGTGCCTCTTGTTTCTGAGGTGCAGAGTCGTTCCTTGGGTGTTAGGCTGATGAGCATTCATGAAATAGCAATTAGGGCATGACAAATAAGTTAACAGACCTGAAACAGAACTGGGAGTTTGGTTCCAGGATTGACAGGAGGAAGTTTGTCTTTCCTGCCTGCTGCACTTGGAGCAGTTCTTGGCATAGCCATTTGGAATTAAAGTAAAGCCGAATCGAGGTGGTACTAATGAATTCATAGCAAAATGTATCCATTACAGGGCCTTTTTTTCTCTCTCTCTCTTAGGAAGCAGAGATCCTGAACACAGCTATTCTCACTGGGAAAACAGTGGCTGTCCCTGTCAAAGTGATTTCTGTGGAAGATGACGGGACTGTGACTGACCTTCTGGAGTCTGTGGAGTGCAGATCATCAGATGAAGATGTCATTAAGGTAGGATCGTACTGCACCATTACACAAAGGCAGAGGCCCTGCAAAGCAGTGATGGTCTCTAATGGGACAAGTTCTTTCATCTTCCTAACTGTTCTGCTGCTGGACCAGAAAGGTTTATTATTGCTATTATTGTGGTATAGATTGGTTCAGTGAAGCAACAAACCAAACTCAAAATCAAACATTTCCCATTCTTCTTGTCAAATACTTGGAATTGTCTGTCACTTCCCACTTTTGAAGTATTTTCAGAGTTCACTGTACCTTTGCTCTTTCAATTAAATGGGCTGTGTAGGTTCAGGAATATTGTCAGCTGATATTCTGGAGAAGGAGGTAGTTCCCCTGAAGTTGGTTTGCCACATTGGAACAGGAGCTGTAGAAAGCTTGTGTCTCTCCTTGGTGTATTGCAAATTTACTTTGGATATTTTCTTCGGTCACAATTTCTACCAGGCAGCACGTTGGCTGTGAATCATGGAGTGGAAGCTGCTGGGTAAGACACTTGACCAGTTGATTGAGTCTGTACAACAGCTCTGCAGCCTGAACTTCCTGAAAAAAGAAATGCCAGGCAATAACGTGCTGCTGCTCTCAGTTGTGACTCAGTGTGTACTTTCCTGGTCAGGGAGGAGGTGAAGGTTTGCAGAAATGCCTCTTTTAGGTGCTGAAATCACAGGGTCAGAATGAGCCCTCAAGAAAACTGATGCTTCTTGAAGGCTTTCAGCTTGTACCAATATTACTCCTAAAAGCTTGTAAGAAGTCCTGCATATTTCCACTCTTCTTGGTTGATGGCTGACACTGCTGATGGAAGGACGGCAGTGGTGATGGTGGGAGATAAGGTGGACAGTGTGCCAGCATGGTGACAGAAAAGTTGGCTTGTCTTTTATCTTTTCCCAAACTCACCTGTGGCTATCACTTGAGAAGAGGAAACAAGAGATACACAGCTACAAATAAAAGTTAAAATTGAATTTTTTTTGAAAGATAACCAGCATGTCACAGAACAATTACAAATACTTCAGGCCACCCCTCCAGCTGCTGGAAATCACTGTTATCCCATTAACTTTTGTGAACTGCACCTTATTGAGGACTTGGCCTTTGTGAAATTTGCCTTAGCCTCGAGCTGACTGGATTGCTGAGCATCCTGCCTGTTACAGGTCATTTTAATTTGGATTCAAACTGCTCAGAGCAGTGTTTAGCTCCAAAGCCTCCCTGGGTCCTATTACTTCCAAAACACTCTTCCTGGTGGACATTTTTTGCCTTTCTAGGCACAGATGAGTGTAAGAACTTGGCTATTACTGTCATATGGGAAACTGTGGGGAGCTTGAGACATACCTACAAGTTTAATAGCTTCATGTCACAGAGGATGTGACAACTCAGAGGATAGTGACGAATAAAGCTGAGTAGAGGTGTAAATTCTTTCTTAAGCTATCTCTAAAGACTTCTTTTCCCCCAAAAAATGGCAGGTTTTACACTCATTGGACTTGTTTGAAGTAATTGCTTGATGATAATTTATTGTATACAAGGAATTTCAAAGTCCAAGCATTTTTTTATGTTTCCCTTTTAGAATCTACTCAGGGTTTTTATTTATTGCCACTGCGTTGTTATTTTCTGAGTAAATGTGTCTTCCTGGCTGTATTGACAGAAATCTTTTTCAGTTTTCTTGACTCTATAAAGCCCTTTTGAATCTAGTCAATCTGCAAATGTAGCAAACTGTTGGACTTAATCTAGATTTAAAAACAGAAAGAGGTGATTCAGGGCCCTCATGTTGTGGAAGTGAATGGACTAAGACCTCACTCACTAACTCATCTTCTATTTCTTCTTTTTTTTTTTTTTTTTTTTTGTGAACTGGAAATAAGGTTTTGAAAGCAAATACATCATTTGGAAGACATTTAAAAAATCAGTTTTGTTTTCTGAAGTTCTAATTTATCAGAGTTATTTGGCCTGTTCATTGGGTACTTGTGTAGTAGTTTTGTCTGATATAAATCTGCAGCAGTTTGTAGTGTGGACTGTGCTCAGTTCTAGCCCTGGCAAAGAGGTCACAGTGGTAAAGTCTGTGTCTGGCATTGCATGTAAAGACGTGAACTTGCCAATACAGGGTTTTGTGTCTGTCAAACCAGAGATCAGGACATCCTGAGCTCCTGCACACATCCCCCAGAGCTCACACCTCTGCAGTGGGAGGGCAGGTCCCAGCAGCATTAGAATGAGTTGCCAGTTTAAAGTGAGCCCTTAATTGAAAGGGTTGTCTCGGAGTTCCCACTTTACCTCCTCGGTTTCGGACCAAGCCTCATTCACAAGCATCTAATGAAGAGAAAGATACATAATTGCTGGCCAGCCTTCAGCAAGCAACTGTAATTAGAATTTCTGTTCTATGGGAATTAGAGTACTGAATATAAAATGGAAGAAAAATCTGCTTAAGATACCCATTGAAATATAAAGATTAAGATTGCATTTCTTTGGGTCTTTACTGTTGCTGTTTTTCAATGCATCTGTCAAGCAGCATCTAACAGATTGATTATGTCCTCGTGGCTTAGCTCTTACTCCTGGTTTTTTTGGTGTTGATTAATTACGAGGTTAAGCTCATTTTCCTTGCAGAATGAGGATACCTCATTCTTCTTTTCATTTCAGGGTCCACATTTATTGCTCTCTTCTTTCATCTAAGGCTTCAAAGAATTTTAAAGAACTGGACCAAATTCTGCACTGACTTACTTTGTGCCAAACTGCACCTACTTGAACTTGGTTGAGTAAGGCAGGACAGAATGTAGTCCATTGAAACAATATTTTTATTGCCAAATGATAATCTGAATTTATTTGATGCAGGGTGACAGAGTAGCCACACTAAAAAATAGAGGCATGTTATGGTCTCTGTTTTACAAATGACACAGGATAGTTAAACTGAGAATTTCAAAGTACTGTAAAGTTCTGACCCTTGCAGGTGATGTTAAAGCTCCTGCTGACCTCATGGGAGAGAGAGAGAGTGACGAGAAGACTTTTTTTGCGGAGTTGTTAACACAGGTCAAATTCTGAGGATTATTTAGATCAAGACTGAGTAGAGAGGAAAAATAAACATCTTCTAATATTTCATTTTGAAAAAGATGGTTTTATTTTTAAATGGTCTCTTTTTTATTTTGTTTTCCCCCAAGACTCAACAAAGCCCAAAAGGCTCCAATGCAACACTTCCCAGTGCTCTGAGTTTTCAATTTGATGAGTTAATTGAAAATCTGCATTGTTGTTTCCCTGAAAACATCTTTAGGTTGATTTTGTTTGATCAGTGAAATAAAAATTCCAGTATATTCTCAGCTCAGTCCAGAAGCCACTTGCCAAAAGTCACACAGTGAATGGTGCCAACCCTGGGAGCAGAAAACAGTCTCTCTGTCCCTTTTTTATATTGTGCCGCGTACTTTATAGAGAACTCCATTAAAAATCTGTGTGTCATCCAAATTTGTGTGGCTCTCCGATGAAATCCCTTCAGCTGATTTCCTACTGGAGCATCTTGTGCTCCAAGCTCTGAGGCAGAGGTGCCAAGAGGAGGCAGGGGTACCAACAGGGGGCAGGGTGAAAGGAGGGTGTCACTTCTGGCGTCCTTCGCACACCCTGGGAGTTACCCCAGAGCTGTGTCCCGTGTAGAGAAGCTGTGCAGGATTCTCCCTCGGAATTCCCATTTCCCAAAGCTCTGCTGTGACCAGTTGTGACTTTGGGGGGATGGTTGCCTGGTGTTTGTGCTTGTGCTCTGCAGGGTCTCCTCTCTCTGGCTTTGCGTGAGAAGAGGAGCAGGAGTGTTTCTCCCTCCTTGCTGTTTCCCGGGACTGCTCCAGCCACAGCTGCACCAGAGGGAGTCATTGCTGCTCGAGGGAAAGCTCTGCAATGTTCCCTTTGCAGTGGATTAAAGGGGGTAACAGCACACTTGGCAATTTGTAAAATATTACTGCAGACTGATAAATCTTTCACTAACACGGTTTTATCAGTGGCAAAAAAAATAACGTCTTTTTAATCAAGTGACAGACTTTACAAAACCTGCAGTGCCAGGGCCTTTAAAATAGCCTGAAGCAGACAGTGTTTTAAAGCATTAAACTTTTAACAGCTGTTCCTTTTCTTCCTCACACCGCTGCACTTGAGGGAGAAGTTGAATTCTTCTAAAGTCAGTGGAGTGACAAGGGAAAAAAAATGAAAGGGAGAAGATAATCGAGTCCAGGACTTTGTCTGCTCCGTAGTTTAGTGTTGGCAGTTCCAGTGCTGCAGATTTCACCCCTGTACTTCAGTGCCAGTCCATTTGATATTCCTTTTACAAAACATTCTTGGATGCACTGATTAAATGAATTTTCAATGCCAGCTTCCAGCTGGAAAGGAAAAGCCTCACAGCTGCAGGTCAAAGGCATGGGCTCCCAAATGGAGGCACTGCAAAGGTAGACAAACACTTAAAGAGTATGAAGAATCCTCCTTTCCAGCTGATCTCTCAGGTTTCAACTGATAATGGTAAAATAAATTTGTGCCTTGTGCATTTGGTGAAGATCGAGATCATCCCGTGCTTTTCCACAATATGATGTGATTTCTCTCCCCAGCAGATCTGCCTTATTTCATCCCCCCAAAAATTTGATCCATCTGGAGAAAAGCCTTAAGTCAGCAAATGTAAAATGTAAAAATGTATGTTTTCATTTTCTGCAATGTCTAAACATTTCATTTTGATAGGAAATGATGAAATCATGTCCTGTCATTTCACCACAGTTTCAGCATTCCTGACATTGGAATCTGTCTGAACTTTTCACCTCAGGATGAAGCAACTTTGGAGAAGAAAGCACTTTTTCTGCTCTCTTCTAGTAATCAGGAGACAGGGAAACTCACAAAAATGCACCACCAAAACTAAAAGTTGTAATAATAACTGCTGAGTTCAGTCCATGTGCTGTTGATGTTGGTTATTAAGGAACCAGGAACAATTTTCATCTGTCTCTGGGATGAGAAGGAGACATGGCAAAGATGAATTCTCAATGTAGAACTGATATAATAGCCTTGCATCTCCCAGGAATTGTCTGAAACTCACCTAAAGCCATTGAAGTTACTGGATTTGTCTCCTTCATATTCTGCCAATTCATCATTCTGACGTGAATCTTGCAAACTAACAAGGTTTCTGTGGCATTATCTGCCTTTTTGTAATCATCCATACTGAAAATCCCAGTGTGACTGCCACAGTCGCTGTTGACTGCACTTCCTTTATATTTATGGAAGGCTATAAGCTCGTAAGATACAAAGCTTGTCTGTAAAAGAAAAATTCCAAATAATTCCTGAATGGAGACTTCAAAATTCTACAGAAGATCCCCAGAAATCTGTCCCTTTGTGCTTCATGGGAAAGAATATCTGTTTCTTGTAGAGCCAGGGATGATAATCTCTTTTTGTGGGTATTTCTCTTCCTTTATTGAAGGAATATGTCTATATCCATAAAAAGAATGAGGCAAAAATCTAAAGAATATCTGAACAGTAATGCCAAAGGGACCTGTGTGGGCAAATTTAATCATTTGCTGAGCACAGAAGGGGCTGATGGATGTCCCTAAGGTGTTAAACAATTGCTGAGGTGCAGGTCTGTGACTGTTGAAAACTGCCACGGGGCTGCCATCCCTGTCTATGCTTCCCATGAGTGCAGCTGAGTGAAAATGAGTCAGTTTATTCTTTTTTTGTTGAATGAGCTGTGTGCCTGCCCAGCTCCATGACTGAGTCCTTTCCAGATGCTCACAGTGCTGGGCAAGGAGTGACACTGGAGTGGATTGAGTAGCTGAGGGCCAGAGGTGGCCAGGAGTGCTTCTTCCTGTTGTGTATTTGCTGAAGTGACCTGTGAAGTCATGGCTTGGCATTCCCATGCTGTCACATCCTTAGTCTGACACCATCCCTGCAAAAGCCTTATCCTGGCCCTGTACCTGTGAATCCCTCCAGTGGAGGTGCCCAGGAACTGTCATGAAGCTCTTCCAAGTGGCTCACTTGTTTCTGAGGGTCAGATTTGTGCAGTGGAATACACTTGGGTAGTAATGTTCAAATCCCCTTGTGTTTCCAAAGGCATTAGTGGTCTTAGAATTTTTAGCTGCTTTCCCAACCCACCTCATTGAATATTGAACCCCAGTATTGAGAGGTTCTCCAGGACCTCAGTGAGAAGAAGTGGTTGATCTCTAGAAAAAATATACTGAGGGAGCAAGGAACAGACAGTAAAGGGAAATTAGTTCTCTTCTTCCTTCCACTGGGCTAACCCAGCAGCGCAGTGCTGAAGCACATGATGTTATGCTGGTATAAATTATATAAATTGGGCTCAGGTCATCCAGTAACACCTGTCTCCAAAAGAAGAACTTGCATTAATCATTATGAATTGTGATTCTTTCTCTTAAAAAGTTCCCTTTAGCTTTAAAACTCTGTGTTCCTCAGTTCCGGTGACTGCCACTTTCTTTGAGAAGATGGGTTATTTATAGCTCTTTGTGCTTGCTCTGAGCCATCCTCTAGATCATGACACAAAACTCTGTGTTGCTTTGTTACCACACAGTAAAAAGTTGCCATGTGCAAGA
Source organism: Formicarius rufipectus (assembly GCA_013399695.1). Taxonomy (NCBI): domain Eukaryota; kingdom Metazoa; phylum Chordata; class Aves; order Passeriformes; family Formicariidae; genus Formicarius; species Formicarius rufipectus. The sequence goes on from VXAU01000197.1 coordinate 3,914,657, forward strand.
TAAATTACTGCCTTCTCAGCCCAATTTGGGATTTTTCTGGACATATCAGATACACCATAGCCACTACATGACTTTGCTCTTGCTTCTCATTTGCAGGCTCTCCAGGTATTACCTGTGGAAGGAGTCGGTCTTACTAAAATAAAAATGCATGTAACAAGGTATTTTCAACTGCTTTTAATATGCTTAAATCCTGTGAATGTATGAGGACTGTATCAGCATTAGCTGAGGATGAGGCTCATGATGTGGGATTAGTAGAGAAACTACTGATCAGGTGTGAGGTATCCTGAATATTACCTGTGGAATACTTGTAGGACTCTTGGAGTTCTGAGAGGCGACTGACTGCACCCCACGGAGTGATGCACAGGACAAGAGCAATGGCAGCAACAACAACTGCCTGCAAAACTCCCATTCTCTGCTCCCTGGAACTGCTGGAGAGAGGGAGGAGTGGGAGGAGAGGGGTGTTCTTGGGACTGATTTATTTATTACTTTTTAGTTTTATTACCTTTAGTTTTAGTTCTTCCCTTGTTAGTAACAAATTTAACTACTTAGCTACTCTGAGTTTGTTTTGCCATTATCTCTCAGCTGTTTTTTGCCTTTTCTCCCTTTTCCTTTCCCTCTGGGAAAGTGGGGGGCCTGGAGGTTTGGGTGGACACCGGGTGAAAACCACCATGTTGTCTTATTGTCATCTTATTGTCGTCATCTTCCCCACGGACACGCCCTTGTCGTGGGGGAGAAGCTTGTGTGCCCTTATGAGGTTGTGAGCTATGCTGGTGGTGGTTTATGCCTCCGGTAGGGTCTCCCATGCTGGTCAGGTCTCAACTGAAGGGTCAAAGTGTGTCCTCGGGCAGGATGGGCTCGTCAGCCACCCAGCAACCATCCTAGGAGAAGGACAACTCTAACTCCACACCCGGGCAGATGGAGCTCGCTCAGCCCTGTAAGGCCATCCATCTAAGAGAAGGATACTCTACCTAAACCTACATCCTGAGCACCTCGCTATCACTGTTCAAGCTTGCTAGGTCCTGGCAGATGAACCTCAGGAGTAAAGGGTGGGGCCAGTTCTGTGGTTCACACTGTGCCTCACCTAAAAAATCCACTGCACAGGCTTGAGGGACTCACCCACTCCACGTGGGCAGAGCCCTCCCAAATCTTCGTTCGCAAAGTCTAGCCATGATGATGATGACAAATATGAAGGAAAGGAAGAGCCTATGTGTGTTAGGAAGGCTGAGGTCAAAAGGACATAGTGAGTCTGAATTTTTAATGATGACCTGTTCTCTCTTTGTTGGTAATGAAGAAAGGAAGCACATTCTAATGGTTAAACATGGGATGGGATTTTAGGCCTTACAGATTCTAATAAGGGCTCAGTCTGCATGTGACAATTTCCATTTCTTCCTGAATGAGATAACAATTAGAGAACTCATTGGATGGTTTTTCAGCTGCTGCACTGCAATGTGCTGGTGACAGTGTGGGCTCTGACATGTGCTTTCAGCTGTGACATTAGTGTGCTGTTGTGATCCCTGGCATGTATTTTATTTGATCTGTCTCAGCACAGACCCATACAAAAGATGTACAGTGGTTCTGAATTACCCTGACAGATAAAGAGCATTAATACCAAATCCCTGAGATCTTTACATAAAATGTACTATATAAGCATCATTATTATGACTGTTAATAACATACATAACCCTAACTAGGACAGAGCACAGAGTCTTTAGGAAGCACTGCTGTTAAATTTAACTTAATCACAGCCCGTACAAAATACTATCATGATAAAATATTAGTGACTGAGTAAGGAAGGATTTAGAAATATTTTCAGACTTCTTATGTATCAGAGTCTGCGCAGGTTGGCTGACTGAAGATTTCTTTTATTCACTGTCTGGACCATTTTTCATGCATTTCTAGGACCTTTTTTGAGGCAAGCATGTAACCCTCTTTGCCTGAAGCTTAAAGGGTAAGGACTTTGTACACCAGGCCACAAGCTAAGTCAATTGACACAGGTGAGGTAAGATTCAGACCTTTGTGGCTGATCCACTGAAATAGAGTACTTTTCAAAATTATGTTTCTATTCTGGTTTGGGCAGATAATCATGTTCAGTATTTACCAGACCAAGAATTAATTAATAAGCAGTGAAGAAATGTAGACACAGGTCTAGAGGGTGAACAGTTCCCTTTGGTAGCTTCATCTCTCCCTCCTGCAGTTCTTCTCCAGTTGCCATCCAGCTGTTCCACACTGTTGCTGCTGCTTTTGCTCTTGTTCTGTGCCTGCTGTGTCTTTTCTCTCTGTTTCTGCCCTTACTCACCCTCTGGATTGCCAGTTGTTAGCCTTCTTCTATCAGTCCCATTGCTAAGCTTTTCTGAAAGCTTTTGAGACAATAAAATACACAGTGGCATCCTAATGGCCCAGGAGCAGCATTGGCTGCATGTCTGGATCCTGCAGTTTCTTATTTAGGATTTGTAGAAGTTCTCAGCTTTGATTTGTGCAGATAGGTAAGCTCAGGCAGACCAAACGTGTCCCATGAAAGACCAATTCATTCTTTTCCAGAGATCCTTTTGGTGTGGCATAATTTTTCAAATTGCTATCCTTAAATAGCTCAGAATGAGTATGTTTTGAGACAGATTTTTTTTTTTGCGTTGTTTGATTTTATTGTGAGCAGTGTCGTCCAGGCTTGTGCTCTCAGCTCTTCCCCCATGTTCCATGATGACCCTTTAACTTCTCTTTGCAGTTACTTAAAAAAAAAATGCTGTAGTGCTTCTGAAGGATCTCAAGAGCATAAGAGGTAAACCAGCCAAGCATGTCTGAAAAGTGCTTGAGATGTCAGACTATGAGGAGTTATCTGAGTCCAGTTTATTAGCAAAAGTGATTATCTATAATAGTTCTCATGCTTTACACATGTGACAGGTCTGTTGCCTTTCCTTGGTGTTGTATTTGTTTGTAGGACACAGTAGTGCAGTTGTTTTTCCCACATCAGCTACCCGTGGAAATGGTGAACAACTTCCCTGTTTCAGCCTCAGTTTGCAGCACCATCTTGTTTAAGTGGTTATTGGATGATAAGCCTGATTTCTGAATATATTTAGGCATTGAAATCCAATTAATTTAATTGCAAATTAGAAACCTAAGCACCCACAAAAAGTGGCTTTAATGGCTCTTCAGTTTTAGTTAAAAGTGTAACTGTGTATTTAGAGCAGGTGGGTATTACAGAAAGCTGATATTTTCTCCCAACTTATATAATCTCTTCCATATAATAACTATTAAAAATAATGTGATTATTTGCAAGCAGGTAATTATTTTGCAGCTGTAAACAGTTTTTGTTTGAGTAAATTGAGGGCATCTCCTTTAGACTTCAGGATCTGAGTGCCTTCAGCAATTTCTTGTAGTGTTTGTGAGCATGTGAAAAGCTGTTGTAGTGTTTGAAATTTTGTGCAGACCTGGAGCTGATACCAAAGTGAAATCTGTGAATATGACGTTCCATTACATGCTCCATTTCATTCTACTGAAAGCCAGAGAGGGAGATGTGAAACTTCAGTAATGAAGGAAAGTATCATTTGCCCTGGTGACGAGGCATCTAAAGGCACAATGGATGCTACTAAACTACATTTTATGCATTGTCTGTGAGCATTATATTAATTGCACTTGACTGCCACTAAATAAAAAAATCAGGGCTGGTCTCACATACCCAAACACAATTTCTGTTAATGATGGGGTCTCATTTCTGCCACTGAAAATCCAGGGTTAACCCAGTGTAGTTAATGGGATTGCTCTGCACTTTATTTGATGAAGAGAAGAGCAAGCCTGTTCCTTATTGGGACGTTGTGTCTAAGCACAGCTCTCACTGTCACTGGATGGTTTATTTTGGCATCAGCTCCCTGCTGAAAGCAAACATCAGCCAGAGCCAATTTCAGTTGTTTCAGTGCCATCGCCATAAGTCAGCCCGTGTTTCCTTGAAAGTTCTTCACACATTTTGATGACGCTGAGCTGAGTTTCAAGCTTGTAACAAATCTTGAAAGCCACTGTTTCCCTGGGGCTGAGAATTTCCTCACAAGGATTTCACACAGGCCTGCAGACAGGATAAGGAACAGCCCCTCTGGCAGTACAGTTGTATGTACTATGCTAATTTTTGAAGACACCTTGACAAGTAGTTTTCCAAATTCTGCCCTTTGTTCCCAGGTTAAAGAATGTGTGTGTCTAATCTCATCTTGACTCTCCCTTCTCTAAGTAGATTCAGCTGGATGGCATTCAATGATACTCATTTCTTTGGAGCTCAGGCTGCCAGGAAAGCTGTATGGAAGTGAGATTAACCTCATCCTGTACTTTGGTACCCAGCTCTGACAGTTATCATCTGCTCTCCAGCAAGGCTAATTACTGAGAGGAGTTTTCTTCACGGGCTGGTTGGCTGGTTGTTTTGTTGTTGTTGGGGCTCTGAGAAAACTGAGTGGATAAAATGAGACATTAAATGTCATAAAGTGTCCTTGACACAGGAAAACTGCAGAAAAGAAATTACTAGGGAACATGAATGACTGTGATGATCCCAGAATCACATTAGTTGGGTGCAGATGTCCTCAACTCCACAGCTCAGGGAACAGTGAGGAAATGATCTGTTATAGTGCTGGTGGAAAGGGGATCCCCAGTGGAAGGGTCTTGGTTGGTCTCCTTCCCACTTAGTCATCAGCAAAAGATGAGTTACCTGCTGTACACCCTGTCAAGGGTGAAATGATCAGCTGTTTACAAACTTTAAAGAGATATGTTTAACCATGTGCTTTTGCCAGAGGTTGGTATAATATGTCAAGACACTGTTAATCCTTTCTTTAGCCATAAACTGCCCCTTATTTTACAGTGATTTCCCCAGGTTTGGTAAGATTTAGCTTTGTCTGGTCTGTCAGACTCTATTTGTTTTGTTTAGTGAAAGGATCCAATGAAGGATTAGAGAAACAACTTGATTGTAAGGCAGAGGTTTTCAATGTGCTTTAAGGTCACTGAGCTCATGTAGTCTAATGGGAGTTGAGCACTCAGCTCCAGGTTTCATTGCATAATGTAATTCAAGAGATCAGTTTAAGTGCATGATCTGAACCATCCCTGGCAAGGTCTGGCAGTAAGCAGGTGATGTTCACCAACCCCAAAGCAGAAAAAGTCTCATCCCCCAGCCAACTGCAGTGAGTATGGAAAATTCAGCTGAATCCTCAGACTTACTGCTCAGCTATCATTGCAGTTTCCTTCAGCAGAGGTTTCAGATGCAAAGTTCTCTGCTCAGTCCCACCTGGGATCTGCAGTGCACAGGCTGGAATTGAGAAAGACCATCTATGTCTTCTGGAACTCAGTCCCTGTGCAGGTCAGTTTGCTGCTGGCAGATTTCATGGGTGTTTCAGGGCTGCCCTAAGTTTTAATGAGTTTTAATCATATAATTACAATGAGACCACTCAGACTCCAGGCTTTTCTGGAATTTGGAATGTTTTCTCTTCCTGAGATCATCCTCAAATTGGCTTTTTCGTTAGGAGCTGACACTGCAGTGACCAGTCCAGTTATCTCTAAGTGGAAAAGCATCATATGTTGTTTTTTTTTCCTTCTTCACAGCAGGACAGGAATGCAGGAGGCCAGAGAAGGAGGGACTAAGACTAACCAGAGCATATCTCTGAGATGTAACTCTGAGACAGTCCCTGCTTAGTGAAGAAAGAAAATAAGGAAAAAACTCGCTGAAAACAATCTGATTGTGCCTGCAAGGGTATCATTGTAAAACAGAGGCAAACTGCTGAGGGTGATTTTCTTACCAAGATATAAACCACTGTAAAATGAATGCTGGCTTCCTGGGGAACAGGGCAGCATCGTGATCTCCCACTGTCTAATTGTCTGTTCCACTAAAACTTACCTATCTAGCCTGGGGCTTCTGGGGGTTTGCATCAAGTCTTTGCTTTCATTTGTTAGAGGAATATTTTGCCCTTTCACGTGCAGTGTTGCCTGAAATACAGGAAAGAGCAGTTTCTAATTAAACTCCTGCCTAAATCCATTATAGCTTCTGAAGACACGGAGACAGGGAGATAAAAGAACTGTAATGATCCCAATATGTAAATAGAGATGTAAAAGTTTGTTTGGAGGAATGAAGGTTAGAGGGCAGATAGGAAACCAAACATAAAGCCTCTTGGTAGAAATTGAATCACTGTATTAGTTATCATGGATTTTTGTAAAAATAATAATGCACATTCAGGTTTCAGTTTGTAAATGTGAAGTGACAGCCTATGAGTTAGCCACTGAAATGATATTATAGACCCAAAAAAGAGTAGTAGAGGAAATTGAGAAAGCAGAAGAGAGAGTTGTAATGCAATTGGACATCGGTATAAATACAAATCATGAAAGGGAGATTGATTTGATGAAAGATATGAAAGTCAGAAACTCGAGGTGCTAAAAAGATCATCTGCTCATCTGATAAAGAATGCCTGAGGCTGCACAACTTTTAGCTGAAACAGCCAGATTTGCTTAAGGTAGATGAACTTTAAAGTTGTATGAGGAATAATAGCATAATGCAAGGAAAACTTGCTTCTGCAGTACGCACTTATGTGTTAAGAAGTTGTGCAAGAGAGAAAAAAGCTTGCATGGATCCATCCATTGGAAAATTACCTTTGCTCATAAATTTGGCCAGAAGATATACAAGAAGTTATGGGAATAAGGAATTGCTGTAATCCAAAGACCCTATATAGTGACATTTCCATTGTAGCCAGCTATGAGGATTTGGGAGAAAGCACTCTTGGTGAAATGAGTCGTTCAGGCTATTTCTGGGAGTGGTTTTTTGTGCATAAAAAGCAGGTAGGACAGATACAGGTGCCATGTGAGTGGAGTCTCCATCTAAGTGTCTGCTAATGTGGAAGGATTTGCTTTGGCTTGTGAAAGCCTTTCAGAATTCATACCTATCCATCTCTGACTGCAAAGAAATGGAAATCTCCCTTGTCTGCATATGTGTGAGGAAGGCTCACAAATCCAGATGAAACTGTGCTGAGATCCCCTGTCAGTGTCTGAGGCTGATAGAACAACTCTTTTTTAGTTTGGAAACCAAAAAGTTTTAAGTGCAGCTCCGTTCCCAGCAGTCCTGAAGGTATGAATAACTCCACACTGAGATTTGCAGCAGTCATAGGTTTGAAGCATCACATCTTCATTTCCCTTATCCCTCTGTTGTGTGGAGTCCTGCTTTTTAAACAAATTACAAGGAAAGGATTAGAAACCCTCTTCTTCACTGTTGTAACTCAGCCCAATGAAATATTCTGATCCATACACAGAGATTGGGTGAGACACAGCAGAGAAGAGCCCAGGGAGGAACCCTACACATCCTGTAATCAGCTTTTCTCTTCTTGTAACATGATTTTGCATGGTGGGATCACCTCTGCTTCTGGAAAAAAGAAAACTCTGAATAATCTTAGTGAGTCCCTCAGCATCATCCTGAGGCAGACAACGCTTCTTCACCCGAGGGGGAGTTTCATAGCTCACCTAAAAAGCTCACAAGTAATTCTTGGAGAAGTTTGGAAAGGTTTGTGGGGCTCACTGAATTCCACACCAGGCAAAGGGCTTCCTCCTACTCAGCTTTACTCTGCCTGGGAATGGAGAGTGACAGTCATCAGAGACATGACACTTCTTTCAGAGAAGGTCTTGAAGCTGAGCACGTCTCAGTGATGGCACAGGTGTTTGTGAACATCTGGGCTTGCAGGTTGAGCTCAGTATCATTCCAGTAATATTCAACCCTTGTCCTAAGTTGCTGACCCAGCCCACTGTGAGTGTGAAGGATAAAACCAGAGTGAGCTCCTGCCAGCTCGCTGTGCCAGGAGCTTGGATTAATTATGCACATTTTTTCAGGGAATTTTGCGTAAAGTTGAGCTGTCCAGTTTATTCATGTTGTCTGGAAACCAAGAGGAGAGGGTGCAGCTGCCCAGCTGCTGCAGGTGCCTGCAAGGTAGGCCAGGAAAGGCTTATGCAGGGACTTGTGGATTAGCATAAGTGAAGCACTAAAGGCTGAGTATGTCTGGCACAGCCCTCGCACTAAATACATGAGTATTGCTGAGTTTTGGCCATGAGGTCTTTATAAAAGAGCAGGTGTGTCTGTGAAATGCCAGAGATGTGACAGGTTGCACTGGCGTGTCACTTGGGTACCCTGTAAAGGAGAGGAACACTCCTGTACCTGCCTGACTCCTGAATGAGCAATTCCTGGAGAGCCTGGCTATAAAAACTGCTCCACTCGTCTTCCTGTAAATTTCTTAGGCTCTGTTTCTTCACAGCTGACTGGTACAGTTGTCCCATTAAGTGTCCAGAATTTGTCATAAGCTCTAAATTGGAGTCTGATGGAAGAGATCCAGACCCACTCCTGCCCTTTTCTGTGGCTTCTGTACCCTGGTGCCTCCACATGAAATACAACTTCATCAGGGCTTCTCGATCAGCTGTGAGACTTTGTTGTTAACATCATCAATTCCCACACACTGAGAACACTCAAGATGTGTCAATACAACAGTGTAGTTTGCTTTCAGATGGAGTCTCTTTCATAATCAGGCTATTCTTTCTTCTTGGTTTTTTGAAGATAGTTCAGATACCAACCTTCAGGACTCACCTCAGTTTCACAGTAAATAGATACATGGTTTGAGTGCTTGTCAGGATGGAAAGAGTGTGAAAGCATTTGGAAGATCAAAGCAGCACGACTCCCATCAGAGTCAATAGGGAACAAGCAGCTAAAATCTTACAAAATGCTTTCAGATTATCCTGCACCTTCGATTCCCTATCCCTGCTGAAACCAGGAATGTTTTATTGAATGTGTTCCTCTTGTCATTTCTTTGATAATGAAAGGAAGTTTGGAGGAACTGAGGGCTCAGGTTGGCAGCAGGGTTGGCCTTGCAGGCCAGATGACACCTGACTGCCCTTCCATGTCACTCCATTAGCTGCTTAGGGCTGTCAGGTCGAGAGCTGAGGCGCAGTTTGGCTTTCTCTTTGGTTATGGGGAAAAAAGACAGTGTTGGTTCTAATCTTATACTGACCCTGAGTGTATTTTAAGAACAGTGTTCATTTTGCTATTAGACCCAAGCATATCAGAGCCCAAATCCTATATATCTGGTCTGCTGCCTTCTGCACTGTGAGAGCTTTAGGCACAGAGAGACGTTTGTTACTGTCTCTTTTAGGACATTTATCTGACAAAAGCACCTGCACCTCCCAACAGCGCCGAGTCTCAGTGCCCAGGAACTGCAGTTCCCCAGCAGAGACTGTCCTGTGACAGCCTAAACAGCCATGAATAAAACATTAATGAATGGACAGAAAGAGCAGAAAAAACACCATTTATGGGGTCAAATGGCAGAGATGAAATGGAACCTGCAGCTCTTCAGTCCTCACCTGGACTTCTATCCCTTCCACAAGTGTGGGGTTTGTTTAATAATTTTTTCTAGGTGATGTCTCTGAGAGGAAAAGTTTCTGGCCTGGCTTTCCTATTTATGCTAAATGTAGCTATTTTCATTGTTTGGTTGATTATTCTCAAACGTCAGAGTAATGAGACTTGATTTCTCATCCCAGACAGCATTTGCAGGTAGCATTCCCCAGCACTCTGTGACCAAAGGAAAGCTTTGTAAACAGTTAATTCCTTTATTCACACAATAGGGATAATAACATCTATACTACATAAATACATATTTATATGAAAAAAAATGCATGCTGAGACACACATTTATGTCACAAACATTAAGACTTCACTATGATGTGCTTTACAAAGTGTTGTCAGAAGGGGTTTTTTTGCAAAAGGCTCAAATGCTGTTAGAGAATAGAGTAGTTCAAACATAAAATGTTCATCATCACCACCATGGTTGTTATTATTTTACTTGACTGTGCAAAGAAAGAGACACAGAAATGAAACAGTATTGATCCACAGTCATTTCACCAGTCCTAAAACAGGCTTTTGTTTAGCTGTCTAAGGAAAACAGGATGCCTTTGCTTCCATCTTTTTCAATATGTTTTTTTCCTTGAGTCTTCTTGATTTAATGAATTGTGATCAATTTTCAGGGCAATGGCTTGTCTTGCACATCTGAATGCTTCACAGAGTGACGTAAATTATCACCACTAATGCTAGAAATACAGGTGAGAATAATATATTTAGCATTTTATCACATCTAATGAGGAAAGAAGAAACCTTGAAATAACATTTATTTTGTGCAAACTTATTTAATTGCATTCCAGCAACATCAATTATGCTGCTAGACTTTAGTTCCCTCCAGGTCCTCAGAAAGGGGGCTGAGCACTGCAGTCTGCTTTGATCTCCTGTCTGCAGGTCCAGAGGAGCTGTAAGGGGTGGCTGTCACCTGGCAGTGTTGTCCTCCCTGTCAGCATGCAAAACATATTTTCCAGTACAACAGGACCTGCTTTGGCGTCTCTGATCAATATTGAATTTGAGGAACAAAGATGAAATGCTTGTTTTTACCCCTTTTTACCCCAACCCCCCCCCCCCCCAATTTGTTGTAGGTAATGTGCATGGACTACAGACAGGAAAAGCTGTGTGCCACATGTCTCAATATCTGGCTTAAAAATCGCTGACATTTTCAAAGTGAGATGAAAGGAACAATATTTCCAGCTATGGAAAACATTCCTGAAAGCCATTTGTCTAAGCAGATCTTAAATACCAGCTGCAGTTGGTAATTACCATCTTGCAGTCCTCATTGATCCCCAGAGTTTGGAGGGTTTCTAGGCAGATCCTCACTAGTTCAAATCCTTTTCTTCACTGATGTCACCAGGCCAATCTTTCCCCATCCTGCACTTAATTGTTTTTATCCAGCTTTATACTTTACTCTTACGTTTCTTGAATCTCATCTATTTATTTCAGACTATTTGCTACACTATCAAGATCATTTTGAATGCTAATCTTGTTCTCCAGAGAACTTACAACCCCTCCCAGCTTGGCATCATCTGCAAATTTAATGAAATTAATTAAATGAAAATTAAATGAAAGACTCCCATTGACTTCAAGGGGCACTGGAGTGAACCCAAACTGTCTTACATCTTTCAGAAGAAGTTCAAGTGAAATACACTTATTGCTTCACAGGCCATTTCTGTAAGGGAAGAAGACAGATGCATGGTGAATAATTCAGGGTCCTCATTGCTGACTGAGAGAGATTTAACTAATTTGTCAAAATAATGACCTCTGTTTATGGTGGGGAGTGAGTGGTTTTGGATTATTTCTGTCCCCAGAGGGATGCTGGAGGAGCCTGGGTTCAGCTCAGCCCCACCACGAGGGGCTTGTTTAGAGGTGGAAGATGAAAGGTAAGCAGCAGTAGCAGAAGTGTTTGGAGATGGTGGGAGGCATTTTGGGATGATGATGATGAGAGTTTCCTCTGAGCCTGATGGAGGCAGTGCTGCTACCGAGGCTGTGGAATATTTGGGAGCTGTGCTGATAGCAGTCAAACTGCAGAGAGCAGTTTGTTAAAAACAGGTGTATGAGGCAGGGACCCCCATTCTGCTGCCACTCACACAGGGATGGCCACAGCCTGACCCCCATGTGCCAGAGCCCACAGCCATGCCCTGCTCTGCAGTCCAGAGGGGGTTTTGATCTCCAGCAGTCCAGGAACAGGCAACTGAGGGAGAGAGGAGGTTGTGTTGCTGGGTCAGGTGAGGACAGAAATCCCCTCATTGCCCAGCAGCTCTGCCCACACCTCCAGTGAGAAAAGATGCTCTCTTTCCCATTCCAATAGAAACTTTGTAGTCACTTTTACACCAAGTGTTGTTTGGAAAACATTCTCTGGCATTCCAGCCTGTCTGTGTTGGCTGGTGCCAGCTTTCATCTGCCACTTGTGTATCGTGGCTGCTGCTCTGCTGTTGGAGCACAGTCCTGCTTCTATTTGCTTCTCTGCAAGTGATTTTTGGCGTGAAAAGGCAGGGGTTTCTTGGAGAAATTTGTCATGCTTTGCTGTTGCATTATTTTTCTCCTGTCACTTCAAAGTGTTGGCCAACTTTCCAGAGCTTGCCATGCATTCATGAGTAGATGTATATTGTAGCAGACTTCTCCTTTTTCTTCGAAGTGGTCAGGTTGGATATCTGAATACTTGCCAGAGGAGTAGAACTAGACTTTTCCTGGGCAAACTCTTTATCAGAAGGAGAACCGGATTCTTCAAGCTCTTTGAAGTCATCTTATTACCAAGATGGAAATCTCCTTGTCCTTGTAGCACTGAAGTCTGTCATTACTAAACATATTTCATCTCCTCCTCCCTGTGCTGAAGTGACTGAAATGCAGTGCCCTTGCTCAGGATGGTGTCTGAGTGACACAAGTGATTTCAGAAGCATTTGGTCATTGTTCTGTTCAGTACCAGCTGGGACATGGCTTAGCTCAAGTTGTTGCCTGCAGATCTGGGCTTGGGCGACACTGAAGTCCGAGAGCCCTGAAGAGTTCAAACTCTCTTCCTTTCATCTTGGCATTCTCTTCTCACTGCTGGGTCTTATCAGTCACTTCTGCTGTGTAACTCTTACCTCCTTTAAGTCTGTGGAGATCTGGCCTCATGCTTGGCTTGGGTCAGATCAGTTCTCAGTGGTGTCCCTAATTAAAATGTCTGTATAACCCATTACTATTTGGAAGGAAATTAGACGAGCAGGACAATTCTTATTTGAGGAAAGAAGTTCTGGCCATTTAGGGTGGGATCAAAGCTCACCAGAATCAAAGAAGAGTCACCCTTGATTGATGGAAAATGGCTCTACCAAAGACTGGATCCTTGAGCATGCAATGCAGTTTGTTGCTGGAGGGCTAGAGACATGTGGGGGGTGTGTGTCATGCCATGATCTGTGGCACAGAGATGTCCAAGCCAGTGAGTCTACCCAGTGCTGTACTCTCCAGAGGGGGATATGGACCTAAATTATGAGGGCACAGCATCACACATATGCAACTCTATTGCTTTTACTGCTCAGCTAGTTTCAAATGTTGTAAGTCTCTCCCAGCTTGAGGACTGGTGTGCCCACAGCCAGCCCAGGTGCACCTTGCATGTGTGTTTGGGAAGAGGAGCCAGCGTAGCCAGGTCTTGCCAGTTCCATGAGACTGCCTTCCCTCCTCTCTGGCTGTTTTTGCCAAGGCCACAGGCCAAACTTTGTCATCTGTTTGCAAAGGTGAAAGTGTCATTTCTGAGTCTTTGGGAGCCACCTGTTGCTGCAGCATGAGCTGCATAATTAGAACTGACAATCCCTGTCTAGAGATTTCTTGGAAGCTGGAAAAACGAGAATGTTGTCAAAAAAATAGCAATGCTTCTAAGTCTGCAATGCAGTGATGAAGATGAAAGATGAGCGGATCCAAGGAGGCAGAGAATATATCAGCCCAGTGCCTTTTTCTAACTAGTTTAGAAGTCCAAAACAGTCTCTGAGAATTTACATTTCTCTTGTAGCCTTAAAAAAAATGTATTTTAAGATGGTTTCTCTATTTCTTTCACTTTACTGGACCAAACCAGCAGCAGGTTTCATAGCAGTCATGCTTAAAACTGCAATAAGGGTGGTAATTTCTTTTTGCATCCATTGATGCAGAAGAATTTTTGTATTTTATTTGAGTGTTATCAGTTCTCCATAAAATTACAAAAATCCTTTAAAAAAGGATTTTTTTTTCTAACAGAGAAGGAATACATTTAAGTGGAGGCAGTGTTGAGTCATACCATGTTCTCACTTCTGAGTAACAAATGCAGAATCTCAGATTGCAGTATAAATTTTTGGTAGGTGGACAGTGACTTTCAGTGGCTTTCAGTGCTCACATTCCATGTGCAGCAATTGCCATCTTGGCTGACACTCTGGGACTTGAGCTGGGGATCTCCTGAGCTGGGAGCTCAGTCTGGAGCAGGGTTGCTGCAGCACCTCCTGCCTGCTTCACTCCTGCCACCCACGCCCTCAGAACCAGCATCCACCGAACAGGAGTTGAATTTGCTGGGGAGCAAGATACCAAAAGTGAGCTGGTGAGGATCAATTAGAAATGGCTGGAAGGGCATCTTGGGGTAATGAAGGGGAAAAACAGGCATTCTTCAGAAAGAGAGGTTTGTTAACATAAGTGTGTTTTGTGTGACGGCAGTGCCGAAGGAGAAAACTGCACAGAGCCAACAGAAACACTTCACTGTGCAAGCATGGCAGAGATTCACAGTGCCAGTGTCACGTCTGCCTGTGTGGCTGTGCTGTTAAAAAAGATTAAAGGTCCCACGGCTCCGGGAGCCATGAGAAGCCGTGAGGGTGGCAGCAGGGGACTGCTCCTCACTGGCACTGGGAGTGCTCCTTCGCCAGCCCTTTTGCATTTGGAGAGATTCAGCATCTCCTAAAGGTCATCAGCTGCCCTGGGACTGTATAGGAGCTGCAGGAAGCTCTTTGCCTTCCTGTACGTTCGGTCACATCGGTGTTGCAGGCGGCTGTGCCCGTTTTCCTGAGGGTGGGGGTCACACACACTATGAGCAGCCTGTGGAGTGGGCTGTTTCAGGCTGTGCATCTCCATTACCTTCCTCTCCTCCGTGTTGCTTCACTGACTGGATGTGACAAATCTGGCAGACTGACCATCCCCTTTCCAGCCTGGTTTCAGTCTTTAGTCCATCCGGTTTGTCACGTTTTTCATCAGCTCTGCTTCACTTGGACATCAGGTATTTATTACCCAGAGACAAGCAAGCAGCCTGTGTCTTTTCTTTTCAGCAGTGTGAAGCAAAGTTATTCTATTGCCATTACTCCTCTCTAAGATTTACTGGAAGGAGGGAAGAAATGCCACTCTCAGTTTAGTGATGAAAAGCTTGGGGTGCTGGACTTGTTTATCATTCTTTTCCCACTTTCCGTGGATGACTGCAGTGATACAGAGTGCTTGCGGTTTTCAGATCCAGAGGGAAATAGGAAGATGTAACTTAATTAACAGAGGCAGGAAAGTGTTGTCACATTGATTACAAACAATTGTGGCTTCTGAAATCTAAAGCGCGAGGTGGGCTGAGTCCAGAGGGTTTCTGTCTAGTCATGAGGCAGGGCTTGCCTGTCTGATGCTTTCCTGCATGACAGGGCTGCCATCCTCGTGTCCTGCCGATTTAGAGGAGCAGACACCAAAGCCATCTCGTGCTTTTGCTCATCCCATGCTGGCAGCTTCACTGCTCGCTGAATATCAAGAGCAGCAGGTGGGCAGGAAGTCGCCACCTGCCTTTTCCAGCTGGAAAGCAGGAATTGCAGCTCAGCCAACAGCAAATGAGGGGTGGCCGTGGCAGCAAAAGGAGCGGAGAACAGCGGGAGTGGACGGAGCCATTGGAATTCTCTTGGCGTTGTCTGCTTGCCGGGGCCACACCCTGCGCCGCAATCCCCGGAGCTGTTCGCTGACCTCGGTGCGGCTGCTGCAGCTGCAGGTGAGGCAGCGAAGGGCTGACCTCTCCATGCAGATAAATTCTAAGCAACAGAAAGATGTCGTTGTGTAACCCCAGCACCTGAGCTCTTTCTTGTTTCTTGCAGATTAAGCTTTGCAAAATCCCTGTAAAACAAGGGGATAGCATCCTCATTTTACGAATACATCAAAGGGAGATTAAAGCCTGGATTCTTAAAGAGATTTAACCACCAACCTCGAGTTCAGTGGGAGTTAACACTTCAGTATCCTTGAGAGTATTGATCTTCATAAATTGCACACAGCCATCTAATAAATGTATGATGGAGTTGGGAATTGATCCCAGGTTTTTGGAAAGGTTGTTTGGCGCCTTTACTTTCCTTCCTGCAAGTGAGACTAGCACTATTCCTTGCACCAAAGGTACCATGGACTTCATGATTGGGTTTTAATTGAAGAGAGTTTCATTGTGATGGTCTTGTTTTGATTTGTGGCCCAAGTTGATTAAGGCTTATTGGGGAGAATTTGGCAGAGTTTATTCAGTCAGAATTTGTAGCTCTGTAAAGCAGCTTCATGAAATTATGTTAATTTCCCTGGATTTCATCTCTGACAGAAAAAAAAAAAAAAGGAAGAAAAGGATGCTAGCAGGTTTCTGTTTTGTCAAGGGAAACAACTTGTTTTGACATTTCCAAAATGAAATGTTTTGATTTTTCATTTTAAATTTACTTTTTCCTTGATGTCATGGTATTTTTACATAATTTTAATCATTTGAAATGGAAATGAAACTGAATTTCGTGACCCAAAAAATGAAGGCAGATGTAGGTGTCTTGAAAGCCCTGCTGAAATGCAGCGTTCATCCTCCAGGCATCTCGACTGCCAGTCCCGTGGGAGAGGGGACACCATCCTGCCCAGGTGGCACCTGGCTGTGCTGACCTCAGTGGCTGAGTGGGGACAAGGGCTTTACAAACTGAAGGCAGCCCTTGGGCAGGACCTCCGTCTCACGTGGGAGTGTGTACAGGGGCTTAGCAATGACTGCATGGAAGCTGCTCTTCTCTCACGACATCCCTGAAAAAAATTATATAAATCCTGTGCCAATCTGCATCCAGATAAAATTGACTGTTCGTAGTAGTGGGTAAGGATGCAAAAGGAACACGGAAGGGAAAAATCCGCTGAAATTTTTAACCACCAAATCTTGATTTAAAAAAGAAAAACCCTAAAGGTGATTCCTGAGGAGAGACTGTTAATGAGAGGATTTTTCAGTTCGTAACACCAACACACTGCAAACGTTGTGTCAGATCCTTAAGGTTCACAAAGGAACTATTAAACTTCCTGCTAGACTTGGATGCTTGCCCAGAATTGTACGTCCTTTTGAAACATCCCGTTGCGTTGTTCACTCGGGGTGTACTTGGCTGAGGATAATATATTGATGTTTACCACAGAGCTGCAGAACAAACTAAAAAAATTTCTTAGAAATTAATTGGTATCAGAGTTCTCCTAATCAATATGCTCTCTGATACGCTTCAGGTGGATTAGTGCAGTGAAAACATTTTTCATTTGCACAGGTCTCTGTTAATATCTGTTTATTGCAGTGCTCGGTGACACTTTCACCATGATCCTGTGGAAAGCCTGGCAGGAAACAAGCTCTGAAGACCCTTAGAAACTAAAGGAGATGTTTGTCATGGGGTGAAAAAGCAGATAGAGTTGTGGATTGCCATATTCTTAGGTGTCATTCTGCAATAGGAAAACCACTTCAGACAAGTGTGGACATTTTGAAGGTGTGGACCTTCAAAATTCAGAGCACCTTCTGTGTTTTCTGAATCTGCAGGGTCCAGGTGTGTCACTTGACATCTGCTGTAAAAGTGGCACAACCTTTCTGCACAGAGCAGAGAGCCAGCTATAAAAGAGTGTCAAGGTACAAGTCTTGAGAACAGCCTGTCATTTCATAGGGCCATAGAATGGTTTGGGTTGGAAGGGACCTTAAAGATCATCAAGTTCCACCCCCCTGCCATGGGCAGGGACATCTTTCACTAGACCAGATTGCTCCAAGCCCCATCCAACCTGGCCTTGAACAGTTCCAGGGAAGAGGCAGCCACAACTTCTCTGGGCAACTTGTTTCAGAACCTCATCACAAGAAAGAATTTATTCCTAATAATCTAGTTTAATCATACCCTCCTTCAGTTTGAAGCCGTTCCCCCTTGTCCTATCATTTCCCAACTTTGAAAGGGTATTTTCAGATTTTGGCAGGTACTTCAACCCTCACATTTAAAATTCAAAATGCTTAAGATTAAGAAGATCTTATGTGGTGTAAATCCCCCCCTCCCATATGGGGAAAGCTGTCAAGGTGATGCTGGATTTAAAATCTGTCTGGAATCATATCACTAGGGTTCAGGCCAGGTCATTCTTTCAGCAGCTGTGGAACAGCCCAGCTTGGGATGTTTATCCCGCTGAACCTGCAAGTCCCTGTGTAGGGACTTGCCAAGGAACCAAGGAACAGGAAGAGCATCCCTAAACTTGATGTGACACCATTTGCATTTACTGTTTCTTTATGAGGAAAAATATAAGAGTCTTTCTTTCCTCTGCAACACAGGAGGTGCTGTAATTATCCCTCAAGAGCAGCTGTTCAGTGGTTGTTCCTAATTCCAGCAGCATCCAGGGTGGTTAACAGATCTGCTGCTGCCGTGGGATCTGAGGTCGGTGATTCCTTCACTTCAGAATCCTCACAGAATCCCAGACTAGAACAGGTCCCTTCTCGAGACACACAGTGGGCTTAGGGCTGGTGTACCCCCTGTTCTGCAGCCTCCTTGTAGTTATTTGTCTCTGCCTTGCATAATTTCAGGCTGGATTCAGTTATCCCAGAGACGAATCTCGCTCCAACACCTCGGGTTAAGCGCGGGTGATTAAAGGTGACTCCACCTCCCCCGAGTCATTTCTAAGTGACTTATAGAGCTAATAATGGCCTCATCCTTTTGTACCTTGGTACACAGCTTGTGTTCTGGAGTCTTTTATAGCTCAAATGAGCTGCTTTTGCTTATTTATTTCCCTCCTCATTCATTTTTAATGGTTAGAAGAGACTCCCCCATTCTTCTTCTGACAGCAGTGATTTAGGCAGGACTCATTATCATAACTTACGTTACTAAATATCCCCATTTATGCCGGTAGACCAAGGAAAATGTGTGCAGTGCTAAATCAGAAGAGATCCCATGAGCTTGCCAAGGTGGCAGGGCTGTGTTTGAAGTGTATATTATATACAGAGAGTGCTTGTATGGGGGGCAGGATCTTTTACAGGAACATGGATGGGGGACAGAGTCAGAGAGTGTTTCTGAAATACAGATTTTATGTGCGAATATCAGAGACTTACTTTCCTAATTGGCCACCCTTGAAATGTCTAGACCTGAACTGCTCAAGATACATCTTATTTCCAAAGACTTATTAGCTGTGACTTCGTAAGAGTTCCAACAGAATTACTGTAGCAGAAAAGCAGTTTCCTATGGGGGTTTTACTGTTGTCCCATGGGAATTTAATAATGATAATGAGATGGGGAAAGACTCTTACAGCTATTTCCAGGAGCTAGTGAAATGCAGGGTACCTCTTCTGGGAGTTATGATGTACATTCCCCTTTCCCTCCCTTCCATTATATCTTTGGATTCTATTCAGCTCAAAGCTAACACAGAGTTTATGGGACCAAAGGAATATTCAGTCTCACAAATTCATATCTCCCGTAGACAGTCCCTGCAAAAGGATAATGGGAAAAGCAGTAAAATCCTTTCAGGAATAGATGGGAATGGTCTTCACTGGAGAACTGGATGCAGGTGATTGATGTGATAGGGATTGTGTGTGATTTGTGAGGGGCCTTCCTGCTGCGTTCCATGTTTTTCCCAGACTGGCTGAAGTCCTGCTACTAAAAGGCTTCCAAAAGTTTAGTGTTTTCTTTCACTCTGAAATAAAAGAAGAGAAATTAATAAAAACTAATTTCTCTTGCTTGTGATAACACCTTAAGGGCATACAGAAGGTGAGGAGTTTTAAAGGTCAGAGATTGCTCCTTTTCAAACAGCACAAGAAGGCTTTTAAAGTAACCATTAAAAAAAGGTGACTCAGACAACCAATGCTCCCTCCTTTTTTGATTAAAATTTGTTTGCAAGGAAGCAGCTCTGTGTTAAACAGAGCATCCTGTTAAACAGGGCTGCTGTGTTAACAGCAGCATCCCCTGCACAGTTGCAAGGCTACCAGCTGAGTTTTGAGTTCAGTGTTGGGGTACCAAATGTACAGAGCTGCACATGTTCCTGGGGACTGTGTATTTACAGCGAGGACTGATGGCAGGGAGCAGCAGTGATTTAACTCTATTCCCTTTTCTGACAATAGGACTGGGGGTTTGAATCCAGTGCAATGCAGAGCACATCTGAAATATCCCACGCTGCACATTTAATGGCACTGATGACTGAACTCGACATCCAGCTTGCCAGAAGCTGCTTGTTTGGTACAGACATGGTGCACTTGGAAATGTCATTCCTGATTCTGTGCTGTGCTGGCAGTAAGGGGCAGATCTGTGCCCTCGGTGCCCTGGTGCACAGTGATTAGATGTGTGTGTGTGACTCAGAGGAAGCTGTCTTAGCTGTTCGCTGATGTCAAGAAAAGGAAGTGGACCTGCAGGAACCAAAAGAAACCCAAAGCACTTTTATAACCTACTAAGTTCATGCCCCCAAAAAAGTCATTCAAACCTCAGTTCCCTCAAGAGATAAAAGTACACTGTACTGAGAGGATTTCTGGAGTATCTTGTGAACACTAAGTACAGCCTCCCTTAATTAATGGAAGTCAGCTCAGTGTAGTTGTGTGAAAAGCTCCAGTGACACAAAGCCCAGAAAGGCTTTAGCAAGAGAACACAGCACCAGAAGGGTTTAATGGCATTATAATGTCCTCGAATTCCAGTGGCCACAACGCAGAGATGTGTTCCAGCAGTACATTAGCAGTGGGGAAAAAAAAAAAATCTACTCTTTCTCTCAAGCCCGTGTCACCTTTACTGCACGCTGGAGTTGCTACCCTTGAGATGTTGAAACTCAAAGGCAGGAGGGAGGGAAAAGAAGAGATGGGTCGGAGTCCCTGGATTTTGGAAAGAGAACCAACTGTGCTTCTCCACAAATCACTGCTTTGGGTGTCCCCACAGATCACCGTGTTGGGTCTCCCCACAGATCACCACCTTGCTCCAGCTCCTTTGTGTCTCCTATTGCATTTTAAAACAGACTGGTGGAATCTCCCTGTTTCGTGACCAAGCTGTTGCCTGCCCGGGGTCCCCCCAGCCGTGCCCTGCCAGGGAGCTGTTTCTGTTCGAGCACAGCCCCTCTGCTGCTCGCACGCCGGGGGGATGCTCCGGGGGGATTCTCCGCGGGGATGCTCTGGGGAGATGCTCCACGGGGATGCTCCAAGGGGATGCTCCGCGGGGATGCTCTGGGGGGATGCCTCGCGGGGATGCTCCGCGGCTCCCTCGCGCGTTCGGTGCGCTGGAGGCAGAGCCATCTCTGCCGTGAGAGGCGAGGCGTGCCAAGAACTGTGGGGCGGGTGGTTAAAGGCGAGTGGTTAAAGACTGTCCCTACGAATTAACGCCGAGGAAAAGGAGCTCCTTGATGGACCAGCGCAGATCGGAACGGGGCCGCGCGGGCTCGGAAGGGGCAGTGGCAGCCGGAGCCTCTCTGTGCCGTTCCCATCAAGGCGAGCCGAGCGAGGGGACACGCGGTGGCCGCTCCGCCGTGGGGACAGCACAGCTGTCGAGCCGCCTGACGGGCCTCCCCTCGTGTGCCTGTTTGTCCTGCAGAGGCTCAGCCGAGCCCCATCAAACTCGTTTCGCAAGATACTCGCTCTTTTCCAACAAACAGCTCAGAAAATACAGTCTCAGAAGAGAAGGAGCTCGATTTTTCTTCTTTGCCTGCGTCTTTGTAGTCCTTCGCTTGTGCTGGAAGATGAATGGTTCGGATGTGCCTGCAGCAACACGGGCATGGCTAATCTGCCTGTCTATTGATGACCTGTTTCTGAATGTGCTGGGCTGATTTATGAAAATGTACTGTACTCTGCCCCATGGTTTGATGTTGCTCTGTTAGGACTGCATGCAAACTGCAGCAGAACAGTGATGCTTATTCATTCAAACAGTGAAGGGCTGGCTGGGAACTGAATGAGCTCATAGTTGCTGTCAACTTCACTTAGAGCAAGGGAAACAGGCACAAGTGGGTATCCCAAGCATAGTAATTTTTTTCCTGATCATCAGTTTGTTTTACAAATAATAATCTTGATAGCAGAAGGTTATGGTATTTATTTAATCATACATGTAGTAGGTTTTTAAGGATGAATTCTTTTTTTAACTCGCTTTCTGCAGTAAACCCTGGTAGAGTTGGAATTGAGGTCTGTTTGCCTGCCAAATTTTCTTTCTCTTGTTATTGCTTGAGCATTAGTGCATTTAAAATCAGAGAGTCTGAGTCTCATCTCTTGCTATCATAATTCAGCAGTTATCTCCATGGCTGGAGAGAGCCTCAGTTGTGTTCAAGCCCCTGTGTGTTGAACTGCTTTTCACATGTTAACAGACTAATAAAAACAGCAACAAAATCCCACCTGTGCTGTCTTACGTGTGCTTCAAAAGCCACTGTTCAGGCAGTGTAGCCTTACCCTGGTGGGAGGATGTTTGGAGGTCCCCTGCCAGCAGCCCTGTTGAAGTGCTGAACAGGGGACATGCAGGGGACATGCAGGGGAGGTCTGCTGGGGAGCAGGGCTCCAGCACCTCCACACAGTGGTTTGGACTCATCCCTCGACTCTGATTTGCAGCACTGAATTTTACCTGTTGCCTTCAATCGCTGGAAAGTGTTTTCAGTCCTGGGTCTGAACAACCCATGGGGATGTTTAATTGCCTAATGTGTTAATTAGGTGAGATTCATGAATGTAGGTGTTGGTAGCAGGAACCAGAGGTGGTGAGGAAGTCACACAAAGCTGTTACCCATGTGCCACTCAAAAAAATCTTTGTCTTCAGCCCATTCTCTTGTGCCTGAGGTCCAACCTGCAGAGCACAAGGGCAAGGGCAGGACCTCTGGGCTGTCATCTCCTGAGGTGAGTGTGACCTTGGGGCCACTCTGTCTTCAGCTTTATCTGTTGCTTTTCCAGTGGAAATCAGCATTTTGAGGCTCTGCCCAGTTTCTCTTCTCACTAGTGTCTCAGGGGAAAGAGGAAAGGCAGAAAGCAGCAGACAAAGCTGATTAGCACATAGGAGGGTTGTCTGGTGTGAGAACAGCACTTAAAGTACAAAAAGGCAACAGGGATGAGCACAGTGCCAGCAAGGAGCAGATGATTTCCACTTACAGAAGCAAGGTGGGAGAAGGAGCAGATGTACCAGGCACTGCCTGAAGGTCTTCTCACTTCCTGCCTGTCGGACAGGCTATTAGACATTGCAGGTAGGAAGTATGATGTAGTTCTTGCCCTGAAAATATCACACTCACATTATCATGCCTTCTGAAAGGATGCAAGAATAATGTCTGCTCTTCTGCTGCTGCCCAGACATGCTGCTCCCAGAAGGGCAATGTGCTTTTGCCTCCAGCCTTCCCTATAGCCGTTTCTACAGGCTCATGTGAAGCTTCTCCCTGAGTTTTGCCAAGTCTCATCTCCCTCAGCTCAGGCCAGTTTGGATCAGCACTGTGATGAAGTGGATGTAACACCAGTGCCAGAGGCCCCAGCCAGAGCTGGGATGTGTCTGTGCTCAGCTCCTGCTGTGAGGTCCTTTCCTGGTGTTTTGTACCCCCACGTTTGGAGGGTTTTTTTGACAGCAACTACCTCGTCTTGCTGTGCAGCACAGTGAAGTTGGATCCTGACAGGAGCTGTTAACAGCTGGTGTAAAACAGGCTAACATGAGACTATCCCAAAAAACATAAATGTGCCTGTAAACAAACTCTGTACCTTCCTGCTGAAACCAACAGAAACTGTAACATTTTGACCTTAAAACAGACAAGGGAGACATTGCAAGAGCCACGATAACCTTTTCTGGTACATTACCTAGACTCGGACAAGCAGGGATGGAAATGGATTTGCTGTGGATCTGTCTGTGAGGGGGTTGTTGTTGTTTAAAGATAATAGTATTAGAAATACAAATTATCCTAAAAAGCTGGTGATATTTAAATATGATTTAAATTCATTTAGCATTTAAACAGAAAAGGAGAAAATGGCATTAAATTCAGATAAGGAATTCAGGATAAGACTATACATGCTGGAGTGAAAAATATTAAATGAATTGGTGGTCTGGCTGGTAATGGATTGTGGAAAGAGTTCAGGGTTTTAATAGATCATTCCTTCAGATCATCAGCATGGCAAAGTGGTAGTTAATAAATTATTTGATGTGTACATCTACTCATATATTTTAACTAACTGTAATGAGCAGGTCCTGTCAGCTCACCTAGATCCTCGCAATAGCTGCTAAATCACTTGAGTGAGATTTACTAACTCTCTGCAATATTGATGTCCAGAGCTGCAGGTAATAAATAAAGTGACATCAGGACTAGCTTGAGCTTCTCCTCAAGTGTTGTGTAAGGCCTCTGTCAGGCTTGCAGCAGGAATAAAGCTGTGATTAGTTTTTGGTTGTGACCACCCCATGCCATGGTATCTGTAACAAAACTCCAAGAATCCTCTGTCTCAGTTTGAGATTGACAACAGAAATTTGTCCCTGCTCAATTCTGTATTCAGGCAGTTCCCTGTTCCTCCCCAGGGATATTTGGTATTCCTTGGGCTGCACACAAGGTAGAGCAGGAGGATTGGAGAATCTGACTGAGCTTTGGGGAGAGGAGAAATTATACTAGGACTATCCTACTCTTTGAGTGGCAATTTAGGACCAAATAAAGCCGTTCTCTTTTATTATACTAGAAATGTTTATGGCGGAAGGAGCCAGCTTGTTAAAACAATGCTGAATTAAGGCTATTAAGGGCACACCAGGCACCTTCCTTGTTATTCCTGGTTGTTCCCTGAACCTGGAGCTAGCTAGAACCTAGATCCTTTCTTTTCTTCCCACTCACTTTTACAGCCTGTGGTATACTTTCTAATTTGTGAAGAGGCTCATTAATTTTTTTTTTCTTTCTCCTATTTTTCAGGTTTCTGACAGATGTGACTATGTCTTTGTCAATGGGAAGGAAATGAAAGGCAAAGTGAATGTCATAGTTAATTTTACTTACCAGCATCTGAGTGCCCCTTTAGAAATGACAGTCTGGGTTCCTCGTCTCCCGCTGCAGATAGAGGTCTCTGACACAGAACTAAATCAGATCAAGGGGTGGAGAGTCCCCATCATCTCTAATAAGAGGTAGGTTTCATTAAAGTATGTTCATTCTGGGCTGTGCACTTGCCAGAGACCTGTCAGAGCCAGTGGATCTGAACATGCTCATTTGGCCTTAATGCAATTCCTCTGTAAATTTGAAGGTCACCGGACATTTATTCAATAGGCTCCTACACTGGACTTACGAAGGAAATGGAAAGTGCAGGTTGCATGATCCTGCATTGGAAATCAATTTCCTTTTATAGCACTAATGACTGAGGTGGGAAGAGCCAATTGGTCAAGTTAGGCAGGATCAGGCATGAGGCAGCAAGAAGACATCAGCCAGAACCAGCCCTGGCAGGGTTGGTCAGTCTCCAGCCCCTATTCACAGGTCCTGGCAGTTAATGTATTCATTGTTAATTGTCACAATTAGTACACAGCTGTTTCATACGCTGTAGGGTCCAGCAGCACTGAGCAGTGTCCCAGAGTCAGGACACTCTTCCACGAGGGCTTTAAGATGCTGTCTGTACCCACAGGTCAGTGGCATGTGGATGAAAGGACAGAAGATGGATGTGAGCAGGTCAAAACTGTTTGCATCTGTTGTCAGTGCTATTAAGAACAAGAAGAACAAATTGATAAAGTGGGTACTTTGTATTCCCACCTACCTATGAAGACGTTACCAGGTTCTTGTTGGTATGACAGCAAAGAGATTTTGGTGGAGATGCGATTTCAGCCTGAACAACATACAGAGAGGGATGTGTGTGTAGGTGCAGAGGAGATTTCCATGGCAACACAAAGGTGTTTATGAAAGATCCAGAAAGAAAAGTGGGAAGGTCCTGAAAGTAAGGGCTTGACATGGAAAATAGTGGGAGATCCTTGGAGAGGACAGTGTGGCAGGGAAGCTAGCAGACCAGTTGGTGATTTCTGCTGCTGTTTTGGAAGTCTGGGCAGCCTCAAGTTCTCAGCTGAGAATCAGGAAAACAGGATAAAAGTGGGAGAACCTGACTGACTTCAGAAACGCACTGAAGGACGCAGCTTGGTCCAGCTGCAGACGTATGTCAGCAACAGCTCTCCTGTTTCAAGCTCTCCCCAACACCAGTTGAAACTGATGTTTTGTTCTCGGTGTCCTGCCAGGCCAGCCAGAGACAGCGATGACGAGGAAGAGGATGAGCGCAAGGGGAGAGGCTGCACCCTGCAGTACCAACACGCCATGGTGCGAGTCCTCACGCAGTTCGTGGCTGAAGCCTCAGAGCCTGGGGGGCACACGAGCTTTCTGCTGGGATCTGACTGGCAGATTGACATCACAGACCTGGTGAGGGATTTCATGCAGGTGGAGGAGCCACGAATCGCCAGGCTGCAGGACGGGCAGGTTCTGATCGGGCTGGAGCTTGGAATGACAACCATTCAGGTAGGGGCAGTGAGTTACTTGTTCCTTTTCCTCCACTGAGCCACCACCTTGGGAGGTGAGGTGCTGAAGAGGTGGTACAGCATTAACACCAGAAACTGGAGGCATGCATTTTTGAGTGGGACAGAATTACAGCAAGGATTGGAAGACACAGAAGAGATAGTTTTCTTTCCTTGTTTTGGGCCCCAAAGTAAAGTAGATGACAGTTTTATTTTATTTAGTCCAACCTGTATATTTGCAAAGCCTGTATATTTGCAGGCTTTTTCTGATTATTTTTGTCTAAGGCTGTTTTTGGACCTAGAGCAAGTATATAGGTTATCACAAGGTGTGCAGCTGGTGGAACAGCTCAGTCTTCTCAAAGCCTACAGGGACAGAGCAAAGGGTAAAGTGAAAATGTACTAGTGTTGGTTAAGGAACTGAGACTGGAATATTAATCCAATTAATTAAAAGGAAAATGAGAAAAGGAGAGAGAAAGATTAATTCAGTGACACTACAAAGTAGAAAACATGTTAACAAACACTGAAACAAGGAAAAAAATCTCTCTCCAGACATGCTCATCATGCCAAACTGACAAAGCAGAAAACAACCATCACACCTGTCGATACCAAGGTCATCAGGGCTGCAGAAATGGGATTTGAGATTTTGGGCTTTCTGCAAAATCTGTAAAGATTTTCTGAATTACTTCCTAAAGCTTTGGGACTTACAATGCTAAAAAAGAAAAAAAAAAAAGGCGCATAAAACTGTGGAAAGAAAAATTCAAGGGAAAAAGGCTGAGAGCAAGTTATATTTAAAGAATACCTCTTAGAAGCTGCTTCCAAAATACTCTGTACCCTGTATGGATCATTAAATTCAACTTGCTTGCTAATGAGCATCTCTGGATGTCATGTATCAGTGCACTGACCTCTGTGCATATTTTCTTAACCAAAACAAATTTCCTCTGTCTGTTTTATATACAATACCATGAGAGGCTATTGTAGTAATGCATTAACCTTTCTTTCCATAGGATAGAATAAATGCCATTTATTGAATGAATTTTATTTAAATCTACAGATTGAATTGTATTTATGCTACCTAAAAACGTGATCATTAATAAAATACATTTCACATAAAGATTACAGTTACAAGTGGTTAATACATGTAAAGCAGAGCTGATACTTGTTAGCATATGACAGAGGTGGATGGCACAGCTGATTACAATTACATTGCTGAAAGGTTTTGTAAGCCCCCTATTATTGCAGAAGAATTATAAAATGTGACTACCTACTTTTAATCATATTTTAATAGTGTCTGTCTGCTAGGAGTGATCCTTCCCATTACCATAAATATCCCTTATCTGTGTTCCAGGAGCTCCATGGAGCTGTTGGATGTGGGGCTGTGCACAGTGGCTGTGGCTAACTTCAGTTTTTCTCTTCAGATATTGTCCCCCCTTTCTGATGCCATCTTGGCTGAGAAGACAGTGACAGTTCTGGATGAGAAGGTGACAATAACTGACCTGGGAGTGCAGCTGGTGACTGGACTGTCACTCTCTCTGCAGCTCAGCCCAGGAAGCAACAAGGCCATCTTTGCTACAGCAGTGGCACAAGAGCTGCTGCAGTCTCCAAAGCAGGTACTGTTGCCAAAATATGTTGTGTTCAGCTGTGGAAGGACATTTCTCTGAGTCACTACATCTGACATTACAAGCTCATGGCATCAAGCAGACTTTTATTAATAGTATGCTAGTAAAGCATTTTGTTCATGGAGACTTTTCTGAAGGCTACCAAGTGTCCTAACAGAACAACAAAGATCTCACCAAAATGGTACTGTGTTTAAGAAACCCTGGTCACCAAACATCCCATCTGTCATGGGTGCATCCCATAAATGACACAGGCAACTCAATGATGTTTCATAAGGGAGCAACAGCAGACCCCTTAAACACACACATACACACACACATTCCCCCTTTCTGTCCCATCCATCACAGGAGATACTGCCAACTACATTGCCAAGTTCAGTCTCCCACCACAGGTATCCAAACCAAGCCTTTAATTCCATCTTGATATGAGAAGGTGTTTTGCGTTATGCCAAACTCATCTTCCTTTAGTTATTTTCTGTGAGCACTTTAAGAAGTCAGGGAACATCCCTTTCATTCTGATTCATTACTTGAATATGAATCAGCATCATTGACTCATTTCCTGATTCATGATTTCATAAACCATTTTTTTCCACCTTATTATTCTTAGTTCCTGTATTAGGGAACCAGCAGTTACCGAGGGCTTTTGAACATTGCCATGTCCCCATCGGCCCCTGCTTCATGTTTGTCCTTGTGCTTCTGTATACTTTTGAAATTTAAACATTTTTCCAACCCAAATCCATCAGTCTGGGACTTACATCAAGGATGCACTGGGCTCTTAACACTTGAGCATGTTCTGAGCTTTAAAGGTAAATGATCATGACACACACACTTGAAGTCTGGCCAACTGCTGAGCTGCTTTAATTCATCATGGGGTCTTATCCTTGGGATGCAGGATGAGAAATAACACAGGACTGCTGCCTTTAGAGGGTGATAAACAACAGGCTCCCATAGTCTTCCAGGAGTTAAGAAATCGATGCCAGGCAGCTAGAAATAGGGCCAGTGAGCCATCCATTGCTGACATGGGGAGTTAAACAAACTACCTTGAAATCAGCCCAAAAGCTAATTGATGGCATTTAATCCCACTCTGCTGCCCAACACTGGCGTTTCAGTTCCCAGAAATGGAGTGTGGACAGATCCCTCTCTGGGTGGAGGGGCACTGTCAGAACAGCATTAAGGCAGTAAGGAAAGTGCGTGTCCTCCACCCTTCAAGGGCTTGACTCTCTTTTGAAAGGCCTCTGATTCCCTCCATTGCTTAGGACATGGTTTTCAGAGCACAATCCCTCCAAGCAAAGCAATGCAAAATTATTAAATGATTATGCAGGTTTAAGCAACACAGCGGAAGGATGAGAGCTGACGACATAAATTCTATGTGGCCTTCAAGGAACATCCAAAGATTAATAAACACAAAGCAGGGATTTGTGGCAGTGTCAGCAAAGTCTTAGGGCTCTGTCCTGAACTAGAGGCAGAAGCAAAGCTCCCACTGAAGCAAAGGGGAGCTTTGTGACTGTAAGGATTTCAGAACCGGGCTGGTAGGTTATGCATGATATAATCCCAGAAGACTGGAACCTTATTCTCCATGCTATGGACAGGTGAATGACTTTGTGCTAGGAACAGTTTAAAAGATAATCATATATATTCTCTATGCGTGTGTGGAGTTAGAATGTAAATACTGTCTGTTTGAAAACCTGCTTATTTGAAGAAACAGGACTTTTATTACAGTTTCTGCAAGTTATTCTGTTGGCTGGATCTGTCTCAGACTCTCAGAGCAGGGTGATCCCAACCCTCACAAGACAAGCTCATCTCATTTCAGACACCAAAGAACTCACTGATCAAGCCAGGAGTCTGTCTGCTGAGGGTTCTCAAGTGTCTCATAAGGTGCAAATATCCCAACTAAACCAGGGCAAGTCAGACCATCAGAAGCAGGAATAGGATTCCAGTAGAGCAACATGAATTCTTTCTGTAAGTGATCAGTGTGTGAATGCGAAGATTTTTTTAAGGTAGCACAAGAGTTTTCAATAGCCATTTGAGAGTCCTTAGAGGATCTCATTTTCAGAAATGGGTGAGCACATGTTTTCTGAAAGGTAAGAACACTTGAAAATATTTCAAGCTAGAAACCAAAAGTGAAGGTTCCCAGGTATGCTGCACCATGAGGCACATTCTGTTACAGAATTAGCACTCAGGTCAGATCCATTTACATGCAGTGAGCCTCCGTGCATTCTGAAGTACACAGTCTGTGTTGCTGTGACACAGATTAAACTTTATTATTGTCTTGCTTTTAATTGCTAACAAGCATGCAAATTGCCCTGGCCATTTCCTAAAGAAGCAACTGATTGGTTTCCTCTGCTTATACAATCTGCTAATTTAATTTGAGAGACAAAAATCAAGGAGTGAAGGCATGGAGCCATGTATGGGCCTGCTTGCTGTATTAGGTATTTTTTAACATGTGTTGTGTGTAATAAGAGGAGACTTTGTATTTTAAGCAGTTTAGAAATAATGTAATTTTTTTTCATTTAAATATACAACAGTAAATGATCTCAGTCACTGGTAATGCTTTCTGACATGCAATTTATTATGGTGCTGAAGTAGATTCTGCAGAGCCCGGGGGATACAGCTCCTTTAAGTACCTTTGTGGAAACAAATCTTATTATCAATGAGTGTTTTAGACTAGTATTTCTCTTCACATCTTGGCAAGGTATTAATTTTATTGCTTTCCCTATGTATTTCTTTTCTGGTTATGAATGGTATATGGCTCGTGGGAGGAAGAGGGAATAGACCAGGACAGACTGTATTTCCCTCAGTGTCTATTCTGAGTGTATGTATATTTGGTTTATATATTACAGGAAGCAGCCATCAGCTGCTGGATCCAATTCAGTGATGGATCTGTCATGCCCCTGGATATTTATGACTCCAAAGACTTCTCCTTGTCAGCTACATCACTGGATGAGAAGGTGGTCTCCATTCACCACGACCCCAAGTTCAAGTGGCCTGTGATTGCTGCTGAGACAGAAGGCCAGGGGATGCTGGTGAAGGTAGAGATGGTGATCAGTGAATCCTGCCAGAAATCCAAAAGGAAGAGCATCCTAGCTGTTGGAAGTGGTAGCATTAAAGTCAAGTTTGGTCAGGGTGATGCCAACCCCAACATCAGTGACAGCAAACACAGGGGTGCTGGTGTCCACCTAGAAAATCACGCCAGCGACCGGCGCCAGAAAAACACTTTGCAGGGGGGTGGTGGTCAGTATTACAGCTCCTCCATGGGCCATGAGCAGGGCAGGGGAACCACCACCCAGAGGTCTATTTTAAGCAGAAAAGAAGACAGAGAAAGCCTTCTGGATGACGACAGTCAGAACATGCCAATAGACTTCACGAGCTTCCCTGCGCAGGTGGATCTGCCAAGAAGCAACGGAGACTTGGAAGAGAACGACCTGGTCCAGTCACCCAGAGGACTCAGCGACCTGGAGATAGGGATGTATGCTCTCCTGGGAGTCTTCTGCCTGGCAATTCTGGTCTTCCTTATCAATTGTGTCACTTTTGCTTTGAAGTACAGAAACAAACAAGTTCCCTTTGAAGAGCAAGAAGGCATGAGCCACTCTCATGACTGGGTTGGGCTGAGCAACAGGACAGAACTTCTGGAGAATCACATAAATTTCTCATCCCAACAAGATGAGTGTATCACAGCCATTGACAGAGGAGTGGACTATGAGGAGAGTAAATATCTTCTTAACACGAATGCCACCAAAAATATTAATGGACAATCTTTCAGGTCCACTGAGACCACATTCACTGAAGGAAAAGAACAGAAAAGTGAACCAACTACTTCTCCTACCTCTAAGAGGAAACGGGTCAAATTCACCACCTTTACCACCATCTCCTCTGATGATGGGTGTCCAACTGTCAACTCAATCTTGATGAGTAATGAGGATGACATAAAATGGGTCTGCCAGGATATGGACCTGGGGGAGTGCAAAGAACTTAAAAACTATATGGAGAGATTACACGAAAATGCATAATGAGACACAAAGACTTCGTTGTTTTGTTTGTTTGTTTTTCACTCACCTTCTGCCTTTAATTTTGGGTAGTGGGGCAAAATATTGTATTGCTAACAAGAATCAGTTGGTGGATAATAATGGAGCCCCAAGAAGCCACCCAAAAGCAGCTGGGAGAGCAGAGATCCTGGACAGCTCTTAAAATTCAAGTCTTCTCTGTGCTCAGAGATGGAAGTGAGAGATGTGTGCGTTTTTTTGATACATGGTAACACGAGAAAAAAACTTAGTGAAATAATATGGTTTCATTCTCTGAGCTTTCCCAGGAAATCAATAAATATAACAAACTCCAGTGCAGTTTGGATATTACAAAGTTCACACAGCTCTACTGTTCAATATTGCAGGCTTTGGTTAAAAGCAAAAAATTGGTCTCAGAATAAATAGATCCACGAAAGAGCATGTCGTTCCAGCCACGTGCAGAGAATATCCATCCAAGAACATTCATTTAAAGCTGACAAAAACTAACAGTGTGAGCAAAGCGGTTCCCAGAGCTGAAGAGTCAGGAGTTTCCAAAGAATCTGGAGGGGGAAAAGGAGTAACTGGGCTGTTTACAAACCAGCATGTTTGCCTCTCAAGCACTGAGAATGGATACACATATAGAGTTAAAGCTGAAACTCTCTTTTTAAGTAGATGCCAAGGTAATAAACTTTGCCAGTCAATTTTCAGTATTTCTTAATTTGTAAAATAGGAGAAGATATAATCTATACTCAGAATATCACTTGTAATTAAGGAAAGTCTGTTTTGGAAAGTTTGAGAGAACGAGCTATTTTTAAAAGCCCACTTTCTTTGATTGTCCTGTTTGGAATTTGTATTCCCAGCCACTTCCCTGGAGCTCTCCCCACCTGGTATCCTGAGGGCCCTTCCTGGTGCCAGTCAACTCTTCCTTCCCCTCCATGCACTCCTCCTCCACGGTGTGCTCTTGCCAAGCACAGTCGCTGTCAGTACCACACTGGTACTTGCTTTAGATGCTGTCATTTACCAAAGCTGGCCTCTCTCTCTCTGGGTAAGTGTAAATTTTGTGCTGAACTTGGGCACCGGCAGCAGCTGCCTCTTTGTCCATCCCCTCCCCTTGGAGAGGTCAGGTTGTTCAGGTCCTCCTGCTCCTGCCTCCTTAGCCCCCTGCTCAGCACGTTTAGAGGGCACTCGGAGGTCACAGGGGAGTGCTGCACATTCAACATTGGAACCTGAACAGCTCAACTCAGTAGATAACATCGGTTTCTCCCAGAGGTGATGATTATCTTTTGTTTTCTTCTGATAAGGATGTACATACAGTAGGATTTCAGTGGTTACCCTGCCAATACCATGTGCCCTCCAGCCCTGAAAGCATGACATTTTTTGTGAGGTCCAAAAGCAGTCTCCATTGGCCAGTGGCAAAGTGCAAAGCACTAACTAAAATCCAGCTCATATTTCAAGTTTTCTTTTATTTTCCAGAGTAAGTCCTCACCCTCCTTTTGTTATTAAGTCTCTTTCCATCCTTGAATCTAGGTTGCTCAGTTTAGTACACACCCGCCCTCCCACAAACACTTAGATTGGATCCCTCTATATTTAGAATGTACTGTAGATTGTAAGAATGTAATATATATATTTATAAACATGCCAACTGTGAATAAAATTTGCATTTTAGTGGCTTCATCTTTTTTCCTACTCTGAACGCCTCTTTCCTTTCACTGTCAGAACGTTTACCCTAAAAGAGACTGGCAGCAATATGGAGATGTGTCCTTTGATGAATCCATGAAGACTCGTGGCACAGTCTGGGCTCAAAGTTTTACATTGTGCAGTGTTGGGGGAGAACATTCAACATCAACAGCATGTTATGCTACAAATGTATTTGCACCAAGTCACCCTTCTAAGATTTTAAACTATTTGCAAATAAATCCACATGCATCTTTCTAGCCTGAAAGCCCAATATGTGAGTTTCTGCTTTTGGTTTCTGGGTTTCTCCTGTTGGGAAGATCCACATTTAGCTAAACAGCTTTTAAGGCAATTTTAAAAGACTGGATGTAAATAGGGCAAATGTGCCCAAAGCTTTGGAGATCACCACTGCAACTCTCCTCAAAGCCTGGATGACCCAGCACAGGATGAAGTGCAGAGTAGTGAGGACAGCCCAGTGCAGGGTGAGGTGCAGAGCAGTGAGGACAACCCAGTGCAGAGTGAGGTGCAGAGCAGTGAGGACAGCCCAGTGCAGAGTGAGGTGCAGAGCAGTGAGGACAGCCCAGTGCAGGGTGAGGTGCAGAGCAGTGAGGACAGCCAGTGCAGGGCCCAGACTGTCTCTGGGTGAGCTTTCAGGGCAGGGGAGCAGCCTTGGTGCTGCAGCACAGCGTGGCAGGTTCCCAGTAGGTTCAAGCCGTGTTCTGACGCAGTCTTACCACAAATCCTGGAGCTATTTTAGGTGCTTTTTACACATCACTACACGGTGTCTGCAGAGACTCACCCTGAGTAATGAGGTGGTCAGGGCAGGAGTGTCCAGGTCTCAGCTGGCAGCCTGTGCACATCAGCCATGTGCGTGCAGGGTTGCCTTTCAAACGCGTCACCGCATGGGCGATCTCCTTCCTTTGGAAGAGCAGGTACAAGCCACGCTGGGAGCAGGCTGTCACAACTGCTTTGCCAACAAGCTGCTCTGGTAAATCCAGATTCCTGCCTTAGCTGCCTCTGGGGAACAGGAAGAACTAACAGCAAGTTCATCTGGTAGCACAAACCACCGAAATGCTCTCCAAGGACAAACAGCCACCAGCAACAGCATGAAGGATACTGATGTGCAGATTTGTGCCTGTCTGCTTGCTCAGAGGTCCCTGCTGTCTCTAACAGCTGTAACTTGCTATTATCCACTGGGCAATGCTATAAATAATACATAGTATTTGGAGTGCTCTTTGTCCACAGTGCTCTGAGCAAGGTGGATTCCTTATTGATGCTGAGAACCCCAAGGTTAAGTGATGTGCCCGAAGTAACACTGGAAATCTATGGTAAAACTGCACTGTGCAGGATCCTCAGCTCTGCTCAAGGGGAAGCGAGAGTGAATTGTGGCCTCCTATATGCAAGCACACACTCTTAATTAATCTGCTAATAGCAGAATGAATAAATTTCCTATATTTTTGTATGGATGTATGTATCTGTTGGGGGGAAAGTGTTTGTGTATATTCACTTTTTGCACTGCACAGGGTCCACGCTTTTAAGCAACAGCTTCTGCACTGTGGAGCATCTGAAGGGGGAAAAGTTGTGTTCCAGGTAATCCTGGAGAAGGAGATCCCAACTGGCAAACAAGGAACCTAATTGCTATTCCCCATCATAAAAGATGGTGTTTGGATGCTGTGTACACACAATGTTTTGCAGGTGTGGCTCCCATTGGTGATCACTCGAGCCTCTTAAAAAGCCCTGCTGACAGCAAGCAGTCTCCTGTGAGAGTTATTAATTACATGATTCTTTTTTCTTTGCTATTGCCTCCTTATTTTCATGGTCGAGTCTCTCTTGTGAGTAGTTAGACTGATAGACTGATAACTGGCATGTTTCAAAAGAAAATTTATCTGATGCAGTTTGGTTCTTTTTAGAGACTTTATGCATGAATACTATCAGGAATAGAAACTCGATGGTCCCATAAATCAGGTAAGCTGGTTCTTTGCTCTCTTCCTTCATTTTGAAGGCTTCCCCTTCAGCAGTCTTAAATATATAGTAGTTTAGACCAAGCTGCATTAATACGGGAGTGAACTCAAAGTCAGCAATGCAGCTAAATAATTGGTTTGAAACAAGACTTCTGTGGAGGTAAGAGACTTGAAAAACCAGAATAGGTATTAAATCGATGTGCAGCCTGCAATAAGTAGCTCTGGAAACTACTTTCACACCTCGTTTCCATAATGAATGAGATGTAAATGAAATGAGCACACTGGAGACCCTTTAGTTCAGCTCTGTGTATGAAAGAGCTTAAGGACTCATGTACTACAGCTTAGAAGACTCTTTCACCAGTGTCACTTAGGAGAGAGCATTGGTTGGACTTACATTTGTATCGATCAAAGTCCCGCAAACATCACTAAGGAATTAGCTCAGGGAAGGAGCTATCACTGCCAAATGGTGAGTTTAGGAAATGCCTTGAGCATTTAAAAAAAACTTTCTGAGATGAATTTACTTAGTCCTGAAGGCTCAGGAACTCTGTCACATATTTCTGCATGTTTGTTGTAGCACCCATCCTTGCACAGCAGCCACACGTCGTACTGCCTGACATCTGAAATCAGTTCTGTGTCACCATCAGCCTTCACTATCAGACATACCCAGGGTGATGGACCTGTTGGGACCAGGACAGTCGTGTGTCCTGCAGGAAAGCTCCCCATACCACAGGAGCAAGACCAACCATTCTTCGCTGCTATGCCTGGTTCCAGCATGAGCTGCCCCCTGAGGACAAGTAGGAGACAAGGAGAGCTCTGAAACAAGTTAGGGTATCACCCGCACAGTACTGAGGAGATAGGATTTGTGTTCTGCTTCCAGTTCATTTCTGTTTGAAAACTCACAGGTGGGGCCTGTTTATGTACCTCCCACAAGGCATATGTTTAAACACCTTTCTGAATGGGTGTTTGCCCTCCCAACACCCATCATCTTCCTTGTGCATAAATAACATCTCTTCCCTGTGAAATTAGTGAATGTGCTGTTTGGCTTCCTGGTGAAAGCTTTAACAGATGAAGTTCAAAAATGGCAGCACTCATGGCCTGAGAATAGAGTACCTGATACCTCGGTCCCATCATCAGGGCCAAGGTTATGTGAGTCAACCAAGTAGGCCTGAAACAGCATCATTTTCCACCTTTTGGCTGATTTGATATGAAGACCTCTGTCAACAAGTCCTTCATTATGCAGGCTTCCTGCTCCGGCTCCGCGAGGAGCAGCGAATTAAGCAGCCCACGAATGTAATATTAATGGCTGGAGAAGCAGCACTGCTGCTCTGTTTGTATGTACTGCCAATGCTCGTTAGGAAACTCCCATCACATTGGCAAGGTGGCTGGTAGATCACACATGACAAGTTCCTCCAACTCTCTCCTTAAAGAAGCCCCCGGAGCCCGGAGGGGACACGCTCAGCGCTGAGTCACGTTCGTCTGCGGCGTCTGCCAGAACTCTCTTGCTCCTTCTCTCTGGAGGTGCAAACGAGGCCTCCTGGTGTGTCCCCCTCCTGCAGTCACAGACCCCTCTCTGTCTCTGACTGGTGCTGTGCTGGCACCCTGACAGTGCCTGGGTGGCAGCTCTTTGCTGCCTGAATTCCGTGGCACCCGACAGGGCTGGGATCAGCCGTGCCAGGGAGCTGCAGCTTTGAAGTGTAACAGGAACTTCGCTTAATCGCGTTCAGACCTTCGTTCCTACTAATTAAATTAGAGCTTCCTACACTCAGTTAACACACTAACGATGTAAAGACCAATGCAAAGAGCTTCACTGCTCAGCCCTGATATGAGACTGAAGAGGTGGCTAAGAGTCCCATTTCAGCATTTTAGTGAGAGCACAGTAAACACAGATGAACAGAGTGGAGGAGAAACAAGGATAGGAATAAGGAGACTGTACTTAGACTCTCCATGAGCACTGTTTAGGTCAGCACAGTGGATGTGTCCAGCCCAGGATGATCTGTATCCCTGAAGCACAGATGCATCTCATGCCTCCATGTTTCTTCAGAAAATCCTTTGTCTGATAGACTGTGGACATCCATTTTCTATCCTGTTGTCATCAAGCCAAAACTCAAAATCACTGTGCTTTTCTTGGCCATTAATAACTTTTTACAGCTTTCTTCTATCAATCCTCTCAGGCCTAATCAATAGCTTTGCTCTTAGCAATTGGCATTCCCTTCTGTTCTGCCAGTTAGGATACCAAGGTCGAATCAGTCCCTTTTGTGTTTCTCCCTTAAATAAGTGGAATCAGACTGCAAAATATTTTGTAACACTGAAAAACCCCATATATTGATCAGATCTTGCTCTATGCCAACCTCTCTACCCAGCCTTGACTGTAGCTTTAATGCAGCACTCAGAAATGTGTCTCTTGCAAGACCAGTTCATAGAGCTGAAGAGGCATTTTTGGCAGGCTGCAAGTGCAAGTTCATATGGATTTTTTTTTCACTGCACACCCCAGCCCCTGAAGAGCAATAGGATTTTAATCAGCTCTTCCAATTGCTTTGTCCCCTTATCTTGTATTGAGTTGGTGTCCCCCAATCCTAATGCACACGTGATGAGGGACTGTAATTGGAGAGGGTGGTCTTTTAATGCAATTGCAGTATGATTTCTGAGGCTACTAGGGATCGTTGCTGCAAGGCAGCAGTGAACAGGGAGGACAGCCAGACAAACTGAGCACCATTACTCAAATCAGGCCTTAAACCAGGGGAAATTTCCAGGTTTTGGAGCAGGAGCCAGGCCAAAGCACAAAGAAATTTGCTAGCAGCTTAATTATGCCACTTTGATGCTCCTAAAAAAAAATAACATCACCCTCTCCTCCTTCGGAGTCACACCCTTACATCTTGA
Source organism: Formicarius rufipectus (assembly GCA_013399695.1). NCBI lineage: Eukaryota > Metazoa > Chordata > Aves > Passeriformes > Formicariidae > Formicarius > Formicarius rufipectus. Next base: position 3,952,717 of record VXAU01000197.1, read on the forward strand.
AAGCCTGGTTCAGCTTCTCACCCTCCCCTGCAATGGCCTTGGCTATAAACAGCCTCTCCTCCCTTGGTGGTGTAGGCTTGGAAGTTCTGAAGGGGATGGAGAAAGAGAGAACAGCAGAGAGCAGGAGAAGGGAGCAAAAGGGGATAGCTAAGCTGAGCCTCGGGGAGGTGGGTATTTTGTAGCCTGACCTGTTGGGAAGGGGAACAGCAGTCCACACTGCCATCTCTGGGCTTTGTGAGATGCACACAGCCTGTCTGTGCTGGAGAGCTCCAGCCTAGCCCTGAGAGCAAGCCTGAGCTGGGAGGAGTGGGGCTGTCTCCAGCAGGATTTGTGGTGAGCCCAGTGTCCCCAGCTCAGCTTAGGAAGGGTCCAGGCTGTGCCCTCCCTGCCTCCTGCCTAGGACCAAGCTCCCACCCCCCAGAGTACATATCCCTGGTGGAAAGCTGCTGGATTAATCAGGAACTCCTAATCTGCTACCCAAGAGGGCTGGTGCTCCAGCACATGTAACACAAAGCACAAATCTCCAAGGGAGATGCCCCCACTCATTAGTGTTATCTGCTGCTTTGGCTCAGGATGAGAGCAAAGGGTGGGAGATTATAATTTTCTGTTAGAAGGCAGCAGGAAGCCTTAAACAATACATATGCATGTATTTCTGTGTCTGTGTGTACATATATGTGTGCCTTATGTATATCTGAAGTAGACTTACTCTGTCCTCGTTTCTGGCTGTAATGCATCATTTCCTCACTACAGCTTCCCCATCCCCCATTTTAATATTTTCACTTACCATACTTTGAAGAGCTAGAAATAGCTTGTCAGATTGAGACAGCTCTTGAGAAGTTTAATTTTCCTAATGCTTGTTGGAAATCCCCTTTCTGAATCTGCAGGAATATTAAGGTTCTTAGCATGAGCTGTGCAGAGGGGGAATTTGCAAGTAAAGCTGTCAGGGAATTGCACTTGGGTTAGGAGAGGCTTGATGGGCAGCACGATGGGTGCAGGATGTGCCCCCGAGGAGGGAAGGATGCTGCTGAGCCAGCTGGGGGTGGCAGAGTTGGGAGGTGGGTGGGCAAGTGCCAACCGCTTGTTTTCTCCCTGCCAGAGCCAGGGAATAGAGACAGTCCCAGAAAATAAGAGCAGAGGCACATGGAGCGTTTACAAGCAAAGGTAATAGCCCTGATGGTTTTTGCTGCAGATTCCCCACCTGCATTTCTAATGTCTGTGTTCTGGCTGTCACAGCTGGTAGGATCTTGCTGTGCTCTGGCTCCTGGTTGCTGCCTCTGCAGAAGGTGCTCCCACATGACTGCAAGTGCCCTTGAACCCAAACAGGACCACTTGGGGACCCTCTCACATTAAAGGGTGCAGGGACAGGGCTAAAGGAAGCTTGAACAGGAGCTTTGCCAGTACTGTGCATTAGCTGAGTGTTCAGTGCTGTTCCCAGAAAGGCAGTGTGAATATGAATATTCTTCATGCAGACAGAGGAAATAAAAAGGTATTTTACAAGAAGCAGAGAAGAGCAAGTGTCTCAGAGCTATTGGCAGGGCCAGGGAAGCTCAGTCACTTGAGAACAGGTAACCTGCCCATGCCGGAGTCCTTGTGCTTTGTTCTGTGTCCAAATTTCACCCGGGGGCAGGGATCAATCCCCTGTGCCATCAGGGATGTCAATAAGCAGCCACATTTGCAAATGCCAGGCCCTAGCACCGACCCAGCAGGGCCTGTCCATGCCCAGCTGTGCTGGGCACAGCTGTGAGTGCTGGCACAGCCCAGACTCCACTGAACCGAGCCCACCACAGCCCAGGGCTGAGCTGAGCCCAGAGTTTCTGTGGCTGGAGCTGGGTCTGCAGCAGGCTGCAGATGGGAACTTGCTTTTATTTTTAATAAAAGGCAGATAATTTGTGAGTGGCAGTGCCAGGGAGTGTCTCCTTCCCCGTGGGCAGCTCTGCTCGCTGCTGGCTGGCACCTGGCTCAGAACACACCAAGGGCTCGCACGGGAGTTCCAAGATGCAGGTGTGTCATCAGCCCCCTTTTCTCCATCTTAAGCAGAAGCAAATAGTTGGTAACTATCAGAAAGGTCGATAATTCCTCCTCCTCTTTTACCACCTTCTGTTTTCCTCCTGAGTATCTGGCCTCAAAGAATTACTGAAATTAAATATAGCAGTTTGGGCTGCCCCTTGTTCCCTGCTCTGTAATGTGCTGGAGTGGCACCTTTGTATTCATCCAACCATCCCCATCTCCTCAGATGTGCAGCTCACACAATAGTTATTGTTGTAGAAGGGACCTGGACTGAGCTCTTGCATTATTCAGTTCATTTATTTTGATACAATATTTGGAGCCACTTCATTAAATTCTCTTACAATGTCCTGTCTTCTTTTTTTTTTTTTGTCTCCTTGCCAATGCCTGCCTCATACAGATAATATAGTACCAACAGTATGGGGTGTGGGGAGGTGGGGGAATAGACTTGTTTTCTATAAAAGAGGATGGCTATAAATTATTTAACTCGACTTACTGAACTGAGGATTCCCTCCCTTCCTCTTCCTCCCAAAAAAAGAGTGCAGCTAGCTTGAAACACCTCATTTGCTGGTAGCAGATACGGGCACTGAATACTCAGGACAATTAAGCCTTGAACAAATCAAAAAGCCTCCAGCTTTACAGCCAGAGTGGGGAATGCAGGAGACAGGATATATAAACACCTATTTACTGCCACTGAAAAATGAACCACAGTCTCTCTCACCTTCCAGTGTTTTCATCCATGCAACAAATCAATCTCATGAATTTTTTTTTTATTTTTTTTTATTTTAATGTTCCAAATGCTGTGATCTGAGGAGGGACTGATGGAACACAGACTCTCCAGTTCCTCGGGGACTGCTGTTTTCCTGGCATTGGAGGATTTGACAGAGCTGCCAGGGATGTGGGGGAGCTTTCCCGCAAGTGTGCCTTGGGAGCTGTGCTCGGAGGGAAGGGGTAGCCTTTGGCTCAGCAGTTCACACTCTGCAGTGAGCAGGATGCACGTTGAAGAAGTGAGTTTTATAGAATGGAGTTCAGAAAATAAACCCACTAAAATTATTCCCAGGTTAGGGTTATTTTTTTTCCCCAAGATTTCTATCCTGCCTCCTCAGAACGCTTCACACAGTATTTAAGATGCAAAGGCATAAGGACTCCCTTGCACTTGGAATTTGTCTACATTTGGAGCAGCTTTACAAGATTACCTTTCCTCCAAGCTCTCCCCATACACCTTGGGGCTGTGCTTCCTTGGCTAACACACTCAGGAGTGATCTGCATCTCCAGATTAGGCTCTTGCTCTGCAACCACACATGGTTTTCATGAGCAGTTAAGCTAACTGGAGTAACAGAGCTAGTCCTCTGTAATTGTATGTAAACACATACTATGTTTCACCTGTTAGTCTTTATCTTTGCTCTTCATCATCCATGGCCAAAATACCTGAGGAAAGGTATGTACATGTTTGGAGTGGAAAGTTAAATAGCAAACTGGAGATAACTCTAGATCTCAATGATTTAGAAACAACTAGCTTTAATTTTAGCGTTGGAGAATACGCTTTGTGGGAATCTCCCTGACAGTGAAGACATGCAGTGGAGGAGTCAGACTCTTAACTCTTGTAGCAATTAAACCCGGTAGCTCTCAAGCAGGAGCCACAGAGCTGAGGAAACCTTGGCCCAGATCAAAAGGAATTTCTTCAGTGCAACATACTTAGAACCTTTGTGACAGCTACTGTAAATATGAGATGGCAAGAACTAATTGTGGTGATGAGAGAGGTAAAGACCTGGTGATTTATTCTTTTCTGTGACAGTAGCATTGAGAAAAGCTTCTCATTTCCATATGAATATTTTTGGCACTGCAGAGAAGCTTCTGGCCACTGCAGCACCCAAGAGCTGGGGGTTCATGGTCTCCTTCAGTGCAGCCCTTCTGCAGCAGCATAAATCTCCTCCTGTGACAGACGAGAGCTGCCCAGCCAAAGGCAGCCAAAATTCTTTTTCACCCTAATTGCTCTGCAGCCTGTTCCTCCTTCAAAAAGTACCTTTGCTGAAATATTGCAGTGACCATAAATTTTATATGCATTGAGAGAGGAGCATGATTATTTGGCTGTTTAGACTGTCTTTGCCCCTAAATGCAGAACACAGTTATACGTGAACCTGCTGTGATGATTCGCTGATTGTCTTTAGTCAAGAGGCTGAGGCAGCTCTTTGGAAACAAGTTAACAGCAGATTCTTTTTAAGGGTGATTGTTAATTATTTGCCCTCCTAGTAGTGCTGGATGGTCACTAACTAGCAGGGAGCGCTTGGGGCTTGCTTTTTGCCTTGAATCCCCTGGAAGATACGTCTTGCTGGGTGGTGCTGGTGGGTTGGCTGTCGCCAGCAGCTTTGCTTTGGGACAGCTCATGGGGGACAGAGCTGATGACAAACCAGAGCATCTCCTGGCAGGGTCTGGAGAGAGAGGCCCTGGTCACTTTTAGATCTCTAACTAGAACATGACACAGACAAGATAGGAAAGAATCAATGGGCTTCTCTTCCGTTTCTTTGGGGCTGGTGGTGGGTTTCACTTCTCTTAAGGGAGATGTTTTCAGCATCTCTTGCTGAGTTTGGGGAGTCTCACACGTTCACAGGGGCTTTTACATGAGGTGCCAAGATAGTAATAATTTGCACATGGTTTTTGCTCCTTTCTTTAACCCTCACTGTTGCTGTCAGATCTGAGCTCCTAAGCTGCATGAGGCACCATGAGGTCCAGCTATGGCCATGTAAGGCAGGAAGAGTTTTAGCTTCTAAATTCTTGATTTGTTTTGTGGTTGGTTTGTGGATTTTTTGTTTGTTTGTTTGATGTTTTCTGCTTTGTTTTGGGGAATGTCTTATGAGAAATATTCTATAATGTTTTGGAGGGCTGGGGGTGTTTTTTGCCTTTTAAACAACTACATAAAACTGGATTAAAAGGCTTCATTTGCAACTGTTCAAATTAACTTTTTCTGGTGGAAATAATAGAGGTGGGTGATTAAACCCACTATTTTATGCTTTCTTTGAAAGTGAATTAATCCTCCACATGTTAATTTACTTCAGTTTAAATTACCATAAAGGGACTAGAAAAGGCTGAATAAGGACCATGGCCTGTGTTCCCAGCTCCCAAAGGCAGCTCTATTTCCAAGGGGCAATTTGTTATGTTAATACACTGACATTTCAATATTTGGTGTGGAACGGGGAAAAGAACACTTCACTGGCTGCAGCATAAACCATTTTTTGAGTCATTCATAATCTTTATATAGAATTCAATGAAATATCTTACTGGAAAGCAGAGGTTCACCGGACACAAGTGTGATTGAAATGTGGTTTCCCATCAAACTCAGTATGGAGTAATACTCCACAGAGGTTTTTCCTGTATGGAAGGCATTTTAATTATTTAAGTGACAGATGAAAATTTAACCTGTGCAGCATAACTTCATTGCAGCCACCTGGTTTGTTAAAGCCTTGGGAGTTGTGCCACGGCAGGTCTGCAACTGAGCCTCCCCACGGGGCTGCCGGGCACGGCCGGGCTCCCCTGCACACCCCTCTCTGAGCAACACCTCAGGGGGCACAGAGGAGTGCAACACTTTCCACTGGACTCCTGTCCAGCAAACACGAGTTTTTTAAGTACTTTTTTTTTTCCTGATGATTTTTTAATTATTTTTTTCATGGCTACCACAATGGCTGCTGGTTTGGTCATTTTTTTCCTTTTGAAGCTGTAGCTGTCATCACTGTTATTGGTACCCTCTAGCTCTGTGCTGATGGTCACAATCAAAATTAACTTTTATTGGTATTCTTTTGATAAGTTTAGTTGGCATTTCATGTTTTTTTTTGTGTAGTTCAGGTTGTTAAACAGACTTACAAGGCCTTACATCTTCCTCTGCTGCAGATCCAGCACTGGGGGTGCAAGGCCAGGCTGTGGCTGTCTCTCACAGACAGCCTGGATTTGTGTTCTTAAAACCAGTTGTGGAGTTAATTCCTCTCTTGGTTTTGGAGCTGTGCTGCTCAGGTTAGTGACCATGCACTGGTGAACTGGAGAGAGGAGCTGGTTCCGACCAGCTTCCAGGGAAGTGGAGCTCATGGCCATGCCTGGAGTGAGGAGCTGGCTGGCAGTCCCAGCTCAAGGAGCACTGAGCCTTGAATAGGTGGTAGAGCCAACATCCTCGACAGCCCAGCCCCCTGCATGGCTGTGCTGGAATCTCAGCCTCCAGCACATACTGGACAGCAAAAAGGAGGGAATTGTAGGACTTTGTCTTCCTCTTTGTGCCAGCCATTGCCTCCAAACCACACTGGCTCAGGAACTGGGGAGGAGTCAGGGAGGGGGATGATTAAAAGATCAGAAACCACCTAAGAGAGAGGCCATGAGCACAATCCATGTCATGTATCCAAGTGAGTTTACATGCTGCTTTGATCACAACCCTTAAGCACTGAGATGGTGAAGATAAGTTTGAAGATAAGGCAAAGATGTGACCATCAGGGTATGAAGTGTAGAAGCAGAAACAAGTGTCTTATCGTGAGGGCACAAGTCACCAAGGATTTCAAGAGGTTTGTTGCTTGTGTGTTTAGCTAAGCGGTCTTTTGGTTCAGGTGCTGCTGCCAGGCTGGATGCAGGACTTGGAAGGCTCTGCACTACCCGAATTTGAATTGGATGACCACGGTGTTCTCTTTTGGTCTCAAAAAAATAAATTGGCAATCTCTGTAGAAAAAAGAAAAGGCAAAAAATAATGTTCTCAGGTCTTATTCAGGTCTAATCCCTTTGAATAGGAACTATGTTAATTTAAGGCACACTAAAGGCTGGGTTTAATGTGACACAAGTTCCTGGACTGCAGTTATTTCCCATTTCACTGAAGTTAACTGAGAATATGTTTCAAACTGTGTGTTGCTCATTCCCTGTGGAAAGGCCTGACAAGTTCACTGAAGTACTGAAGTTCCCACAGACTCCACTGAGTGACAAATCCTTCAGAGCAAAATCCTAATTTTAGCTGCCTCAGAGCACATCTGAATGGTGTTACCTGCAGGTTCCTTTAGGGTTTCAGCATCACTGTATCTGAGTCCCTCAGATTTTTCCATTGCTCTCACCTTCCACTATTCCCACAAAATAGGGCCAGTCATCTCCTGGGCAAGCCCATGCTGCAGCCAAGACTAGACTCACACCTCAAAACCACTAGTCCAGAGTCTTAAATATGGCTTTGTTCCTCACGTTGGAGTAAAGGAAAACAAACCCCACACAATACTTTTATTCTGGAGTAAACCACTCCAATCTGGCTGTAGTTATTTTTCTATAGCATTGTATTTTCTTGCTGGATGACTGGTCATGCAGAATCTTCCTGTAACCTTTGTTGTGTTGGTGGCTTCAATTTGGTATGAGGGCTTGAAACTCACATTGGCATCCACTGCTTTTAATCTGAGTCAAGCAGTGCTGAAGAAATGGCATGTTTTGAATGATTCTGTGTGTTTTCTCACCAGAATCCTGAGTCACAGTCTTAACCTTCCCAGGAGTTCATTGCAGTTGCAGCTGAGTTATTTGATTAAAATATTATTTTTATCATCTATTTGAAAGTGCTGCAGCAATCTGATTTATCCTCATTGTCAGCATGTGTTTGTTTAGTCTTTCAGAGAAAATGAACTTACTATTCATTTGGAACTGATGCCAAGGGAACTATTGTATTCCAAAATAATGGAGCATAATATGCAGCAAAACATGGGTATTTTGCTCAGGCAGTAGCAGGTATACACAATGGAAATTATTTGGTGGTTTAGGGTGTTAATCTGCTTCCTCTGTGAATAGGACTTGCAGCTTCTGTGTCAGCCCACCATTAACCTCAACCCATGGAGGAGGTTGGTGTGTCCAAGACCAGAGATGGGGCCTTTTGCTCTGGAGTTATGTGATGGGTGTTGTCACAAACAAATGACAATGTACTTGTTGCTTTTTTTTCTGCAAAATCTGGATTTCTCTGTTTTTTCTGTTGGCCTGAATAATGCCAGGGAGCTAAAGAGACAGAACATTCAAGTCCTCAGTTTTGGAGCAGTAGTGCCACAACAGTCTGAATTCAGAGAGATAACAGGCAGTCAATATTCTTAACACAACCAGTGGAAGATGGAAATTCCAGTGAAAATCAGGCCCTGGTGCCTCAGAGCAGAGACACACAGACTCTGGTTGTAGCCCGACATCTGCGTGGTGTTCTGCACTCCCAACATCTGAGCTCAAGGTCTAAGTCATTGGAGTCCTTCCAAAATGTCTTTGCAAGGCTTACTCACTTTAATAATTTTTTAAAAATACTACTTAACAAGATACTGCTAGTTGATATATGTTGTTGAAAATACAGTTTTCACTTCTTGTGTATATGGTTACTCAATCACACATAAACCTTATTGTAATTGAATTTTAACACTGATATAACAACAGTTGACTTTTCTCAGTTATTCCAGACTGCTGGGCAGAGCAGTTCTAGCCCTGGAATGTGTTGCAGGGCAAAGTGACAATAAACAAATGGAAAAGCAGGGGAAACATCACCAGTGCATTCTCATTATTGCATTTACATTAAGGGGCTTGTCTGTTTTTCTCTCTCCCAACAGATGAAGCGCCAACGGTTTATTTAAAAGAACTGTCTCTGGCTCAGTCTTTAATGGCTCAAAGTTAATAAGTTAATAATCTGACTTACTTTCTCTTATTTTCTAAAGGAGAGATGCTGCACAAATCTCTCCCACTAGTGCAGCCAGATTCCCAAATCTTCCCCTGAAAACTGTGCGCAGCAACTTGCTTTTGAAGCCTCCCCACCACAAGGAGGGTGTACCTGATTTTCCTGTTGTGGGCAGACACCTCCTTCAGCTGTAAACTCTTCTGACATTTCTGGCAGAGATAATTATAGTGCTCTGGGGGACTTCTGGCCTTACCAAAAATAGATGGGAGGAGGGAGACATGCATTTACAGGCAGCACTAGGAAGGAGGAGAATAGCATCTATATTATGTGACAGCTTCTGAAAGAGCATCCCAGAAGAGCTGGCTGCATCTCCAGGCTTTCTTTATTGTTTTGCTTCCCAAGATTAAATTTCTGCCTTCCCAGAAATCTTCCAATATGGAGACACATTAATGGAAGTCCTTGCATGTCTGTCACTTGTTTGTGTGACAACTGTAGTGGAGCAGGAATGCATTTTACATCAGGTGATCCAGTGTGACACCTTAGGAAGGTGCCAATTAATATGTTCTGACTCCTCCACGCCTGCACCGGGCAAAGCCAGGGATGGAGACAGCTCCCACTGCTCGGTAGGACTTTTGTGCCCTGAGCTCGGGGCTGCTTCTGCAAAGGGCAACCCAAACCTGGGCTGGGTTGGGTGACCCCATCCTGCTTCAGAGCTGCCTCTTGGCACAATCCGAACTTGGCAAGCAGGAGGATAAAGGGTAAAAGTAGCTTAAGCGTGGAACAATGTTACCTGAGCACTGTTGGCTGGGACACCTCCCCCCGTGTGAGCTTAAAGGCATCCTGATGATTTATTCAAATTAATGCCATGCAGGAACAAATGTTTTAGAGAGGAAGGGCAGAAAAAATTATCTCATTAAGCTACGGAAAAGTAACTAAAAAGGATGGAAGATGCAGTAGGTAACCAGATGCATATCACCCCAGGGACACCTTGGAGCATTTCCCAAGGCTACAAGGATGAGAGATGTAATCAGTGAGAAACAGTAAACACAAACCTGAGGCTGAGCTCCGGGCTTTGCAAAGGGCTTTAAACCTGTTCAGAACAGAATCATCACTAGGGTCATACTGAGATGAAAAAGAGAGTGAAATCGTGTTAAAAAGATGATGAATATTCAGAACATGTAATACTGATGTTCTCCTATTCCAGAAAAAGGTTATTAGATTTGCCCATTGCCTCTTACTTTGCTATACTGTCACACAGAAAAACATGCAGCTTTTTTGCCTGTTTGGTGGTGCAGCTGTAAAATAATATGTGGCCAAGACAAACTTATTTCAAACCATATTCCAAAGCATGAGCCAACCTTAAATGCCTCCATTCACCTCAGAGAGCACCTTGTAACCCACCAGCAGCTACTGCTGTTTAGGGAGGGGGAGGTGATGCCACAACTGTGTCACTCTCTGACTCTGAATTCAGTGGTTGGCTCCTAAATTGGGGCTGAAGTCCTAATATTTGGTCCCAACGTTTGGTGTGTTACCTTTACAGCCTCACCTTGCTCTTCAGGTCACCCTTGCCATTGTTGGGTTACAGCACAAAGGGACTGGAGAGCCAGCAGTTGTTGCCAATAGTATTTATTATTTCTCTGTGGATCACAACACCGTTGTGGTCAAAGCCATAGGGGCAGCCTCTGCACCCTCTTCCCCCAAATCCCCAAGCCCTGGTGCTGAAGGTGGTGGGATGTGGGCCAGCACTGCCTCTGGGAGCCTGGCAGGGCCAGGTGTGCACCACGGCAGGGGCTTCAAGGGGTGAATGCTTGTACAAGCAGGAATTAATGTAATTTTTAATGTGATTTCAGGCGACTTCTTACTTAAACCTATTTTTAGAAAAAAAAACCAAAACATTGGAAAACAGCTAGGAGGCTGTAAGGGATGGCAAAGGCCACGCTCCAAGGATATAAGGTTTTGATATATTGCTCGAGTTGAATTAAGGATTTGGTAACTCATTTCACTTCATTAAAGCTACTAAAATAACAGTGCAACTTTTCAACAGCAAGGATTAATTTTTTGAAGCAGTACAGGGGCATTAATTTCAATAAATGATGTAACTTGATTGAATCAGACAAATGAAACAAGTGACCTCTATCCAGCAAGGTTATAGTTGTAGCTGAATTTATATCTTAAGCAGATTCATGCTGAAGTACACAAGAGTGGGAATTGCAGGGTAAGAAGCACACTAAAATATCATAAAAGGGGTGACATGATTTGCTTCTGGAGCAGGAAGGGTTAAAGGGTTTTGTAGGGGTGTTTTAAATGCTCTTGCAGGTCAGGTGTCTACAGCTATGATTTCTCAGTAACCAGATGCTCTCTGCTGTTCCAATTAAAATCTATGGTTTAATTTTAAACAAATGTTTTAAATTAGCTTAATGGTAATGCTCTAGGGGAAATGAATTTCTAGAATAATTTTTCAGGCACTGGACAAAACAAATGCTGGCCTACATTTTTTTTGGAAAGGATGAGAGATTTCAAGTGCCCTCAATATTTGATACCTAAAATAGATGATATGGAATAGTTACTTGATGAAAATATGGTTCATTTAGAGAGAATTAAATGGTAGATGATTATTCACCCCTTTAGAAAATGTAGATTGTTTTTCTAAAAAATTAGGAATCTTGGGTTTATATTTGTTTGTTCTTATATAGGTGACTGTAAGTCTTTTTATTTTAATAAGTAGATCCTGTCCTCTAAATACAATTAAGGCTTGGGAAGATCAAGACTTACCCTCGTCTGTGTCAGGCAGAATTAAATTTACCTGTGGCATCAAGGATTAGTGGAACATGTATAAGTCTGTAGGGACCTGCTCTTACATGAGGTTTAAGTTTCACACATTAAAGAAACTGGGCTGGGACCAACCAGACAGAGGAGGGTGGAAGTGAAATAAATTCCTGAGTGATGGAATTACTTTGGACAACTTAATGAAAAAAATGCTCGGATCCCACTGAGCCATTAAATGACTGAATTCCACATGGAAGAACCCATCTCCTCTGACAAGCCTTTGACAAAACTGTTTCTTTATTTTCTTGGGGAATGATTCCTGACCTAAAGATTAAGAAGACTGAGGGGAGAAAGGGACAGAACAAGTCATGAGCCCAATGGGCAGGAGAAAATATGTAGAAAAAGAAGACTGAAGTGCTTGTGTATTCATTAAACCTGAAGGTGGCATTTGCAGGTGATGGGGTAGCTTAATACTCAGAACCAACTGAAGGCAAATGATTTTCAGAAGAGGCACAAGTACTTTTAAATCTTCCAATACACAATTTAATAGTTTTCTTTTGACAAGTGTCTTTTCAGTCCTGATGTATCAAGAGGGTAATAGCAAACCATCAAGGCTAATTTCCCCAAGCTCACCGAGCAACTGCCTTTTGCTAATTTGGAGCTCTGAGGTTCTGTAGAATGGAAATCCAAATGGTCAGCATCCCAAAAATGGGAAGGCTTCACTCAGTATTGGTGTTCTTAGGGCATACACTGGTTAGGTCTCTAATGGGAATGTAGAAAAAAAACCTTTAAAAATTGGCCTATGTATGCTTTAGGGCTAATTAAAATGAAATCCTAATTCAGGAACTTCTTGTTCCACACACCACAGGCTCTAGCTGGGTTTTGACACACGCTTCCAAATTGTCTGCAGTTCTGGGCCAGTTGTGCCAAGCAAGGAAACACAGAGTAGTACCCATTGTACAGGTCCACTGCTTTCATTCAGTTCCCGTGGATTCAATGGCAGAATTAATTGCAAAATAAAATGCATATAATTGGATTAATTAATCGTACATTTCAAGGTCCTGAAATACAGAATTAGCCGTGGGGTAAAACTCACAATGTAGGTTTTTCCTGCAAACAGAACAAGTGCTATTTTTGGAGCTGTATCTGCATCTCATGGAGGTGTGCCTTGCTTAAAAAGCTGCAAGGGTAGGAATGGGGCTTTGAAGGGAGAAGATAAATACTATAATTAGGGCTGCAGGACAACAAAAGGATTATTCTTACCTATAAAATCATTTGAGTGAAGTCGCTGGAAAGATAATTATACCCAAAATCACTTGCATGGGTCTAATATTTTCCTTACAAGGACTTACAAAACTCATTGAATATTTATAGGCCTGGAACATGAGACTGGGTTGAAATTTAAGACATAAATCCAGTCTCAGTTTATTATGATGAAATTTCCTGCAGTTGTTGCCCCAACCTTTTAGCCTTCCTAGACAGGCTTCCTGTGGCAGAGCAGGAGCCCACGTGATAAATGCTACTAAAGCTGAATGCCCTTGACTGATGAACACTGCCTCATTTGACAACTGTAAGACAGGCCTGAGGGCTGAACTCACCACTAGTTTGGTTGGTTTTCTTGGAGCTTTTTTGGCTTTTTTTTCCTTAATGCATCTATTGCAGAAGTGTTGTTTGTGCTTCTGGTGTGGTTATCACATGCAAATGAACATGCTGTTTCCCAGATGCAGATTTCATATTTATAGATTAAATACAGCCTGAAAAATCATATGTTAATTGCATGCTGAGGGTGTAGCAGAATTTCTCACTTGAACATATTTTGTTTGGCTGGAAATAGCACAAATTCCAGATCAACGTATTTACAGTTGAGGCTTGGGGATAAATGTACCAGGCTTTAGAAAGAGCTTTCTAATCATTACTATTACTAATCATTCATTATTAGCTCAGTGCTTAGGTTTCTTTCCCACATTATATTTGTTTATTTGCTTTTGATAATCAGTAGTTCTCAGAAAACAACCAATACCATTGGAAGGGAAGTGGGGGAATGGCTAAGGATGACAGGCAAACATCAGGTTATCAGAGATAAGCTGGCAGAAGAGGTCTGTGAGATGTTTTCAGAGAAACAGGGCTCCCTGAAGTTGGCTCAGTTAGTTACAAGTGATCTTTTCATTTTTATTGCCTATAAAGGCCACATACATCATGCTGAAAATCCATGTTGGAGAAGTTCCTCTTTTAGTTCCTAGTATGCAATGGCCAAAAGAGAGCTGGCAATGCCATGAGAGTCCTCACTGCTCAAGGGAGAGGTCCAAGGAAATCAGGCTGAGACAGCAGGGAAACCCCAGCAGGCTGATTCAGCTGCAGACTTACAATCTGCTCAGGGGTACTGTTGGCTGGTGGCTTTTACACTGAGAACTAGCACAGCTGCACTTACATCCCAGCATGGCAAAGGACAGCAGAAACATGCAGGGAACACGCTCAAAAGGGAGTGCAGCAATTCCCGGATTTCCAATCAGGCCAGGTTTGCCCTCGAGGGTTGTGTTATCGAAGGCAATGCTGAGGGGGGGCCCATCACAAAACAAGGAGGGAAATTCTGGAGAAAGTCAATATACAGCATTCAAATTACTTTCTTGTTTATTGCACCACACTGTTGTGAGACACCAAAAGTAGAGAGGAAAGCTTAAAATACATAGTGAACTTCATTATTACAAAGAAAGGTCTGACACAACACCCACTCAAATCAATAGAAAGCATTTCACTGGCTCTCCTTGGGGGCAGGATCAAGCCTATAGAAGGCACACAGTTTCCTAATAAAAAGTAGCTGAAACTATAACCCTTATTTTTTTCTCTAGATGTAAGTCCTTTGATGACCAATTACATATTCAAAGATCTGTCCATAATCACTGGGCTGGCAGGGATGATTAGTATGGACTTTAAGTAGAGATAAGTCTCACTTTAAAACAGCCTGCTGCAGTATATTACAATATATCCTGAAAAGCCACAAATGAGAACAAACTGTACCAAAATACACAGTAAATTGAAAATACCTTTCCCCCCTCCCCCAGCTTCATCCCTTTTTATAATTCTCATAAATCTTTTAGTAAATAAGTAAATCACAGAGGTACCAGAGGAACTGGCAAACTAAGAGGTAGTTTATGTAAGAAAGCATCTCTGTCTGCGAGCTCCTCTCCTGCTGCAGCAGTGCTGGAGATCTGGAAGAGGAGGGGCTGTGCCAACCTGCCTGCCCTGGGCTCAGGACCCCAGGGAAAATACAGGCAAGGCTGTTTGGCCATATCAGCTGCTCTGAAAGCCAGGCAGGTGCTCAGAGGGCAGTACAAAACATGCCCTGTACTCCTCACTCTCCCCAAGCATCAGCTCTCTGGTTGCTTTTTGGTCCCCTGTGCAGTCAACAGAGACGTCGCTCCGAAGGAAGTTGTCACCTTAATAATTTAATACTCTGTTTATATAATCTTGGCTTTATGAACATGTACGTGGGTGTGTGTGTGATGTGCACCCAAATAGGTTCAGATTGGTAGAACTGGAAAGAAAACTGCTGTTGCAGTTTGGTTGGGATGCAAGAGGATCAGAACCCTTCACAGAAGCTCTGTGTGGTGGAGCACTCTGCTGTGTGCAGAAATCAGCCCCCCTTCGAGGCCAAGCCACAACAAAACTTTGGCATCTGCTCAAGGAGAATATTTCTCCTAATGATCTTACAAAATGATCCTGGTCTGTGATTGGCACACCAGGGACAGTGTGCTGAATCAGATATGTTTGAGAGTTTGAAGTAGCAGCAACTCCTGTGATTTTGGTATGTTTAAATAGAATAATGATGCATGTCTTACTATCTCTTCTAACAGGAACCCAAGAGAAACCCAAACCTAATTACAGATCCATCATTAAAGTGCTCTACACGGACTGCTGCCTGTCAGCTGAAGTCTTGCAATTCACTGGAGTCTTTGGACAAGATTCTGGTAGGTTTTTCTTTCACCTTCCCATGAATGATGTTTCTTCACGTAGTCTTTGGCCCTTGTTATAATTTCTTTTCCCATAATGGGGTCATTCATCAAACTCTTGGACAGCACAACAAACTCCTAAAAAAGATAAAGAAAATAATAAATTAAAAGTTCCTTGAAAAGGTTCTAATGATACTGAAATGGCTGGTACCTGTATCTTGATGTTGGTAAAACACTTCCAAGTATGAGCCAATATATGAAGTTGTTTAAAGTAATTTTTTTCAAGGAAAAGTGCAATAATTTATTTATAAACAATGATCAATAAATAATTACTTTATTATTTTACACAACCCACCAACTAAGACATTTAAAATTAAAGACAATCCCAAGAATGTTAAGACAAATGAGCAACAAATTTAATGACAGAAAATTAGGTGCCTGCCCACATGTTAGAAAACCAAGCTGGTTATTAATTAATCACCTGCTCTTCATGGAGGCTAATTGGCATCAGATGTCTGATCTCAGCTTAACCACACTTACAGCTCATTGCTACTTTGACATCTTCAGTTAATTTTATGGGAAGACTAAATGAGTCACTACAGAAACATGGTCACAGTGTGAAGATAGAGCAGGCATGGAGCAGCAAGCTCTTCTGGAGGGGCTGCACCTGGCCAGTGACAGATACAGCAGGGTAAGTTCAACAAACTCTCCAAAAAAAGTTATATATCTCCTTTAACTTCACTGGGCAAAATACTAGATCTCACAGATTACAACTGTTGCTTTGTCTGCTCCTCTGACGCTCTCATTTAGTTCCAGGAAAGAGAAATTGTGAACTTGAAACATGTGAAAGGAGACGATGTCTGCACTAATCTATTCTGAGCAGCTGGTCTAATTTCTATCAAGAGACAACTTCCAATGCTTCAGCTGGATTACAAATGTGCTCAGATCTGTGCAAAGCAGTGTCTTGATTCAGCTCAGAAAAGCAGACAGCTTTTGTGTCAATGGGAAATTAAGATAATGCATTACTACACAACTGGTAGTGAAGATCAGTGCATAGGGACATGGGGACAAAAAGGATGGGAGAAGGGGACACATTATTTACACAATCTGCCAGCTGTGAAAGGAAATATCCCAGATAAGATTCGAGTTCACATCTACACTAGGTTAAATACCAAACTATACTTGAAAACTTAAGCACACAATGTGTAAATACCTACACAGATATAAAATCTTTGCTTACCACTGAATCAGTTTTGCTGTTGTAATGCCACTGGTGGCTATACATAATACATCATGTGAGGTGACCCCTGGGAAACAGTGAGACAGGAAATCAGGTTGCACATGGGATAATCACTGACGAGACAAACTATCAGTATAAGCATCACTGCCATGAAATTTAAACAGCCAGAGATGCAGAGCAGTTCTGTTGGTTGGGTTGTAACTAGGTAATAGAATAAGATGAGGCCACACCTTGAGTGTTGTGTTCAGTTCTGGGCCCTTCAGTTCAGGAAAGATATTGAGGTGGTGGAGCAGGTCCAGAGAACAACAACGAGGCTGATGAAGGGACTGGAGCACAAGTTCTATGGAGAGAGGCTGAGGGAGCTGGGGGGGTTTAGTTTGGAGAAGAGAAGGCTCAGAGGTGACCTCATCTCTCTCTACAACTCCCTGAAGGGAGGTTGTAGCCAGGCGAGGGGTGGTCTCTTCTCCCAGGCAGCAGCAATAGGACAAGGGGGCACGGGCTGGAGCTCTGCCAGGGGAAATTTAGGTTGGATATTAGAAAGAAATTCTTTCCAAGGAGAGTGATCAGGCATTGAAATGGCCTGCCCAGAGAGGGGATGGATTCACCATCCCTGGAGGTTTTTAAACTGAGATTGGATGTGGCACTCAGTGCCATGACCTGGTAAAGGGACTGGAGTTGGATCAAGGGTTGGACTTGATGATCTCAGAGGTCTTTTCCAACCTTATCGATTCTATGATTTGCATATGTGCACATTAACTGTAACCTCCTACTCTGCCTAAAATCAGTGCTGCTTGTCATCTTTGCTCTGGCCACAGAGCACTGAGAGAGCACCTTCTGGAGTAGCCACGAGGGCCACGTGCTCGGTGTGCAGCCTGCTCTGCACCCACAGGTCCCTGGCACGTGCTGATTTAACTGGTGTGTTCAGTTCCTTCCTTGTGGTCCCACGAGGGGGTTTTGTGAGACTGTCCTTAGAAGAGGCAGGAGAGGCTGGTCTAGGGAGCACCTGAGGCTGTGTCAGTCAGACACTGCAGACACAGCTGCTCCAGCTTCAGACACGGTCCCTCCTTTCCTCCACAGCTGCCAAGAATTCAGAACAGGGAAGGTGGGAAAGTCTTCCATGACTTATGTTGGTTTCATTCAATTGCCTGTGTAATCACAGTAATAAATACTGTCCCCACTGAACTACATCCCAACTTTAATTTTATGCTCCTGTGGAGGATTTTTATTTAATGTTTAAAACTAATTTATGTAAATTACCTAAGAACAGAAGCAGCAATGTAACATTTCTTGACAGGTAGTCCTATTAGCATTCTTTTAAAATGTGGATATGGAGGACAAAAACTTGGAAACATGTAAATGATAGAAGAAATGAGATCCTTATTCACAGTTACAATACTTAAGGTGGGGGATAATTTCAGGGAAAAATTGCCAAATTGAGTCCAAAGCATAAAATTTGAGAAAGTGAAGGGGAGAAAAAAAAATCAAATGGAAAAATACCAGGAGATAAAGAATAAGGACTTCTCAGCTTTATCCCTACTTCTTCCACTAATCGAATGTGACCACCTACAAGTCACTTGCCATCTGACTGGAAGCCAATGGGAAGATTCACTCTGACTTAACTGGGTTTTGCCTCCTACCCTTGGAGCAGCTGGCTTAGCTTGTTTTCAGGTTTGGATGCTCAGCTTCACACAGCAATAACTTCATTTTTCAGGTGTCTCCCTTAACTGCAAGTGACTCGCATTTAAGCTGCAGTTCTGTGGTAAGTCTGGGCTCCCACTTGCAGGATGCAGAGGTTCAGAACTCTGAGCTCCTCCAGAAAATCCAGCCTTTCATTTTGCTTTTCTAAAAGTTTATGATATACAAAGTAATGACAGGGAGGTAACACGCCTCTATTGGCTGTTATGCTGTGCAAGTGATATTTGCTGTAGATATGAAGTAAGCTTCAGTTTTGCTGCAAGAGGGGCAAAATTCACAAATTGCTTTTCAATTATCAGAAATAAGGATATGTACTTCAGCAGCCAAAATTAAGGAGGTGACGTGCATGCTAGCTTACAACTTGGGGGGCATCCATATTTCTAATAAGCCTTTTATTCACATACAGAAATGGGTATAATTAGTATACCAGTGACAGTAAAACACAGTGTAAAAGTTGAGCCTTGGTAGAAACTGGGGAGAAGATCATCTTCTGTGCATCCAGAACTGCTCTTACATCTGCCCTTTTCATAGGAAGCATTCCACCACAAACACAGGCATTTTTCAACAGCAACCTCCATTATACAGTTTTCTCTTGGTAAATTGACCAATCATCCTTAAAGAAAATGTCAGCTCCTCCATACAGCACCTACAATAAATTCTGTATAATATTTTGCAGAGACACAGAAATACAGGTATCCAGGAGATAAAGCTGGAAAATGAGTGCACTGAGGAAAAAGAATGAATAATTCTTCCATTACCACGAGAGCTGCACCGGTGCCGCAGCTCACACACAATGAAAATAAGAGGCATGGTTAATACATTATTTATATAATGAAAGTAAGTCTGCGATTAAACCATTTCATGGCAGCTTCAGCAGATAAAAGAACATGGCTCTTAAACAACAGAGAATCACCCCAGGGAAGGCAGCCTCCAGGTGTGAATCCAGAATGGTGACAGATCCACCTGGTGGCAGGCAGAGCTCAGGAGCAGCTGGTCCCTCTGTGCACCTCACAGGGCAAAGGGCCAGTGTTTCTGGGAGAGGCTGAACAGTGAGTGCTGCCACTGCCAGTCCATTCAGGGTGAATGTCCAAAGCTCTAAAAACCTGTGCTATATCCTGGCTGGAAGCCCTGGTGGAAATGGCACTAACCCATGTCTGGCAGAGGAAACCGAGGTACTTTCAGTGTGTTGCTGCCTGTACCCAGTCGAGCTGTGGTTCCCTTTTAGCACTTCAAAAGTTGTCTCTGCTAACAGTAGTGTGTCCTCTCTCAACCTCTCTTCATGCTTGGCCCCTCTCTTGTTGGCTTTGAAGTTTGTTTACCTCCTTCTGTTTACTTAGGTGCCTCTGTGAGCTTTTACAGACATTGATCATATTATTTTGAAACTTAGGATGCTGAATACCTCTTTTTGTCATCCCTTTTAACATGGTTTTGCATTATTTATTGCCCCGTTCTTATATCTCCCTTATTTTTATTTCAAGTTCCATTAACTCAGCGTCAAATATTCCATAAACTTGCAAATTCAAGTAGCAGCAGGATCAAACCGTGATTCAAAGGTAATGTGCAAAGTAATGTTCACAAATGATGTAGAGTCAAGGACAAAACATTCCACAGCTTTCCCTTTCACGGTGACTATTTCTGTCTCAGTATTGGCTTCGGTGATTGGCAAGGCTTTTGCTATTTCCAGTCAAATGCAAATGGTTAACGATGACTACACTTAAGACACAACAGTTCCTACTTTCCTGTAAGCCACAGAAGCTCACTGCCAGCAAGAGAGAAAGCCAACAGCACTCACAATTGGAAACAATTCTCCTTGCATAATGGTCAATTAATAGCCCTCTGATTTAGCTTTCAAAAGACACAATTGCTTAGATCTAAGCAAACTGTTTTGTAAAGCTTTCCCTCCTCAGATGAGAAACAACTTGAAAATAAGCACTGCTTTCTACTCTTGAGCTGTGATCCAGTCTGTGTCATCACAACCGGAAAGGATCCACCCAACTTAGCCATGGAATTTTCTTTTTTAGTCAGGCAAACTGTCCCAAGCAAGCACCTGGATACAGTTCCAAGCTCTCTGTACAGTTAAAGGCATTTCCCTCACTAACCTGATGCATTGGATGGTACAACAGAAAAGATGTCAAAGTAATCAGAGTAACTAAACCCCAAAAAACTTCTTACCAGAATGTTTTTCAATCTCCATTCGGTCAGCCTGAATCTTCTAGGGCATTCAAAGTGCCATGGGCAGAGTGTTCCTTCTCCCAACAATTAAAATGTGTGGCAGAACTCAAAACTGTAAGTTTTAAAACTTAATTGCATTTCTTTGATCTAATATAACTCTTAACCTCTCACAGACTGTGTGCAGTGGTTTTAAAACTGTATTATATATGGTTTGGGGAGATAAGGAACAAGAGTAAATGGTTACTTTATCTTTAAAACCATGAGTGACGATGATTGGCATTCTGAGCTCATCTCTGCAAGAATTCTTCAACAATTCTGCAGTGGGATTGGGGCATTATTCTGCAAACAGGTATTTTCCTCACCCACTGGCAAACTTTGATAGCTTATACATCATTTGACACCAATGAAAGTATTTTATTAATGGAGATAAAACTGCTGTTTCCCAGGGAAAGCAGGGCTATTCCTTCCCCTTCTCAGGCAGGGTGGCTGCACAAACATTGCAGATTCCAGCACCAACATTACCTAGGAGTGTGCTAATTGGTGTGGTAATGCAAGTTACCATCTTCACCTCTGAGAGCTTCCATGGGCTGCTGGGACAGGATAACAGCAAACAGGGAGTCAACAAGCAGGAGCAGAGTGGGGGGGTCTGAGCTTTAGCACAGCACAGTGAGGGATGGGAGAAAGTGTTTCTAGAAATGAGGATTACAGTGCTCTGGACAGATTTACATCCTGTGACTCTTCAGTCCTTTAGTCCTTAGTCATTTGTACAGAGTCACTGATGTCACTGGGACTGCTCCTGTCTTGATATCTCCGTGAAATATAGAGAATATTTTCGATTGATCTTGAATTCCAAATAAACATGTGGAATGTAGGATGCTTGAAGATCACAGAAGAGGCTGTTTATGAGGATGTATGTTGAAACTAATTGGGCCTGGCAGGAATAATGTATTTGAATTCCAAGCCAAATGCAGCCAACATGTTCAGGGAAACACCAGAATGTACCAGCATCCATATCAGGAGAGCTCTCTGTCTGTGTGTTCAACAGGATCGTACGTCCTGGAAGTTTGGAAGGAGCATATGGGAGTCAATGGACTTTTTCAGGGAATACATGTACAAATATTTTATAAATTGCTTTACATCTCAGCCTCCACTAGCCTGGAAGTACCTCATTTTCAAAGGATTTTGCAAGAAGTGGGAACATTTCCACAACAAAATAAAGTCCAGAAGTTATCAAAGAAATTTTCCTTCTTTTGTAGAAAGCATTGGAAACATTGAATATTCCAGAAACAAACAAACAAAACCACCACTGCAAGAATTTTTCTACTAAGTAAAACCTCCAAAACTAACCAAGAGGATTCATCTTCCTGAAACACAACTTAATAGGATGCATTAATCACACACTCCACAAAGTGAATAAATATGATGCGTTTTCCACTTTGCAAAACCATCAAATGGACTATTCTAGTATGTTTTTTTAATCCTGACTTGGATAAAGCATGGAGGGATCTGTGTCTGGAAGGAGTCATCTTCCACAGCATATTTGAATATGTAACAGCAAAGCCCCAGTGCAGGAAAATACAGCAAAATGACAATTTCCAGCATTTCAATATGGGCAGTGATCCCTCTCTCCCAACTCTGATTTCCCAGAAACTTCATCCTAACACTTTCCTTAATTTGAATGATTAATTATTCTGACTAACATCTTGCACCTAAGAATGCTTTATATTAACACTTACTGCTAGGAATTATAGAAAATGTATTTTCTAAAACTTCAGGCTCATCAGTCTCTTCCAGTGAGTCACTGCTTATCTGATACGAGTTTGCATTTCAGTTACTACTTGAGGGGAAAACCAACCCATCCAACACATGGAATCCAACACATTCCATGGTTATGGAATATTCAGCCTCCAGTGCAACAAGTTTCTGGCAGCTCTGAGCAGCACAACAACCACTCAGCAAGGCTGACACCCAGGACGAGCTGCCTGAACTGCAAACGGATGGGAGGGAGGCAGCAGCAGAGCTTCAGCAGGGCAGGCTGCCACCCAGGACTTTGGATGTCTGAGAAAAGTGGAGAGGAGAATCTGAGAAGTGCTGAGAGGAAAAGCCAAGTGCCCAGACAGACACAGGCATGCACCAGAAAATATACCTAACCTTTGGAAGGGCAAGGTCTAAGGAGTCCTTCTTTTCTTACCTGGGGATTTGAAAACAGCAGTCCTGTTTCCTTATGTTTTATTATTGCTGCATTCCCTGGGATGTTCCTTGCCAGCACTGGGGTATCTAAATCCATTGCCTAGAGGAATAGATAAAAAATGGAACAAGAGTTTATAAGGATTCAGGGATTTTGAGGTGCTAAGGACAACAATTTTAAAATGAAAAGTAGAAACAACAAACCAAACTTCTTTCCTATCTCTCCAAATTTTTTTTTAACTGAAAAATCCCATGTCTAAGGTGATCTCCTACAGGGAACTTCTTTGAAAGACTTTGTTTATGCTTTTGTTATTCTTGTAACTTTGAACATATTATGAGAAGCAATCAATGCAGAAAATCAGTGCGTAGATGCTTCATCAGTTCTTCTTTTCCAATTCGAAGTATGCAGTTTGTTTCCCAGTGGAAGCCCTGAACATATGGGAGGCTTGAGGAGGATAAAATTAAGGTTCAGCTCAAAGGTTGTCACTGTAACTCCTTCCCTTATTGTGCATGGATGAGAACACTGGTTCACAGCACAAAAACCAGTGAAGTATCTGTTCTCCTAGTCCATTAAAACACTTTTTTTCACAGATTTTCTATAACATGCCGAATTTGAGAGATAGGGGCAGTTCAACAACAATGAAAGGCACTCTGGAAGTCACATGGCACTTTCTCCACATTTCTGATTCCTGTGGGTCATACAGAGCTCTGGAAAAAGCTTTTCCTTTGAGATCATCTGTTACACCAGCCTTCCTTGGACTTTGAGCATTCAGGGACTGCAGGGAAGGATGCGGCGATGCTGCAGCTGACTGAACTCCACCGAGGAGAGGAGAGGTGATGCCTTCAGAACACTTCATGCTTTGAAAACACGTGATCTACAGAGCTACAGGTAGGAGACTCCTCAGAGACCAGGGAATACACCTGAGGAATGTGTTTGCATGTGTGCATTCATGTGCACACACAAAAAAAGAAAAGGGGGTGGTGGGGTCTCAACGTGCAGCATTTGAGCTGCCTGCAGAATCAGCTTCCAGCCAGAGCCAGGAAACCATTCCCAAGAGACCCAATGTCTGGCCACCTTGAAAACACACAGCTTAGGTTCTGAAGCACCTGCTGTGCAAACCCTGGCCACTCAACTCTGCTACTCATGCACGTCCTGATGTGAAGCTTTAATTACTATTGATGAATTGGGAAGTCTTGAGAGGCACCGACTGTAAAAGCAGAAATATTCATATTGTACAATTACCACAGTGTCAAATGAGAGAGAAATGCACTCCCCCAAATCTTCAGGCTGTTTCATACTGGTTCCCTGCCACTCCACAGTGAATGCATTTTTAATTGCTGTCATTACACTCCTGGATGAGGAGCAATTTTGCTTCAGCCTACAGAGCAAAAAAATCTCCAAGAAGAAAACGATGCACTTTTATAGTATGGACAAAACTGAAGCCCAAAATACCCTGGCTGATAATGTACAGGACTGATCATGTTCTGAAAAGGGAGGGACTGCTGGGACTTAGAAACATGTTTTAGTAACTTAAAATACCCAAGAAAAACACAGTCTAAATCACCACTGCAGATGTATTTACTGTGGACATCACAATCCTCTAGTCCTTCTGGCACCAACATCTGCTTTGCAGCAGTTAGCTCTAAAAATAACAGTAATAACCCTTAATGATATAAACTGTTCTACACTTTCCATCAGAAACTACTGGATTGGCTGGAGGTAATTCAGACAGGTTCTGAAGTGAACACAGAACAGGATAAATTCAAAATATAAAAACTACAGACTAGATTCTGCGTTTACCTGACTAAAGTTGTGGAGAGACATTTTTATTTTTTTTTTTAATTAAAAGTCATTGTGGTGAGAGGAAACAGCTTTTAGGCACACACAAATTATTTTGTCATTTGCTCTGACTTCACTGTTAAACAAACCTGGTTTCCAAAGGAAGGATTAGAAAACAGATCATGGCAGTATGAAGTTACCAGTCCAGCAGCATCACAGAACTTCCGAGTTCCCCCAGGAAAGGAGAGCTGTCAGCGTCCCTGCCTGACAGGCTGAGAACCTGCAGCTCCAGGAAGCTGCCCCAACACTGGGATCCCACCAAAGCACCAACAATCTCCCAAAGTGACAGAATTTCTGAGTCAGCTCAGACTTTTTGAGCTCTTGTTCTTCACAGGCTTAAATGCCCTCGTGTTCAGGCTGTGACTCTTGACCTCGCTCAGACACTGGGAATGAAGGGATTTTCCTTGAACTTTTGAGTTGAGAATTAGGAGCTTGCTAGTGGCACTGAAGTGTGGGGACAGTCATTGTCACCTGCCTAAGGCCCTCCCCTCCTCTTGCTGTATTTCTCCTTTTTTCGAAACCAAAACTGGAAGAGTATTGCAGGTCTGGCCACTTTCCAAACCAGCAGTTGTCCATTCAAGGGGAAGAGCACCATTAAAGAAAGGAAAAGAAAGAAAGGCAAGGAAGAGAGGAGAAGGGAGGAAGGGAAGGACTCAAGATTTGTTCATTTGCTTCTGGTTGTAAAAGCTACATCACTGATGATTGACTGAAGTTGAACGCTAAATTTACATAGAATTCTCTGTAATTTCTGAACTCTAAAGGGAAAGACATTTGTTCTGTCTCATAGACTTGGAGGGTAGTAACTGCTATATAAGAAAGCTTTCAGGTCCCAAAACACAGACGTACCAATGAATTATAGCAATGGAAAGACAGAACAGATGGCCAAATACTTTAGATGCAGGGCTGCCTTTACACCAAGCTAGTCTTAAACAAATGGATTGGGCTGTAAATAATTACTGCATGAAGTGGCTTAGAATTTAATTTAGATACTTAGTCTATTTTTAAGCAGTAAAAAGAATCATTTGCATTGTTGGAAATATGTATAATTTACTGACCTAGGTTCCACAAATAATAGCAGAAAATACCATTTGAGTCCATTGGCCATCTGTTTTGTTACATTATTGTGACTGCAAATGTGTTTTACTGCTCTTGCAGGAGGATGCAGGGTGTAAATTTCTGCTGTGGAAGTTTCTTACCCAATAAGCACATCTAACCAGCTTAGAGAGTAAAGACAGGGTTTATTTTCTACTTTGTCTTCTGGACTGGCCCTCATTTTCTTCCTTCAAGCCTATGCATCTTTTTGTTGGCTCTTCAGTTTTACTGCTTTACAACATCCCTTTATTTTTTATAATTTCCTATAGCTTTCATTCCAAACTACTAGGCCTGTACTTCACATGTTGTGCAAGACTGGATTTTGCCTTAGAGCACAAGAGAGTCTGTCCAACTTCCTTTTCTATCAATATTTTTTTTTTAAATTGCCCTCTTTTTGGTAAAAGCTAGAGTCCAAACCTTTTTCTTACCAGCTACACAGGGAACATAAAAACCTTTCAATAGCAGTGTCTTTTTCACCACGACATGCCCAGGAATGTGCAAAAGTTCTGAGCTCTCTGGGGAAGAGATGGCTTTTTAATGTTTGCTATAATGTCTGTTTTCTCTTCAAGTGTCAAACAGAGAATAGATCAGTTATGGCAATATCTCTGAGATATCAGTACTAGCTGACAAAATAATTAATTAGGGGGTTTAGTTCTTTCATACCTTAAGGCAGGTTGAAATAGATATGATCATATATTTATCTAATTTCTCTATTATATATTTATCTCATACTAAAATACTATTTACAGATTCATGACCTCATTAAATGCTGAGCTTTGAAGAGAATGAAAGTTGCATTTTCAAAGTCAAGCCTTTTCTCTCCAGCCTAGGACCAGAAGATTTTCATACTTGGTTTTCTGCTTTATTATTTAACAAGATCTTAGCAGATGACCCTTCCTGCTGCTGGCCGTGTCAAGAAAAAAACTTCACCTTGTGGGACTGACACTTCCTCTGAGAGAGGGATTTTCACAGTAGGGGGTTTTATAAGCATGTCATCAAATCCCCCTGTACAAGTGTCCAGGTAACAGACACACAAATCCCAAACCCTTGGAACTTTAGCAGCAGAATTCAACCAGGTCCCAGGGACTAAGAAGCTGCAGGTCTTTTCTAAGATGTAACTAAAGACCTCCTTCTGCTTGCAGAAGATCTGCCTCGGCTGGGGCTGGAGCTGCTGTCTCACCAGAGCTGTGCCACCTCTCTTGCACTAATGGAAGATACCAGTTTGCAGCTGGAACCCATTTATTGACCAGTAACACCTGAGCCAGCACACTCAGGTCTCTCAGAGTGTGCCATTTATCCAGGATAAACTCCCAGTTCTGAGAGAACAGCCCAAGGATTGGACTGCCCTTCCTCAGCATTCCCCAAGGCAATACAGGACTGGGGCTGCTGGAACAAGGTGAGTTACATTTATGGTTAGAGATTTTCCAGGAGGAAATATTTCACTCCAGAATACCTGAAAGTGGGTTTTACCTCCAGCATGTGATTATGCACGAGCACAAACCAAATCTGATTGTTGGGTTTGACATTATTCCACCAAGGTAACAAGAGAAGAAGGGACCTTTTCTTTTTATGGAACAGATATCATACACAAGGACACAGCTTCCAGTCTGCAAGGGGACAAGTCTTGCATTTAGAACAGAGAATTTAATTTTTCCACTATGGTTCATTTCGAATGTTTAGCTGCTAAACTCAGGTTAAGGGTTAAAGTTAGATTAAATGTTGATTAACTTTGGTTTTAGTAAAAGTAGTTTCTTCAGTAGAATTAAAACTATGAATCACAAGATTAGCTTAGGATGTGAAATGAAGTTACATGTCAGAAAAAACCTAAGAAACCTACTATATATGCATAAAATACATATAGATAATATACATAAATTCAGCATGAAAAAAATAAAACTAATGCTTCCTGATGATTCACCCTAATAAATATCTTTTTCTGGTGTAAGAAAAACTTGAAAATTCAGGAAGCTAACACTGCAAATTTATATAAAGACATCCTGCATAGAATGCTCTTTTGCCTAAATAGTCTTGTAATTCTGAGAGAAGAGAAATTCAACAGGAAGCACTTGGTATTCTGTCCTGTAGTAATTTCCTTGTTGGGTTTTTTGGGGGGATTTGTTTGGTTTGGTTTGTGTGGGCCTTTTTGCTTTTGTTTGTTTTTCTTTTTGATAGGTCTGGGTATGAATGGGGAATAAATTACTCAAGGCAACTGTGAGGTGGAAACTTAAAAGAAGAGCTTTGCCACTAGTGATGGTGTTTGACTATGGAATAGCCCTCCTAGGACACCTGAACAGCTCAGCCACAGAGAGCAGGGCTCCAGTAAAGCTTTCCTTGTTGATTTAGTCTTGCAGTTCTCAGATTCAAAAGCTGTAGGAATTGCAACTTCAAAAGAGGAGAGCCAAAATCAATAATTCCTGAAGCAGCTCCACGTTACTTGTGAGGTAAATTGGCATTATCTTTTTTGGCTTTGAGTTACCACATATTGTTAAGACACTGAACTTACAAAATTGCTCCCTCTCCTGATAAAAGCTGAGAAAAGTGCCTTTTAACTGCTCACGTCTGATGGGAAAATTGGGAGGAAAAACTACACCAATTCTCCCGTCAGCCCTGAGTTTGCATAACAATTTGTATCAGACTTGGCACATTTGCACTTCTGTTGCAGATGCTCCATGTCTTCAGGCTTTCTGGTTTACTTTTTTGCTCCTCTTTAGCTCACTAGAAATAAATCAGGTTGATTTTTTTGGTCAATTGTTCTGTGAGTCCTGAGCGGCACAGGTGGCTGGGGCGGAGGAGGTGACAACTACTTAACTTCTTCTCTGAGTCACTGACTCGGTTGTGCACTGTGTTGGTAAATCCATTTCGTCTCCAACACTACCCAACACACCGAGCTTGTCTCATCTGCCACACTGGGAAGTTTGGAAATGTCACAGTCTAATAATTGCTGTTACAGAGTATTGTTGCTGTGAAAGAACATCTGCTTCCACCTCGGAGCACTGGCATTTTAGAAAGGAAATACACATTTGCTATCTTACCATCATCTGACTTGCTTAATTCTTACAATGCTCACTTAGTTCTTACTTAGGAAGACTTTCAGCTGTGTAGAAAAGAAAAAAAAAGCATGCTGGAAATACAACATGTGATTATTCCTTTGAAGCAGCAGATTCATTAATACAAATAGTGGAATTGTTTCTGTGACCATCTGAGACTGTGAAGGACCAACATTCAGCCCTCACCAAAATACATCTGCCCAAAGAACTTCCACTTGAAGTACACTTATTATTTTCTGAGAAAGCATTTAATACTAAGCAGTGCCCTACCTTGATAGGTATGAAATAAAACTGGTTATTAATTTTCAATACTGATGGCAAAAAAATTAACTGAGCGTTTCATTCATTCATTAATCATTTCTGAATTAAACAACCAAATACAGCTCTTGGATTGCTTTTTGAAAGGATGCAGAAATAAATGGAAGTCCCTTCCAGCAACATTATAAGGAAGTGGATGTTGAATCAAGCCTAGTGACAATCCCAGTAAATCAGAATGATTTCTACATTTCAGGTCTATGCTGTTAATTTAACAGGATTGATGAAATTACGCTCTGTCCTTTAAAAACAAATAGATAAAGAATAAGGGAAGAAAACCTTAATTGTTAACACTTGCAAAATATTTTAGTTTTGTCTTCGCTAGCTTTGAAAAATGGACATAAAATGTTGCCACACGTTTCCAGTGAGGAAAGAACATTCCAGCCTCGGGGAATACCCTTATCAGTAAGATGCAGTTACCTCCAGAATTGCAGCAGACATCCCTTCGGAGATGGAGCTGTTGACCACGGCAAAGCACCTTCTCACAGCAGCGTGGAGATCCTCCGGTGGCAGCTCTGGCAGCAGATGAACCCCGGGGGCCCTGCAAACCAGAAACACACTGAGAGGGCACTCCCAGGAACTGGCTCTGACCAGCTGGTACCCACACAGCGAGTTGTCTTTGCGTGTTCTTTGTGTGTGTGTGTATATATATATATAAAAATGTGATTTTAAAAGCTGGGCAGCCAACTGCTCCCATTTAGGGCAGAGGAAGTTTCGCAGCAACTTCTTACCTTTGAAGTTTTTCCTTAACTTCACTTGTAAAAAGTGGATCCACCTAGAAAAGAGCACACACAGAGGAATGTGGCGCCACTTTAGGTTTGAAATACCCAGAAAAGAAAAACAAATTCCAGTACTTGTTTGTTGGTTTGTTTTTACTGAAATATTTAAATGCCTGCTTTAAAAATCACACCACAGATTACTTTTACCTTTTTTTTTACTTTTGACTCCTCTCCTTTGGGTTACTTTTGACTCTTTCTTTTTGGGTTACTTTTGGCTCTTGTTTGTTTGTTTGTTTGTTACTTGGGACTCTCTTTTTTGGTTAATTTTGACAAAAAGAGGCTTGCATAACAGCTTCCAAAAGTATTTTTGGCAACAGCAGGGAGAAAAAAATTCAAGTGCCCTTTCCTGAAGCACTACCTGATCCTGACAACAGAGTATGAATCTATAGATCCATAGGGTAAACTACTATGTCACATCACAGGCTCCTTGGATGTTTCACACTGAATTTCACCATTGCTATTTCTATATAAATACATTTTCAGCTCTTTCCCCAAAGTACTATCCCAGTGCTGAGCTCCTCTCAGAGGAGTTTCCATTAAAATCAAGGGAGCACTTGCAAGTGATTTAACGAGCAGTGGGATATGGTCTTTTGTTCTTGGACTTTTAGAAGGATCAGAAAACTGCAACAGCCTGTGACTCATAAAATTTGTAAGACATTAATTCCTATCCTATCACCTTCAGTGGAAGCCAAGAAGTTGCCATCTGCCTCACAGACAGAACAATCCTTTAAGCAGCATTCTTCTATTGGTAAATATTCCAAGAATCCTGGCCTGAATATGGAAATTCAGCTAAAATATTACTTTCAGGACGGGTGTAGCGATGACTTGGAGAAGTGATCCCCCTGAGCTACATTTAGGGCACAGTTATCTAACCACAGGCTCAATATAACAGAAATTACATCCAACATAAGCTGTTCAGTAAGTTGGAAAAGCACTTGGAAGATGTGAGTGCTTCTCAAGCCAACTGAGTGTGGCAGGACACTGAGGAATTCAGCACAGGCTCTGAAAAAGCTACAGAAAAGAATGTTCCTTCCACCCAGTGTGCCTCCATCATCCAGTTCCTCTACAGGCAGTGTTTGTTGCCACAGTTCATTTTGCTATTTACCAACAGCAGCAGGCAAACATGATCCTCAGTTCCCTATCATTTGTTAAAAACATCACCAACCCAGAGGCAGGGCCTTCAAAGAGCTGCAAATGTCCTCAGTTTATCGGAGATCAGAGGAAAGCAGCTTCCATGAGTGAAGAGTTTCTATCAGAACAGATGAGATGACACGTGGAAAGGGGAGTGGGCACATAGCAGGAAACCAGGACAGGTTCATATGCCACTGAACAGGTCCAGATATGCCATTAAGGAAGTTTTACTCTTCTGACAGGCAAAGGAACATCCGAGGTGTGTTTGACAGTGCAGAAAGTCACAGATCAAATGCTGCACGAAGATGAAGCACAGAGCCTCCCAAGATCAAAACCCAGCAAATCTTTTATAAATACACAATGTTAAAAAGCTGCCATCTCAGAATTAACTCAGACAGAAATAATGGTCCAGGAACCATCTTCTTTATGATGCTGGGATTCTAGACTTTGTAGGGAAAAGCAGATCTTAGCACACTGAAAGTTCTGACAGAGCATCAGCCAGAGTAGTGAGAGTGAAGGGCTTGAGGCATCTGCAAACACACCCAACAAAGACAGGAAGAATTTGCTCCGTTTCTGGGGTTTTAGCAACATCACTTTCCTCACAGCAGCAGCTGAGCCCACACTACAACACTGATCTGATTGTTGAGAGGGCTCAGCAAGACCAAGCCTCCCCTAGAACTGCAAACACAACCTGCCTGCAGAAAATGCCCCTTCAATAATAGAAGATCCCTGTGAACATCCTAAACACAGCCATTCCACATCATCATTTTCACATACCAAATGCTTCAGGAAATTCAGTGTCTTCTGGCTTAATGTGGAGCTCTACAACTGCAATTTGGGACAACTGACAACTTCCCAAAAAAGTGGTTTTAATTCAGCCAAAACAGGTTGGCAACTAGGACCTAAATTAACAAGACGTCAGGTCTTGGAAGGAAAAGAAATAACCTTTTTAAGAAACATCTGAATGGCTCACTTTACCATTTCTAACAAAAGTTTCATTTTTGGGGATTTTTTTCCTGAAGAACAAGCAAACAAAGGATTAGAAATATTGTCAGATTAACGGTAGCAGTAGCTCTTGCCTTTTTAAAATTGTCTCAGTGAGTAGGACACTTAGGATGTAGCTGGCAGAATTTCATATTCCTCAGCAGGATAAGGAATACATAATTCTGTCCTTGTTTCCTACCTGATTTTCCTAATTCCCGTGCTCTAGGACACCCTGAAGCAGGGTGTTAGACTTTCCCCAGTTGCTTAGTTTAGCTAACAGCTGCTTAATTTTAAAATGAGCTGAGAAAACACGCAGTAGGTCACAGCTACCCTTGCAGTGATGAGCTACACCCCCTCCACCTTTGGGGTCATTTATCCCCCTAAAACTGGCCTAAGAGGCATGGAAATAGGTTGGGCAGGGGGGAAAACAGGTTGGGCAGGGGGGAAGACAGCTGGCAGTGGAAACCAGTGTCCTTGCAAACACAGCAGTGTTCTCTGCTGCCTCCAGGAGTGCTTGAGAGATGCACAGAGAGGGCTCTGAGGGGTTACCCAGCAGCTCAACACAAGTTTGGGGGGAGGGGGCTCAGCTTTTTTTTTTTTTAAACTTTAAAAAGCTCCTATTCTTGGAACATAGAGCTGCTGAAAATGAGCTGTTGTTCCACAGTTTGTTATAGGAATGAACAAAAGGAAAAACTGGAAGTGAAGACAAATGCTAAAAGTCTGCCATCACACAGGACCCAGTCCTGTAACGTTACCTGGATTGCACTATTTGAGACAATCATGCATAGAAAGTGCAGGGAATAATAATAAATGATCTTATGGAAGCAAAGCAGAAAACTGTGTGTGGGCCTTTGTTCTTTCCATTCTTAATTAATCTTAATGTGTGGCTTTTTAATATTCACAGTAAAAATTACATGCTTGGGAGATAATAGCTCTGATTTTCTTAAGACTTTTGTGGTTTGAGAATGAACATGAATAAAAAAGTACAGCTAAACATCAATAGAGCTGAGAAGTATTTTCATCCTTTAGCAATATTTTAGTATTATGGGAGAAATGTGTTTTAAAATGTTTTAAGGAGGTTCGACACTGCCACAGGGTTATTTCTGGTAGCTTCCTGTAGAGACATTAACCTCTGGAAAAGTGAAGCAAATTTAAAAAGACGACTAAAATGTTTAAAATCCTCACTGGAGGCAGCAAGTGCATCTTTTGATTGTAAAGCACAGCTTCATTACACCTGCTCTAGATTTGCCTTCCACACCAGTTCACTTCCAAGTCATTTTGTGCATTACTGTGGAAAAAAAAGGCAGGTAAAATAAAAAGGTATAAACAGCCTTTAAGAATAAAATCATCTTGCAATATTTACAGAGAATAAAACTGAACGAGAAAACAGAAAAACAGTCCTTTTTTTGCCCACTCAGAGCCCATTTATTTTTTGAGAAAGCAAACTGCCTGCAAGTGTTCAGGCTCACGTGAAGCTGAATCAGAGATGAGAGTGATACAGAGAGAACACTTCCCCCAGATGAAACAGAGCAGCTTTTGGTACCCTTTGAGCATCACTGAGAGTTTGTTCCACATGACACAGCTGCCGCCTGAGGCCTCTCTCAGTGATTAAATGAAGACTCCAGGCTGCCTTTCTCAAGCCTTCTGCTGCTGTGGATCTACATGGAGAACTCTGATTTCCTTCTCAAAACCAGTCCTGCAATTGGTTTTGGGAGTTTAGCCTAAACTATGTCCCCTTGACACAGGCAATGTACCAGGAGCAGAAGAAGCAGGACAGAGACAGCAACTTTAAGATGACTCAACTCAGTTTATCCCAGTTTTTAGTGCACTGAGATTCTGAATGTAACCGACTCCACCAATTCTGGCAGCTCTGTCCCTGCTCTCGGGTGCCAGACAGAACCCAAATACCTTTTTGCACCTGCTGACAACTGTTAATTGTGTATGAATTGAGACGACCACAAATGGCATCAAAGTCTACATGGAATGGAACAAAGACCAATCCTCATGAACAAAGATGTAAGAACGGGGATAATGAGCACCTGGATCACCTTCACAGAGTTAAAAATCCTCATTAGCAATGCCTGAGAACAAAATCCTTCAAGGTAGCAAATACTGCCTTTCAAAGTATTTCGTAGGCTCGTTTATAAATTAGTCATATTAAAATAGGCATTTCTAATACTTAATTTACATTTTTAGTAGTTTGATTGTCTAAAGTCCCACAGGTATAGAAACAGAAGCCAATATTAGAATCCAAATATTTTGATAATTTCTATCTTCACAGCATCTTTCTGTAATCAACAACAACAAAAAAATAGCATATGTAAAACAAATCTCCTAAGCTATTTTAGTGCTATTGATAAGGGTTTGCATTAATAAAGCCCTACCTGAATAGAGTGTTGTATCCTCTTAGAAAAACCCTCTTAGCTGCTTTCCCTTTGCAGGGCAGAAGCAGAGCTCGTGCTGAGTGAGGAGCCCTTTCAGGTGACAGCAGAACTCTGAATTTTGGTACTCCAGGCACTGGAATCTCTTCCAGAGTTTAGACCTTTTGTGAGCTGATAAATTTATACCTTCTTATCTCTCTAAAGGTTACAAGTCTCCTGACTTAGGTTCACTTTGGAAAGAATGATTGGGGTATCTCAGCTGCAAGTA
The DNA here is from genome assembly GCA_013399695.1 of Formicarius rufipectus. NCBI lineage: Eukaryota > Metazoa > Chordata > Aves > Passeriformes > Formicariidae > Formicarius > Formicarius rufipectus. The sequence continues at coordinate 3,987,199 of VXAU01000197.1, forward strand.
AAAGGAAATATTTAGAAACAAGCATACAAACAAAATAAAAATTAGGACAACTTACTGCAGGTCCAATAATGCCCAGATGGACACTGGGATCCTTCCTGTGCCAATCTAAAATAGGGGAGAAACAAGTTGTTTATTAATCAAAATTGTTATTTTTTAAATCCAAGTCTTTCTCTGAAATAATTGTAACTTGCTGCATGAATACAGAAGAATTAGGCAAATATTGTATTGCTACTTAAAAGACTGAGTGTGCACCAGATTTCATGCTCAGCCCTCACATTACTCCTCAGAATTCAAATATTAGCATATCTGAAAGCTACTACTTAGCCTTTCTGCTTCGTGTGATCCCTTATGACTCAAGGGTTATTTAACTAAGTTCAGCCATTAATTCTGAATCACTCAAGAGAACAATGCTGTGTTTAATGCAGTGATTTTGGCCACTAAGCCAAAATTATGGAAAGGCACACGTGGAAGTAACTGCAACCACTGCAGTGACTACTCAGTTACATGCACAGGACAAATCTGCGGCTCTTTCAATACCAGAACAGAACCCATTACTTGAATAATTTGTTATTACTTGAATAATTTGCATTTGTTACTCAGCATCACAAGGTTTTAAAGTGTTTATAAAAGTAAGTTGAATGGTGCAGGCGAAATTTCCAACTTGGAAGACTTGGACCTTTTAGAAACACAAAGGGAACCTGGCAAAACATTCCCTTATGAGTCTGAGAAAACTTCAGCCCAGTTTACAGCATTGAGCCAGAACAATGGGTGGTAAAAGCGGTTTGCAACTTCAAGGACATTAATTAGCACACATGCAAATCAGTGTAACAGCCACAGGACAGCAAGATGAAAAAACGTTATTTTAAATGGGTGATCTTTTGTCTCCCATCAACATTGTATGTAACAGCAAAATAGTTTTCTCAGCAAATAAACCCATCAAATACTGCTTTGATTCCAATGCTCTGTTATTCCCAGCAGGATGGAAAAGACACAGCACAGAGATAATGTGTGGACAGATCAATGGTTACATAAGAATTTCTTTTTTTTTTTAAATGTAAATATATCATGAAGTTTTCTGCAATGAAAAAAACAGCTCCCAGCCAAACTTAAAAACATAAAGGAAATGTATTGGGATGCAGTGACAAAACAAGGGTATTCAAATGGCCAGTACTTACCCGAAAAAGCTTCTACTAAATACAGAGGGTCTTTGACTCTTCGAAGTCCACATACCAAAAGAAACACGTGTAAAGTGTCTGTGTCTGTGGGAATGCCTGCAACGAACAGTTGTAAAAGCTGAGCACTCCAATCTGTTCCACGAATCAGCACATACAGTTGGAAAAGCAGCAACAGGGTGGATTTTGGCAAATTATCATTATTGTTCCCTCTGTTTCTTGCTGTTGCATCAATCCTCAGATCACCTCAGTGGACATCATTTTATAGGTCCCAGGAGTTTTTTGCCAGAGGCAGTGACTGTGCAGGACCTGCAGGAACATCTGGTGGCTGGTATTCCTCGACACCAGGACCCACCTTTGACTGACCTGGCAACTAAACAACTCTCTGTGTTTCTCAATAGTTCTACCCACAAGAAGAATAAATTTGCATCCCTATAATAACTCACCAACTATTTCAAAGAGGTTGTGAGGTTTAGTTAATGGCTGTAGGGCTTAGAGCTCTTGATCCTGCACTTTTTATTGTTAAAGATCAGGAAATGTTCCACAGTTCTCTATGCCCAAAATGCCAGCACTGCTACAGAACAACTCACTAAAAGTTAAATTATTGCAAAGCATTTATTTTAAACTTATTGCTAAGATACAAAAGAAAAATAACTTGGGGGGGGGAGTCCTTATCATGGGAAAATATCTCTTGAAATACACATCAACAGCTCATAAAATAATTGTGTAGGCTATATTAGAAGAAGATCAGATGTATGGTATTGCAGTTGCCACTGGCTCGATGACAGCACAATTAATTTAGAAGCTACTTCTGGAGAAGGGTCACTGTGTGATGAACTCTGGTTAAAAGTGGTTACGTTAGAACAACATCATTCAAAACTTGCTGACTCAACAGAAAGAACAACAAACATAATTTAATGAACAGTAGAGGGGTTGAAATGTTCGTATTTGATTTCTTGTACTGAACAAATCAGTGTGCTGTCCTTCAGCTCACCTACTTAGAGAGCTCATGGCAAGGATGGGAGACACGTACTACCAACACAAGGCAGCTCTGCAGGGGCATCAAACTGCTGCTCTTCAGCATCAGGCACTTGGAGGGATATCAAGGCTCTGTTTGCATGGCCAGAAAGCTACTGCTTTTAAAATTAAAATCCACTTCAGGAACATTTAAGTTCTCCCTGTCACGGTCCTGTTCATTACTGAGTCTGTTTCATTCAACTTAAATAACCTGAGCTGTCAAAAGTGTCTCTAGCAGACAGGGTAAATAACATTTTACTGGCTATTGGACCAAGAAGTAATTTGTAATTTATAATACACAAACATTTGGATTGAAAAAGCCATTCTTCTGGTGCAATGGGACATTAATACTGTTTAGTTTTAAGACATGCAGCAGTGGTTTCAATTTATGACACAAACTCACACAAAACAAATTACTAAAAAGCATTAGGAAAATTCTGACTGCATTTTAACTATCCATAAGGCACAAATCCTCATTCTAAATTATGAATTCCCATCTATTGATGATATATATAATATATAATATATTATTATAGAAATAATATTTATTATTTAGGAATAAAATTTAAAAGTTAGTGCTGGAAGCTCAGTCAGACAGGAGAGAGAAAGCAGATCTGTTCTCTCATAGAGACTATAGAATTACTGCACTCTCAGAATAACTGCTTCTTTAGCTCTTAACATCTCTTTGTTTCTATCTTAAAGCTTTCAGACTTATGATTTTATTAGATAAAGGTTTAAAGCCCTAACACCAACCAGCCCTGTGCAGCCCTGACTGTCACTTTGCTCTCTGTAGGGAAACCTTAACCCAAAAGGCAAACAGGAGTCTGCCCCCACAGGCATTCTGATTTTTCCATTGCATCCTTGTGCCATTCAAAGGTACTTTTCTTAAGAACTTCATCAAAACCAGTCTAATTTCACCAGTGAAATGACATAAACCAATATTTATTAATGAAAGCAGCTCACTCGATTCACCTCTGTTGTTCTGAAGAGACATTCCCAATTCTCACTCCTTCATGGTGCTATTTTACAAAGCCCTACTGGTCTATCAGGCAATTTTATGCACTTTTCTCTGAAACAGCATTTATTGGGTGCACTGGACTAAAGACTGGATCCTACAAGGCATTTCTCAAAGTTGTCTTATAAGGGCTAGTCATAAAGAATTTGCCTCTGCCATTCAATTTAGTGAAGGGAGAATCTGTTGTGGTTTTATTTCATTGTCTGCTGTAGATCTTAGTCATCACCTAATCCATTTTACAGGCAGATTTTCCCCACTCAATCCACTCAAAGCACATAAACTCTTCCTGAGAAGGCTGCATTACCAGCACATCCTGCCACTGTTTACAGCGCTGGGAGTTTATTCCTTTTCTGCCTACTTAAGATCAAACCTCAGCAGCACTTTGTGTAACTTCTTTTCTTTCTGCTCACTCACTGCAAATAGTTAAATTCTGCCATCAAGCTGCTCCCGCATCAGTGTTTTCCCAGCTGTTTTCTCAAGTCTTGCTCTCAACTCTGCTGGGGGAGAAAAAACCCAACAAATGGTCATTTGTACAAGGATGAAATCATTTTAGGATGCTTTGTCCTCTCAAGAACGCTGAAAAGGGGAACAGAAATGCAATAGCTGCCTTTACCAGCTACAGCCACCAGCTGGGTGAAAACCAGGTTTTTAAAAAGAACATTTTTTTCTGTTTCCTTGAGCTTAAACAGCACTTGCAGTGTGTGAATTTTTGCTACCATTCTGCCCTTCCCAGACAGTGCACTTCATCTGTGGTAAGATTACTTCCACCTTGTGTGATGCTGACATGGAAGCACATCCCTGTGGAACGATGAACTGATCTGCTCTTGTGATACACCCACTGTGTCACTGTGGTTGAATGAGGTGCAACTCCCCAAATAACAAACAAATGCTTGTGTCTGTCTCTTCTCATTTCTGTTAGTGATACAAAAGCCAAGGTTTCCAACAGCACACCGTGCTTCATTATATCTTCCCTTATGTATCTTTCTGTTTGCTTAACAAAGAAGCACAAAATGGAAATATTTCTGCATAATCCCTGGTTAGAAAACCAAACCAAACCAAACCAAACAAAACAAACAAAAACCAAACAAAAACACACAAAACTCCCACCAAAAACAAAACAAAACAAAACAAACAAAGAAACAAAAAACCAAACCAAAACCAACAAAAAGACTGCACAGACCATGTTTTCCAGCCATCCTTCAGAATAATTCTATATTAAATGCAAGTTAAAACCTGGCCACCAAAATCAGCATCTCTGTCAGTGCTAAAAATAAGAGTTTAAAGTCAGCAGGAGATGCTCCTTTGAACGTGTGTTTTCAGCCTTTGTTCACTGCTTTAGCTACAAAACCCAGCTGCAAGTTGGCCACAGCAAGACTTCAGCCTGCTTAGCAGTTCAGGAGGATGGGAGAGGTCAGACAGGAACAGCGACTGACAGGAGGAGGAAAACTCAGTCCTCTCAGGTGCTGTCCTGGTTTGTCACACCGAAATGAACTGCAGGTGGGATGAGATGAGAGGAGAGTGACCCACGTGGAGCTTTCCCAGTCCTGCAGCTCCTGCCCCACCCCGGGGGAGAGGTGCTATTGTGCCTCTCAAAACTGAAACACAGCACTGGCACTTCAGATTCCTGAGTGGAGCTGCCTGATCAAAAGGGGATCCAGCTGCTGTGCCAGTGTGTTTGTTGATAGCACTGGAACCTGGCACAGAATGTATTGGCCAGGGGATGAAATGTGATTAATACTCAGGATTCATGTTCTCCTGCTGACACTGCCTGAGTCATAGCGTGGCCTAGAGAAAGTTTGTCAAATCTAGACTGATCCATCCAGGCTTACCCATTCACCTGCAAGCAGGTCTACCAATTGCTTGACATGAAGCAGTGGCACTGGGTTTAACCTTTGGAAAGCTGTTCTGATGCAAGACAGAAGGAGAGAATGGAGTGCACTGTAAGCTGAAGAAACAATTTCATAATGCAACTGTTTGTCACATTATTGTTACTGTAGAAACACAGAATCATGGAATCATTTAGGTTGGAAAAGCCCTCTGAGGCGACTGAGTCCAAGCATTAACCCACCACGAAACCACAGCCCCAGGAGCCACATCTACACAACTTCCAAATACCTGCAGGGATGGTGACTCCACCCCTGCCCTGGGCTGCCTGTTCCAGGGCACCTTGTGGTGAAAGTGTTCCCTGATATCCAACCTAAACCTCCCCTGGCACAACTTGAGGCCATTTCCTCTTGTCCCATCGCTTGTTATTTGGGAGAAGAGAATTATGACCCTCTCTGATAGTTTACACTTTGGCCATTATAAAAATCTGCTTTGGGATGCCAGGATAGCAAAACATGAACACACAGAGCAAACACAAAAACATAAATCATTTCTGAAGCATCAGTAAGAACACTGCTTTCCTAAGAAAGGCAAGAATAAGTACAAGTGTTATCTAAACAGATTTTGAAAGAGTAGATTCATTTAACTCCATCCCTCTAGGTACTATCAGGAAAAAAAAAACAGTAGGAGTCACAGATGTACAATAAAAATAAATGTATTACTGCAAATCTTTAATCTTACTGCAAGCTGCAGGCCTCTAAGTGAATGAGTAATATCAAGCATTAGCTGGCTAAGAGGTAAAGAAGCAGATTTAAGAAATAGTTTCCCAACCTCTGATTTCAAGTTCACTTTTGTGGTCTATGGACCTTCAGAGAACAACATCAAGTCCATATTATTTAGGCTTAGTCATCCGTTTTTGGTTTAGTTCAGAAACAAAATCTAAGCCATGATGAGATGGGTTATTTTCCACCACTATCTCATTTTCCTTTCTGTTTCCTTTGAACCACAGCAGGTCTTTTACTCCTCTTGAAAATATTTCATTTATCCATCTCCTGAGCATCTGAAAGTATTGACTGATCTCTGAGAAAAGTAAATCCATAGGTTTATGGCTGAGACTTCAGTCTCTAAGATGGTAATTTTATTTTCTTGAGTTTGAGACATGGATAAAATTGTCCAGCTCTGGTATGAACCTTTGATACTCTAAATCTTTCAAGTCATAGGTTTTTCTTAAGTTCATCTCCCTACACACAGCAGAAATACCATGCATTACCTCTTCTAGTCTCTTGGCACCAAGAGTTTGATTTTGTATCTCTTTCATGAGTCAAATATTAAAACCAAGCTGGTCAGAGCAGCCAAATTTTCCAGCTTGTTTGACCTGCACTGCAGCACAGCTTTAACTCTCTGCTCTCCTGCTTTGCATTGACTCTGAAGTTTAATTGAAGTCACTGATGACACAAAAGTTTGAAAACTATTAGCCCTTATTTTAGCAACATATTTTGCCACCTGCAGATCTCAAACATTTATCACCGTGTCATGAAGTTGAGCTTTTGTTGTGCACAGCAATTTGTTTCTTAGAAATCAAGGGGAAGTGGAGGCAGTAACTTCACCTGAGGCATTTACACTGCTACTCACACTCGGCAGTGCATAATTGCTACAGTGCTGACACATTTGGGAAAGACAAGAGAAATTAAATGAACCTGTAAACTTCCAGGGGCAGGCTACCCATCCAGAGAAACCAGATTACAAAACTCGCAAATCAATCCTTTTTCCTCAATCTTTCTAACAGATCAGCCCACAAAAAAAGCTCTGTGATTTCAGATTACTTAAGGATCACAGTTCATGACTGCTATCATATAATTTTCACTGTGGTCATCTCTGCACAAATCTTTACTATTTAGTTTTCCTTCTGTGGGTCTTTCTTTCCAGCATAGCTTTAGGAAAATGTAATGCCTCTGTAAAACTCTGCCTGTGTCACAGCAGGTTATGTCAACTTCTCAAGTTCTGAAAATAGCTTTGCTAGGAAGCAGAAAATACATGAGAGTAGAAAAATCAAACTATGACAGTATATCACATACTTTGTTTGATACTGCAACAAGCATGTGATCCTACGGCTCTGTCACCATCCCTGAAACCAGTTTTAAGTCTTATCTGCTGGTCAAAGGAGCCTTCTCAGTTCATTAGTGTAGACTTTGTTAGTTATCTACATCTTCTAATCACATGATGCCTAAGTGTTTATTAGGGTCTACATCTTCCAAGCTGCAGCCACATTCCACCGCAATCAAAAGGAGCTTTTCATCCCAGGATGATGACATCAAGCCTGTCTCTAATCTTGGGCAGCTATGCTCCAGCCTTGAGCTGAGCTGGTAGAGAATATCAGTCTCAGGTTCCACATTTTCTCAGCCTCTCTTGTCATTTCCTGTCAATCAATTTACAGCAAAAGCCTGACAATTCAGTGGGTCTCTTAACTCTGTAGATAGGCTTGTAAAATTGCTAACCAAACTGATTATGCTGCCCAGAGATTCTTGCATTGTAAGGTCAGAAAAAAACATTTTGATCATCTGGTCTGATTTCCAGACTGACACAGGCAGAAATACTTAAATAGCCTGAGTTACTAAATATACTGAAAATGTTGTCTTCTTGAAGTCTGTGTCTAAATCTGCACTTGGTTCAGCTTTTTGGTTTGACTGTTGCTGCTTGCAGTCTCTCATAAGACAAGCTGTGAAGCTGACTGCTAACCAGAGAGTAAATTAACTTTACAAGCCCTTATTTTTTGTAGATTTACCCAATGAGTGTTTAGTAGCCAGCCACTGAAAATATGCAGCCAATAGACAGCAAGTAACACTGCACTAGCATCAGCTCTGCAATTCTCAAATCTGCTGCTGAGGCTACAAAAAAATACGAATCCTACAATTTTTGTACTAAGATTGTTCTGCACCCATAACAATAACAAAAACCTTCCACTGTTTCCATTTGCATCAGGCAATTGCTCTTTATGCCAACACCCAAACTATCAAATGGAAGGTATAAAAAAGCTGGGATTTCTTAGATTTTGGTTTAGTACCATTCACATCTGGGGGCTGGAAGTCTCCCAGTGTAAAATGCATGGGATGCATTCTGCTACCCACTGACATCTACCATTAAATTCTTTTTTGAAGCCATTGCACTGATTTAAAGAGACTGTTTATGTACTGGTGTTATATTTAACATGACTGAAAAAAAAATATTTGTAAATAAATATAAAACATATTCTGAAGAGCCTGTTGCATTTTAAGGAGTAACTTGACTATGTACACCCAAGGATGTTGACCAATGATGCCTGTAGGGCATGTGCTGTTTCTTTGCATTCAGTCCTGGGAATCCAGAATTTGACAGATGTTCAGAGATACTGCTAAAGATACAGGCAAGAGTTATCTGGAGAAACATCTCCCCTCAAAAAAAATCATTAAGTGCCTTAGACATGGAATAGAACTTCATCAAAAAAGTCTTAAAAAAACCCCCAAAACTCTGAAGTGCCATGAGTTGAACGAGACTGGACAGTTTTATCTGCATAAAAGCTGGGGATCTTCCCAAGTGCACTCCATTGTGCAAGCCCACACTACCAACAAAACAGGCAGCAAAACCGCATGCTATTTTTGAAAGGTTTCTACTGATTTCTCCAAATTTAGTAGAATTTTCAGCACTTTGAAACTGCAAATGCCCAGGAAAGCAATTCAGTGGGAACTCCTAATTAGTCCATGGAAAGTGCAAAGGTACAGCCAAAAAAATCTGCCTCCACGTGCAATATTGAAAGAAGTGGAAATTGTAGGCTGCCATCAGAGATGGACAGAGAAACAAGGCTGGAAAGATAAATGAGATGAAAGAATCATAAACCCAATACTGAATAATCTGATGCCAGTTTTCAAGTTATTATTTAACAGGCACAGATGTTAGAGTCACATTTTTAGTTCGCTTTTCATGTACATCATGAATTATTTTACACTTTTGCATTAGTACACATTAGGCAAAAAACCATCTCTAATATATTAGGAATTCACTTTAGGGGGAGCTTTCCCCTCCTCAATCTGTTGACTGCTCATTTAATCATCAAACGGTCAGACAAGAGATGAAATCAACACTAAGGCTGAGCTAGGAAGTGACAAATCATTTCCCTTCAGAAAATGATTAATCTTCGTGGCACTGTGCTTGTGTGCTGTGATTTACTGAGAACCAAATAACCTCACCATGCTGAATTTAAAATTGCCCCTGGCTTTGACTAATGGCACCCAGTAACTGGTGTGATAATGCCACGGACTGGTGAGGATTCACTTGTACCAGAGGGAGCAGCTCTACTATCAGAGATCAGATTGATGGATATAATATTGAAATAGTTTTTACCACAGCAGAATGCCCGGAAATTATTCTTTGGGGGAAAGGCAGCTGAAGAAATTAAAGCATTGCCCAGATCAGGTGACTTAAATTAGGACACACGTAGGACACATGCCTTCCTTGCCATTACTTTGGTGAAAACAGAGGCTGGCTCCAGATCCAGACCAAAATCTAAAAGATCAAACACATTTATTTCCCTCCTTCAGCAGTTCACCTCCCCTGCTCTTCTGCAAGAGGCATCCATAGTTTCTATCCCACAGACCTTGCACAGCATGCTCAGGTATTGATGCTTTGGTCTAACTTAACCTTTAATGGACACTGACCCATTTTGGGTGCAGTTCAGTCCTGGCCACACCAGAAATTTGGAGGCAATCTGAGCAGTTCACTGGCCAGATTAAACTGAGAGGTATTCAGGCATTTTTCATATCATTCAGTCTATTTTATTACATAATTAGTTAAACTTTACATTCTAAGTTTCTTTCATCCTTGACATCTACTAAGAATAAATACAGTGGACATACAGAAAATGTGAGTTTTACCTGCATGTTCTAGAAATCTGTACCAGTCAAATGTTTCACTGGGTGAAGTCCTAATTCCTGTGTGTTAAAAACAGAGAGTCACATATTTGCTGTCCCCTGGATGGCCAAACTACGATTCTTGAAGTCTTTTTCAAGTCTAAGAAACCAGTATTTCTGGCAAGCACAGCAAATTCCACACCCAGCTGTTCCCATCCTGAGCTCTTCTCAGCCCACCAGTCCCAGGTTGCCTGCATGGTCCTCCCACACACATCAGACTGAAATCCAGCTGAAAATTTGGCATAATCACCCAGTGCATGAACTTCTTTAGCAACCCAACCATGCTGAATTTGGCATTTTCAAACCTACACATGGGATAACATTATCAAAGGGAGCACAGTATTCCAAAACAGATACAGGGCAGCTGAAACCCAAAGTCCTTAACTTGAAAGTAAAATAAATTCATATAAAATTAAATATTAATATAAGCTGAATATTAATGTATTTGTTTTGGCTTGTAAAAGATTAATTATTTTAATAATGAAACTATTTAATTGACATATTTAATTTCTTAGTTAACTATTACCTCACAGGAGGCTTAAATGTGGACTAAATATGGGCTAAATAGACCTCACAATGAGTTGTTTCAACATTACAGTTTTGAAAAGAATTTTATTTTCTTAGAAAGTGAAATATGCAAAATGGAATGAGTTTTGGAAACCACAGACAAATAAAATTAGAAGCTGTATCTTAAGTAATCACCTAAAATACTGAGTTGAGTGTTCCCTAGACTAATCACTGAATTAATATACTTTGAATTAGATAATTATGGGGTGCCATTACCTTGGGAACTCAAAGCATTTCAAGGAATGTGGAGTTTCAGAGAATAATTATTCAGCACAAAAACTCCTGCAGACTTCGGGGAAAGCCCCGTGTTACCTGAGGTGTCACCTCATCTGTCAGATCCCTCCTGGGAGGCAACTGGGAAAACTTATTTCCAAGCCCCAAAGGAGCTGAAGATTTAGGCTGAGGCTGAAAGAAATACAGCCTCAGTTCACATCAGTGGCATCAGGACCTCAAACCCCACACCCATTCCTGCAAAACATTTCTGGGGCAAAGAAGGCAGATACATAATCACAGAAGCACTAAGCACAATTCAAATAAATTGACTCTCACCTTGGCTTTGGACATAGATTTTCTTCCTCGCATCTGGCTTTAAAGAGAAGGAGAAAAGTTTCACAGTTCCACATAAAACATCTGTTCAAACTTCAAAAAAATCCCAGCTGCTATAATGAAATACACATCAGTGTGGTTTGCTTTTGACTATTAAAACTCAAAACACACTGTTAGAAAGATGCATTTAAGTAACACCCAAAGCCAAGTCAGAAATGGAAATTAGTCACTATGAACACTGACAGTGGCAACGAATCAATTTTGCAATTAACCAAAGTAGCAAGTTAATACAAATATATTTTGAGTTTATCTCTGTATCCTTTCTTATGATCATTATTCTGCTTACTGCATAGAAAATTGAAATATATTCCTAGAAGAAAATGATTTTCAACTCTCTCATTGACAATCAGCCCTAGTTCCCCAAAAAATGCTAGTCTTGAAAGGCTGGTTTTGAAAATACAGTCTACATTTATCCATAATAAAGAGTTGAAACATATGAATTTCAGAAACTGCTGTCAAATATATGTAGACTTGCCTATACAGCAAAACTGGCAACTAGCAGTTCTTGCAGAACATTCACAAATAAAAATTGCCAAATAAATTACTTTAAAATAGCTAGAGTAGAAGAGGTAATTACTACACTTCCAAAGCCACTCTGAAGTGTTACTCAGCTAGTTATTTAATTTAGGTGATTAAAGAAGCAATTTCCTATTTCAGTGTCTTTCTAGAACTCCAACTGTGATTTTGTGGAATACATTTTTTTTAATGAAAACAGAATTAGTTCAGAAACAAACTGTTAAGCAACCCATTCCTGAATCAGTCAGCTCAGAAAGGGAGACAAGGAAGTGATTTTTTTTTTAACTTGCAAATATTTTGGTTTTCCCCTTTCACTCCCCTTCTGTCCCTGCCCAGTCATAACATTCCAGGTACTAAAAATGAACTGGAAAAAGAAATTGAAAGAAAAGAGGTCGATAAAAATGTGAACAGTGATCAACAAGCGACTCACAGATGGGAAGGAGGTGGTTTCTGGTGTCACAAAAATCATGTGAAAAGTGCACAAAAAATACATGTGTAAATGAAGTGGGAAAAAAAGCAACATTTTATGCTACAGTGGGGGATTCAGGATTTTGTCTGGACTTCATCTGGCAGAACCTGTATGAGCTTTGGTGTTCAAAGGATTTCAAAATCATGAAAATAGTTTAATACGTTACTACACTATTGCGTTACTTAACACTGGACCTTCTGTTACCTACAAATAAGTAACATTTTAAATTATAGTGAATCTTCCAACCATGAAAAGAAACCCCTTGCCAATAATGGAGACAGCCCTGCAAGCTGCAGCCCAACTGCACAATCTGATTTTTCAGTACAAGGGGGAGAGCTGAAACGTAGCCCCTGGAGAGAGCAAAGATGGGAAGAGCAGCTGGGCATCTCTTACAACTGGAGCCAGCCTTGCCCCCACTGCTGCCACCCTGCCCAGCTCTGCCTCACACTCTGCTGGGTGAAGACAGGCCTTTAGTGCCCTAAAAGCACCAAGCTGCAAAAGTAAGTTGAAGTTGAGCATCTCGTTTCCTGCCCTGCTGGACCTCAAATGGCTTGTGGAGACTAAATAAAGTCCTGCCAGGGCTTGGATCCTCGAGAAGAAAAGAGCAGGAATGCTGTGCAACAGGGCAGAGGGAGGTATTCACACTTTATGGATCTATTTCCTCTTATGTCCTTTATTTCATATGGTCTTGAGGAGGATGGAAAATTATATTGAATGCTACTAAAACTGGCTTAGGTAATTCTCATGCACTGGTTTTATGCTGCTGAAATAAACCACTGACCCTAAGCCCAAGATCTTTTACAGTATTTCAGACTCACTTGGAGTAGGAATTATTACAAATGCTGTATTATGTACTTCATAATTAAAGGTAATTTATCCAATGTAACACAAAAAAGTTTGTTGGAAGATACGGCCCTTGATTACAGTGCAATTGCTTATGTGTTCGTAATTAAAATTCTTAATTGACTGTCAACTAATAAGGCACACATTAGAGGAATAATGCAGTTCACTGAAGTGTGAGTTAATATGTAAAAAACATTAATATTCTGTGACCTGGGGATGGAAAAATGTATTCATATTTTTCACTGCTTGAAAGGAAATATGTGGCCTTTGCTCTCAGCCTTTACATGAAGATGCAACTAGAACAGGAACTCAAAACCCCAAGATTTCAGACACATTTCAGCAGGTGGGATTTCAGTTGAGGACTTGACAGACTTGCCTCCAATTCCCTGTCTGCCACAGACCTCCAAAACACTGACTGAGTCTCATCAACACAAAGGTGTTTAGGTAAAATCAAAGTCGGGTACTAAAAACATTTGAGGTGCTTATTTTGAAACCATTTCAAGTTTGTTTCTCTTCCTTACACCCCGTTACTTTCCTGTTTTCTTGCTTAAGATCTCTGACAGAAGCTGTGCTCTTTCATTTACCCAGTATGAAGTTCATCACAGTAACTATTAAAATCAAGTTATAGTTGTAATATAAAATACCAAATCCTATGTCAGCTCATGTATCCTTTTAATGCAAAGAGATTTAAAAAAACCAAACAACAATTAATGCTGAAACACAGCACTGTATATCCAACTGTTGTGCAAGCTCCACTCAAAGTGACTGTTTTTCAGGCCAGGGTGCATTAATGATTCTATTATGATGCCAACCAGAATGGCAGAGATACTAAACACTTAATTTCTACTTCTTGCATTTATTGTTCTGCTTCAGCTGATGTTTCCCAAGATGAGGTGAGTGGGGGTAACCCCTCCCTGCAGCTCTAAGAGGCTCATCTGCCTTGTTCTTTTTATCCCCCCTGCTCCAAAATGCTCCCTGCTTACCCCTCGCTGGATCTGGAGCTCCTTGGAGGTCTCAGTGACTCAGCACAAGTCCTTGGCCAGGGAGTTTGCAAGCCAACCCTGCCCAGATGATCAGCTGGGCTAACAAGCCACATCAGCAAGCCCTGCTGCCTGGTGGTGGATATTCCCAGGTCACCAGTGGAGCCTGGCAGTGTCCAAAAACACCCCCTGTACTCAAGTGACTGGCAGCTCTTTCTGGCCTTCAGGAAGGTGGACTGAGTAGTGTCTACCTCAAGGATTCCTCTCAGCTTTCTCCACGGGCAGCCTGCCACCAACTCCACCACGTAAGGGTGAAAATGTTCCCCCAGGTTATTTTCAAACAGGAGCATCAGATACTAAAAATAATCCCACTGAGAGCTTGCAGAGGACTCACAGTGCAGCAGATATTGTGGTACCTACTAGAGGGAGACAGAGAATGAACCACTTCAATCACCCTCTTCAAATACACTGCCAAATGTTTTTAACCATTGTACTGCTGAGGGAAAACAATTTTATTCAGTACTTTTCCATGTATCATTCAGAACAGTGTGTTTTGTTTTGTCGTCAGGAGAGGTGAATTTTAGGAAAGTTAAGTGCTGTTTATGAGCTACCTCTCCAAGGCCTGGTCAGCTGCATATCACATATTGCTGGGCTTAGCATTGCTTCAAATTCACCTCTGCAGTTCACCCACCTTAAGATGCTCATTCTATTTCCAGTGTTGACAAAACTAGGATTTTCAAATTATTCTTCAAAATTCTTTATTGTAGCTAATGATGTTGAGAGGAATTTTGGCAACGTAAAGATGCAACAAGAAACAATATGGCATCAGGAGGGACTTGGGAACAACAGCAATCATTAGTTTTAAATGTTACAGAGAAATATTTCCTCAAATGCTCTATTCTCTTGGCAAGTAATAAAAAGCTTTTAAATGCCAGATCTATTTGACCTGTTGAAATAAATAAATATCAAACGCTTTCTCTGAAAGGAAAAGCAGGAATAGCAAATATGAAGATCACCGCAGTTCTTTAGCATTATTTAGGAAGGAGTTTAGGAGAATGCAGAGTTGCTAATGAGCATTACCATCATCATGGAAACATACCCACTGTGCTGCTGCCATTTCCTTCATTTCCACTGTGAAAGCCACTGCAAACCTAGTTAAGGGGACAAAAACAGGTGGGATCATCTGCTTTAAGTGTTGAAATATAAAAACACCAAAGGACCTCCAAAAAAAGTCCTCATAAGTACTAAGATCAGAGGCTTATAAAAATAATCATAGATTGAAAGACAGAAAGCAGACTTTGAATTTGTTTTAGCAGGAAAGAGTGGTTAAACAAATGGCTCTTCTGGCTTTGCAACTCAGAGCGCTTGGGAAGGTAAAATGAGGTTTTCTCAAAGACAGGGAAAACCTAAATAATGGGAACATCCCCCAGTTTATCAAGATTCAGATACAGAGTACAGAGCATTGGCATGGACAGTTTTCATCTTTAGGTGTCTCATTACAGCCAACAGCAGTCTGATTTCTAAACACATCAGATAACCAAGTTATTCTTACTGGGACCTTGGTGTAACAACAAGAATTAAAATGAGACATTTTTATAGAGTCAGAGTTAATAAAGAATCCCTGTTCAAAAGAGATCTTAAGAACATGCTGGGCTTTAATGTAGCTTTTAAGTTGTAATGAAACAAAAACACATGCTTTGGATGTTCTTAATGGAACTTTAGTGTTAACTGGACCCACAAATAGGGCCATTTCTGAAGAATATTCTTCCTGTGGGACAGAATGTTTGAATGCCTCCTTCATATGAGAAACAGTGTGTCTGCTTAGCAAAATTCCTTTTTTTAATTAGTTGTGTAGATATTGAATATAAAACAAGTCATCACATATTGCACATATGATTCAGTGGGGTTTTTATCATGTAATTTATGAAATGTCTCTGTCCTGAGCCAACACCTCAATGGTTATAGAGATGAAGCACAACCCAAAGTCACAACCAGAACAGTGTTTTTCCATTGGAGATGTTATAATTTGAGGACATGAAATCACAGTCACTCATTAAAAGTCACATAAATGCTGAACTGCAACTCCTGGTTGTCGAAACAAACCTTATTCCCATACATTTGTTTTGTAGTATCTGCTTTATGGTGCTACAATAAATTTCACATATACACCTTGACAGCTTTGAGGTTATTAAAGCCTTTGCAAACGCTTGTTTAGTCAAGTTGCACATGCTCCCTTCCCAGATTTTGCAATTATACTTTCAATACATCACATTAACAAGCATAAAAAGATGTTGCTCCCAAGTCTACAAAATACAGTTCAATAGAAAAAAAGCCACCCTAGAGGAGTACAACCACCATTTGGAGGAATTTGATTAAAAATGAAACACTCATAAAGCCGGACAGTGTTCGATACTTTGTTTTATGGAATGTAGTGGTATATTGTACCAGACAAGTAATCTACAATTCATGGTACTTTCTGCTTAGAATCCTGCAATCAATGAAGAAAAAAAAAATCAATGTTTCTTTTAATAACTATGCAATGAATAATACCAGTGATGATGCTGCAGAAGAGGTACATTCAGAATAACTTCTAGAAAAATTAATCACTTTTCCTGCAGCAGAGAAAAGACTGTAAACTGCATAAGGATGCAGTAATGTATTTTGAAATATCATAGGAAATTCAAGCTATTAGTATATTCCAGGTTCCTAACTTGGTTATCATTAGAAGACACCTAGTAAAGCACAGTTTTTGCATAAAACGTATTAGCTGTATTTGTGACAGACAATATTTGAAACACAGAACTGGATCAAAAGCACACACTCAGAAATTCTTTTTGTGCAGCACTGAAATTTAGCTGACATATTCGAGACCGTTCTCTTTTCCTTCAGACCTGTTTAAAGAATTACTTCTGATTATTTGACAACAAAAGCAAACAAGTATGTAAATTTTACCTTGAATGGGACCTCGAGCTGCTTTCAACTACAAGTCACGCTAAGAAGTAAGAACATGCCCTAATGATTTTCCAAGGAGTGTGATTAAGCGCTGTCTTTAAAATCTGTTTACTTACCACATTTTACAGGGCACTACAGATAGAACAGCACATGCAAGGCAGCGTTGAGCGAGCTAATAATAGCTGGAACATAGAGTGGGATCAGCAAAGATAAAACTAGGAGACAGAAGCAAGCTGCAAGTTCTGTCTGAACCCAAATCCCCTTTGCACCTGAGCTGCTGCATCTCTGTGCCTTGGCCAGAGGGCTGTGGTGAATGAATGGAGAGCACCTTGCCCTGTTCAGCAAGTATTTAAGCTCTCCTTGCCAGCAGCACCACCGGGTATGATAAGACATCCAGATGCTTCAGTTTTATCTCACCTTGTGCAACCTCAACTGCCACCAAGCAGACTCCCTTCTTGTCTCCTTCCACAAGCTGACTTTTCTTAGGAAAGGGGTGGGAAAATAACCCGTGAAACAAACAGCCAATTTGGTGCCATTAAGTGAATTAAACCTGCTCAGCAAGTCCAATCCTGGCACAAGGAAAAGTGGATCACACAGCCACAGGCAAGAGGGAGGAGGAGGAAAGAACGACAGGCAGCAGTAGAGTCACCTCTGCCATCAGTGAGCTACACATGGCAGTGTGTAGTGACAATCTCAGCCTCTATCTTAGTAAGACTTAAGCCTAACTACTGAAGGAAGTTTTACAGACATAAAATGCTTTAGTTTCCAATAAGAAAAGGGTTTACTCGCCCACCACGAGTGATCAAACTGTTGAAGTCAACAGACCTCTGGATCGAGCAGAAGGAGATGTTGCAACAAGGAGAAATGCTCAAAAGCCTGTTTAGGTTTTAGACATTTCCTCTGATTTCTGATCACTTCCTGAACTACATTTATGACTACAGTGACTCGTCACTAGAACTCTTCCAGACTTCAAAACACCCTGAAAAAATTCCCTTGTCAGTTCACCTAAAAAACAGAGAATTTGCTTAAATACTTTCTTCAGTCTCTGCTTCTTCGTTCATGTATCCAGAGAAAGGATTGCATTAGAAAGGGTAAAAAAAGAACAAAAGCTCCTTATCCTGGAGTGATCTGCTTTTCAATCAAGCACCCTGTCAATGAGCCAAGCGTGAGGGCTCTGAGAACATGTTTGATTCTGGGATGCAACAGGACAATGCCAGACACAAAGGAGAGGATTAGTTAGCACAGATTTATTTAGTTTTTAATGGAGATTTGAGTATTTTTGAAAATTTAAAACCCAAGAGATCAAGTTTTAGCACTACTTTTGCTACTTCTTTAGCACTACAAACTTCCATGCACAAATGAGGATATATGAGGAAACATAAAATGAATAAGCTACATACAGACTGAATTTTATGAAGAAACTGTTCTACTTTCATCATTGAATCATAAAATAATATGTAGAGATCATAGGGATTTCAAGTATCCCAAGTATCCCATCTTCCAAGCACTTAGGGAACATTCCCTAAAAGATCAACCATTCCCAAAAGGCAGTTTCCTCTCACAGATCTTCCACAAATGCTCTTACCTGGCTTCCTCCAGCACTGCTCCCATTACCTGGTGTTTCTCTTCACATTTGATGTCTTCATTTACATCTGTTCCACCAAAGATGATTCCAAAGGGAATTCTGCTACCTGCAAAGCAAGGACTGCAATGAGAAGTTGGCCAACATGAATAGGAGGGGATACTAAGAGTGAAAAAGTACATAGGTGAATACTGTGTCATAGATTTAAGCAAACATCTATGAAAAGGAAACATGAAAAAACTTGAATTTTTATGGGTTTGGCACTGAAATGTCCCATACAATAACTATGCACTTCCACATAGGGGTAGGGAGGGGTTAAATTCAGGGAGCTCTCATAATTAAATTCCATGGTGAAACCCAAGCAAATAAGGAAATCTTAAACCAAACAGGAAACAAAATAACTATGCTGATAAAGACTGAAAGCATAGTCTATGTTTCACATATATATTTGAAAATTAAGTGAGCTGTAAGATGATTTATTAGCATTGCTAATTTCCTCATTACTAAATGAAACAACAAACACGAAGAATGAAAGACTAATTACCATTCTGGCTACTTAGTGAATTTCCTTGCCATTTTCAGATACTCTGCTCTAATGTTTGCAGGGAAAGAGAATTAAGGTGCACTATCAAAGCACCACAGCACTGATCTTCAAGAGAATGACTTTCTGTAACACAGCATAAAATATGTCCTGCCTTGCTAATGAAAGTAAATAATGACTGTGACACCTATTACAAGTGCTGATCATACACCCCCAGTCATGTCAGCCAAGTCTCCAGGCTGAGGATCAGAAGGTTGGTGACGTGGCAGCAATGGCAGTGTGACTGTAATCACTGAATTTCTCAATGTGACAGCAATCAGGAGCATTCTCTGCATCACTTTTTTCCTCCAAGAAGTCTACAATATCTTTTACACTTTCAGTATCATCATCCCAGCAATCTCACCACTTGCTCCCTTGTCTTTCACAGGTTTCTGGTTTATTTTGCTTACATTTCTTGCAAATGCTTTTTGGAGCAGTGTGGCTGATTTATTTAAATTACTGAGCTTTCGTAAATCATTTGAGCACAGGAATTTGCAGATCACTTGGAATTTTGAAGAGTTAATAGCATTCAGGCATCACTATACAAGTCAAACTCCAAAAAACTTTGACAACAAACATTTAAAATTCAACCTTATCTTTTTGTTCCTTAGCAAAAAAAAAAGAAAAGAAAAAAAAAGAAAAAAAAAGAAAAAAAAAAGAAAAAAAAAAAAAAAAAAAAAAAAAAAAAAGAAAGAGATAATTCTCAGGCTTTTCATAAGCCTCTTCCAAAACAAGTCTAGGTCTTGTCAAAAAGCAATCATCTCTGTATTCCAACAAGAGAACTCTTAATACATGTTAGCAGAGATCATCTTGCATTGTACGGTCGCCTCTGAAATCAGAGCTTCTTTGTAACAAAAGACACAGGGACATGCCAGACATGATAATTCAGGCTTTCTGAAACCCCCCCAGCACAAACTGCGGGGGCACTTCTGAAGTCTGAACACTGACACAACAGAACTTGCACTGAGAGCTGACGAAACTATGAAATTATGTGCCTTTATTCAAGTGAATAGATTTATGTGGTATAAAGGTGATCTCAAAAATGGATATGCATTTGCAATTTCAGTAGGTGACAGGGTCTGTAATTTTGAAAGCCACTGTTTCTAGTGTATCATTAATTGTGTTCTCCGTGGCTAGGCAGAAGATTTTGTTATTTGTCTGATAATATCCTGTCTCCTGGAGGTTGCCTGACAGGAACAACGCCTCAAAGTTATTTCATGGCCAAAAACCCTGACTCGTTTTTTGAGCAGAAAAATCAAATTAGCCTCTCTGCTTTCTTCCATTTGACCTCAGCTATACTTGGCCAAGCCATTGTCCTCTGAGAGAGCACATTTGCTGAGAGTACCCTCATGTTAATATAATGCTCTTATCTTGATGTAGTCAAAGTACTTAATTAGGAAATGCACTATGTGGTTTAGAAGTGCATTTATTTAGTTCTCTCCTCTCTGGATCAGCTCCCCCCGCAGAGAAAGATTTTCAGCATTTCTGAACATTTGTTGAAGTGGATAAACAGAATAAGGACATTGCACGTGGGGTTTTATATTTATAGCCATTTGTAAATGTTAGTGCTCATTCTCTTCTCTAGCAGCATTTTTTAAAGAGGTATTTTTATTGGAAAGTAGAAAGGATTACCTTGCAGAAGTCTGCCTCCTTTATAAAGATGAATGGCCAGGGCTGCATCAAACTTGTCTGTGGAGGTTAGATTTGCAATTTCAGCAGGACTTTCATACATGAAAGCATCTCTAAGAACACAGCTATGACCTGCAGCATGGAGATGACTCCTCCGTGATTGGAACAGATAGAAAAAGAATAAAAAAGACACTATTAATGTTTATAGGCATGCCAGTATATCAAGTAAGTGTCATCAAAATCTTTTGCCTTAAGTATCTTTGCTCTGACATTCAACTTTATGTGTGTTTTGTTCACGCAGTGATGGAGCAATTTACAAGGCAGTTTATTTTTTTTCTTGGAAAATATTTGTTACCTTCACCATTGTGAAGCCACAGGCACAATTCCAAGCAACATAATTTGCATCCCTTTCAAGGCCAAAGCCTTATTAACAACTTTTGACAATCAGCAGAATTTAAGTATGACCAGGATCCTTCCTGATTAACCTTCAATTTTATGCTGAAAAGTCTCCTTTTGAATTGAGTGTGTTAGTCCTTGGAGATTCTTGGATCCTTGTACTGGAGAAAGGCCACCAAATGAAGAAAGCACAAATACATCCACCTAATCAATGGTACTAACATACAGCACACCCCCCAAAAAGAGAATACATTCAGAAAACCAGAGAATTCAATTGAATTCCCTCTCTGTTTGACTGTGGATTTAGTTGCTTCTTGTCTTAGCTCACCCATTTGTAAAACAGGCACAGGATAATTGAACTATAAGCAAAAAAACTGTTCCAAAGTAATTACACAAATACCTTCACAGCCTGTTTTAGAAATCTCAGTTGCTAAGAAAAAACCCAGTCCAAACCAACAACAACCCCCCCTCAGCATCAACTTCTCCATTCATCTTTATATACAATGGTTCCTCATATTAAAACATTGATTCAAGGACTGCCAAGGTCAAGAAATGGATTGATCCCAGACAGTTTCATTCCTGCCCCTGAACCCACAATCAGTTATCAACGTACCCAAGGACATCAGCCAAAAAAATACAGGAGAAAATCCATGTTTTCACAGCAACTGCGGCTGCTGACAGGCAGTGTTTACATTTTCTGTGTTACAAAAAGAACACAAGAATGTTTTCTGCTTATTACATATTGTTCCAGTTGATTTATTTCTCATGGTGTATTAATTGCTCTGGCATTAAAATCCTGCAAACTCAATGGCTTCCTGGATAATGTGGCTCTTTCGTTTGCTGATTACTTCACATCCTCCCAAGGAGTGTAATTTTCTGTCCTGCAGAAGTTAGTCATTACTGCAGAAATTGGTGCTAAAAATGTTGTAAAATGTCTTGAGGCCTTGGAAGGAATGTATTAGCACTGTATCAGGCAGAGCTCCACTGGCACAACATATGGTGCAGTATTTCTTCCTTATCCTAAAAAGAAAGTCCTTTTACTTTTAACTTCACTGTTTGAAGCAAGACCAATAAATTACAATAAGTACTAATAAGTAATAAAATACAGCCAGATTGCAAACTCCTTATTTACACTGTTGAGCAATTATTTACATCAGTTGTCCCGTGAACAGGTTCCAAGTACCTGCTTGCCTTTTGAAAAGAGGCTCTCAATTTATACTCCAAATAATGATGCCCAAATCTCACAGCTGTGGAGAGGAAATCTCTCAGGCAAATACTTGGGATGCTCGAGTATGCATTCCATAATTTCACAGGTGCTCATTAAATAGTCTGAAAGGATTTTTTTCCCATCAGTGTTGCAATTACCATAAATCACTATCATGTACAGGCAATATGTTTGCATATTACAATTAATTTGAAAATAACTCTCTCAGGACATCAGGAATCAAGAAACTCAGCTAGGATTTCCCACCAAAAGTGTCTTTTTGGGTTATTTTTTAATATACTAGGAGTGAATACTTTTCCTCCACAGTTCCACAGCTCCACATCTCACTGTGGAATAACAGCTGCTTCTGAAGTAAATAGAGAGGGACTCCCTCAAGTGTTCCAAGGCTCAGAAATTGTGGATTACCTCTATTATATCAATATTTATTTTTTTTTCTCCACACAATTTTATTCTACTCAGGAGCACCTAAAGAATTTGCATATACCTTATGATGGAAAAATTACCAAATTATTCCCAGAATAATTCAAACTCCCAGATTTAAAGAGGCCTCAATCCCATAAACATTCCATTGAGTTCAGAACCATTAGTCACAGGTTTCAAATTATGCATACGTGGAAATATTTGTGTGTATAAGCAGAGTTATTGGGTAGTACTTAAGTACTGAATTTTAGCATTATTTTCATATTTTCTAATCGACTTTTCATCTTTATAACCAAAAAACAGCAGACTGTGGTTTTCACACATATGCTGCTATCAGGGAACATAAGAGGGTGCTGCACTTATTGCAGGAGATTATTTTTTGAAGGCTGATCTATGAAGTCACAGATGTCCCTGAATGAAGCCAAGACAGAAGAGATATAAAACCCATATCTTCCCTCCTCCTGGCAAGTGTGTATTCACATTATTTTGCCATTTCATAAACAAATACTTTCTCAATGAAAAATAAAAATGAACATGTCTCCTGCTGTCTGCGTCTCAAAGACAACACTCAAAATGCTAAATTTCAAGGCTACATTTTCTATCACAGTTGTTTGGGGGGTTTTTTTATGCAGTAGATAAATTTCCAAGTAAATGTCTTAACAAACAGTGAGTGTTGCTTGGATCCAGAACTTGCCTTGCTTTGCCATATTTTTCCCTTCCACTGAAACTCATGGAAGACAACGCCATGACTTGGGGAGAATAGCATTTCTAAAACGGAGTTGGGTTGTCAGATTCCAGATTTGGGGTGTTTTTCTAGGAAGAAACCACCAAGGAAAATTTTAGCCATTCAGTAAGTGTGAAAGGTCATTTATTAAAGTACATTACATTGGTCACTGCTTGCACTGTGATATT
Organism: Formicarius rufipectus; assembly: GCA_013399695.1. NCBI lineage: Eukaryota > Metazoa > Chordata > Aves > Passeriformes > Formicariidae > Formicarius > Formicarius rufipectus. The sequence goes on from VXAU01000197.1 coordinate 4,010,844, forward strand.
TATACACATCTGAATAATGGACAAAATATTTCCCAGTCCCACTTATTTTAGTATTCAGGAAATAATTTCCTTTGCTGTGGTGGTATTTTTTTTAATACTCTTTGAAAATCATGGAGCCTTTAAGTGAAACTTGTGTCTTCTGCAGAGACATTGCTAAAAGGCAGAACCCTTTTCTGATGTGTTTTCACTTTATTTAGGATTTCTATAGGAAAACATTTTTCTCCAACGCAACTGTGAAATACCAAGTGATGTTTTACAATGTTTAATTTTTTTATTTCCTACATTATTGATCACTACTTCTTACTTTCCCTGGCCCTCCTTCCGCATGAATCTGCAGTTTATAGGTTTTCACATAAGGAAACAGTTCCACGGTTCCAAACACAGCCTGGTTGAAGCTAAAGCACAACGAGTTAAAAGTATGATTACATTTAAAGTGTTATGCTTGTGAAACTTGCTCTATCTTCTGTGATGTCTTCCTCTCAGAAACATTTATGTTCTAAATTTCAACAGATACTTCAATGGAATTACTTGCAGACAATGAATGTTTGATTTCCAAACATTTCCTGGTAGGTAGATACACTGACAACTCTTGAATGGCACAAAATAGGCTTCATCCAAATATATTAATTATCTCTTTCCCTTGGCTGTCTGTTCTGCAAAGCAGCTGTTCAGAAACTACTCTTAAATGTAGATGGCACAATTCAAAGCTTATGAAATGAGCAGAGTCATTCCACTGCCTTTTCTGAAACTCAGCCAGACCTGAGGACTCACAACTCTCCCTGAAGCAGATCGAATTACAAGAGTGGAAACCCTGCTTGATCTCTCTGGATTCTTTGTTGTTTTTCTTGTTTTCCTCCTTGTTAGAGCAACACGTTCTTCCATTTTATTTCCCTCTCAAATTTATCTTTTAAACAGCACAGCCAAATCGTGTCGGCATGAATGGAATATGAATAAAATTCATTGTGAGTAAGACCAGAGATTGAAAGTGTCAGTGAAGGTGGGGAACAAAGCCTTCAGTCTCTGTGTTATGGACTAACCGAGCTTTGGGTGGACAAAATAACTCTGCAAAGTTTAATCTTGCCTTCTAAATAGGTCTTGCCATGCAAAGCATGTGGGGAAGAGGCAACAACGCAGGCCATGTAAAGGATTGCATCTCAGTCCCAGAGGTGGGGGATGAGCAGCTGCCTTGCAGGTGTCCTGCTCTGGGAATGGCCACACAAGCAGCAGAGGACTCCACCAGCACCTGTGCAACCAACACAGGCAGGAAAAGGAGCCCTCATGATCTGCCATGAGGAGAAGAAGAGTGCTCTCCTGGAGGATTCTAATGGTGGCACCCAGGATAAGACTAACTAGAAGAAACATTTGGGCTCAGAATGACTGCAATAAATGTCTAAGCTAAAAAAAAAAAAATTGTAAAGAGGAATGATAAGAGGCATTGAATTTGTGTGTTTAATTCTCTTGCAGCTGATTACCTGAAGATTTACAGAATGGTTATCTCAACTGGCCATTTAATGAGAACCAAAACAATTTCTCTATCTCCAAAAGATAGCAACATATTGGCAAAATACTTCACCTAAATCTTTCTAATTAACCAATTAATTCAAGGTATCTATTCCTCCTTACTACCAAATAATAAAAGATGAACAGAACATTTTAAGGAGCAGAGAAGATTAATCTCTTTCCTTTCCTGACACCCTTTTTGATCTCATTACTAAGGCTGAAGAATGGCAGCCCATGCAACTACTTTCACCTAGTGTTGTATTCTCTACTCATTGCTCATATTTTTTAAGGTGATTAAAGATTAGGCACAGCAAATCGAATATCCATTATACCATCTGTTTCAGTGAGCTGATTTCTAGCCAAATTAGATTCTGGTACCTTTGTCACTAGGTTAGTTTAAACTCAGGAAATGAATATCTTATTTATGAAAAGATGAAGCAGTTATGGGAACAGTTGTAATATCACAAACATAGGCTACCCAGTGATATTAAGCCATAAAGTTAATCTATGCTGGCAAGTGTCCAACCTGGAGACAATGTCATTATTTCATTTGTACTGAAACAAATGTTGCCATGCTTCAATATAAAAAAAAAAAAAAAAGGCTGAACTAATACATTCATAGGCATGTATGCAGATAAAACTGAAGCCAAATATTAACTGGAATATGTATTTTATGTGTATTAACATATATGATACAAATGTTACCATGTGCACATAACCTCAGGTGTGGCAGATTAGTGTGGGAAGTGACATACCCAAGCCTTTGGCCGTACACTTAAGATTTACTTATTTTTTAATGGCATAAAGCCTTAGGAAAACCAATATTTGATGGAATTATCTGCACTGGATAGCTTTAGAGATTGCTGTCACCTGCCTAACCTTTTAGTGACGATGAAAAGTCTTAATTGATAGCCAATACCCTACTTTTTTCCCTGAGCAGAGGTTTTTTTCCCTCAACAGGCTCATTTATATTACTACTATAAATAGCAGTTATGGTAGGTTATAAGATAGAAATGAACATGACATTACTCACTTAGTCTCAAGTACTATTTCTGTTAGAATCCTTTATCCAATTAAACTGATCTTTCTCTCATTATTTTCCTTCCATTTGAAGGTCTCTGTGCATGAGAAAGTAGCATCCACTTTGTGAAAGGTATTCCTACACTTTGTGTAAGGTACTCCTGGGAAGGACCAGGATCTCCAGTGAGCTGATGCTCTCTGCACAGGTCACTGCAGATGTGGTCACACTACTGCAAATAATTGCATTAACACAGTAATATGTTAAACCATCTGTTAGATGAGCTGCTGCAACTCACCAAATCTATACCCTTTCATACTGAAACACATTATTTTAGGCCACCATCACAAAGCACAGCTGGAGAAGGCTACCAAAATTGCTGCTTGCATGGCTCATGTAAAGGCACCTTGCTAAGCCACTGCACCTTGATGCAGTATGTTCATGTATTCACAGTCAGTCTCAGTGTAATTAAAAGTCAGTTTGGTGGAATATGTAGATATTTGTTTGTCTGGCTTATTCAGGCTCACTTTAACCAGAAATAATGCAAAACCTGCTTTCCACTAGGTTAGCTCTGAATGGCTCCACAGTCTAAATGTTTGCCTGACTTTCTTCAAAATTGAATTAGAAGAAGAAGGTAAGTGAATATTTAATTTGTAAAGGTAGAATAAATAATCTTATTGAGGAAGAATGAGCACTGATGTTCTCAAGAATAACTAGTTTTGTATTATTCAGTGAGAGCCAAGGAAATGCCAGATGCCACAGAAACCACCACACAGGAACTCTACTGACACATACAGGTATAAAAACGTGTGTTATAAGCATAAGAACATAGTTGGTTTATCTCAACATTTTATTAACAATTATTGTTTTAAACCACCAAAAACTTCAGCTGTCTCTGGCCTTTATGCTCCATTTGCTTTCCATCTTCAGTGAGTGCCTGGGTGACTGACAAGAGGCAGCAGGGCTGTTCTACCACTGCCTTACACAACCCTTTAGCCTTGCACAAATCTGAGACTGAACCTGGGATGGTACAACTGGTGTGAAAATGGAATGTCAGAGGACTGTTCAATGCACAACATCCCCTGTATGATAACACATTGACCAAGGCCAGAGGAAACAAGTAACAGCACAAGGCTATCCCAAGGGATTCATGTTAAGAAAACACAACTAAACTGTAGATGACTTTTAGATAAGATGCAACCAAATCCTTATCTTGGGCTTCAAGAGGCCAAAACCATTGGGGATTTTTTTCCTTTTTTATGGCGACTTCTTTTTTTTTTTTTTTTCTTTAGACAGAGCTCACACACACAGCGAAACCCTCAGCGATGCTGTCAGCCACCTAGTGTGACATCTGGGAAAAGGATGAGCTAAACGGGGGCATTAGGAATATTGAGGCCGTTCTGTTAGTCCAGACATTAGGAATATTAAGGAGGGTTTGTTAGTCGGGACATTAGGAATATTCAGGCGGGTCTGTTAGTCCGGACAGCAGGAATACTCATACGGTAGTTCTGCGAACCCACTCGATTTCGCAGCCCTGCAGGTCCGCGCGCGCCCCCCCCGCCCCGAGGGGGCAGCACCTGGAGGAGCGGCTCCTGCGCAGCGGCTGCTCCGGGATCGGCGTCTGTGCAGGAGCCATCCTGGAGCTCCCTGCTCCTTCCCGCAGCCGACTGATCTCACCCCGGGCAGTCTCGGGAACCCGCCCTGTGCCGGCGGTCCGAGGCGCGGCGGGCGAGGGGCCGCGGGTGCCGCCGGCGGAGCGAGCGGCGCGGTGTGCGGATGGCGCTGCGGGGGACACGCTGCCCGCACTGCCCTGCCCTTCCCTGCCCCGGCCGTGCCCGACCGACCCTGCTCTGCCGCCGTCTCTCGCATCCTGTCGGCCCCGCAGAGCCGCCTCCGAGCGCCGGCAGCGCAGCGCGGGCCCCGTCGGCCCCCCTCCTCGGTGTGGAGCATCGCCCGTGCCCCCCTCTCCACGGCACTTACTGTATCCTGTGGGCCGTGGTGGCGTTGCCGGTCCGTGCCCGCAGACACGCCAGCAGCAGCAGCTTCATAGCGGGGCCGGCGCCCCCACCTCACCTGCCCGCGGCGGCCGGAAACAGCGCTGCGGAGCGGGGGATGAGCGGGCACGGCGCACTTGGCTGCCGACACAGCCTCCTGGGGCTTGGAACAGGAGGGCTGGGCTGGGGGACCCTCCCGCTGCTCGGAATAACGCCGAGTTGTTTGCTTTGCACAGCCACAGAGATGACGCCCTCAGATCGGGGCCTCAGGGAAGCCCTGAAGAGCGTCGGAGAGGAGCATCAGGGCGGGTTGGTACCGGATGGTGTATCCTGAAGGTGTTCCTTGTGTCGGTATGAACCACCCCAAGAGCTTCTTCATACTCAGTGTGGCAATACAGGTAGAAAAAGATGAGTGTGGATAAGGGGCCAACAACCAGAAAAGCCAGGGGAGTGTGCTAGTCCAAAGAACAAGGCAACGGGATGGTCAAAGACCACTCCAAACGTCAGGAAGGCTATGTGATGGAGCAGAGCCACGGATGTATGGGACCAGGGGAAAGATCTGGTGAAGAACCACAGCCTCCAGAGAAGCAGGCAGAATCCAGAGATACAATTGAACAGGAAAGAGAAAGAACCTGAACTTGGGACCAAAAAGTGTATCCCAAACTACTAAGGCAGTCTTCAAGATAAAAACAGGTTCACCCCAGTCAGAAACACAGAGAACAGATGGGTGGGGCAGCAAGCAGGAAGACAGGCCAGTTTAGGGAGTCTGCTGGGACACTAATATGAGACAGGTGGCTGACTGTCGGTAATCCGTGGCCTTGAACATCTTGTAAAAACATTGAGGACGCATGCAGGACATTTGTGGCCATGAGAAAGAGGGCTGGATTGATTGAACAGAAAATTCACTTCCTTGCTTATATCCTGGCCTGATTCTTTGATGTAATTCATCACAGGGCCACATATGCTTATGTTTCCCCAAGGGCTGGAGAAGACAGGGAAAGGTGGTCTGCAGACAGCAGTGCCTGGTTATTGTGGCCTAAATTACTCTTCAAATCTCCCTTCTCCCTCAGGGAGAGGGAGAAAAATACACCAAGTACAGAGAAAAGCTCTTAAATGCAGTAATTTTTGAAAGAGTACCTCTTCAAATAACTTGTGTGGATCTCTGAGGATGACAGGTATTCAGGAATGGAGGGTTTAGAAGTGATAAAGACACATAGTAGAGTGTGTGTTCTGGTAAATTGTAAACGTTTTAGTAGAAAGGCTCATGTTTTGCTAAAGAGTCTTCATGCTGCAGAGCCATGTTCAACTGTCTGCACCTCACTAGAACTTAGAAATAATCCAGCACAACATTGTTCAGGCCATTTTAAACTCCATCTGAAGTTAAAAAAAATACAGCTACGACTTAAAAGAGCAATAAATCTTGCAGAAATGCTAAGAATAGCATAAATGCTAATCTGAGGGTAGGCAGAACCAAGCTAGTTTCATGACCATTTTAGAAAATGTTTCTGGCATGAAATCCCAGCCCCATTGAAATGTAGAGGGTTTGTGTCAATCTGGCCAGGGCTCTGGCCTTGAAGTGGCCCTCACAAGGCATATTTGGGCTTTTGAGAGCACTTAGCACTCTCAAATCTAGCACCCAGTCACATTAGTTACTGCTGCTCAATTATCAGACAGACCTGTAACATGTCACCTGGACTCCATGAAGCTTCCACAGCTGCATTTCGGTCTCCTGATACATTTTACTCTCAATTCTTCTCCAAGAGACCCTCCTGGTTCCAAGACCTCCCACACACAAGACAGGTCATGCAGCTGCACAGCACTGAGAAGGGCTGGCAGTGTGGTTGTGTGTGTGCCAACCTTGCCCTGCTGCTGCCCTGTGCCTAAACCAGCCTATGTGATCCAAAATTGGGACGTGTTTTGGCTTAAAAGGAAGCTGCAGGTTTGATATGTGTATGGGATACTTAATGGCAAATACCCTGGTCATTGTAACTTCTCCCCACCATGGCTACAACCCCAGACAAACACCATCCAACACATTTAGTGAGCAACACAAAGAAGACAAAAATGCAAACATCAAAGTAAGACAAGGCCTGCTCCATGAGAAATGAGGAAACTTAACCAGTCACCTGAGAAATAAAGAGGAAATAAAGGAAACATTCAAAGAGATCTTAACATTTTATTACTATTTATGATAATTCTGTTCTTCGTGCTATATAGGCCTTGACTGAAAAAAAAAAAGTAAGTCTAGAAGTCTTTGCAGCATGTCTCTGAAAACAGAGGTGTATTCACTGTGTTCAAAGAAAGGCTCCTGGATGTAACATAATGAAGTTTTAAACATACTGTAGCTAAGCGTTGTTTGGAGGAAAGTTAAAACCACCTTCCTGAACTGCCAGAGAGAATGTTTGAGTTGTAACAGTAACTTTGGATTTTTAGTGGGAGTACCCACATCTCAACAACTGAAGATTTAAAAAACATTTTTAATGTACATTTCAAATGCTGTTCAGCATTGTGAGGTGTTTGTACCAGTTGTTGGACAGGTCAATATAGAAATCTCACATCACTCACCAGGGTAAATTATGAAAGGCCTAGAATGTGATAGCTGCACATATTAAAACACACAGTAACTCAAAGTGCTCTTAATTCAGTCTCCAGAAAATATTCCTAGACTCCTCAGAAAATGTAATCACAATTGATATGACACACTGTATTAAGCTGGGTAAAGCTGAAATGTAATTTTTTTAATTACAGAATCAGTCATGTTACAGTAGTTCACAAAGAGATCTCTGTACAGCTGGTTGCTTTTTCCTTATTGTCCTTTGTTATAGAATTTGTTAACTAGTTAAGAGAGCAAATACATTTAATGAGTCTTTATGTTATTTACAAAGGCCTATTATTAAATGAATATATTTACTTTTACAAGCATCACTTGCTCAATTACCAACGCTGCTCCAAAAATTTTCAATCATACCTAGATGTTTCGGGTAACTATATGATGTCAATTTACCTTATTCACTAAACACACACCACCAGGACTATCTTCCCCAATTTGTTTTGGCTAAAAACATGTCTGCTGCTTAAGACAATGTCATGCTTTCATGACCTTTACCTCGACACACATGGTGGTGGAACTACAGCACATCATAGGATTATGATCCTGCAACCACTAATTTGTTTTCTCATTTTAATCACACACTTTGTTCCATGCAGGTCAGAGTGTTCATTCCCTGTGTGTACTCCTGTAATTCCTGCAGGCTCTGCTCAGGCAAACCTGTCTTCACACCCCAGACGTGGCTCACGGAGCAGCTGCTGCTCCCCATCTGTGGGTGAGTCACGGGGCACACCCTGGGCACTGAGCTGTGCCCACTCCTTCACCAGGAGCTGCAGAACACAGACAAGAACAGCCACTTAAAACACACATTTACCCCATTTTCCCGCAGAAACGCCTTGTTGAGGGACAATCCTGAACTAATACCTTAAACAACCATAAAAAACCCAAGCCGTCTACTTGGCCATGCTGAGGCACGTCTGGAGTGGTGTGTTTGTGTCTGGGCTCCTCAGGACAAGGAAGACAAGGAGCTGCTGGAGAGGGTCCAGCAGAGGCCACAAAGATCATGAGCAGTCAGGAGCATCCCTGTCATGAGGGGAGTCTGCAGCTGTGCCTGTGCAGTCTGGAGAGGACTGAGAATGGATCACATTAATGCACACAAACATCTCAAAGGCATGAGGCTGGTACCAGACTCTTTTCAGTGGTGCCCAGCAACAGGATGAGGAGCAATAGCCATAAACTGAAACGCAAGCAGCTCCATCTCAACATGAGGAAGAATTTCTTTACATTGAAGGTGGCAGAGCACTGGAACAGCTGCCCAGGGAGGGGACAACAGCATGGGGAGAGGGCCTGCCTGCCTGCCCAGCCGAAGTCGAGGGGTCACCAGCCCTCAGCCCGGGGCCGCGCTCAGGGACAGCCGCTCTCCCCTGAGGCCGATCCTGCCCCTCTCGTCTTTCACGGCCCGTCCCTCCCTTATCTCCCCGCACGGCCCATCCCTCCCCGTTCTCCTCTCAGGCCGATCCCGCCCCATTCTCCCCTCACGGCCCGTCCCTCCCCGCTCCCCTCAGGCCTCCCCGGCCCCGCCGCTTCCGCCCCTCCCCGGCGGCGGGGGCGGAGTGACAGCGCCCTCAGCCAATGTGTCCTCTCCGAAGGGGCCGGGCCGGGCTTCGCCGCCGCTGCGGCTCCCTCAGGGCGGGTCGGGAGCACGGGGTTGTGTCCGGGGGCCCGCGGGTCTGCCATGGAGGAGCCCGATCCGAGCGAGCGCAGCCCGCTGCTGAGCAGCGGGGAACGCGGGCGGGCGGCGGCCAGCGCGTTCCAGGGCCGGCGGCTGGCCTGCGCCGCCGTGCTGCTGGCGGAGCTGCTGGAGCGGGTGGCCTTCTACGGCGTCACCTCCAACCTGGTGCTGTTCCTCAACGGGCCGCCCTACGGCTGGGAGGGCGCCCAGGCCAGCCAGGCGCTGCTGCTCTTCATGGGCATCACCTACCTGGTGTCGCCGTTCGGGGGCTGGCTGGCGGACGCGCTGCTCGGCAAGTTCGGCACCATCCTGCTTAGCATGGCCCTTTACTTGCTGGGCATGCTGGCCTTCCCCGTCATCGCCGCGCCGCACACCCGCCAGGGCCTCTGCGGGGACATCCCGCTGTTCCCCGTGGAGAACTGCTCCTCGCCGGCCACCAACGCCACGCTGGCGCCCTGCTCGCAGGCGGGGGCCGCCCGCTACTGCGCCGCCGCCACCTTCGTGGGACTGGTCCTCGTGGGGCTGGGCGTCGGCTCGGTCAAGGCCAACATCACCCCCTTCGGGGCCGACCAGGTCGAGTATCGTTCGGCAGCTGCCGAGCCCGCTTGCTGTGGACCCGGGGGTGGCTGGCGGTGGCGCAGAGGGGCTTCGCCTGCCTCGGTGGGGTGGGCAGTGCGCCTGTTGGTTCGCCGCTCCGTGGCCTCGGAGGGGAGCAGATCATCCGGCTCTGTGCCTTGTGTTGTAGAGCTGTGCCCTGCTTGGTGTAGTTTTGGTGTCTGTGTGATGTCTGATCCCCAAAACCCTGCCTTTGGTACCCAAATGGGCAAAGCCATCACCGTCTTGAGGAGTTGGGTTGAATACATAGTGGCCATTAAGTGGATAGTTAATTATCCTCCATTGTGGAGTTTGTGCCCCATTAATTTGACCTCAGAGCTCATCAGGTGAGGTACAGCATACACATTGTAGCTTTGACGAGGATGTCATGGGCCTTCTAGAGTGGCGTCAGTGGCCTTTATCATCCTGTGATACATGAAGGCCAGAGAACAAACAGTTCTTTATGCTCCAGGTGCCTCTTCACCACATTGCCCTTGAGTGATGTTTTTGGGCAGGCTAAGGCTGCACCACATGATGGGTGGGAAGATGGTCCCACTGTGGTAAACATCACCTGGGCTGCTCTCATAAGGACATGTCCTGTCCGATGCCCTTCCCCAGATCCGCTTCAGTGATGTCATTCATTGGATCATCACTGCAGGAAGAGTGGCTTTACAGAAAACATTTCAGAGGCAGCTTGTGGTTCAGCATCAGCTGGGATGCTCTGCACGTACTTCCTTTCGCAGCCTTACGCTAAGGTAGTATGCTGGCTGTGGATGTTGAGGTATAATCTTTTTACTGGCCCATTGAGTTCTGGTTAGAGCAGCTATCAGAAATGTCATGAAATTCTTTGTAAGAGGGAGGATCTACCTCAGCATCTTTGCCAAACACACCTCAGTTCTCTGTTGTGCAGTTGGCATTTGTCATTCTTTGGACTTTGATGTATTCCAGATTCTGGAGTTCTGGGTGAAAGGCAGTATATAAATATAAACCATTATTATGGCCGAGGATTGTGTGTCCCCAGTGCATTGGTTCTGTTTAAGCCAGCCTGAGCCCATCAAGTGAAATAGCTTTAATATGACTTTATCTTGTAAGGTGTTTTTCAAAACTGACTGCTTATCCCCAGCACGCTTTATGAACATATTAAATATAAGAGATAAATAATGGTAGGAACAGAGCTAAGAAGAGCCATTGCCAGTTGAAGTGCCGCTCTTGTAGCTGGGTTTTGTAAAGGCTTTTCCCCCAGGATTTCAAGGAAAGCAGTTTTTGGCTAGGTTTGCTGATAATTCACAGTGATTTATGTAGGGTGAAGCAAAAGAAATACTCCTTTCTGGTCCATAATAATCAGTAGAGCTTTGCCAAGGACTGAATTTCCCCTTCTCTCTTTTTCTGGCTTATCTATTGTTAAATAAATTACAGCACACCACTTACCTTGTGCAGTTTGGGGCCCCCTTGGGTGCCTTCTCCCTGCACAGGAATGTAACAAACTGCTGGGGAGATGCGTATATATTACTGAGAATAAAACCTGTCTCCTAGAGCCACATTCTTGGGAGGCCAGAATACAATCCAAACATGTTTTGGCTGGATGTGTGCTGATAAGGTTTGTCCTCTTCCCCTTAAATAGCAAACAAAGGAAAGTATGAGTTGTATATCATGTACTTTTAGCTGACACAACCACCCTTCAGACACTGTTAATTACATATCATTACAGATCTCTCAAAAATTATCATGTGAATTTTTCAGCTTCAGTGTATGTATAGAATTTGGGTAGAGGGCTCTAATACAATGAGAAGAATTTGTGAAACACTGAAAACTAGATTCCAATACTGACTTTTGTCTAAAGTTGAAGGATGTATTTCCTGTTAAATGGATGCTTTTAGAAGTGCTGTTGAGCTGACTGAGTTGGTATCGAGTGACTTTTGCCAGTCAACTTAAGAGAAAAAAGTTACTGCAAAGTAGATATAGACCATCTTTGTTCAACCGTGCTTATAAATGAGCTCTTTTTCTGAAAGTTGCAGCCTGATCCATCAGACTGGTCTAAATCTGAACTGATGGTTCTCAGAATAGTGTTTCTAATCATGTGTTATGTACAACCTGGCACTTTCCAGTTCCCCTTTCAAGTGTTTTGCTGTCACTTCCTGTTCTGTGTAGCAGTTTGTGACTTTTTGTAGTTAGGAAACAATATAACTGTTTTGCCATTATTGTGAAAGCTGGTTTAGCTTCAGCATTGAAGCCAGAATTAGTAGCAGACTACTGATCTAGAATCACCCATAATCATTGTTCTAATTATAGATGAATCTCGTTCTGGGTTGTGGCAATTAGAGGCAACAGTTTAAACCCACAGTGTAGCTTCCTTCTGAATTGCCCTGACAATCAATAAATTTATCAGTCCATAACTGCCAGAAATCTCTGCTAAAGTTGTTGTTGTTGTTACAGTTGCTATTGGAAATTGCTGGTGTGAAGATGGCTTTCGACTGATATTTATTTAATTATTTGTAGAGCTTAGATTTTCCAGCCTCTGCATAAGGATGAGGAACCATGTATAAAGACTCGAAGGTCACTAACTGCACGGCTATGGGTTTTTTGTTGCTGTTGTTGAACTTCTTAGGAGCCTGTGGACATCTAAGGCTCTGCAGTTTGAAAACAAGTTGTGGCACTCAGGAGGCCAGTAATAATTTGCTTCTGTTTCTGCCAGAAACAGACTGATTGGGAGACGAAACAGACTTTAGATGTGCACTTGCCAAATTTTGGTATGAAAATTTGAAATGTAGCAACCGAGCAATACTGTGTAGCTCAGTTGCTGAGTTCTCTCCAAAGGACCTCAAAGAATAACTGGTGTCTGTAGAGGTGGATTGGAGGGTCAAGATTCTGTAAATTTGACTGCACACAACTGTTGTCATTGTGCTTTCTTTTGTAGGCTAAAGACAAGGATAAGCTTCTGTGTTTTCATCCTCGCTCTGTTCTGTGGTTGCTCATGGAGTGGACTAGGATGAGTTTGGGGTTTTTTGTTACGTTTGTCACTTGTGACTGTCAGTTGATTGCAGGAACAAATGAAAACTGCTACTGTCAGTAACAATTGACTGACCTTGTTCCTTTCATATGAGTCAAATGGGACCTCACAGTTTTGGATCCGTCATGATGTGAAGAGGGAGAGACACATACTGGAACTCTGAAATATTGGGGTTTAGGAAACACTTGAGATATTAGCAGATGATGACAGAAATCAGATGTCCCAGGGGAGTGGCAGGCACAAGATAGACACAGATCTGAAGCAAAAATAGCCAACCTTGTAGACAACAAGTTCTTTGGAACTGACCTGTCTGTGAGAGACTGGAAATCCCTGTGTGACAAACCAAAGCATCTAAAACAGGAACTATGGAGGAGCAATGGTGTATGTTTAGATTCCTGACTCTTTACATAAAAATCAGAAGGCTATAATAGAATGTTAGTGTTTGAGCTGTATGATTCTGTTTTCAAGCTGTATAAACTACTTTGGCTAGTACTTGAATCGTCTTCTGGGAAAGATGTTAGTGTTGAAAAATCCAGGAGAGGGATAATTGAACAAGGATCATCTTTTTTCCAAGTCAGAACGTGGTTATTAAGCTTGGGACAGCCATGCTGTGGAACTTGCTGTTGGTCATGTTTTCCATCAGGGTTGTAACTAACAGTGCAGTTAGTCTTCCTCCCATTCTTTGTTTTACTTGCATTTAAAATGTTGTTCTGGTTTTAGTATGGTAACCTTGTATCCCAAATGAGTTTAGAGGATTGCAGTGCAGAGTTACAGAGCTGGTGTGTCCTCAGCTGAAGTGGCTGTAAATGAGGTAGTGTTGGACAATTCCCATCACAGAATCGGCCAGGCACTCAGAAGCCTTTATCATGAAAATTGTGGTCATAATAATGTCTTATCTGACCATAATCATTCTGATACGTGATTTGGATTGGAAATTTTGCTAACTATCCCTTTACTATTTTGAAATCAAGTGCTGTGTAGTCCCAGTTATAAAACTCAGAATGTCGCTGTGCTTTTTCCTTTGCTTTTGGATTGTCTATATTTAAAGGACAGTTACCAGATTATTATTATTACCAAGCTGTTTTGTTGTGATGGGGCCAAAATCTTTTAAATGTCCCTGTTTTCACTCTCAGTGCAGGGATGTGGAACCCTTAGCCCAGAGGACTGATTCTATCCAGGATGCACAGTATATTTGTGCCATTTGTGTCCATCATTTTCCTGCTGCAGTTGCTGGTAGGATGTTAGGAATCTAATGAAGCTGGTGGTGCTGGTATCACAAGGAGGGTGAGGAGAGTGCTGCTATGCTTGAGCACAGATGAAATTGGGCAGAGGGAGTGATAGATTCTTCTTTCTGCTTGGGTGATTGGAAATAATGCAAGCATAAGGGGGAAAGGAGAGCTCCTGCTGTTTTGTGGAAAATACTTGTGCTTGATAAAAGGAAAATAATAAAATTCTGACGTGGGTTTCTTCTTTGTCATCCCTTATTAAAATGTACTATGAAGATGTTTTGTGCTGTCACACAGCTGAGGTGTAACAGCCAGCAGGGGAAATTCTGAGTGAGCCACTGTAAGTGTAATATTGCTGATATTTCAGGCAGCCAGTGAGATGTTTGAAAAGATCTGCAGAATTGTCTCTTAACTCCCATGTTTTCTAGTTTTGGCAAGACATCTTCACAGTTCTTCATCTTTGAGACATTTCAGATGTGGCTGTGATAGGATTTTTAGTGCATATATTTCCTTTGATAAGGAAGGAGAAAAAGGATTCTTTTCATTGTTAGTCTGTGGTGTGTCTGTCGTTTGAGCACTGCCTTCCTTTTGGGTCACTCTGTTTCAAACAGGATGCTGGAGATGGAGAAGGAAGTTTCAGGGCAGGGCCACAGACATGGTCAGTAGTTTCCAAGCAAGGAATCATGAATCAGTCTAAAACTTCCTACCTTTGAAAAGGCAGCAAGAAGGAGTACGTGTCAGTGGTTTGTGGAAATAATGGCTGGGGGAGAGAGGCAGAAATGGACCAGGAATCGGATAAAGCTCAGCTTTCTTTTGTGGTTTCCTGGAACTTGGTAAGAGCACTGAGGCCAGGCCAGGGAAGGTTCAAACCAGGCAAGGGGAGGTGGTTCGTCCTGCTGTGTAATTAGCTGGGGAACTTTTTGCCGTGGGATATTATGGATTCTAAAAGCTGTCCTGGGTTCAGAGGCAAGTTAGACAAGTTCGTGGAGAGGAGAGCTGCTGCATTTCTTAAGCAGATAGATAAAAACCATCCTTGGTTCAGGAAGTTCCTCAGGAGCTCATGGTTGGAGGCTGGGATAATACTTGCTAGAAACATCATGCTGTGCTTGCCCTGTTCTTACCTGTATCAAAGTTTGCTCTCTTCTCTCAGCTTTCCTTTGTGTAGATGTCAGCAAGGTCATGTGTAAGAGGGAGGATGAGAAGTCATTGTCCTTGCAGAAATAAGAGAACTGAGACTTTATGATGAAGAAATGGAAACTTCATAAAACAGATTGTAACGCTTTACGCAAGTTGGAGTGCTATGTTTGATGTAATTGTTTGGTGTAATTGTTTGCTAATACACTGCTGCTGTTTGGGGTTTAGGAGGAATTCCTGGATTAATACACTACTGCAGGTGGTGACTGTTAGAATTGGGAAATGAGTACCAGGTTGAAACTAGAGAGGGAGAGTTTCTTGTGTTTATCTCCAGGATTATACTTGACATGCTAACAGATGTACCAGAATGCCTAACAATACTATTAACTATGCATAGGAAAAGATGTCTTAATATTTCTTTTGTTGGGCTTGGCTAAGTGATACAGATGGGTTTGTGCAGCACTGAGAAACCTGAAACTGTAAATCAGAACTGACAATGCTAAAAACTTATTTCAAGACACAGCTTGCTTTTCATATTGCAAACCAAACATGGAACTTTGGAAGAGCTGGCAAAGGAGGAGGGGATATTTGCAATTGCTAATGAAAAATAACAGACTCAACAAAACTGGTGCATGGCAATGACTTGGTAGTCACTGTTAATGGCCTTTCAGTCATAAACCACTGACAGATACAGGATTGTGAGTTCTTCGACAGACTAGTTGATATTTTTAATATATGTCAACCTTCAGCATGCTTGTATTCTCTTGCATCACCTCTTATGAGTGATGCTGGGTTCCTGTGACTTCATTACAAACCATGGGGTGACTTATGGTAGGCAGTAGTGAAGAATGATGCTGAAAACTCTGCAGGATAATTCTGTAAACCAGAGATATCTTTACTTTCACTGGAGAGGCATTGAGAGCTTCAAGCAGAAAAACAGCACTATGAACAGTGCAGGCTTAGAGGGATAAATGTTTGCTGGGGCCTTGTACTACTCAAAACAAATTTAGATGGTTTTTTGGGGGTTTTGTTGTTGTTGTTTTGGTTTTTTGTTTTGTTCTGGGTTTTTTGGTGTTTTTTTTTTTTTTTAATAAAAGGTCAGAATGACAAGTCCTCAATTTATATTCTGATGAGAGGCAATAGGACTGGGTTAAAATTGAAATTTGTTGTTTCATTACCAAGTATTCATTTGAGGTTTAGAAAATTGAATACAGTTAACTGTTATGTGGATACAGTTAAAAGAAGCACTTGTTGCAATACACGACTTTTTAGGTAACTTAATATTTTATTTACTAAAAAATAGTTACTTCAACTTCTGTGTGGAGTATGGGATGTAAATCTGAGTGAGCTTTGTGTAGAGAAAAGGCCAAATGAGAGTCAGTGCAGTAGATTTAATAATGGCCTCTCTGGGGAAGCTGCCATTCAGTAGTACATGGCTTTTTTATCCCTATGCTGGGCTTCTAAAAGGTTACTCATTTAATGGTGTGGCTCAGTGGTGTCATTTCATCAAATACCATGTGAAACCCCAAACACTTGAATTGTTCCAGTGTGACTCTAAATGAAACCTGAACTCTTCAGTGCATTGAGCTTGATTAAATTCTAATAAACAGGCTTCCTTTTCTTCAGAAACTGAATTTCATGTTTTTAATCTTTCTCAGGTCAAAGATCGGGGTCCGGAGGCCACAAGAAGATTTTTTAATTGGTTTTATTGGAGCATTAATTTGGGAGCTATTCTCTCTCTGGGAGGCATTGCATACATTCAGCAGAATGTGAGCTTTGTTATTGGATACAGTATCCCAACAGTTTGCATTGGGATTTCCTTCATGGTTTTCCTATGTGGGCAGAGTTTCTTCATCACCAAACCCCCCGATGGCAGTGCCTTCACAGACATGTTCAAAATCCTCACCTATTCCTGTTGTTCCAAGAAGACACACGTGGAACATTCAACTAACAGGTTGGTGCTGAGCTCTTCAGTATTACCTGAATTCAGCAAATCAGCCCAGGAGTTGGAACTAGTTAGTTCAAAAGCAAAAAGTGCAGATTTCCTTTGACAACTGGAGTCCTGGGGATATTTTCTGGGAGTTCTGGGACAAGAGAGGCACGTTTTGAGATCATGGGACCTTCCTGCTGCAAGATCAAGTCTGCTGTTCTCAGCTGAGTGCAGTGTCCTGCCAGTTCAGAGTTTCTGAAACTAATGTAACCAGACTATGCTGCATTAGTTAACTTCCTCCTCTGTTAGATATGTTTGTGGGTGCCTTCTGATTTGAAAAATACTGTCATCTGCATTTAATGTCAGTGGCTTCATGGGCAGCCCAAATTTCTCCACTCTTAAGAGATGCCCATGGAATACTGGTGGTTGAATCACTGATAAGAGGAAAGGTTTCATGTACTCAGATTGAAAAACAATTCAATTGCCATCATTAATTCAAATAACAAACAGTATTAAAAAATATAGGTTATTCTAAATTCTGCATATTGCACTGCCAGTTATTTAGGGCTGGGGCCAGAGGAGGATGGGAAATAAGGAAACCTTCATAACAGGAGGTTTTATCTTATGTTTTCACCTGCTGATGACCCACTCTGGCCTAGTTGTGTTGGTATAACTTACAGGAGTTACTTATTCCGGAAATGCATTATCTTTTTATAAGAAAATGTCACAAGATTGCCAGTTACATCAGTTTTTGTTTAACTAAACATTTCACATTCTTCCAAAAGTGAGGGCCAGGGAGTTCTTCATCAGCCTCGCAAGCAAAGCCTGTTTGAGATGGCCAAGCTGTCTCGGGGGGGCCCGTTCAGAGAAGATAAAGTAGAAGATGTAAAAGCTCTTGTCAAGATTATTCCTGTCTTCCTGGCTTTAATACCTTACTGGACAGTGTATTTTCAAGTGAGTAATTCCAAATGGTTACAGTTCTATTTTCCATGTCTAAAAACCCATAATTTCTAATCTAACATTTTTCTGAGGGTTCACTCGTAAATATGAAACTTGTCTTGAGAGGTGAAAAATGGATTCTAAGAATACTCTCAAATAACATTTTGACATAATGATAAAGAAAGTGAAATCATTGAAACTGTGGTTAAGAGTCACAATTGTACCAACTGAGATATCTTAAATATTGCACTGTGTTTCATCTTGCAGTTGTTTCAGATAGCTTAGGGTAAGTGGTCTAGACTTAATTTAATATCTGTCTTACTGAGATGATTTAGGATATCAAATACATTTTGAGGAAAAAAATATGCAGCAATAGTTTTTAAAGTTACATGAATGATTCTTTGTGCTTTTAGTAAAAATAAATTATAAGGTTTAAAGAATTTTGTAATGTCCTAGCAATAATTCTCTTTGGTTTGCTGTATTAGCATTCTGTCTCTGGTTTTGTTTCATTTCTCAGATTTTTCCGAATCCTGTCTCTGGTAGAATTGTTGTTAATTATTAGAAGTTTAAAAATACCTTGCTCTCAGCACTCCCTGTCCAAGTAATGTCACCTCTTCTTTCCTAATGTCAGATGCAGACAACATATGTATTGCAAAGTCTCCATCTGAAAATTCCTGAAATACCAAATGACACCAACTCCATTCATACGGTAAGCAGAGCTAAACAAGTGAAAAGTTTTCTTTCATTGAAATGCAGATGAGGAAAGTATTGTACAAAAATTCCAGGAAGTCCAGGTTGTGCCTGAGGGGAATTGGTGGCCACAGCCATCGGGCAGTTAGAACCATGGTGCACATGGCAGAGATTTTGTTACACCAACAAGGATTTGGAGTTCACACCATGCTGGTCTGAAGGTGTTCAGGTAACACTCACTGCTTTAATTAGGAGTGTCTTTACCCTTCAGTGGACACAGTCTGACCTTTGAGGAAAGCTTATAAATCTATATGCCCTAAGTGTTCAAACCAGGACAGAAACATTCCTGCAAGCTCAGGAGGAATCCCCATCCTTAACTGATACATCAGTTTTTGGAATCTGAGATACATTTGTTAGTTTATACTGCTTAATCAATAATCGCTTTACTTTGAATTGAAAGAAGTTCAATTAATATTTTCCAGGAAAGCCTGGCATCATGTGATTGCAGAAATGGTAGAGAGAAGTAAAACCAAAAATATTAATATAAGTGATTAACAGGTCTACTTTGTGTTATTCTGAACTACATGATGTCATGTTATAGCATTGTCAGCTGCACTAGAGAAGTGGATTATTTTCTTCTAACAAAGTTCACACAGGGGTTCAGAGTCCCACTGTGAGACTGAATATTAAAAATAAAAATATTGTCAGTCTGAGTATTTATTGTGTAGAAATGAACATGGAGCTTTGGTTGTCAAACTGAGCTTTCCTCACTGCCTTTTTGGGCATTAGAATTGTTTTCAAGTTGTAAGTAGAGCGCTATGTTTAATAAAATTAGTTCAAAAAATAATGGCTTTCCCTGCTTCTGCTGAAAAGACTTTAAAATACCACTCATGTTGTGCAGCCACTTTTTCTAAGAAAAATATGGATTTAAAAGTTGCCTAAGTTTGCTTAAACTTTGCAGAATTTGAGGCAAGGATGATGGCACAGTGCCTTGATACCTCTAAAGACTGATTCTCTATCTTGCAGAAGAGTGACTGGCTCCTCTCTCTGCAGCCCTCGGTGGTGCTGTTTTGTTGTGACATACTTTATTGTGATCTAACAGCATTAAGACAAATAAGTTAACTTGGTTTTGCTCCCTTCCTTGGTATGTGGCTTACCTGAAGGATGCTGACCTGCAATCCCCTTTATGTGGTGATTTGAGGTATTTAAGAAAAGGAGCAGTAATAAAACATCTTACGTTGTACCTTGTCAAGTTTCCCTTAAGCTCTTGCAGGCACCTCTGCCCAACACCAAGACAGACATATTTCTTCTTGATATGAAAAGAGTGAAATATGGGTATGCCCTTTAATCTGCAGGCTCCTGATAGAGTAGAAAATGGAAAGCATACATTTTAAACAAAAAACCCCAAACCCAAGTGATTGATTGGATGAAATATAGCAGTGCCAGAGGCGTTTGGTATTTCTCTTCTTTCTTTCCAGATTCAGCAATGACAAAAAATTCCTACATCCTTGACTCTAATTACACAAATCAATCTCTGTACAAACTCTGACACAGGTTACTGTTGGTGTGATACTTGAAGCAAAGGAAAAGGTGAATGGAGAAGGAGAAAAATTGACAGTTATAATTTGGCAAAAGTTCAAAATAAGCAAGAATTTGAGTAACTCAGCAGAATTCACTGTGCATTTCTCAAAGTATGTGATGATTGCTAAGTAATGAACACAACCTTCTGTATCATACTGCTGAATATTTTTGTATAGCCAAACTAGATTATTATTCCCTTTTTGAATCTGTGAAGTAGAGTTCTCATCTGCAGAGAGAGCTGTGTGCCCACAGTGTGTCAGAGGCTGAGGGCCTGGGTCTGAGAGGTGTTGGCAGGGGTTGAGGTTTGTAGCTTTTAGAGAATCTGGTTGTCTTCCTCTGTTACTGCAGCTGTAGCTTAAGATTGTCACAGGCCCCTTGGTCATCCTGGCTAATCTTAGAATCATGGAATGGTTTGGGTTGGAAGGGACCTTCAAGATCATCTGACTTCAACCCCCTGCCATGGGCAGGGACACTTTCCCCTGGAGCAGGTTGCTCAGAGCCCCATCCCACCTGGCCTTGAACTCTTCAGGAAGTAGGGGGAGTCCACCATTAGAAATCTCTAGAAAAGATTCACCTGTTCTACCCTGGAGTTAACACACACAAACACTTTAGTACCAGAAACTGGGTCTGCATATGGAACAGGTAAAGCAGTGCTGTATTTTGGGTCAAAGAGTCAGTGTGGTGATACTGCAACATCCCAGTTTCTAAAGGCAATTCTAAAAAATCCCCCCAAAGCAGAACATTTTTATAAACCTACCTGTATTGTCTTGGTTTGTTAGCTCAGAACAGATGTTAAATATTATTAAGCTTGGTAGAAATTGTCTTATTCATACCAATGTGAATCTTACTGTCAATTACTGAATCTTGCAAATGAGGCAGGCTACGTGTCTTACACCATCCTCTTTGTTCATTTGACAAGTATAATTTGATTTTAATCGAATTTTGCAATGTAAAACTCTGTTTCTGCTGCTCTGTGCCATATTTCTGATAGTTCTAAGCCTAATAATGGAAGAGATACAGAACCTGGCTATTTCATATTTTTCATGACTGAAGTAGGAAAAAAGTTTAGTTCTGTTAGGCTGGAGTCTATCACTGGAAGCCAAAAAACAGGGACTATTTAATAGCATTAAATTGCTTACTGACTCATGTGCCATTAATTCTGACTTTGAATGCTTTTAAAAATGGGCATATTCATTTAAATAATCTGCACAATTTTTGCTAGTTATGAGTTATGCAATCAGTCTTTCCTCAGACAGGTGCTCTGTGACTAAGAAAATTTACTGGCATAAAAGCTCCCAAAGGAGAGTGGTTTTTTCCCCATAGAATGTATTTCAGGATGTATGGAGATGTTGTGATAACGGCCACCTCATCTCTCAAAAGGAATTAATACAAACTTAGTTCTGTTTTAACAAAAATTGAGAATAAGCACTTAAAATATGAGCCCTCTGAAATGTTGAGATCTTACAAAAAATTTTTTGCAAAACATCTTTGATTTCTGTGTTTCGTTTTCTGAGATTACTCTCTTCCTCTGCCCAGTAATCTTCTTATTCCTCATGTTCCTTGGAACTCTGTACACTATTATTTGCTTTTGTGAAAGGAACCTTTCTGCTCTGGACATTTGATGTTCGGAGCATCCTCCCTCGCCCCAGACAAAAATCACCCCCAAAAAACAACAGCAACAAAACTGAGGCCCCTGCCTCAGCACAGGTGGGAGTGCATCTTGATGGTGGGAATATGCAATAGTGGTGGAATTGGTGTGGTGAGGAGTCACTTGTGCTTTGAGGTAACAAATTTATGAACAGCCAGACTACATGAAAACCTGAATAGCTGAGTTTTCCTCAGCTTTTACACACTCTTGTTTCTCTTTTAACAATGTCTGTCTGTGCTCGGCGGTTTCTTTTGGATCTAAGTGTGCAATCAAGAATTTTTTTTTTGTAAAATAATAGTAAAAATCAACTCTTAGGTATGGAATTGCTAACTTGAGTCATCTGCCCTCTAAGTTTCCAGCAGCTTGGTTGACCATGTTTGATGCAGTGCTGATTCTGATCCTAATCCCCTTAAAAGACAAAGTGGTGGACCCCATTTTAAAGAGGAATGGGCTGCTCCCGTCCTCGCTGAAGAGGATTGCAGTTGGAATGTTCTTTGTAATGTGCTCTGCCTTTGCTGCAGGTAAGGAAACAACAGGCAATTAATCAGCTACTTGCAACAGCATTTTTAAAAAAAAACCTTTGTGACTTTTTAATTCAGATCTCATTTTCATGGGATAGTTAGAATGCAGCTGCATGGATGCATTTCCCACAATGAAAGAGATTGTATCCAAAAACATACTGAACTGTTTTGAACATTTGCAATGAAATTGGACCATTTTTCCTGCCTGAAGTAGACTTTGCTTATACCCTCTAAAGCCAGCTTGTTAGCCAAGGTTTTTAAGTGTAATGTTAGTTTCCAGTACACTTGGTAGAGGAGAACTGTTTATTTTCTGATCATGTTTTGTCAACAAACATCTTAACTTCATGATCAGTGTTTGAGTTGCCCTAACGCAGTGTCTGGAATTTGGATACAAGGCTGTCAATCCTCTCAAAATAAACTCAAGGTATTGTGGAAGTCCATGTTGTCTTATTTATTAGCATTTGATCTTGAAGTTGAGAATTTATTTATCCTGAGAAACAAATTAGGTCAGAAATAAGTATGTTTTTTCATACAGTCTGACTTCCAAATATTAAAAAGGTGAAATTTTACCTTTCCCTTCATATGAAATAATAAAGTTAGGTTATGGCTGAACGAGAGTTTCCTCCCACTTTGTGTTTTTTTCTCCCCTAACTTACTGTGCTCTAATGCTTGGGAATTAGTGTAGTGTAAAATAGCTTAGCTATAGCATGGAAGGGAAAAGATGGCATCTCTGCTGAAACCATAAATCAGCTGCTTTTGAGATGATTTAAGGCTGTGAAGCACTGCTGATGTGGAACTGAGCATCTCTGAGCAATGCTTCAGAGAATCTATAGCCTCCACTAGCATCACTCAAATGAACATATTGATAAAGCATTAGAGCATTACAGAAATTAATTTCAGCACCTGTGATGCCCTTTATTTTAGGGAGAGGGACACTTTATATGGCTATTAAGATTTCTTTCAATGAGAGAGATAATTACCTTATTAGGCCAAGGTCACTTTGTATGTTTGCAAGGAAAGTTCTTAAAGCAAAGTCTTTTAAACTTAAAGTAGGAGTGTTTCTCTTATTCCGTGTTTCTTAGAACACTGCTGCTGGAAAAGAGGATGATGTAAAACAGTTAAATGTCAGCTCTTTAAATAGAACTCGGGCTCACATATAAGGGAATTCAAACCCAGCAATATCTGCTTTATTAGTAGTGGGGGAAAAAGCACATGGAGCTGTGATAGCTGAGCTGGGGAATGGGTTCGTACAGCAGAATTCTTAAAAATTTTGAATGCCACTTTCCTGTTCACCTACAAATGTAACACATGATTTTGTTGTTTTGAGCCTCCCCAGCTCTTCCACACTAGAAGCTGCAAAGGTGAATTCTTTGGGTGATTATCTGCAATATGTTTGGAAAGTTTAACCATTTGGAGTAACTTGGTATCCCTTCATCGTAACAGGAATTTAAGAGTTTCACTTTCCACGAATTTGGGGTGTAGGAAACTGTGTATTTCCAGCAGGGTGGAAAGCATCTGTTGGTTTATATGTTTCATAGAATTTTTATTTTCTCAGGAAATTATAGTTATAGCTGCCATATTTTAATATTATTAAAATACAGTGTTACTTCCAACCACTTCTGCCTTAGAGAGAGATACTGATTAAAACCCTGAACATATGAAGATGTTAAGAGCTTGCAATCATGGAAATATCCTAGTGGTTTGTTTGTGCCATATTTTTATTTTAACTTATTTATCTAACAGGCATTAGTTGTGGACATTACTCAGGCTGCCTATTAGATTGTTTAGATTTTTTAAAATCTTTTATAAACTGTGTAAAAATGAAACTGATTGGGTTTAATGAACATCTGCTGTGCTTTGTGCATTTTATCATAAATCCTGAGCAGCAATATTTAAGGTTATTCAACTGGAAAATCTACTTCATTTATAGAGTTTAAACCATTATAGCAAGAACTGAAGATTATTTTAACTATGAGGCTGAACATGAAGCTTGTCTGTCAGAGTCTAAGGAAGAATCAACAGATTCTAGATTCTGAAGTATTTTGAAGGTATATTTATGGCAAAGTTTATTTTGTAGTTATGTACCTATGTGGCTAAATGCCTCCTAAATCTGCTTATGTTGTGAGGAATATAAACACAATAAGGATCACTAGATGTTTTGAGGTGCAATAATTTTCTGTTGAATGTCTATGAATGAAATTATGTCTAAGCTCTTAGATGACTGTACTGCCTTTTGGCATTTTAATTAAGTTCCATTCTAAAATGTTTGGCAGCTGTTTAAGAACAAAACCATCAAGAAATCCCGCTTTAATTACATCAACTCTTTATAGTTCAGAGGGCACTGAGGTAGAGGAAGAACTGAATAAAGATACACTTCTTTAGCTCTGGCCTCACCTACAGAATATATATCAGGGTCTCTGGAGAGCTTTCCTCCTGCTTTCTTCTCAGCTTGGCTCCCCTGCCATGACAAGGACTAATAAGAGACTGCATGTCATGGTATGAGGTGGGTTTGGCAAACATTAGTTATGTTTATTATGTTATTTCCTTTGGCATTGTCACTTTGCACAGCGATGGTGATCTGGCTGGTCCCGTCAAGGTTTCTGTGTCACAGATTTGTGAAGAAATGGGAGAACAGATATTAAAATATGCATTAGAAATAGTTTGTGCTTGTTTATATGAAAAGCACTGTGAATAGGGGTCAGAGTGGTTCAACCAACATATTAAATGTTAAATGTCCATGTCATCCTTTGGCTGCCTCTGGGAAAGAAGAAGCTAGAACTGAGGAAGCAGATATAATCACTTGTACATAATCACTTGTACATGGTATGATATCCATGAAGCACCATATCTAAGCCCTGTACATTTATTTATTTGTTGTAATGGGAGTGGTATTTTGTGCCCCAGGATGAGGTCAGATCTTGGCTCAATAAGCAGAGAGAGACCAAAACTGAGAGGCAGTAAATGGGAGGACATGTGAGTAACACATACTATAGGAAGCAGTGTCATTGACTCAGTCTTGCTCCTCCGAATTGGTGATGAATAAATTCACCTTATTTCCAAGGATATTGAGACTTCTTTTATAGAGGTCCTTTTTGGGTGAAGCAGGAAGTTTTATTAACCATTAGCTATTCTGTGCATTTTATGTCACAGTCAGTCCAATCGTTTAATCTGGGCAACTTCAACAGACCCTTCAGTGTTATTTGATATTCCCTTTCTACCCTAAACTGTTGTGTTGAGCAAGCCAAAAATGCTTCTATTTTACACCATCATGTCTATCTTTCATTCTAGATGAAGTACTTTCTATGCAACATCCTGCTTGTAAATCAGGCTCTAATGAGCTTTTGGATCTCTTCAGATGAAAAGTGTCATATAAATGTCATAATCATATTCATAGAGGGTTTTCATTGTTCTACAGGACTAGAGTAGCCATTTTCATAAATAGAATGGTTTCTCATTTATTAATCCTTCGGTGGCAGGTGAAATGGTTCAGCACTGCAAAGCAGTAGTTTGTGAAAATGAGATTGTCTTTAAGAACAGCCCAAGATAGTGTGTATAAAAAAGGTTTTGGCTGATTCATCCACAAAAGAGTTAATTATGTATATAATTATTGCTACTGAGCAAGAATATAATCACTAATTCTATGGCAGAACCAACTGTATGTCTTGAAATAACAATGGCAAAAGTGGTCTGAAATGCTTCATGTCAGGCAATAAATACACACATATTCCTGTTGTATAATTTGTAATTGCAGTTCAGGGCTGAATCCCAATTTTAAGTACTATGACAAACCAGTGTTTGCATCTGAGGTTAATAATTTTTTCCCTCCACACAGGAATTCTGGAAAGCAACAGACTGAAAATTGTCAAGGTTAAAACAATTAATCAGACAATTGGAAATGTTACATACCATGCTGCAGATTTGCCAATATGGTGGCAGATTCCTCAGTATGTGCTGATTGGATTCAGTGAAATATTTGCAAGTATAGCAGGTAAGAGTCTTTGTGTGCTTTAAATCTGCTTTTATGTCTGTCCTGGATGATGGAATCTTAGAAAATAGATACTTCTCAAATCATTCTAAGTTAGCTCTAATGTTCCCAAATACATTATTATACAATATAGCTTAACAGACGTGGCAAAGCACACAGGTCTTTGCACATTTGAAAACTGGCTTTGAGACTTTTCGAAATTGAGTTTCAAGCAGAGTAACACTTAAAACTATTTGTGTGGCATCTAGTTAGTGTTTTCCCTAATGGAAGATACTCTTTCAAGACTGTATTTTAATGCAGTATTCTGGCCTCTGAATCTTCCTCTGTGTTGCAAATATAATTTGTGCTTTGTAACTTTTTTGGGGCTTAAAAACTGTGCTACATTTTAGAAAGTTGATTGGTAAGTGGAAACCCCTTTCTGAGGGAAAAGGGTAGAAATAAGCCACCTTTAGCAAAACTCACCACCAGTTTAAATTCATGTTACTTGAGTTTTTACACCTCTGAAATAAGAAAAGTTTTTGTGAATATTAATAACAAAGTAGCTATTTTATTACTGGTTTATCTACTTAATTTCTAGATCAGTTTTTCTGTAGTCGTTTGAAATACTAGGCAAACTGAAATACCGTTCAAATTTTGCCTGTCTTGAACAAATGCAAGACATCTTCCATTTCTTAATGCTATTCTGTGTTACGGACACAGAACAGCTGTGTGATCATACTGACTGTTAGGCTGCCAGTGAAGTGGGAGGGGAGGGTGAATAGGACTATAAAATCTGATTTTCTGGGCTGTTTCATTTATGTGCAGGGCTCAGTGGCAGGAGGAGAGCACAGGCAGCTCCCCTGTTGTCACTGTGGCATGTGTAACACTGGGGTACTGTGATACCCAAGTGAAATGCCACTGGGAACCTCTTGGCACAGTGTTTGCACATCTAACGTTTGGGAGCAATGCTTGGTTACCAATAACAGAAACCTTTCATGAGAGCAGAAGTAGCTATTTGAAACTACTTCCATCAGGTAGCTCAGCAATTCTCTTTGATATATTAGAACTCCTCCAGTGACTTGATGTAAAAATCATTTAGTTTTTGCTTAACTGTAGTTACTTATTAATGTGTTGAAATCCTGTGTGCAAATATTGAACCTTGAAGATCATCCATCCAACCTGGCATTACAGGCAGCTCTCTTTCTTTCATTCCTTGTGACAGAATCTTCTGGTTTCATTTCCCCTGTGGGAAGTTACTCTCATTCCTGGGTAAGCACAGCAGGTTAAAATGAGATTCTCAGATTCTGTGAGATCTTGCTGGCTGTAGCCCCAGCTGTCACATGGCCCATTTGTTCCCCTCTTAGTGGAACAGAGAACTTCTGCTCCATCAGGTTTCTGGTTACGTGTGTTCTGCTGTCATCACAGTTATTAGGCAATAGAACAGGCTGGTTGGAGTGCTTGGCAAGTAGGAAAAAATGTGGGGTTTGGGTTTTTTTTCTTCCCTATCTGCTTGTTTGCTCTGAGCTTTTCTTCCAGCTGTCTGGCCTAGGACCTCCTGTGACTAGAAGAATTAGATATGTGTTAAACTTTACCTTAGTTATTTACTATGTTGGAGGAATTCTTTTTCTATATTGCCTTCTCCTGGGTGTATTTGTAGTTTCATGGTATGCATTCAAGTGCTCCACTGTGGTGGCCTTTCCTGCCTGGGGGGATAAGCTGATGTCTTCCACCAGGTTGGTTGAGAGTGTTCCATTTGCCATGTCCTCCAACAGCTGGCTCTGGGCATGTACCTAGAAACCTGCACAAGCTCTTGTGACAGCAAACACAGGATTTGGCCATAAGGTCCTAGAAGACTGCACCAGCTGAAATGCCCCTTCTTCACTCCCTGTCCTGCAGCAGGCAGGAGCTGAACCTGGATGGGTTCAGTGGCTGAACGGGTGTGTCCCCTCCCCCAGTGATGTGTAGGGAAATCCTTGAAGTAATTTGCTTCAATAAACAACTTAGGAAGATGTGGAGAGAGTTTGTTGCCTTTAAAGACCCAGGAGACTAAGCACTTCAGGTTCTTGCCTAGAAAGTCTGCTTCGGCAGTGCAGTCAATATGTGTCACTGCATTCATGATGTGTGAACAGTACCTGCCACAAATCCTAACCCATAAAAATCTGCAGTCATGCTTAATTTAGTTACTTATTAAAACTAAGGCTGTATTTAGCATTTTTAGCAAATGAGTGAAATGAGTTACTTACTTTTAGTTACTACTTTAGCAATGGTGCCAATTAAATTGAACTTAGATAAACACGACTGATCAGAAACACAATTGTTCATTCAAAAATAAATCAATCTCTTCCCTCTTACAGAGTCTTGTGTCTCTGTCAGGGGCTATGACTAGTTTATAGATGTTTGTAAGGGAAAAACAACACATCTGCAGGTTTTGGAAAGGTCAAGGGCTTGGAGAATTCTCTGTTTGTTGAACTCCAAACTGAGGGTTTGTTTTTACAAATGCTTTAGTGGACTTAAAGAGGAGTCAAGCCTTTAAGGCTTGCACAATTTTTATGTGAATTCTCTGCTGTTCTGCACTGCTGGGTCTGTTTATAACAGCTTTATAACTTCAAAAACTCTTGGTCATTGGTAGGAAAAACGTACCAGTAATTCTATGCAGAGCTTAATTGCTTTATGTACTGCACTTTCATTTGTTTTTTTTACAAAGCTTTTTTCCTGCCTGCTGATTGTTATGTAAACATAATTCTTGATATTTTTAAGGCCTCTCAAGGCTCAGAGTATACTTTATCAATTTGATATTAAAGCTGATAAAGGCATCTATTGTTCTATGAAAGTCAGCTTTAAAATAAACAAAGTGTTAATGATTACAAAGCTGTAGTGATGTGGAAATGTTTGTTGTGAACAAAAAGAGACTAGGTATCACAAGAACTGAAACATAAGTTTGTTTTTTTGTTTACTGTAAAACTAAGCATATTCTTATTAAGCCACATTAGTTACACTTGAGGTGTCTTAAAAAAGATGACACACATTGCATTAATCTTTTTCATTATTCTGTCAATCCTCTTAACACACCCTTGTTTAACTGGGAATTGTAATCTCACATGACAACACCACCGAGAGGGTTTAATTTCAGAAGTGCTTGTTTGAGGTAGCATGAAATCATTATCAATGGCTGCCAGCAGGCCAAAGTAGCTCTGAAGGCAAAGAAAAGATTAGATATTCTTTCTGCCAGATTAAATGTTAGAGTTGCTGGAAGAATTACTCAAGTTTAGAAATGTGCCTTATTTTGTTGCAAAAAGTGCAGTGTTACACCCGTTTTGGTTTTTGTTTTGAGTCTTAAGATCTTCTTCCATCAGTAACTTTCACATCCAGTGTATCTGGAAAAGGAAAAACAGAAAAAGGGATCCAGATTTTTGCATGTGTTATACTTGAGCTTAACTTTTATAAAATACACACAAGCCTGATGACCAAAATGTGAGAGTGGTGGCATCCCTGATAATTTAGCAGGAAGTTAAAAACAAACTACTGCATCCTGACAATAGTCTGCTTTTTTTTTTCCTTAAAGTGAGATTGTCCACATTAATACTCCTGGAAGTATCTGAATTGTTATAGCCTAGGAAAAAAAAAAGAAAAAGCATTTTTAATTCTTAAATATAATTCCACCCCCTTTGCAGGTGTTTCTGCATGTCTGTAGCAATTCTCTTGTTGCAGTTTGAGTTTACAGGAACCCCTGCAGCTGAGCTGGGTGCAGAAGGTTTCAGTTCCCTCCTGCCCTCCCAGGCTGGTGGTTGTTGCCCATTCCAAGGTGTTTTGCAGAGGAAAAGGGAAGCAGTTGCTGGTTGCCAGTGATTTCTCAGGTGGCAGTGCAGGATGCTGCTGGGCCCAGTGAGAACACACACTTCTGGTTCTTGCACATGAACAGACCTCATGTTGGCCTGTCTGGCTTCAAGTGTTAATCCTCTTGGAAAGAAGTGCCAGTGCATTTCTGTTAAACCCTGTCTGGAGTAGCAAAAGTAAAATAAATGTCTGTAGTGGTGTAAGTAAAGCATACCTTTATTATGCAGGACATGAGATCTGTGCAATTTTCAGTCTATAATGCAAGATTTATGCAATGTTCAGGTCTATAATGCTCTCTTTGCTGAGAAAAATGCTAGATGAGGTAGCATTAATTTTCACTATGAAGCAGAGTGTTTTGAAACAAGCATTTCACCTGTCAGAAAAAGCTCTGCATAGAATGTATTTGACTCTCTCCTGTGAATAATCCCACTTGATTTTTGACAGGAGTATTATTCTAAAAAGGAGTTAATCATGAGCATCAGTCTTTGCATGGCAGAGCCTAACCCAGTCTTCTGTTGGTACTCCATTTCAGCAGCACAGATTTTCACATTGGTGCTCACTGGTACATTTAACTCGTGTTTATTGGTTGAAATGTTGAGTAAAAACAGTTGAAAGTTGAAACCCCATATCTACAAGTCTTAAAAAGAATAGGTTATCAAGCAATGAGCTCAGAGAATTTCTATATCAGAATTAAGTTAAAACTAATTACTGCCTGTCCAGTTCCAATTTGGTTCTCTGCACATTCAGAGATACAGACACTGAGTCTGTCAGAAATAACTGTTCATGGTCAACGCAAGAGTGACCTTCACTTCTTGAGCACTTTGTTCTCAGCAGGGAATGCCACGTGCTTTGCAAATACTGCACAACAGACAGGGAATACAGAAACAAGGGAGATGGGGAACATGGAACTTGCCAGGTTACGGTCAGTTTAATTCATTTCTTTGAGGATAATTTTAGACAGCAGAATGAATGTGTTGGCTCAGAAGATTTCTTGATTTTTCCACATGTAATATTAATAAGATAAAATGTGTCTCAGATGTTGTCCATTTGATGACTTTTAACAGGGCTCATAAAGCAATTAGAGGGACCTGGGAGGGATTCACTGCAAACCTGTAACTTCTCTAACACTACAGCAGAACAACTTACTCTTGCTTCTTACATCTTCCAAGAGCTTTTTTTTTTTTTTAAATCTTTTAATACAGGTCTAGAATTTGCATATTCAGCTGCTCCCAAATCCATGCAGAGTGCTATTATGGGGCTGTTTTTTTTCTTCTCGGGGATTGGATCCTTTGTTGGCTCTGGGTTGTTGGCACTGGTGTCTATTAAAGAAATTGGCTGGATGAGCAATCACACAGATTTTGGTAAGTGCCTTTTTTCAGTGTATTCATACTTGATAAAGTAGAAGGCTGGCCTTAGTTAAGCATTAAGGATGTGAACTGTTGAGTCCTAACACAGTTATTATCTTAAAAATATTAATTTGTCTACTGCTTTGTTAAAGACAAAATTCATTTTGCACATAAGTATGAAATAATGTGATTCATTGCCCTGATGAAAGCGTGGGAAACATGTTTAATATCTTGCCCCTGTAAAGCCTGTCAGTTACCTGCTCAGCTGTTACTGCACTTCATCACTAGAAATTGCTTAAAAATATTTGCATTTTAGTAAAAAAATATTTAAATTAGGTGCAGAAGAGGAATATATTTGGCATCAAGTACTGAAATTACTTTCTGTGGTTATGGGAAGTAAAATGTACCCGTCTCTCTCTAAGTGATTATTCAGCTTCCTCACTTCAAGTGACTTCATTGAAATTACCCTGAGTTAATTTTGCATTTCTGTCTGCTAGCTATTTATACTCTCAAAGTCCAACAAATCTGCTTTGTATTTCCAGTGGAAGTTAAAAATAATTACTGGCACCAGTAGGTGGCACCTTGGGAATGTCAGAAAATCCTTCCATCCTCAATGGGCTAATTAGTTCCAGCAGGAGGAGTGTGACAACTTCTTAAAACATATGCTAGGCCTACCCATGTGTACATGGCTTAAAAGTACAGCCTAAACTTACTTTAAATTTGGTATAAGAGGATTTGCCATTTAAACTTGATTTGCATCTACCAAAAAGCAATGTTGTCTGGATCAGTACATATGCCACCAGTTGTCATCTGTAGTTTATAGGTTGTTTTTCTAAAAACTGCAGAAGATAAGTGGCCTTAACTTTATGTAAGTGCCCTCACCAAATGAAAATATCATCACATTGAGACTTTCTTTTTCACCCAGTTTCAAAATTTTTTCTTTCTTCAACTCCATACAGAATTAATTCAGCTGATAAAGGCTTAATAACTTCATACAAATTAATGATGGTGCTTTTTTAGCCTCTTTGTCTTATTTTCTGAAGCAGCCTATGAGAAGACAGTGCTTAATATTCCCTCTGTAAAATGTTTAGGTTGTGCTCAATGCATCCAGAGTTGGTCAGAACTGGAAGATGTTACCTTTCATGAGTCATCAGTTCCGAATGAGCTGCTCAGCTCAGTGGATTGTCCTTTGGACACCTGTCAGAACTGGGTGTTTCTACCTTTCTTGGTCCAGTTGAGCTGCACTCTTGGCCCAAGGGGGAAGTGCTCCCTGGCTGCTTTGGGGCTGCAGCACCACAAGACCTACTGCGTTAACTCTGTGTCAGTAACTGTTTCTTACCCAATTTTCATTCGGTATAACACTACTGAAAGTTACCAAATCCACATCTGAAATTCACTTAGGTCTTCCAGGGTAGGAATTGTAGGGAGAGGTGTTTATAAACAAATGACTTTGGGGTTTTTCCTTAGGTGCTGTAGAGTAACTATAAGCGTGGGCACCTGCTATTTGTGCCCACTGACAATGTCATTGGAGGGAACTGAGTGCTCAGAAAACCTGCTCAGAAAATTCACTCTGCTGGCACTTGTGTTGGTTGCTGCCATTGAAATGACTCGTTTCTCTGACAAGAACTAAGATTTCATGGGTTTAATATCCCATCTCATAAAGGATAATTACTACTCTTTAAACATGTCTGCTCCTGAAATGGAGATTCACATGTATATTGTATTTTAAATGTCAGGGAAAGCCTCTGCTTAATTTTATTGCACTTTATTATAAGTTCATTTAATTGAATCTTAAGTTTCAGTGATTAAAGTAATTTAATCTGAACATTTATGGGCCTGCTGCATGAACAGCTTGTTAGGATCGATGTGTAACGTCACTGTTTTACTCTCTGCAACTTCTTTGATAATCATAATGGTCCAATTGGCTGTGGGTGATGGGGCACAATACACTGTTCTTGGAAGTTCAGCAGTAGTTAGTGCACCTTCCTTAACAGAGGAGTAATGTTTTAGCAATCAGCTTTCTCAATTTAACATTATTTAATGTTAATTACAGATCACTAATTTGTAACAACTTTGAGGGAGTGTCAAAGGTGAATCAAACCACAAAGACACCACCTATGTTTTCCTGAACTCTAAACTTTGTCCCAAAAGAAGGCTGAGAAACAACTGAGTTAAGGCTTTCTGTATATCTATGGAGTTGCCAACTTTTTCCTTTATAGCTTTTTTTTTTTTTTCCTTTTTTTCTTTTTGCTTGGTCTAAGGCATTTGAGCACAAACAAAGCATTCCTTGTATTGTGCACATCTTCCTCAGCAGGGTCATCTTTTACTCTGGATAATTAAAAATGAAAATAGGCTGTTGGAGGGAAATGTGATGTTTTTGTTTTGCGGAGAAGTACACCACTTAAACTTTAAGAGAGTCACATTTTTATTTGTATAATCTTCACTAACTTTTTTTTTCTCCCCCATTCTTTCTAGGTAATATTAATGGCTGCCAACTAAACTATTATTTTTTCCTGCTGGCTGCTATCCAAGGAGCCACCCTCTTGCTTTTCCTTATCGTTTCTGTGAAATACGACCATCAGAAATCGAAGGGCAACGAAGTGGCTGCCAATGGGAGGATCTGAGCCCTGGGCCCAGAGCACACTGTGGTACAGCAGCACCCAGGGAAGGGGCAGCACTCCCTGAGCCCATGAGACCTTGTCTTCTCCAGTGGGACTCTCACCAGACTTGCATGTTTCAGGAGTTCTGTCCCCTGCCCCCCTGGTGTCACATAGGTAAGTGCCTTATGTTGGTGGGGCTGTTTCTTGCACTACGTCCTGGCAGAGGACAAACAGATCTTGGAAGTGTATGAACTCTAGGCATTCGAGTTGCTCTTTGCTCATTGTGAGATGTTTACTTAACTCCTGAAAGCTGGGACACTCACAGTTGGAAATGGAGTAGGAGGAGTCACAAGTGACATGGACTGTGGAGAACAGTGGATCTAGAGAAGCACTCCACGGTCTCAAGGCTACGTTGAGGACACAGGAAAGAAAACACTTTACAGAAACCTCAACTAGTGGTTACAGGAATAAACTTGCAATACTGAGAGTCATTTTGTGGGGAGAAAGGGGGGGAAATTAAATTACAAATTAGATCAGATTAAAAACAAATATAATTTTACAACTGGCAGTGTGTCAAGAATTTAAGTCCAAACTTGCAGTCAAGTGTATCCAATACTGAAGACTGAATTACACATCACAGTGGCTTGAGATACAACTGCTGTAGATTTTGGTGCACAATTAACCCTTCTTGGGACTGCAATTGTTTTACTTCAGAAATGTTTCCCTTTTTGAATCTGTGGACAAAGCACTGTTCAGTGTAATGCCGTTACTCCCTTAAGGAAAATGCTCAGTGTTTGCAGAAAGCAGAGTGAGATGGAATTCTCAGCAGATCATTTTGCAATAACCCTTTAGCAGCCTCAGCCAGTTCCTTCAGTCTCGCCTCTTACTTGTAGCTAACAGGGTTTGTGTCTTTCAGCCACACATTCCTACTGCAGAGCCAATGGGTTTATGTCCAGCCTCTTGAATTTTAATGATTCTAATACTTCAGCTTGTGTGCAGACTGGTATGGAAGGTGCAAGGAATTATGCAGAAAGAAAATAAACCCTTTGTCTTAATGTGGTGAATTTTTATAGTTTTCCTTTGTCTGCGATTATGTTGTTAAAATGTCCTTATTTTGTACATGGACATCTTTTTAATGAGTTTACAAAATAAAATGAACTTCCATGCTGTGACTTTTGACCCTTTGTTTCTAGGTGAATAAAACCATACTACAACTATGTTCTTCTTCAGTCCTTATTTCCTAAGGATACAGTGGAATTGTATTAGATTTCTAAGTGTCCTCTGGTGTCCTATTAGTTTTGTTAGATAATATAGCAGTGTGCAAGCTGACTTATCTTTGTCCAGATAAATCACTGTAGATGCTTCAGGTATTACTTCACTTAATATGATTAAAAACTGGAATAACTAAAGAAGTAAGCATGTCTCATATGAGGCAACAATAATTTCCTTTACTGACTTTGTTTTAAAAGTCCCATATGCTGTGTTTCTGGAATATCTCATTTATAACCAGCTAAAAAGCCTTCTATTATGCTGGTGGAAGCTGCATAAAGAACCTTACAGAGACCAAATACTTTTCTCCTCAGAGTCTGCTGTTCCAGTCATCTGATCTGGGGGTGAACATTCATGTCTGTGTCACTGATTTCTAAAGCACATACAGGCACAGGAGAGAAGGGGGTTGTGCCTGCTAAGTGGAAATCTATGAGCTTGATGAAGATTTAGCTTTTTAGAAGTAGTCCTTCCTCTGAAGGACCGGCACTATTCTCAGAGCCTCCAAGAAGAGCATTGCTCGTCCTGATGTCATCAGCTTTGGTGTCTGTGTACTTACCCCTGTTCTGATAAGTGAACTTAATTAATTGCACTGTTTTTCCCCCAAGTTCATAAATTTCCCATCTGATAAGGAATAGTTAAAACTGAGTTGAATTAAGAAGAGAGTAATCTGCAGCAGACCAAGGAACTCAGGTGTCTGACAGTAAGTGTGACAGGCTGTGCAGGCAAGCTTTAGTAAAACTGTTATTTAAGGGAAAAGATAATAACTGCTAGGTTATCCTACTCAATATTTAGGCAAAAATCTGTTACCCTGTTACAAGCATACAGTAAATGTCAGCATGTTTCTGTAGGGCCATGGTGGCTCTACCTCTTTGGAGATGAGGCTGAACATGCAATCAGTTGTATAATTTAATTGTTATTTGGAATGACTTGGCTGAGCTCCGGGCACAAGCAATTAGGACCATTTATGAAGATTAATCTGACACTTCTCATCAAAGGGATAAGGCCTTGTAGTGACTCAAAGGCTTAGTTGATTCTTCCTCCCCCTCTCATCTTACAGTGTTTCCACTCCCATCACAGAAATGAGACTAATCAATTAACATTGTGACTGAGCACTGTACCTCATTAATGACATACCTTGAAGTGTTTGAGTTTAGTTACATTCACTTCTTAGACTGTTCCAGTGCAAGAGAAAGATCCAACAGGACTCACCCCAGTGGATGTTTGGAAGCCTCCGACTCTTCAGGTGTCCTAAATTCAAAGCACAACATAAAAAGGTATTTGTTCAACACGAGACCAGGTGTCTGATTAAAGTTTGTTACTCTTAAAGAGTAGTAAAAAGAATAAACATGTACCTTACAGTGCCTACAGAAGCTATAATCACACAGGAAGGATGGATGCATGTGACCCTGTGTTTCATTTGAGATTATAAGGTGGGTACATTACTCTTAAAATTGTAGATCTAACAAGAAGACACAAAGATGTGTTTTCTCCTGCCTTTGTGTCTATACTGAATATCCCTCCTCAGAAAAGGGCAGTCTTTTTCATTTATTCTGCTTATGTAAACCTCCAGCAGGAGTTTAGTTACGGTAGCTGAGACACCCCTTGCTATTTCCATCCAAAGTCTATAATCAACGCAAGTTGGTTTTGGTTTATTTGTGTGTTTTTGGTGTTCACTGAAGTTGCTCAGGGCTGATGTGAGACAAGGTTTCAGCTTAACAATAAACCTGTGTCAAAAGCTGCACAGAGTTCTTAATTTTCAAAAAGCAATTTCAAACACAAACAAAATGTTACTGTAGTGATTTTGTTTATATGCAGGGCAAGTTGTGGCACTGCAGCAAAGCCCTCTGGGGAAGCAGATTACATTGCTTTCCATTTCAACAGTCAGTGGTTTGAGATGCAAATTCATTTCTGAGGAAGCAGAGAAGTTTTAAACCAACACTTCAGTTCTGCTGGTAGAATAATGCACGTACCTGAGAGCGTGGTGCCTGCTGGACTCAGTGCAAGGATGTAGCTGCAGGGAGACAAAAGAGAGGAGAACTGAGGTCACAAGCCATTAAACAGTAAATATGTAAACAGACACTTTGGTCCAGCCCAGCAATGAACAGGACTCTCAGCCAGGAGAGCCTGGTAACAGGTCACCTCACCTGCCTGTTGGCTGCTTTTTCATGTCATGTACACAGTATGGTTTACTTGTCCTTCCCATCTTGGAATTAATTTTTCCATTGCAGTGCTCACAGTACAGATTTTGGTCTGTAAGGCAGTGAAAGAACAGTTGTCAAAACCCAGTTATAGCGTAATTGGATCCACCTCTGGTGGTTTTCAAATGAGCCTTACTATGTGACTGGTAATCTCTGACCTATAGGCTGTTGGACTTAAAAGATCATAAGGAAGGATTGACAGAATTACACTTAGACAAGCACAGAACTGAGAATTAATTACAATCCATCCCACTAACTTCAGTCTGCCAGTGGCTGTGGCATCGCTTGGAAAAGGAGGCAACTTAATCCCAAGGAATGATCAGAACAGAAGGAACTGGGAAGTTTAAGCAGCTACTTTGTACCCCAAAGCATAAAAACTTACTTTTCTTTCCATTATTTGATTAATTCTCAACTTCCTTATATATATTTTTCATTACCTTTCTTAAACACACTTCCTTTATCAGGACATTTTTTCTTCCAGTGTTCAAAATATGTATGGAACATTAAGAGATATCCTTTAGAGGAGGGAATGTCTGTGCCCAGCTGAGCTGTGACTGGAGTTTGTGTGGACAGTCTGGAGCCAGACATCTCCAGCTGCAAGAACTACAGCTCAGGCTGGTGCAGCTGATCCTTGGCTGGCCCTGCTGCTCCAGAGCCAGGGCCAGCTCCCATCTTCAGCACCCACCCAGCAGCTGTGGATCCAGCCTGGACAAACTGCAGCCCCTGAGAGTGCAGTGCAGACACTGCAGCTCTGGATCCCTCCTTGGACACACAGTATTGCACTGCTCAGCCTTCTCCTTCCCTGGGCTGGGAAGTGTCAGTAAGGGGATTCAGTGGGATGGGTCCATAAATCACTTTCGGCAGGGAATAGAGCACTTTCCTGAATGAGGGAAAACTGTAAATACTGCTTAGGCTTTTGAAGAGGGAACTTCAAACAGATAAGGCACTTTCTGAAAGCTGAGATACAAGTGACTGGCTTGACTTGAGTGACAGCCCTGGCTGCCCAGAACTGGGGAGTCCCTTCTTTGGAGTCATTCAAAACCCACCTGGACATGATTCTCTGCAGTCCACTCTGAGCAAACCTTTAGGTCTACAGACCTCTCTCTTCCATTCCCAACCAGTTTGTGAGCCCTGCACATCCCAACCTCTTCTGATCTATCCCATCACCTTTGCTAGAATAGTTTCCTCTTGGCTCTGAACTCGGGAGACACAGAACTCTTGAATTGTTCTGTCTGCTTTAGCCATGGGAACGGGTTAACGTACCATGTATCAACACAAAATAACCAGGGCATATTTAAGTTATAATAACTATTAAGTTGCTCATCATGATAAATGGATTTACTGTAAGGAAAGATGCCATAAACTACAACTCTGTAAACTGAACTGAACTGTGAAGAGCAGTGTTCTCAGCTAGGGTGAAGGGGCTCGAGGGAGGACATGCTGAGGACTGGTGTGTTGCTCCAAGTCCTAGGCAGATGGTTAAGAAGACACTGGATTAAAATGTGGGAAAGGGGTCCCATTCATTGATTTCACATTTTAGAACTTTGTCAAGTGCCTTACTTGCCTGACAAATGAATATCCTGCACAGGAAAATCTGAATCAAGTTCCTGGAGGGAAATAATTAAGATGGCATGTTGGCAGATTTTGAAGGGAGCTTTCACTCCACTCAGATCCGGGTGGAGGGTAACACAACTGCACTAATTCTGGAGCCAAGGAGCAAGGGTGGTGATCAGAGAGAAAATGGGAAGCAGTCAGTCCAAGGATGGTGTAAGGCAACTTCATGTGACATTATAGCAGAACTGAGGCTTCTCTTTCCAGCTTTGCCCACACCTTTGGGGAGCTGCTTTAGTCTCTCCCATTAGAACACTGTCTGAAGCCTGGGAGTGACTGCAGGGCACTGGCTTGGCCACCTCATTTAAGGCTTAAAAGGTAAAGCTGTGCTAATAAAGCATTTCTAACAGTGAAGTTATCTATTCTTCTCTTTGATTCTTTATTCCATGTAGCACATTGTCAGTCAAGTGCTCCTCCACAGCATGATAGATTGGTATCATTTCACAATAACAACTGTACCCCAACACTGAGCTCCTGGTTGGGTAAATGTGAGTGCCCTCATTGCCTTCAGCAAATTCCATTATTGCTCTCAGACTGAACATCATGAAGCTTTCTGCTTGTTTCTCAAGACATCACTGATTGTTAACCTCTACATCATCTAAATACCCGCCAGCTCATCACAAATTAAGAGAAATGTGGGGTTTGGTAGATATCTCAAAATTTCCCAGCCTTTTAAGGCAGAATTTAGCATTGTATTAGGTACCACTCATGGAAGGAATTCAAATAACTGTTGCTTTAGAAAAGTCAGTGGTGATTTCTGTTGTTTCTGCTGGCTCTGCCCCCCCAGCTGGCAGAGAAGGCCTTGGCAGCAGGGCAGTGTCACGGCAGGGGATTTATGACTCGAGGTGACAGTCTGGGTTTGAGACTGGACTTCCTGGGGTAAGACAGGGAATGTGCCCTTCCAAGTAATTAAAAAAAAATGGACAAGCACTCCTCTGTGAAGGCTCTGCTTGGAGGTGTAAGTGGAACAAGACCTGAGGGATGGGACGGTGCCATTTGTGCGACGCTTTTAAGTCGCACGGTGCCTCGTGCAAATACGCCTCGAGATGTCTGTCTGGAAGCATTAAAATTAAAAAAAAAGATGCTTCAAAAGGCTGGATTTCGGAGGATTTCTGCAGACCAGCCTGGATGGAATAAGCTGGCTGTGCATTTCATCTTTTCTGAATAGGCAAGAAACTTCTGGATGTGGCCACCTGCGGTTTAGGAGTTGATCAATTGAATCTGGATCCTTCTGTAAATGAATTCAGAACCACCCAAATGTTTCTACTTAAAAGCCTGAAGGGCTAAATGGAGGCAGATGATTAGTCTCAAATAGCAGGCATTTCCCCTCAAAGGCATAACTCAAACATGAACCAGGTGTTCCTCTGCTTGTAAATACAGCACAAAGACTGTAAGAGGTAAATTACTTAAAATGGCAGGGGAAAAAAAGTTGAATAAAGGCAGCAGAAGCCATCTCTGCTGTAATCCAAGCTTTTACAATGTCATATGGAATTAAAAGGTGAGTAGCTTTAAACTGAAAGAATTATCACTGCATCTTTTAAGTTCTTCTCTATTTGTTGATACATGAAAATTCAATATAGATAGTTCCACAGGGATGCACTGCAGAGGATTCACTAATCTCTGGCCATGCTTGGGTTTAGTTTAACATTAATGCTAACAGATAATACAAATAATGTTTGGGATTTGGGGTTTTTTCTACAGTTCCACTGAGGTATAACCATGTAATGGTCATGATACATGATTAGCTATACCTGCCTTCTCTCACCCCTGTAGATTACATTCCCTTTCCTACAGTAATTATTAATGTACACTCTGGGCTACACAGATTATAAAAATAGCTTTTATTCTAATACTGAACCTTGGATATGTGATCTAGAAAGTTATGGGAACCATAGGCCATCAGACTACAGCTCTGCTGTCTCATCCTTCAACGGTGAGCTTATGACAAATATTATTGAGAAGGTGGTTTGGGTATGACTCAGCAGTAGATTTGAACACTGTGCTCAAATCTAAAATCCTTGCTTGAAGAATCACCCAAGGTCAGGCTGGAGGAAAGAAGTGGAGGGAGCAGGAAAGGCCTAAATAGGAATTTGTGCTGGGGACTGTTCACAATGGCAGATATCTGCTGGGACACACCTGTCAGTAGCTGTTCTTTGTTAGCTCCTCGTATTGATAGTTATTCTGTATGAACTACCAGTTTTCCCATGGATTACTTTAGAGGAGAAAAGCAGCCACAGGAGGAGGAAAGCTTGGAGACATGTTTGAGTTACCTCTGACAACCCAGTGATTACCAGCTGAACCCTCATAGTTGCATGTACATTTAATCCCCCAACATAACAGTCACAAACCTTTCCCTTGTGCTGCACACACATCTTTTCACTGTATTTGCTCATGGGGGAGCAGGCTGGGAGCCCTCCTCTCACGACTGACAAGAGCTCAGTGCACCTCTAAGAACTGCTGCAACCCAAGCTTGTCTCTGAACCTCATTTGTCAACAGAGCAGGTCAACATAAACATGATTACACCACAAAATAAGCAAAACTGAAAATTTTATAGTACATTTGCAGTACAGGGAAGCCAAACATTGGAGATCTAGAGAGGCACCTAAGTCCTGTTTCAACAGGCTTGAATCTTGCTAGTTTAACTTTGACAGTTTCCCCCTCTTTACAGCAGCCCACACTTGAGTTGTGCAGTGGCCTAATATCAGGTACAGCCACTCACTCAAGCCTAGAAGTGGCTGGGTGAAACCTGGCAGGGATGAGACTGCAGGTTTTCAAAAGTTTGAGAATTTCCAAAGTTACATTGTGCATGTCCTCAACCCTCATAACTTCTAAATTCCAACTCATCAAATTGATGGTCTTTAATGTTATGAAGTTGTTCTGTGTGATACAAACCTGTCCAAATTCAAGCATGAAATGCTACAATAATTTGAAGTAGCTGTGTGCTTTGCAAAGTATTCTCATATTGCTGGAGCACTTCCCATATATTTATAAGGATGTCAAACTGGAATGTGGTCAAATAGCCTTTTGAAGTAAAAGCAGTAAGACATCAAAACATGCTCAACAGACTCGAGAAAAACACTTGGAGGGTCTTGAAAAATAATAATTTCAGCTCATCTCCAGCTTGCAGCTTTCAGAAGCAAACTCCTATGTTGATACAGTTGAAGCAAGAGATTTGTGCTCTGGGGATGTAAGAGCAGGAGTTCAGATCCTGATCCTGTAAAGCAAGTGTGTCCTTAATTTTTTTTTATAGTAGGGATATTGGTGATCCCAAATCCCAGCATGTTTAGGGGCTTCCTGGAGGCAGCCACTATGAACTAGTTCTTTCACCAAGCCTTGTTGATATTGGTGGGAGCTCATCTCACAGACAGACTCCCCTGACCAACACAGTGAACCCAACCAAGCAGGGAAGATGTTCTCAAACATCAAACGATGGAGTTCAGTAACTCCTTCTGCTGT
Source organism: Formicarius rufipectus (assembly GCA_013399695.1). Lineage (NCBI taxonomy): Eukaryota > Metazoa > Chordata > Aves > Passeriformes > Formicariidae > Formicarius > Formicarius rufipectus. Next base: position 4,053,185 of record VXAU01000197.1, read on the forward strand.
AGTGAAAGAAAATATGGTAGAACCTTCAGATTCTTGTCCAAATAACTAGAAACTTCCATACTCCAGACAACAGCTGGCTCTCAGAGAAGGGTTATCTGCTCTTGGCTACCACCCCAGCCTGTGGTCCATACACATGGTGTGCCTGCCTGTGTGTGTACCAGAGGAGTTCTAAGAAACTCCACATGATTTCTCAGTAGTTAATACATGCCCAATCCAGCAGCCAGATTTTCATGTTTCTTGGAAAAGATGGCTAATTTGGGCTACAAATTAATTCTGTTTAGTTTTGCACATGTGAGTAAGACTTGACAGGAGCCGCCTCTGATTAAATTTGTGCCACTGCATCACTCAGTCCTACAGACTCCGTAGTAGGAAAATATGCCATGGTAACATCCTCCTTCAATTTCCTCTTTAATTTTTTGCTACAATAGATGTATTTTCTCCTGCCTTCTGAAGAAGAGACTAATGCATCCCTAAAGTTAATAAAATGATATGGGGTCATTTTTATTGAAAGAAAGTTAAACATCTGCTGCGTCTATTGTAGCATATTAAACAATATTTTATTATTCTCACTTCCCTGACGTGATTTGTGTCCCTGGCAGGCACAGAACCCTATTGTTTGCTTTTCATATACATGCAGCAATTTAAAATGTGCCTGTGAAATAAAATCAAAGATACAGATCAGATACAAAGAAGCCAAGGACAGCACTATTAATGGTCCATACCTGTCTTGTGTACTGCCACCCAGACTGCCCTATTTCCTCTCTGTGAAAGGACACATGGACACTGTGCCTTGCAGAGGCAGAGGAGGCCTTCCAGGGGAGGGGATGCTGTGGAGATTTCCCTTAATCTTGACTGAAATTACAGCAGTAATTTGGTAATCCCTCATATCCACTGTGGGGAAGCACATGGGAAAGGAAGGCAGGCTGAATGTTTTGAGTCATTTTTCATCCAGTTCTGATGGAGGCTGGGAGCTCAGGGACAGGCAGGCATGAAAGAAAACCACTTTACTTCACATTACCACTTCCTTACACCCACTTAAGAGACTTGTATGCACCAGCAAAGCCACAAACCCTGAGCATCCGTGGGAAGAGAGCACAGGAGTGATGCCAGTGGAGCTGCAACTGAGCTCAATGCAGTTTACAGAGAGAAGGAAAAGGCTGGCTGAGGCACTTGCCCAACTCTAGGTATTTCATAGAGATGTTTGTCCCCAGTTGCCAGATTTATGTATAGTGAGCACAGTAAAGTGACTGTCTACTGGGAGGCTGATCATTACAATTGAGCCATCACTGTTGGTATGAGCTAAAGTTAAAATAGAGGGCTCAGATTGTATGAGAAAGCACCAATTTATTCGACTACCGCTTTTTCTTACATAAAATCAACAGATTTCTGTTGATTTCAGGGATGTGACTCTAGATTTACATCCCCCCTCTTGTGAATTGCATATTGATGCTCCCTTTCTGGTGCCTCTCTGTGTGATGCTCCGTGTTTGTGCCCTTCCTCCCAGTCCAACACCAAGCTTGTTGCCACAAACACTTTGTGAGAGCCACCCACGAGGGACAGGCTGGTTGTCATCCTGCTCGCCTTTAACACGCCCCTCCTGGCACCTTTGCTGCCTCTGGAGCATGAATGGATCCAGCTCCTGGCTCTCAGCTGGGTTAGGTGAGCCCACCCTCCCCCTGCTGCCAGCTGTGGTGGTGCCTGGGTGACAAGGAGAGGATCCAGCTCCCTCATGGTCATAGTTGAATTACACACTTGCACTAATTACACTGCCCTACCCATTCCCTTTGCTATCCCATTCCCAAGGCCAAAACATTGCCTTCTGCACCACTTAGAGAGCAAAGGCAGCCTCTGCTCCCAGGAGGGGTCATCCCACACTTCATGAAATTCAAGAAAAAAACTGAGCAAGAGTCACTGCTATCAGTCCACTGTCTGTGTATTAAGAAGCAATTGAAGGAAATAGATTCTCCCTCCCCCCCAGTTGCTTTCACCTAAACCCTTCACTACCATCAGAGTGAAATTTTCCAGCTGGGAAATCAAACCTCATTTTCCCCCAGGGCAGCTGAGGTGATAACTGCTTAGCCACCAGTAAATTTTATTATACTGAGAGTTATTCTCCTTTTGTTTTCCATCACACTGATTTTCCAGCTCTGCTCTGTATCAGTCAATGCATTTGCTCCTCTATTTCTTGCTTGTCAGCCACGCTCTGCTGTGATTCGTGCAAAAGGGGGAGAACTGTGAAGCAAAGCTGAGTGCGGCTGTCACCTGAAGGGACACACACACAAGGCAAAAACACATGGAACCAAGACATGAAAATGCATGTCTTGAAATATTAAAAATCATCTGGGCTTTTGGTGTGCTTTCAGAGTTTACGGTCATCTACAGGCAACGATGCATTAAATTGGAAAGATACTTTGTTGAATAATATTAGAAAGGCTGTTTGCAAAAAAACCCAACCAAACAAAAAAAACCAAACAAAAACAAAAAAGAAAGCCAAGACTTCACCCACGCCTGCTCCACTTCCATCATTCACAGCCACAACATTGCACCCACAGATAGCACAGCACAGGCAAACCAAAGAAAAGCTGCCCGAGGGAGATGCTGCGGTAAAGCTGCAGGTCACAGGAACCCCTTTTGCTCCCTCACAGAAACCTGGAGGGGGCACATTCCTGTCTCTGCCAATTATCCCCCGGGGAACAGGGACAGACCTTCTGAAGTGGAGGCCTAAGCTGCTCTTTTGGGAAGGAACTAATTTAAACATTCCAAAGGATCAGCCTCTGCTCCTGCTAAGGAGCAATCACATCTCCTCTGCATTTCACCCCACCCATCACTGCTTTCCCTGCGCTCAGGGTTAAGGCTGAAGGAGGGAAAGGGCACTGGCTGCTCTGCCAGCTTTTTTATTCCAGAGGAGCTGAAAGCCTCTCAGGATTGGGAATTTTCAAGACACTTCATTTTCATAGTGATTGCCTTAACAAGGGGGAAAACCTCCCCGGGAACACCCCAGAGGACAAACGGTGGGCTTGCTCTGCCTGCTGCTCTGTGTGAGCACCACTCAGGCTGCTGGGCTTTTCTTGGTCCTGCCCAAACGTTGATCGTGCTCAAGTGCCACTAAAATAACATTTGGTGCTTGTGTAATCACTTCAGGCTGGGGGAGCTTTCTGAGGGAATAAATATTTTGCTGGAGTGCTGCTTTAAAAACAGAAAAGAAAAACAACACTCGACAGAGTATTATCGTCCAGCAGCCAGTTTTAGAGCAGGACTTGAAGACATGAAATATGGGCTGGGCTATAGATAACCCTCAGTAGGATAAAGGAATTATAGCAGTATAATTCAGTGTCTCAGAGGGGCTTAGCAGCCTGCCCAGGGGCAGGGGTCACCAGAGGAGAGCTAAAGGTGAGCAGCTGACTCCCTGTAAGGAGCAGCAAGGTGGGGCTGGGTCAGCATTGCTCCCCAGATGGGCAGAGTGTCAAGGTGTGTGCTCATGCACAGCCCTGGAGAGCCTGGATGTGAGAGACAACAAGGGGAGAGGAGAGAGCACCAAAGCCAGATGCCCTCTCCAGCTGTTCCAGTTCTTTGCCCACTCCATGTCCAGCAACTGATGACCAGTCCTCCAGCAGGGAGAATTTCAGAGGCCAGAACAAGCCCACGAGGATGCAGGTTTCCAGAAACAATAATTCCTGATGCAGTGAGCAGGGATAGTGCCACCCAGGCCAACCAAGGAAGTGTTTTCCTGGTACTGAAGCAAATGTGGTGCACAACATCCCAGGCTGCTTCTGCATCTTTCAGAATGCTTTTGTGAAGTAAAAGATAAGTTTTGAAGAAATCTTTAAAGCAAAGCATGAAATTCTCCTGCTTCTGAGGCTCTCCAAGACTGGAGCCCTTCCCTCTGATGTAATGAGCAGTGAGAGAGGTGAAATGACATGGATAATGAAGAATGGGAAGGTAAATAATAAGGAACAGGAGAGTGAAGGAGGGAAATAACTCTTCCATTGTTAGAATGGTGCTAGTGGCAGCTTTATAGTAACTTATTTCTATTTAAAGCCTGGTTTGGGGGCTATAATCTCTCAGCTGTTTTCTGTACCATCTGGCCGATATTTAGCATAAAATTTGTTATCTCAGAGGTAAATTAATTTTTTCCCCTTTATCAAAATTGCAGTATTTGGGAAAAAACACCAAGACACAGAAACTCATTTTCAGGAGTGTTTTTATCAGCTAAACGTAATCTTTGCTTTAAAAATAGCTTGTTGAGATAATCTGGTTATGGGAACAACATCCAATTCTTTTATAATATTTTTAACATTGTCTGTATATGCTCTGAAGAGCCACTTGTGAAGCCTCAAAGCTGAAAGGGCCCCTCCAGGGCAGTGCTGCAGCCACAAGGACAAGCTCCCGTTTTCCCTGAGCCCCTTTGCAGGGCTCACAAGCAGGAGCTCCGTGACTACCATGGAAAACCAGCACACCCAGGGCTTGGGAAGGGTCTGGAAAGAAGAGTGCCATGGGCACCCCTGTGGAGATCCAGCAACCTCAAGCTGCTGAAGCCACACACAGCCTGGCACTGCAGGTGCCTCCTGTTCCCACCTTGGCTTTGCCCCGACTTCACTGCACGTTCCCAGTCACTCCACTGCACTCATTGCACTGACTGTGGTCAGACCCTCAGAAGATGCCCGAGAGGGAGCTCTGCTCCACTGCCACGTGCTGCTGTGCTTGCCAAGGATGGACAACACGCTCTGACACTGCTCCTGGCTGCATTTCCAGGCCACCACGCTTGGGAGCCCGTGCACACCCTGGAGGGAGCACAGGCTGCTCACCGGCAGCCCTGGGACACGACTCTCAGAAGGCAGCGGCTTCTCACAAGCTCCTTGGCCATCTGTTACCCTGAATAAGGGCTTCTTCCAGTCCTGGCCAGCGACCAGGGACAGCAGTGACCACCTCTCCACTTGTCCCCCAAGTACACGAGCTCCTACTCCACAAAAGCTGGGGGTGCTATAGCTCTGCTTCCACATTTCACAGCTAAATATTCCTTTCTGTGCTAAAGCCCAGACAGCAACTTTCTAATTCATTTTACATAAACCTCATTATTTCAATGCTCTGTGCTGCTTTGCTCCACCATCATCTGCAGCTATCCTTTGAGTTAAAGGTGTAGAGCTTTAGCTGCTGAAAGAACTCTCTATTTTCCAGTCTGGACTTCAATTATGCAGCAAATAACGCAGCTCAGTGGAGGAAGGTTGCTGGAATAATTTGTATCTTTTTGCACAAACTGATAATAAAAATTTAGCTTCTTGATGTATTTTTCCCCCTTAAATTTGTGGTTATGTTGCCTTGAATAGATAGATGCAAGATAAATTCAATTACAGCATAATTTCTCCCAGGGTGAATAACCTTTAAATCAGCACTGATCTCAAAACACATTATGAGATAACACACTGTCCATTACATTGTTGAAACTGGGGCTACGGCAGTGCCTGGAGTTGTCAGTATGAATATCAAATTATTTATGTTCCTCTTTGCATCTTGGAATGCCAAATAAGCTCAGGAACACTGACAGCAAGGAGCCCTATTTAAACACTGATTTTTAGCAGAGGCAGGAGGTGCTCTCCCGACAGCTCCTCCCGTTGCAGTGCTCTGTTAATCAAGGAGATCAATCACGACAGGCTCCCGCTCCGCTGTCCCCTTGCCGAGAGATTCCAGTCCTCCAGGGGAGCAGTTCCACGAGGAGAGCTCAGCTAAGCCTTCCACTCGACTGGCTGCACCCTTGGTGCCAGAACAGCAGGGGACTCACTGCAGCGTTTGGAGGGGACGCTTTGGGTTTGAGGTGCTCCTCAGGTGCAGCCCAGAAGCACACACCTGTCCCACCACGAGATTCACGAGTTCTCTCTGCTCTCCTCTGTTCTACAAGCCTCACCCTTTAAAGCAGCCAGTGTCTGCTTTTGGAGGAATGTTCTGGTAAAACATGACCCACTCCAAAAGCCACATCATGCCTTGATGACATCCTTGCCCAAGGTGAGTGGTGACACAGGCTGGAGCTCGAGCAGAGCCTCAGTGACTCTGTGAGGCACCCAAAGACACTGTGCTCTTGCTCTGTGCCATGGAAATTCCTTCCTGCAAATAAAGTTAACTCTGTGCTAAATACGGCAAAGCTTCAGAAGGTCCAACTTGCTGAGACCAAACAATCAAATGCAATTAAGGGCAGACTTAGGAGAGGGAGGGAAAGAAAGTCAGGAAGCACTTGGAAAACAAATGGAGAAGGCTCCTGCTCAAGCTACAAACCAGCCAGGTCACATTCTGCAGAGTAACCACTTCACAGAGAGTTTGAAGCCTGTTCTGAAAAGCCATCATCCAACAAGTACCATTGAAAACCAATCTAAAGCCAATGAATGAGAGTCCGGGGGATCAAAATTATAACAGAACAATAGCTGTGCTTATGAATGCTTTGTAGTTTAGAGAAGGAAGTTTAATAATTTATTTCCTACCAGAAAAGGTAAACCAAACAGTGAACCTACAGCAGACTTACTTTAGTGGAGTGGATGAGGGAGGATGAAGTAGTTTTTTACTGACCCCAGAAAAAATCCCCTTGTCCAGCCACCTAACTGATCAGTTTGGTCACTGAGTGAAAATTAAAACTGAATTACTAACAAGGCTTACCCACCAGCTGTAGGACACGCAGTTTAACTCTTTAGCAACCATTTTCCTTACTAATTTTTAAGGTCACCAGCATGTCAAGCAGAAAATCCAGTCAGCTGCAGAGAGCTGTAATTACCAAGCCTGCTTACAGGGAGCTTCGGTGGCAACGAGCCTCCCGTGCAGAAACAAGTTTACCCCCGAAACAGTTTGAGAGTCAAAGTCTCTGAGTCGAGTGCCTGGATGGCTCATTCCTGCCTAATGAAATGATGGGGGCAGAGCACAGGGTGCTGTTAGAGCTTCTTGGGGCAAAGAAAGCATGAGAGAGAAAAGCCTTGAGCAAGGAGCACGGATCACCAGCTTCTCCAGACCTCACAGGAGCCCGAGGCACTGGCAGCGAGCTGAGCACCCAGGTCTGTGCTTCCCAAAACTGGCAGAATTCCCTGGACAGTGAGCAGGCAGCCAGCCCCTTGGGCTCTCTCTCAAGATCAGAAACCAAGAGATACTCTGAGCTTGTCAGCAGCTGACTTCAGTACGTGGAAGAGGAAAAACACTCGCCGGGTAAAGGAAGTGGTGGATGGATGCAGGAGCAGCTGAAAGGGGATGGGAAGGGAAGGGCTCTGCAGGGGGAAAAATGGTGGGTCATTTTATGCCCAGACAACAGGTGAAATTATTGTTTGACAAAAGTACCTGGAAGCTCCTGTTCTTGGTTTTGATGTAATATGAAATTTGCTGATGTCAAAAATGACCTCCTGGGAATTCAGTACAACTCAGGGCCAGGCAGCTTGTTGTATAAATGAGGTTATGCCTTACATTAGTGGTCCTAGATACCAACTAGGTTTTTTTTTTTTTGAAGATATAGCATTTTAATTCAAGTCTAACACACCTTTGAGCAAAGAAAACTGTGGAACTGCCACACCCAAGGAGGCTGGGCTGTCCGTGTACTCAGAGCACTGAGCAGCAGATCCTCTCTCCTCCTCCTGCCGAGGACACCAGACAAGGCTTTGGTTCACTCAGTCCCAGGCAGCCTTCTCCCAGCCCCTTGTGAGGTGCCTTCCATCTCCTACAAGGCAGATCCACCTCCAGAATCAAAGCCTTGGTACTTAATTCAATGCTGCTTACAGGGCAAATACAGGATGTTGTCCTACAAGGACAAGCTGCTATCTCCAAAGCAGGAGGTGAGTGTGACAGCACAAAAAGCTCCTCTCGGTCACCGACCAGCAAAGGGTCCACGTCTGTTGTGGGGATTTAGGTGGCCCCATCTGAGAGCCCTGTGCTAAGCAACTCCACAAATCATGCCACGTTTATCTGTCTTTGTTTCCCTCCAGCCAAGGCAAGTGACTGGTAAAAACAACAGCTGTTAGTCACAGCCTCCCATCCCAGGGAGTCAGAGTAACTTATGGAATCAGCCTGCTGGGTGTGATTTACCAAAGAGGGAAAACCATTTACATTTACTTGGCATAACCAACAACAATAATTCTGTCTGCATTTTATTAATGTCTGTGCATTGCTGGTGATGATGTATGAAGGAGACAGGGGATGGAGCTTTGGTGCTGGGAGAAGAGGCTGGCCCTGCAGGGCTGAATAAGTGTCTCTGTCAGAGCAACACACTCATACAACAGAAGGTGTCATTTTTATGGTGCAGTGAAGCCTCTGTGACAGGATTATCGTGGCAGTAATCTTCCTGAAGAGACTCTTAGGTGGGGAGGAGAAGGGAGAGGTCTTCTGATTAGATGGAGTTGTTCAGCAGTTGAAGCTGGGAGTATTTCTCAGTGAAAATATGTTCAGTATGCACTGCCTGTCCATTTTGTCATGTTGTTCTGCTCTAGGTCAGCCACAGGAACCCAAACATGATTTCAGAGCAAGAGGCAGCATTGCTTAAGGCATGCGGAGAGGGCACAGGGATGAGGCAAACACCTGTATCCTGGAGCAGCTCTGGACTGTCTGATGCTGAGGAAAGTAATTTTGTACCTAACCCTCAGGTTCCCTTCATTTTAAAAAGGCCAAAGTGTCATATTGTTGTGATATTTAATGACCCTCTTCAGTGTTTTAGAGCACCTAAACTTCTGTTTAGCAGAAATCAAAACTCAGACTACGCTGACCATGACACATGGCTACAACCTCAGAGATAAAGAAGTCCTGAGTAAAGGCAAAGCCTGGTTCCTCAGACATCTCATCTGCTGTCCCTTTGCCATGACACAGCTCTCACAACCCCCAGGAGGCAGTTGAGCATGAGCAAGGCTGGGGACCAGCGTGTAAGACACAGCAGTGGGTTCCACCAGCCAAATCAAACCTCTCCTGACATGGGTGGGATTGAACCCCAAGCAGCCCCAGGTGGCTCTGCCCTACCTGATCCCCCATGGCTGGGCCCAGCCTGTGTCCCAAGGGCTGCAGGCACAGATCTGGACAGGTGCTCAGCATTTAACACTGTCCCTGTCACCTCCACAGTTCAGATGTGTGGCTCTGGCTGCTCCACGGCCAGTTTGGGAGGAGCTGAGGGCAGTCAGAGTGGGAGTCAGGAACAGGATTGTCCCACCCAGTTCATAAAGCTCTGCTGTCTTTGGCTGCCTGAGCAGTACAGAGACATTCCTTGGTATAAAAAGCACGAGATCAAACTGAGGCAGGGCCAGATCTGCAGACCTGTGCCCCTGCCCTGCCCTGCCTGGCATCTCCTTCCCCTGGGAAGGTCAGTCCTGTGATCAAGACTTCACAGGGAGGTCCAGATCCTCCTTGAAGCCACAGCAAAGTGACTTCCACTCACATCCGCCAACTTGTTAAAGACTTGCATCCTGCAGAGGAGGGAAAACATGATCAAACCCCCTCTCCACTCCTCTGTGCTTTGCTTTATTATCAGAAGCAGCAGGGAGCTGCCTGCTTCCCCTCAAGCTTTCTTAAATTTACAACCACCTCTCTGGGCAAAGTTTTCCTCCCATGCTCACCCCCAACCATCCTTTCCAAGGAGGTGGCCCCTGGGCACAGCACTCATGCCAGACCAGAACAGCATGAGCCAGAGCTGCCCAAGGACTCTGCAAGTGCATGCACTGCCTGAGCCAGCAGAGATCCCTAAAGACTAAACAATAATAATACTAATAACACAGAGCAATAAAATCAGAATCTACCCTAAAGCATTCACCTGCTCCACAGAATCTCTCCAGAAACTTGCTCTGTCCTTTCTGACCACTTTGTACACAATGAAAGAGTTTCAAAATCTCCCATTTTACAATAAACAGAACTTTCCTAAGCATCTTCTGGTTTATTCATAGTTTTGGTTTGAGGCAGGCATTTTTCACTCATGTAGGTCTTGGTTCTGGCTTGGCTTGCATTTAGAAAGGCACTTACTGAAGAAGCTTCATCAAGGAGAATTAAACCTTTACTTCTATTACCTAATGCACCACAGTGATTTAAGGACGACAATGTGGAACTTCCAGTACAGGAATTAATCTACTTTATGACAGCAGATTGCTCTAGGATTCTTTTTGGAAAGCACTTGCACAATAATTAAGCCAATGCCTACATGATCAATAACACACCCTCTATTTTAGCCACAAAGCTTTCTCCTTTAACTCCAGTGTTTCCCATTTTTAAAATTTCCAACGTTTTACAAAACAAAATCAAACAAACCCCAGTACAATATTCATGTACACACACAAAGTTATGGCAACCGACTGTAGAAGAAAGTTTTCAGCAGCAGATTTACCTTGGGCATTGAGGGACTAAGCATTAAACTGTTCTGTCTTGTTTATTAAATCCAACAAAATCCTCCTCCCAAAGTCACCCTCCCTCCATACCTAGAGCCTGCTGATAATGTTTTACCAAGTTTTCTGCTTTTATGAGTAAGAAAAGAGGGAGCCCCTCTATGCTGTTGTATATTCAGATTCAGACTCTCCTTTGGTAGCCTGAGCAGAGGGATAACAGCACCCTGGGGTTTATGGTATATTATGAAAACAACCGCACTGTCCAATTAAATAAGTGATAGCTTGCACCCAAAAAGGTCACATACAAACCTAGAGAAAACTGTAGGTTCACCAATACACAACATGAATGGCACAAGGCAGCTTTGTAGTTGCAACTCACAGGTTGGGAAGCAAGATTTCTCATATTTCCAAGTAAAATCTGGAGGTGATGGCTGATTTAGGGACTCTAATTTCTGCTTCAGACACTGATTGAAACCATATTCTAATAGTACTTTGTACACCACAATAAGGACAGCAAAAGATCTCTGAATCATTCCTGGGAAAAATTAGAGAACTTGAAAATATTTCTGAAAAGGGTCAAGCTGGTTTGCTCCATGAATCACTTCACTGCCTCCCCTCCTACACCAGGTCTGGCTTTCCCCTGGGATTAACAGCACTGGTTGCACATGCAGGGCAGAGGCACTTCGGGCTCAGCTGAGTTACACACACCTTGTAAAGGCAGTGGAAGCAGAGCCTGACACAGCAACAGAGGTAATTGAAAGAGCCTGTTGGGAGCAGAGAGAAGGAGCCAGGGAAATTATCCATGCTCAGCTCCCAGCCCTTGTGTTCCTTCATCTACAAGCACTGCCTGAATTATTCTGGCTACAACGAGACCCTTTAAAACATCCCAAGAGATGCCATGAAAAAGATCAAACCAAGAGCAGAGTGTGGGGACAGAGCAGCATAATGAGCTCTGGATGGTGACTGAGTGTCATAAGAACTGTCTCCAGGGCTGGGACTCAAGGACAGGTTTTGTGGGGGATCAGAGGGGCTGCAGCTCTGCTGGGACTTCTACCCAAATGGCATTCAGGATCTGAATTTTTTGGCCAATATCTATATTGAAAAACCAAATCCCAGAAGTTTGTAATGGAAAAAAAGAGAATAAAAGCGTAAAACCATTCAGAGCAGAGTCAGGAAAAAGGAGAAAAGATACCTTAGCAGCTGGGGCAGAGATGAGATGTTGGACATGCATAAAGTCACAAAGAGGAAACGCAACTGAGGAGTATCAGACATGGCAATCAAATTTAAAAGCCTGATCACAATTCAGTCTTCCTGAAAAGGTCATGATATTTCTTCCACTGATTTTTTTTTCTTTTCCTAATTAGAATTTGCCTTTCTCCCCCTCCCCCCCAGATCTTCCCTTCCTCTCTCTGTTCCACAGCATCTCACTTAGCATTTTCCAGTGTTTGTTTTCTATGGACCAGAAGGACTTGAATGCTGCTGGAGTGCCCAAAGAAAAAGCCCACCCAGATACTTGGATTATTTGTAGAAAAATCTTTGCATGAAGTTCAGGATACAGATTCACAGATGCTCTTATAACAATAAGTAAATCCAGCCCTAAGACCAAAAGGAAGTTTAAGAAGGACTCAGTAGCTGTGACCCTGCAGGGAAACCATGGCTCATCAGTGGCACAGTGAAAGCTCCAGCTGTAACAGAGTGGAGCTCTCTGCCTTCCATATCTTCTGTTCTACCCAGCTGAAACCTGGCAGAAGTTCACTCTTCTGTAGGCTAAAGCTGACAAATCCTTGATAAGCCAGAGGGGGGTTTTACTGTTGCTTCAGTGTGTAAGTTGTGCTTTAGTCTGCTCAAAATTGAGGAGAACTAATTGGGGAAGGAACTGTTTCTGCTTTACCCCTCTGGCTCAGGAACATCCAGATACAATTCTCATCAATAATAGCTTCAGGGAGCCTGAGGACAGCTTCTTGTCCTCAAGGACCACAGAAGAGCTCCCTATATCCAAACCTTCAAGAGGCAGAAGAACTACCCCATATCCACCCCAAAACACAGTGAGAGAAGCCAACGCCGGCGACTCCAACAAGGTGGTACTGCAGACTCCTGCAGCTTGAGGAGCGTGCAATCCTTTAAGAACCTGAGTTATGGGAAGTGCCTAAGCACAGAGGGAACCCTGAGGTGCACAGTCAGAGGCAGGCTCTCTGATGAATTAAGAGAAAACGAGACCTGCATTTCAGCTGTCACCGGGATGCAGCAGCTTGGAGAGCAGCCAGAGATTCCCGGGATTCAGACACGTCGGGATCCGACAATTAGCAGCTGTGTTCTCGCAAGCTTGGGAGGGCTGTCAGGACTCTGTGCTGCCTCTTAGCACCTCCGAGAGGGCAGAGGAGGGGTTTGTGTTGAGGTATGTGTTTATATGGATGTGTTCAGGCTGTTTAGAGTAAAACAAGAGAGAATTCCATGCCTCTGTGAAGAAGAGCTTTGCAGTTTGAGAGGAGAGCCTTAGTCCACCAGCTTGCACACAAGATTGGTTTATTTTTGCTGTGATCCAAGGCAGGAATGTGGACTCTGGCAGCATTTATAAGAAGGAAAAAATAATTGAAGTTCACAGACCCAGATTAGCTTTGCAATTGGTTGCCTGTGTGTATTACACCTCTTGGGATTCTTTGGGGAGGCTGGAGAGAATCCCGCAATCCTAATGGGGAATTTGATGCCTTTTCTGGCTTAAGCCAACCTCCTTTGTCCTTCACAGGTCCAGCCTCACCAGCTACTCCTTTAAATGAGCCACCTGAGATGCCTTTACTCTCTAACTTAGTGCAGCACGTGGGCATTGGAACGGACCAAGGCTGCTCACCAGCCTTCAGCAATTCCTGTGAGCTCAGTGACGTGATCCACGGAATCAGGATGAGCAAAGCCGAGTCCGAGGCCACTGGTGGTTGATCTGGTTTCTTAAATTCAGCCTCAGAAGAGAAGTTTCCAGAAGGGAAAGTTAAAACACGTATAGTAGGACCCCTCTGGCCACCAGTAACTCACCAAGGATGTCACTTGTTGTTCTGTCCCAACCTTGCTTCCCTCCTTGTTCACAACCCATGTTCTCAGTCAGGTATGAGAGCCCAGAGCCTGAAAACTGCAGCTTTCATAGAACTATGAAAAAAATTAATCTCTGCAGCAACTAATGGAAGTTTTCCTCATATTCTTGACATCAAACAGACACAAAAAGCAGACAGGACAGTTCTGCAGGTTTTTCACCTCCGTGTCCTCTCCTTAAAATTAGTTTTACTAGTGACAAGACACACTGGTAATGTTTCCTCACAGCAAAGAGCTGCAGCTCCACCTTAGGTATGATGCACCCCCCTGATAATTACACTTTCCATCTTCATTTTAAAAATTGTTATTAATTCAGAAAAAAATCCCACTCTATTTCTGCTCCCACACACTCAGTTATTCCAGAAGGTGCCAAAGCCAACGTGCCTGTTATTTCTGAGGTGCAGCTGTAATGACTGACAGTGCTGTGGCTGCATTTGCAGGCAGAGGAATCCTTCTGCAGTGAAACTGTGTTATCCAAGGGCAGATCTCTCTCCCCAGGAGATACAGAGCAGAGTAGGTTTATGCAACAAACCCTGTTGTCTCTCAACAGCTTCCAAATCCCCAAGGTAAATCTTTCAAAAAGTAAGAAGTAAAAATTTCTTGCTTGGAGGAAAACAAAACAAAACAAAATTAAAAAAATAATAATAAATCATTTTTTTCCTGGATCACAGACCCCTTCCAGGCATGAAGGGGTTACAAACCCTTAGGCTGCACTGAACTCTGTGAACTCTAGGTCTGCCTGAGCATAAACTATTCCCGATAGACCAGGAGCAAGCGGACAGGACCTGGAACACCCCGCATGGCATACTTGGAGTGCCATCTCCTGGCAAACAGCGCTGCCTGCTCCCTGCGTGCACAGAACCAGCCCTGGCTCGGGAGCTGATCACTTCCTGCCATCCTGGGCAAGATTCCTGCCTAGGTGAGCACTCGGTGCTTTCCCTTCACTATATCAAGTTAGCACTTCTGTCCCTGAGAAATTCCTTCTTGTTTCTTAGGGGGTACACCAGCTGATCTTCCCCACCATCAGCCTGCTTTTAATCAACCTTGAAACGTTGGGACTTTTTTGTGTAATAGATGCATTAGAATTTTTCTTCATAAACATGATGAAACCTCTGGACAGGTGCCCAGGACAGACAGTGCCCAGGACAGACAGTGCCCAGCCCTAAAGACCAAACGAGCCTGGCTGTCTCGCTTTGAGGACATTCTGCCACATAATTGCCAATGTTTCTGTCAGAGCTCCAAGAGACAGACTCAAGGATCATGATTTTCTGGAGCTGAATTTTACTGGCTCAGACTCCTTGAATCCAGGAACACCAAGTTCCCATTTAAAACAAAGTATTTAGGCACTTCTATGGGAAGGGTTTCACATCTGAAATAGCCCTTGCTCTTCTGTGCTGTTCTGCACCATTTTTAATTCACCCAAACTCAGACTAACAGCCCAAGGCTGGAGAAAGACCTTTCCTAGAGCTCTGCATTATAACAGGGGACCTGCAAAAACTGCATTTTTAACCACTATGTCACCAATAGGATATTCAGAAATTTCCAGTTCTTGCAGATTCACGATGCTACATGGAACTAAACTCATTAAACCTGCCTAATATTAAGCCACCAGGTTCTGATGGGAAGTTGGGAGGAGGCAGATTTGCTGTCCTCTTTAGAGCTAAAATTGCATTGCCTTGTCCAACCATAGCTGGGTGCCACTGCCCTGTGACAACTCCTGCCTTACCTGTGAGTGAATTCCTGCTTTCCAATGACACTGTTCTGAAAAATCACTATTATTTTGTTGCCTTATTTTGACCATATATTGGGTTCTGAATCTGGAGTTCACCACGCCACCTTAATGCCATGAAATTCCCTAGTCCAAACAGACTCTAAATAGGCAAATTTGGAGACAGAATTTGAAATTAATTTATGCTAAGGAACAAGACAACCTTCCCTAACGCCTTCAAAACACAAGCTCTGACATTACACGTCTCAGTGTCCCTAATTTAAGGCGAGGAGCGCTGTTGGAGGGATGTTCGCTGAGAGAGGAGACAAACGGACTAATTAGGTTAATACTGTTCCCTAAAGTGACTCCTCAGCATATGGGGATTTTTATGCCCATTACCTCAGCTTGAAGGCTGACATCAAACTTCCTGGCTGGCCTCCCCCACTCTGCACTCCTGCTGCTACCAGGGTATTTCTGAAGGAACATATGCTTAGTGCTCAGTGAGCAGGTTCTGCCAATAGAAAAGGTCATTTATTAGTGCCTTGGCCGGGCCATGGATGGATCACGCTGCTGGAGCAGGATCCTGCTCCCCACAGACACCTACCTGGGAGCAGGGGAGGTGGGGAACAGCCACCTCGTGTCTCCCCAGGCTTCTCCAGGGGTTACCTCAAGACCCGTAATGGTCAGGCATGGTTTCTGTTTCTGGGTGAAACAAAAAACCCCATTTATTAAACCCAAGTTTCACTGTCTGTAGGGTTATTACAATTAGGAGGCCGGGTTGTCTTACGTGGGGGGTGTATCATGCTAATTTAGGGATTCCTTTATGTTAATTAGGGGAGGACAGGTATCTCGAGCTTCATTATTCATGACACAAGGCAAGGGAGGACAATAGGTGTTGCCAAACAGTAGCTCTTATCTCGACGGTGGTGACAGAGAAGTTGCAATCCAGTCAAATGTTAACAGAGTCTTGTGGTGTGTCTGAGGCTGAATCAGCACCTTGGGACAGGATTAAGTTTATCTTCCTGGGAACCTTCCCAGCTTTTGGTGGCCTCCCAAGGCTTGGCATACAGTCCTGTCGGTTTTCTTGTTAATAATCCAGTTTTGTATTCCTACAAAGACCTCACAGCTCAGGATGGTCTCTGGCTCTCCTCCCTCCCCCGGATCTCCCTTTTTGGCACTCAGATGCTTGGTAGCAGTACCCCAGAAGAGAATAAGAGGCTGCAAAATTCACTCTTTCTCAGCCCCCAAGATGTCTCAAGAGAAACTGAATTACCTGCAGCCCCATCACTGCCTCCAGAACAAACCTGCTGAGAGATCCAGGGGTACTGGAGGTAACAGAGTAGAACTGGGAAAAAAAGAACAAGTCCCAGAGAGGCCTTACATTTGCTGCAGGTGCTGATAATTTTGTGAAAGATAAAACCACAAATCAATTTTCTGCACTAAGGTGCTTTCCTGGGAAGGTTTTAATTCAACCTCCCATTGGCACCCACTTCCCCTGTGCTTGTGTCCTCCATCAGCTGAAGTGTCCTGGCCAAAGCAGCTGAGAGGACTGGGCTTCCCACTGAGACCAACTCAGAGCAATTGCTCTTACCATCAACACCATCACTGAATTTGATTACCTGCCGGTTTAATGTGGTGAATGGTTAATTTGAATCCACTGATTTATGGCTTCAGTTCCGGTAGCAGCCTTTTGATAGCTGCATTATTCCTTCTGCTAGTTCAGTGAAGTGCTTCTGGATTCATTCAGTAATGTGCCTTTTCTGTTTCATATTTATTTGCCCATATTTTTAATGAAACCTGGAAGTACATAGGAGCGGTTATTTTATCAAAGCACAACCAGGTCTACAAATAACACTGCAAAGCTCTGGCAGTCATAGGTAGAGCCATGACAACATCATTCCCTGCATGAAGAAGACATCTGGATTTATAATAGTTGTGTCTTCCCACTTGTGAATAAATCCCTTTTGTTCTGCATTTGGGGAAACTTCCATTTTAATGTGCTCACTGGGTTTCCAAAGAGCCCTCAGCTGTCAGTTATCAGACCTGCTCCTTTCCCTCTCCCCCCAGCATGATCTTGCATTTTGTTTTTGAAGTGGCAGGCTTTAAAACAAGACACAGTGCCCTACAAAGCAGAGAAGATATTCACGGAGCACTCTTAAATAGTGTGTAAAACTCATGCCACGCTGAAGGATGTGGTATGACAAACCTAGAGGCATGATGGAAAAGTAAATGGCAGATCCCAAAATGCAGGGGTGGAGTGGAAAAATGGGAAATGGTGCCTTGATTTGCCTAAGTGCTTCTGTTAAAGAATATTAATCTCTTCAGACAATCCATGGAAAGGCCCTGTAGCAATATCATATTAAATTAATAGAGTCCCATCATTATGGTAACCTCAGCTCAGTTTTATAAGATGTAGAGTGTCATCATACCAAAGAGCAGTCCCTGGATAATTCTGCTTCTGTAGCAGTTGCTGCTCAACGACACTGATGTGACAATCCTTTGCATCCTGGGTGCCTGCCTGTCTCAGTGGGGCTTTCCTCTGGCAGTGCAGGTGTCCAACAGCAGCCTCACAAGCTGTACAGTTCAATTTGGGCAACAAAGTCTTCCCCACCATCAGAAAATATAAATTTACAACCTGCCCCTAGAATAAATCTCTGTCACACAAAGCCTGATTATCAATTATATGAACATCCCCTCCCAACAGCACTGTCCTCCTCACAGCTCCTCGGGTGTTGGCCCAGGAGGTCAGAGGCTCTGGTACCTCCATAACAAGAACCAGGCAATACAACCATCCTAAGCCTCAGGGGGGTTATGTAGATCTTATCCCTGAAGCAGGAAAATTGGCACTCCAAACCAGGAAAGACCTCAAGAGTCAGGGGAATTATACAGAGATAAGAGACAGCAAACTGAGAAAACAACCCTGGCCTTCATACAACTGAAGTCTTTCTCTGTTCTCTCATTCTTCACTTCTGCAACATAAACCATCACATGTCTTTCCACCTCCCCTCTCCCCACAATCCACAGAAGATCTAAGTAATATGAACTTCTACCAGTGGCTTTTCATTAGTAAAGCTGAAAGCTAAACGAGCCATCTCAGGAAGCTGCATGGCAGGTTAAAATACCCAACAGAGGGAGAAACAAGCAGTGAATGAGCAGAGTTGGACACAGCAGAAGTGGCACTCCTCAGCCAGGTCCATCTTCCACCTGTCCATGTGTGAGACAGTGGCCAAGCTACCAAAAGCCTTCTGCAAGATGTCCATCCTACCCTGCTTTTGGAGCCAGACAGAAGTGCCCAGATGATTATGGTGCTGCAATCTGTGTATGAAGGATTCCAACCTAAACCATGGCTTCCAGGAACACAATTGCTACTCACATTGTTTGAACTCAGGGGATTAAATCTGACCCTCACAGCTGAGGCTCAGAAGGGCTGGGAAGCTGCTCCAGCAGCCAGAGGTGCCTCAGAGTCTCCTGCACCCACCACCCTAAATGGCCACAGAGCTTACTGGAAAAACTAGCATCCCAAAAACCTTCAGAGACAGGCTCGAGGGGGAAGTAAAGGGAGGTGAAAAGTTACCAGCTGTCTCTAGACATGCCACTGTACCTCCAAAAATCTGCAGGATTGGCTGCAATGTGCCTGAGAGTGCTCAGAGCAGCTCCTGCAGCAGCCCAGGGGACACACAGATGATTACAATTGCAGACACACTGTACTACAGGGCGTCTTTGCAACCCGACCTGGCTCAGCTGAACAGGACACAGTTGGCCTCCACCATGCTCAGGCTGCCTTTGACTGTTGCTTCCCATGAAGAGCTTTAATGCCTCCCTACCATAAGCATAAAAAGAATGGGTCTGAGTTTGCCCAAAATGAGTAATCAAGGGGGAGAGTTATTTGATAATTTGCATCATTATCTCTGTCTGCTGCTGCATCTTTGCTGACAGCTCGTTTTTAAGCACTGGAATGCAGCTTAGGAGTCTTTCAAAGCAGAGCAACCCCTCTTGCTGCCATGGCTACTTGTCTTGGGAGCTTGGCAAGGAAAGAAGAAATCTGTGTGCAAGCATTGGGGGGGGGGGGGGCACTGGCCTCTTTGCAGCCCAGCAAGGCGGGTGTAGCACCATGAATTAACAGCCTCCCTCCTTTCCAAAAGCGAGAGCCTTTTTCAGGTCACCTCTCAAATTCAATCAACGTCAAAGTATTTCTAGAAGCTGAGGGCAAGCCAGCATGCTCACTGGCTCAAGGAATGTGGACTTCCCAGCAGTTAAGCCATATCAGAAGGATTCAGGATCCAGCACCTGATGCAGGATGTACCATGTTGGTTTTGCATGCACGTGGACCAGGCAAACTGCATCTTATTTCCTTAGCAGTGCCTTCCCCTTTCACAATCAACACAGTTTCTCCTGTTGATTCCCAGATTTAGGGCACATAAACAAACAATAGGACTTACACTTCACTCCAAATGGAACCCAGTAAATAAAAGAACCCAAAATACAAGCAGAACTCACTTTTTAGCCGAGGTTCATTCTGTACCAGGAGCCAGAAGCCTCACAGCAACAGGAGAACTTCCCTTCTCTCACCTTCACCTGCTCTCTCCTCCCACAGCTGCCTCTCATCACACACAGCATGGCTTTCACCAATCCTTGGCCTTTTTCTGCCACAACCCAAATACCCTCCCTTCCCCACTTGTCTGGGCTCCTCCTTAGTGACTGCTCCAGCTGAATTCACTAATTACCCCCCTCCAGCAAAGAGGTCCAGCTTTGGTCCTACCCTGGAGAAGAGGAACATGTTCCCCCCAGCACTGAGGAAACAGGGCCACTTCAGCCAGCCCACATTTTTATCCTTTACAATTGGAAGTCACTGAGCATCTCAGATGAAAGGCTCTCTGCTAAGTGCAAATTATTATTAATGAATTTTCATCTTGGCTCCTTGACAGAAAAATGTACCTTGCAGCCTGTTATCTTTGCAGCCACGCACCCCTGGCACTCGCAGATTCCCTCGCCTGGCAAGGGAGGAACCATGGCAGGGGGGATGCTCAGGCAGCTCTCTGTGCCCCCCATCCCAGTGCCTTTGTGACTGTAAAGCTTCAGAAATGTAAATCCTGGCATTTGACCCAATGTGGATTTCTCAAATAAATGATATTTCACAGCCCAGTGGTTTCCTCCCTGCTGAGATGATCATTTAAGGGTGGCTCACTCAGAATTGGGCTTTGACAGAATTTTTTGGTCAGTGGAAGCCAAATAGAAAAATTTCAGTCCTTGCCTCTGAAGCATCATGTCCTGCAGCTTCAGAGAAATTAAATGTGAAGGCAGGGCTGAGTTTTTCCCTTTTTTTTACCTCCCTCTGTTGTCTCTTCAAATCCAGCCTGTCCTCCTCTGCAAAGGCCAAGCAATTCTGATGCCACGCTCCTGTCCAGCCACCAGCACTGGGTTACAAAAGGTCCCATCCCTTGTCTATGCAGCACACCAACTGCCTCCCTTTGAATGCACTTGGAACAAGCACGTTCTGTGCTACCACAGTGTGTTTTATTTTTGCTTCAGTGCTACATTTTTTGCTCCTCTGCTGTTGTTGTATTTTGCAGCTCTGTGCTGTAAATGCCTTTTTTTACCTCGGAGACACCTGTGTTTTTCCAGGAAGATATACTGATCCCTGAGGTGTGGCTGATGCATGGCTGGGCTTGGCTTGTAAAGCAGCTGGGGGTCCTTTGGGATCCGGGGTGCTTTGTACATGTCAGTTGTGATTCAGTGAAAGCTGCTTCCATCTGAACCCTCTGTATCAATCAGAGAAGCCACGTAATTAATTATGACTGGGCTGCACGAACGTTGCACACATCAGGAACGGGAGTCCTGGAGTTGCTCGTGCTGATGGAAGGCACAAGGATGAACAAGATGAATAGTGACACTGCCCTGAACAGTGCCTGGCTGCTGCCTTCTCCTGCCATCCATCATCATCACCACCACATGTTGGGTGGGAAGGGGAAGCCGTTCACAAAGGAAGGGTCAGAGCAGTGAAAGACTTTGCTACATCTCTATTGTCTCTTCAGAGAGCAGCTTAAACCGTGTTTTAGCTGTTGGGCAGTGGATGCAGTTCTGCAAGCCAGAAATGACAGCAGGAGCCCCCTCCCCTCAGGAAAGAGAGGTTAATTTGTCAAGCCATGTAAAGCATTTTAATTACAATTCGTATAACATGTATAAATAAATATTACATTCTTTCAGTCTACAATGCATACTAGGCATATCTTGTTAAAAGGTCCATCTATGTTACTGGGTGGCAGAATTGATTTTGTCCAAGTAAAAAAAACCCAAACTACTGAGTTTAGTAATTAAAAAAAACCCCAAAACAACAAAATACATGGTAAAGACAGGACAATGCAAGTGCTTCTGGCTAACAGTCAGGACATAATACTGCTTTCCCAAGGCTGGGTATACCATCTTCCTTTTAGCTATGAGAGGTTTTGGATCACAGTGGTTTCCTCATTGTACAGATTCTGATCTGTGTCCTCCATTAATGTGAACTGGCACTGGGTCAACACAGTTCTGCCAGTTTACACCACCAACTAAAACTCTACTTTGTATTTGCTTCCGATTTATTACTGGGTTGGTATTTGTTTATTCAAAACATCAGCTTTACAGTCTAGTCCAAAACTTTCAGTCTTAGCTGGTCCAATGGAAAAAAAAAATTAAAAAAATCTATGAAATAGCTCCAGATATTTCTTGATCTTGCTTCAGCAAATATTCCCCTCCCTCCCAACAGTCTGTCCAGAGGCCAGCTCTCCCAGTACAAAGAAATAGAAGTTTGGGGGCAGTCAGTGTCTTTCTCTCCATTCTTCTTGCTTTCAGAGCTTGATGAGAGCTGGTGACATTAGAATAAACAGAAAATTACAGCACAAAACTATGAACTCATGAACTTGGCAAAACCCACAATTCAGACTGTGCATATTTGGCCTGTGACAGTCTCAGTTCCAGGTGCATTTGAAATGCACCTGTGGGGCACTCCCATCTCTTGGTACTTCTAAAAGCTAACAGACAACAGCACCTTCTTCCCTTGGTGAAACTTAGGAACTTTGGTTGTGGAAATTTCAAACAAGCAACTCAATAAAAAACCCAAGCCTGAAAGGAAAATTGACTGAATGCTTCTTCCAAACTGAATGTCTTTCCACCTAGGGTGAAATGAAGGCTTAGGCTTTCAGAAGAGACACCACATGGAAATTAATAGTCAATACTTATCCTCTGAATTCTTTAAATGCCAGGAGACTGTTTATACCTAACTTGGATGTCTTTGGCCCACTGTGAACTTAATCAGTTTTAAATTGTCCTCTTTCCAAGGTATTTAAATGAAAAATACAAGAGGGAAAAATATTCTGTTTCAATTTACAAGACAAATGGAAAAGTAAAAATAAAAATACCAGGCAATTTCTTCCTCCTTCTTATGTAATGCCAAAGACACATTTTCACTTCAAATGAAGGAATAAAAAGAAATGGCTTGAGTAACAATCTAAAAAGTCTCCTTGTGGGTCATATGCCCATAATTGTGATGTTTTACTGGATACAGAACAAGTTATTGTCTCTTGCTAATTCTTTTCATGCTTTAATTCTCTCATTTCTTTTCACAGATATTTTTTGGTACTTTGAAACATTACTACCATCATTATTTGTATGATCCATAAAATGAATTTTCACAACCTCATCTTGCCCAGTTCATCATATTGGTCACACCATTTCCTTGTTCCTTTCTGCTATTTATATCCAATTTCCTAAATCCATGAGCAGCAGAATAACCACCGGGGGAAAAACAAAACAACAAAACAAACTATGAAACAAAGTGAAAACCAAAAACAAACCATGAACAGTTTGGCAAATTTCTTTCCCTGATTATAAAAAACTGCCTCATCACTTCTCCTGGTGATTCCTCCCCCTCCCCTTCTTCTGTCCCAATATATACTGTAGAACTGAAGGCATCAAGGTGTGGTTTAACCCAAAAAAAAAAAAAAAAACCAAACCCAACAAACCCAGCAAGGAGCTACACTTTGTCTTTGAACTTCTCCATGTAGTTTCGTATCTCTTTGGAGTCCCCCAGGTCCATATCCTGGCACACCCACTTAATGTCATCGTCAGTGCCACTCAGGATTGAGTTGACAGTGGGACAGCCGTCGTCGGGGGGGATGGTTGTGAATGTGGTGAATTTTACCCGCTTCCGTTTGGACGTCGGCGAGTGTAGACCTTCAGCTTTCTGCTCCTTGCCCGCCTTCCCCCCCGAGTCTGCACCCCTGTGAACCTGGCTCTGGATGTTCTTCTGAGCACTGCCATTGAGGAGCTGGTTGCTCTCCTCGCTGCCCGAGCCCCGGTCAATAATAGTTGTGTGCTCGTCCTGCTGAGGCGATGCATCTGCTGTGTTCTCCAGCAGTTCTGCCTCGTTTCCCAGCCAGACCCAGTCGTGGGAATGGGTCATGGTGGTCTGTCCTTCCACCAGCACCTGCTTGTGACGGTACTTCAGTGCAAATGTTGCACAGTTTATTAGGAAGACTAGAATGGCCAGGCAGAAGACCCCTAGCAGTGCATACATCCCGATCTCCAGATCGCTAAGGCCCCGGGGTGTCTGCACCAGGTCACCGTCCTCCACGCCCGCGCTGCCTTTCGGGAGCTCTACCTGAGCAGGGAAGTTGGTGAAGTCTATGGGGATGTTCTGCAGCTGGCTGTCGTCCGCCAGTTTGCCGCCATCCGGCCGGTTGTTCTTGAGGACTTTGTTCTTTAGGATGGATTTTGCCGTGGTGCTGACCTTCCTGAGGGAGCCCTCCTCCCTCTCTGCCGAGGAGCCGCCGTAGGAGCGCCCGTCCTGCCCGTGGCGCTCCTGATCCCACGCCTTGTGCCGCCGGTCGCTCGCGTGGTTTTCAATCTCCTCGGCGTCGTAATCGCCACCCGTGTCGGGGTCGGCGTCGTTCTGCCCAAACTTGACTTTGATGTTGCCATTCCCCACAGCCAGGATGCTCTTCCTCTTGGACTTCTGGCAGGCTTCAGAGATCATCATGTCCACCTTGATTAACGTGCCCTGACCTTCACCTTCTGCTGCCACAACCGGCCACTTTAAGGCAGCGTTGTGGTGGATGGAGACAATGCTTTCATCCAGTGACACAGCAGAAAGGGTGAAGTCCTTGGGGTCATAAATGTCCAGTGGGGTAACAGAGCTGTCACTAAACTGGATCCAGGTGCTTACAACAGCTTCCTGAAAAGAAAGGGACACGGTTATAGACGAGGGCTTAAATAAAACAGCTCAACTCACTGCAGCTCCTCCAACGCACTGGAGGAATTGGAAGACAGTGGCCTTGTGCTGTGTTTAAAGGAAACCAAGCTTCAACTGGTGGGCAGAAAACTGCTCACAGTTTTCACTAAGGCTTCCATTGTTATCCTTCCTGCAAACGTTTTGCCAAAGAAAATAGAAAATAATTGATATGAGATGTCCGTAATACCAAAGTACCCATTAAGAAGCTACAATTTTACATGATTTATAAAGAAAGTCATTCTTGTCATACAAGAGCTGCAAGAGGCAAACCAGAAAAATGACTGGAGGCACTTGACAGAACACTCATTTTCCTCATGTTCCCCATGCAAGGATGTCATGGGGAGCTGTCAAATTAAGCAAGGCATAAATATCTTGGCAGGAATAAGGAGCTACCGGCGCATCTTGGAAATGGCTGGAGCAGAAGGTTCACCTGAAAGCAAAAAAATCATGGAACAATTGCCATTTTGCTGAAGGAAGGTTTGTTTTAAGTAAAACATGCTTTATTGTGAGATAATTAAGCAGTCTACTGCATTTTTGTGTCAACAAGAGGAGGATGGGGATTCTGGCATGATCTCTACAATAAAAATACAAATGGCCCAGATTTAATTGGACTGTCTTTGTTCTCTGCAGGTAGCACTGTTAGAAGTCATCATCAGAAGCAAACACAGAGCCAGAGGTCAGATCTTTGCCATTTGAAATCCCATCCAGATGATACACATATTTGCTTCTCCATGTCTCAGTAGCTTTCTTTGCAGGACATTTCTTTAATTTTTCAGTTGTTCCATGTCTTGCCTGTTCAGCCAGCAGACAGGCAGGCAGATTGCCCGAGTCCAACTTCCCACAAAAGTGAAGTTCTTTTCTTCCCCCACTTAAACCACAAATGGCCTTAATAACTTTACACTTGGGTACATTAGAACAACTCGGCTGAAAATCACCACTGGGGAAAAATATTGCCACCCTATTAATGTCCAGTCATAATACAAATTTACAACTTAATATGGATTTCAATTGGCTACAATTTGTTATGCTCTGGTTATAAACAAAGGGAATTGCTACCCTTCCAGTTAAATTTAAAGCTTTTCAATGAAAACAGCAAGGGGCATTTAGCTGTGCAGAAGGTTGGACCATACTGAATATTTGATTTCCAAAGTGCTATCAGCAAGTTCTTGAAGGAATGAAAGAAGAAAAATAAGCTGTGGCACAACAGGAAAGAAGGCAAAGTTCTTGGTGATTCAAATGTATTTCAAACAGCTGAAACAGAGCCAGAGTAAGTGAGGAAGTGGAAAAGCTGAACTGAGTAAGGAAATTAAACCAGCTGATCTTTCATTAGACAAACAACTCTGAAATGGCTGATCAGACAGAAACACAAAGCTGCAGGGCACATCTCGAATTTATATCCTAGAAATCTACAGCAGAGCAAACCCAGTCATAGGAAAGGGAAGGATTTCTTTTTATAATGGATATGTGTAGAGAGGAAAAGATTCATCTCCTCGGGCAATACCACCTCCCCTTGCTTTCCTTCTCTCTAAAAAAAAAAAAAAAAAAGAGGTCCGCCTTGTGTACCACTGGGGATGTGTGGAAGATTCACTTACTTTTCCCCAGCCTATGGAAGATAAAAACAGCATCACCATCTCAAGCACATTATCACAACAGAGCTGACATTGCCTGCTGGTGGTGCTCTCTTCTTCAGAGCAGAAGGAGACAAAAAGTGCAGAATTTTATCCAGCTAAGGCTGGAAATGATGAGAGCTGTGTGTGCCTCCTCCCAGCCCTGCTGGAGCCATCCACACTTCCACAGCTCCACAGAAGGATTTCCATCACTCAATCCTTTGTTCATTGCCTGGCAGCCAAACACAGCACACCTGGCTCTGCAGAGCCCCAGCTCATGGTCCTTACTGTGCCAGTAGGTCTCCTTGGTGGTACAGCAGCACTTTTGAGGCATCTGGTGCCTCTGACCAGACACTGGAGAGGAACACGTATGAGAAGTCATATATTCTTTTTGTCCTGTCTTCTTCATCCCTGTCTGTTTTTCTTATCTTGATGCCTTTCTGCTTCATCAGCCCTCAGGTACCATTGAGGTTAAGAGGTAGCCAGCATGGAAAGATTCAGCCCAAATGGCTGGAGTCTGACAAAGTTGCAAGCAACTTCACAGCAACTTTTATTCTTTACACTATTTCTCTATTATTCTGCATTCCTGGTTTTATGAAGCAGAGACAGAGAAAAATGAAATGGCAGTCAGCTGAAATTTGCAGGCACACATGTGATTTACTGTAGATAACAGAGGTGTGCAATGGCTTAGCCATTATTTTCAACCAGCACTGACATTTTTTATTTCCAAGAGAGCCTTTCTTCATAGGAAGAGCCAATTTTTTTCCACAACACAACACTGTCATGCTCATGCTATGGGCAACATTAATTAAAAGGGAAAGAAAACAAATGAGAGAAAAAGGGAGAGAATTTAAAACCTTGCCAAAATATATTGTATCAACCCAAATATTCTATTTGATGAGAGATCACCTCATTCGCATGACGAAAGGAAAGCCAAAGGCAGGGGAAGGAAGTGAATTTCCCAATTGATTATAAATTCTGAAAAACTAAAAAGAAAAAAAAATTATTTAGTGCCATGTCCTTCAAGAAGCTGTTTCTACAAATCCTATGTACTGCATCAATAAATCCTCTCCAAATCTCTGACAAGGTCCTCCTTGTGACTATCAGCAGATGAAGATGGATTGGAGCCTTCTTACCTGCAAAGTTGCTGCCCTTAGTCTGATGCCCTCAACACTGAGGTGACAAATTGCTTGTGTTCTTTAATTACCAAGCATAAACAAAGAGTTTGAGGGATTATCTTGCTCTCTGCTCTTTCTTTCCCCTACTTTTCCACTCTCTTCACATATGTACACACACACACTCAGCTGGACTCTCAGAACAAGTGAACCACAAGGACACATCAGGGCCACTGTCTCTTAGAGAACAGGATGATCTGTATGGTGACTGTGATGATGTCAGGTGAGTCAGATAATGTGCATTAGATCATGTTAACACCACCAAAATCCAGTCCAAAGGAGATGAAGAAACTGCTCCCCACAACCACTTCTGATGATCATCAGTCTTTCATTAAGCACATAAAAACTTCCACACATTTTGTCTGCATTTTCCATTGTGTCTTTACTGTTCTCCTTCCCCACTCCAGGTGTAACTTCAGCAAGCTGGCCAGCTCTTAATCTGTGGCAGATTCACCACCTTTCCTGGCCTTGAATTACATTGTGGCTTATCAGTCCAAAGATGCCACTTGATGAATCTTCTTGGATAAACTCACATTTTGCTTTTTGCTCATAGTTTTGTCTCCCCTGTTACCCACTTGTAACGTTGAGGTGGGTAAAACAAAGGGGGAAATTAGCAGGGTACAAAAGTAACATGACACTAATGGAAACCAACATTCCCAGAGGAACTCTATATTTCCTGACCTGGAATGCTCCAGGACCCTGCCATGAGTCACCACAAACACTGCTGTTTGCTGGCTAGGTCTGTTCCATGTAGATAAAACAGGGAGGTTCACACACCAAAAGGCAACCTGAATGCAGGAAGCAGAGCTGGTTCAGAAGCTCAGTAGAAAGCCCATCAACCAGAGATCTAATGAGTCCCTCTGGGCTGGGACTCACATGAGTTGCCTCTGAAAATCTGGGAGCCACAGTGATGATTATTTTTCAGAGAGCATTCGAAAGTCTGCTTATCTCAGGATGTTTCACTGAGCCCATCTGCAGCATCACAGTCAGAGATTACAAAGTGTCCTTCAACACCTCCATACCAGGGCATGCTGCCTTGTGCTTTGAGCAAAAAGAGGGGAATAAAGTTTGTAGGACTGGTTGCATTTTAGAGAATTCTGCTGCTCAGAAACAAAGATGTGAAGAGTGATCAGGGCATTTGATTTTATTCCATGCTCAGAATAAAGAGGTCTTTTACTGGTCTACATTGACTGCAGCACAAATAAACGTATTTGTGGATAAGCCCTCAGTTTCTGGGGTCAACTGCAACAGTCCTGGAGTGAGGCAGGACACCTAAGGAAAGAAATGGATGGCTCTGCAAAAACCAAATACATCCCTCTCTCAAATAAAGGCAAGGGCATACTGTTCTCAGCAGCTTGGATTAGAGCAGCTCTCATTGTTCTGTCTGGGGACTTGAATGCTGAAATGGATTTCCCTAGCAATTTTATCACATGAAATATCAAAGTATTACATGTGCATTTATTTTTAAGCCTGTGGCTTGTGTAGTAAAAATTGAGTTTGATCATTATGATGCGGAAATGAAAGGCAGCCAAGACTCAGATCTTAATTCAAACCATGCATTCCCCCACTGTGTATTTCTTTCTCTCCTTTTTGTCCAATCTGCTAATGTGACATTCCTTTCCAGTGGGAATTTGCTTGTATTTGCAAGGGAAGAATTGAGATTCTTATCTCACAATACATCCTTTTTCCCTTTCCCATGCTGCTTAATTCCTTTGTCATTCTTGTGAGCCATTACATTGCTCTGTCAGTTTTAAGAAGACATAAATACAATTTCAGTGTAACTTATACTGCCAGGATGGGGTAATGAATCCACATCATAAAAATACTCCTAATGTGTGTTACTTAACTGGGAGGTGCCAGTGAATTCTCCGAATTGGTTTGCACGAAGGACATAAGCTAAACCAGACAATCCCAAAGGCAGGAATATTGGGAATAACTCCAGCTTGTCACCCTGACCCAGGTGTAGCTGAGGATCCTCGTGGCCCATCAGAGTGAGGACAGGCATCCAGAACCTCACTGATGTCAACAGGGACTACACATGTGAAACAGAAGAATTTGGCCTCCACAAAGTGCTAATATTGCTCTTTTTCCCTCAGAAAATGTCTGCAGTTTTTCAGTAGCACTGAGAGATACATTAATACACACAGCTGATCATTAAAGGTTTTTTTTTCTTTCTTTACTGACCCATTTCAGTTCACCTGACCCCATTCAATACCCTACAGTGATAAAGAAACGGGTATGGTTGTGAGTTTCCCTGCAGAGCCAGCTGAGGTTTGAGAGTTCTCAAAGCTCACTTAGATCAGAAAACACTAAAACATAGTAAGTTTTCTTTTATTTACGTTTTGGAGAAGCCTTTAAGGTGACAGTGCTGATTTGAACAACCATCAACAAGCCAAATGGAACAGCTTTCCTACCTGAGCAGATGGCCACTAAAAATAGATTACTCACAGCTAGTTTCCAAATTTTTAGAAGACACTTCATCTTTGATATTTAAAAGTTGGTCAACCTGTGTCTATTTTTAGCACCTAAATCAGTGAAGCACTTTTCAGTGCCAGTGAGCTCCCCATTGATTAAAATAGAAGTATTGGCTCAGAATCTTTCAAGGTCACCTTGTCACAGCAGGTAATTAGTTGTCCAGCTATAGATAAAAATATTTAATTTAAGGCTTCCAAGATAAAAACAAAACAAAAAAAAAAGCTTATCTTCTTTAGATTGCTAAGTATTTGGAGAAACTGCCACCCTTTCAGGACTTGTGTTTTGGCTGCCCTGCCTTGCCCCTACTGGGGACAGTGCTGAGCCTGCCACAGCACCAGGTACCCGAGGGCACCTGCTGGTCTGTGTTGGAGCTCAGCTACTGGAGGTGCCAAAGAGGAAAACACTTGACTAAGAACACTGTGACTGCTTTTCCCATGTGACAAAATATCTGGGCAGCCTTTCCAGATTCACAAGCTTTAATCTGTAATCAAAGCCATGATTCTTCCAAAGCTGCTGCAGGACTAATGGTGCTCTGTCCTACAGAACAGAACTGGGTTAGGAGTGCTTCAGTTCTTGTTTTTACAGGCTTTGGCTGAAGACACTATGTCAGACATGTTTTCTAAGCCCTGAAAAAGGGTATGAATGGGTTAATTACATAAGATTCTTAGGTTTACAGGATGCAGTAAATGGAACAGATGGGTACCATGTCCTTCTAGTTTGGACATTTTCCTGTCACTAAGTTATAAAACAAACTAAATTATTTTTATGTTCCAGAAAATTAGGTAGCAATTATCATGAAAATGGGCCATAAAACTTGACTTGAGATCTCTCCCTATCTATGTGAGATGAAAAAGAGTTGTTAATAGAGGAGTAGCTGTGGACAGACTTAATTGCATGGTCCCCAGTCTCAGCCTTCAAACCAACTGACTGAAAGGGCTTGTTCCACTGCTACTGACCCTTGGGTTTACTCTGTGCCAGAGCAACTGTTTGCTTTGATCTGGTGCTGCTCTCCAGGGTTCTTTTCCATGGGGATTGTGACCTAAAACATGCTGTTTGAAAGACCTCCTCTGCAGAGATGGGAATTTGCTGGCTTAAGTTTAGTGAGATCAGCACATGAACTGGATGATGAAGCCCCCAAAATATAAATGAAAAATGGAAGAAGAAGGGGGCCTGGCAGTCTGTTATGGCTCCAGCAGGGAAAAGAAATATATCTGGCCATCTTCTGCCTCTGTTTTACAGCTCTTCAAAATATTAAATTGAGACACACAGAGCTCTCCAGCACAGAAAACAAGGGCACGGTCATGCAGCAGGATCACTGTGCAGCAAAAACAACAGATGTTCATTATTGTAAGAAAGGGTATTAAAAATGTAAATAACATAAACAATATAAACTTTGGTATAGTTAGAACTTTTACTGCAGATGAAGTCCATGTTTGAAGGGAAGAAATGAGAAGACAAATCCAGAGTACCTCTAGAGGAAAACAATTAACGTGGACAGGGACTACACCTACACTTCAAAGTCTGCCTTCTACACTTGCTATGAATGACGTACATTTGCATTGGTAAAACGCTGCCCCAAAAGGCAAACAACAGTGAATTCAGAGTGTACACTACCTGCTTGGGAGTGTGAAGCAGCTCCTGGGCAACAGCTGTAGCCACGATAGCCCGACTGCTGGCTGCACTGGGCTGCAGGGAGAGGGAAAGCCCAGACACCAGCTGCACTCCAAGGTCTGTTATGGTCACTTTGTCATCCAGCACAGTCACTGTCTTCTCTGCCAGGATGGAGTCAGACAGAGGAGACAAAACCTTTGATGAAACACAAAAGAATCAACTTAGGAAAAAGCCGATCAATTAAAACAACCTTTCTTAAGGTTATTTTACAGTCATTGTCCCTTCTTGTCTCCAAAGCTTTAGGCACAGAAATGAATGGCAGAGCACACTGAAAAGGCAGTCTGATTTCATTAGCAGGGTTGGAGAGACATCAGTGGAGAGGGTATGTTTGAGAAGATTGCATCCAATACTGACATCTATCCCATCCCACTTGTGCATCACCACGAGAGCTGATTTAAAACTTTCATGCCCTGTTATTCTGTGTCCCCACAGGGATGAGCTCATCAGACTTCCCAACTCCTTCCAAGGGAGGTTAGCAACACCTTGGATTTGTCCTTTACTTCTCAGCTTGAGAATTCTTGTTTGCCCATTTTTCTGTTTCTGATTGGACATTAAGGTAGTAGGATACCCTTCCCTTTAGCGAAGGACCGTGCTGCTGTCCTTAGGGAAGTAGGCACAGCTGGTTCATGCATATACTGCCTTCTCCACCTTCCTCATACCTGCAGCCCAGATTAGCTATGTTCACTCTTCATGCATTGGCTTTAGTAAGGATTCAGCTGGGGCAGAACTGGGATATGGCGTTGGCCACTTCTGCCTTTCAGGGCTATTAACCAGTCTGAATTTCTCTTTCCCTGAATTAACATTTAAATAAGTAAAAAATCAACTTGTTACAATCTGAATATCTCTCTCTCAAACAGTCAAATAACGCCCATCAGCTGGTTGGTGGTAACCTGCATCCATGTGGGGCAAGAGCTCTCTGACTTCTCACTGAGCCTGGAATTGCCTCTCCTAAACATCTCTGAAGGCTCCGTGACTTCCAGTTACTGGCCATGCTGCATGCCTTGGACCACCTCTACCTTGGATCACTGTTGTTGGGACAGTGCTGTGTGTGACACTCTAGGAGGTCATGGGAATGTCATGGGAACAGAACAGAGCAGAACACTGTGTTAGACATCCCACATGGGGGTTCTCTGAAGGAAGGGCAGAACGTGGCAGACTCAGGATGATCACAGAACCACTATCCAGAGCATGGTACCTGCATTGTTGTCATTCCTACTTCCCGGCCAATCAAGATCCTGCCTTCCTGCAGCTTGGCAATGTGAGGATCCTCCAGCTTCATGAAGTCCACCACCAGGTCTGTGATGTCAAACTGCCAGTCTGAGCCCAGCAGGTAGCTCAGCTGGCCCCAGGGGCTGGAATCCTCCGCCACGAAGTGTGTGAGGACTCGCACCATGGCGTGTTGGTACTGCAGGGAGCATCCTCTTCCCTTCCGCTCGTCTTCATCCTCATCCTCACTGTCCCTGGTGGGCCTTGGGGCGCAAGAAAATGAACCATGAAGAAAAGGTTTCCAAGAACATCAGTGAGAACTAACACTAGAGGTCTGATGGAGAGTACTCCCTTGAATAACAGTCTTCTCTTGTGGGTTTTTGGGTCTTTAATGATTCTTCATTACCTCACATGATGAAGGACCATACAAACAGACTATGTCACTTTTTTGTCTAAGCTGGTCTGTCCAAACAACAACTCTGTAAGTGAACTTACCAGAATTCCACACTGTACTCTGTTGCCCAAGACAGACATATGCACAGGATCAAAACTTCCACAAATTTAAAAAGCTTTCCCTTATCTGCAGATGTCCAGTGCAAAGCTGAGGATGTCAGGACTGCTGGTCCTCAGGGAAAGATGCTGCATTTTGGGTGCAGGTGCTGCATTTGTTTTACAAACCACGCAAGAACTTTAGCAACTCAAACCCACCTTTTGTTGGAAACCACTGGGACCCTCCAGCCTTTGATCTGGCTCAGTTCTGTGTCTGAAATGTCGATCTGAAGGGGCAGGCGTGGAACCCAGACCGTGATTTGCAGAGGAGCACTCAGGTACTGGTATGTGAAGTTCACAAGGGCATTCACCTTGCCTTTCATTTCTTTGCCATTGACAAAAACATAGTCACATCTGTCAGAAACCTAAGGGGAGGAAGAGAGGCAGGAAGAAGAAAAGGTAATCCCTGCAACAAAGCAAGTTCAAAGTGTAACCCCGGCAGCTCAAAACAAACAAACAAAAAAAACCAAACAGAAAAGGCTCCCTTCTCTCTATGCATGTTAATGATGGCCTTTTACAATGGGAGCAGCTGAACACAAAATCCTTCACTGGCTCAGGAGGCAAAATTATGCTGGAGATGCCTAAAGACTGCACACTATTTATGAAGCGGGGACTTGATTTTCTGTCTGTGATGCAGCAAGCCACGAGCCTGTCACAGTGCTGGGGAATTGTAAATGAGCAAGGCTCCTTCACAGCTTGGTCTGGAGGAACCCAACAAACCCAAGCAGGTCTCCAGAGAGGCAAGCAATGAATCAAAACTCTACCCTGATGATGACCTTCATCCGAGGGTGATGCTGCTTTTAGTGCCATCTCAAGACAAACTGGCTCTGCAGTATTTTCATCCACTGAAGAGTAACAGAAGTCTACTCATTTCCTCTGCAATAAACATTATCTGTTTATAAATGTTTACATTTTGATTAAAGCTGTAAAGTATTTCTAAACACTGCAGCAGAATCATCATTACTATGTAAATGCTGTCCTGAAATATAAGCAAGCATTATCATAGTCATGTAAGAGTTATACCAGTAATCGCTTCTTTAATCAATGTTGTAATTTACAGACCATTGAGTTTTCTCATTTATTACATTACTGAGTACTAGTGATAAAATCACTCCTGAATATATAAATCATTAAGAGGGATGCAGATAGTATGAAGTGACTCCATGTGATAAAGTCATTGTCATTTCTATTCCTAAAGGTGTCATAAATGTCTGGGGAAATCCTGTGGCACATTAATCATACATTAAGTGGCGAGCAATGGGAGCTGTTACATTACTAAATGAGTTGGTATGTCTGCAGAAATTAACAGTAAACCCAGCAGATCTCAACTCCTGCTCTTGCTTCCATCCTGTCAGAATTCTATTTTATCACCCATAATGAGTATTGTTAATGGTAGCAATGCATTTCCCCACCTGAACATATATTTATATTATCATCTGCTCCCTTTTATGCCCACTCCCATTCCCAATACCATTTCATTCAAATGAAGATTATCAGATGGAAATGCTTGTGTCCCCAGGCTAATCAAACAGATGGATGTCCCCTGTGACCACAGATGTAAGAGCTAAACTGTTCCCAGTTTGACAGACAAATCCCATTTGTATCCTCTGTTGGGTTTAGGCACTTCTCATACTCTGGTAAAATATTTGATGGAGAGATTGCAAAAATCAACTTCAGAGAACATAATACAAGCGTTTCTATGACTCATTCCCTAAGAGGGGTGTGCTGTAACTGGGCTCTGTTGACTGGAACACAGCTACGTGCTACAATATCTGACCCATCTGCCTCTTCAGGCTTCTCCCTCCGACCACCAAAGGCAGGTTTAAAAGTCTGAAGGTGTCAGAAATGTCTTCATTTTAGCCCTGTGAATGGCACACCCTATTTTTACATATATTAACTTGAATGGCAATACAGAAACAGGATTAGTTCACACCAGGCTGTTTCACGATGACTACCTGATCTAATCTAAAAATACTATGCATCAGAGGTCAAGAGGAACCCAATAATTTAGCATAATATCCTATATAATGCCATGTATTAATTCAAAATTCTTTCCTAAATGGGCTGCTCACTCTTTCTATGGTGAAACTGCATCAGCTTCACCCTGGGAGGGGAAACACCATAAAAACGTTTCTCACAGAACTCCAACTGTGTAGTCAATCAAGGGCTGCATGTCAGGAGTCCCAGCGCTGGGCTCCTGATCAGGGAGGTGTTTCTGCCCAGGGCAGTGCACAGGCCCTGGGATGCAGCAGGGCACTCAGCCCTTGTGTTTGAGATGCTGATGTCCAGCATAAGCCCTTTGTCTCATTGGTTGTGTGGAAACAGGACTGGCCAGTGGGTGACTTTCCTCTCTCGATGCCTGGCAGAGTTACTGTACCTCTCAGTGAAGCTGCTCGTGTCTCTCCACCAAGAGAGGAAGACCCTACAAAGTCCCTTAGACAAGATAACTAAACCCTAGATGGCTGAAGTTAAAAGCAATCATATATAAATAACATACCACATATGAATGTCACTGTGGCAGAACATCCTGAGGGAAGTTCAAGGTATAAGGAAGCTCTGGGTGATAGAGATTCGAATTTCTGTCTTCCTGTATAACCTCAGGAAACTCAACTCAATTCTTTCTGCCCAATTTCCCCACCCTGGTGTAAACACCACAACCCTGGGAGCTGCCACAGCCAGAGAACTGCACTGCACCTGAAGCACAGAACAACTTCTAGAGCCCAATGGGGAGGGCTGAGTGTGCCCGAGGGAGAAGATCCTGTATCTGGAACATTTGACAAAGCAGCTTCAGATAAAGTTCTTGGTTCTTCAGCCTTATCAGAAGCTTTCAGGAGGACCCTCAGTAAGATCTAATTGCATTCTGGTTGGAGCAGTAGCCCCTGCTGTCCTGAAACTGGTTGTATCCCATTAATTTGTATGGAGTTCAACCCAAAGGCAAAATGAATGAACTTTGTGTTGTACAGGTTGCCTATTTATGCACATTGTAAACCACTTGCACATGCTGATAAAAGACTTCTGACAACATACTCAGTTTCAGCCTGATCAGGTCTGGGCTAGATGTATGATTTTATATTGTCTAAAGCTCAATGTTGTCAGCAACTGAACAAATCTAACTGTTAGGAGGGAAAAAAGACCCCACAAAACCACAACAATAGTAGCAAAACTGCAGTTCCTAAATGGTTCTGGGCTGAGATCCAATCTCCGTCTGTATTTGTAAAGCTGCTATGTGCCTTCACAAACAAATGGCTAAACAAATACATCGAGCATCCTAAGGAGGTGGCTGCTGCAGCTACCACACAGCCTTTAGAGCTGCTACAGGTTAATATGTAGCACTGGACATGCATCAGCAATAGTGGCAGGTCTTTAGGAGCTGCACGGAGAAAAACATTACTCTTTTCAGCAAGAACAAGCATTGCTAATGTCCTTACACATGCTCTTCCTTCTGTTCCTGTACTTGTGCTAAAGAAGTGGCACACAGAGGGGAAAGGAGGAGAAATGCTCAGACTGTATTGTGTTATTGTATTGCTGTACACATTTTAAGTATTTTCCTCTCTGGAAGAAACATTAATGGCTTTTGACAGAGAGGCAACACTTCCCAACTAGTGCTATACAGGGGGTAAAAGGGACAAAGTATCTCAGCATCTGTTTCACAATGTGTGTGTGTTCTCCATGGATTAAGGATACTCATTCTCAGAAAACATTCAAATAAAAACTATCCCACAGTTTACAGCCCCAGTATGTAACACACACAGTTATGCTTGGCTACAACAGGAAAAAATGAGAGCAAGTGGGTTTGCTTCACTTGCCCGTCTCACACAGTGTCCTTTAAAAACTAAATAAACAGGATTTCTCAGCCTTGGAGAACAAATCCAGATGTACCAATTCTGCTACAATTTACAACACCTGCAAGCCCCAGGTAAGGCCTGATCTGCTGAGCAGAGCCCCCTCACAAAGAGAGGGGCAGGGACTGTGTGGTGCCACAAGAGACCCCTTAGGTCACATTAACTCAGATGGCAACAACATCCCAGCCAACCTGGTTCTGGAGTTATTCAGTGTAGACTTGTGGGGTTAAATGAGCTGGAAACACAAGACTGATAGGGATAACCTAAAACAATGGAATCATGGAGGAAGGACAGAGGGGAGATTTAAATTTTTGTTTTTAAAATAGATCACATTAAAACTCAAAGTCTTTTTAATTAAAAACATACATTTAAATAAGAATTTTGATAGGTAAAAGTATCTGTTTTCCTCCAGGCTTTTGCCAATGCTTCTGGGAGGTCAGGGACCAGCTCTCAACTCTGGGTCCTGCCCACTCTGGTCCAAGGAAGTTTCTAATAGGAGCAGTGACTCTGTGAACAGTGATCTGCCTGTCATCTCCTGTAGTATTTATGCTTTTACTATCAAAACATCTTCTCTCTGAAAGTGCTTTTTATCTCTGGCATCAGAAGAAGTGAGCAATGATGAAGGGAAAGCCTGCTTAGCCACCACCTTTAAGTGATTGGGTTTTTTCTTTTCTCTGTAAAGGATCAGCAAGAAGTTTTGCATTTTAAAGCGCTCTCTGATGCTATTTCAGCAGTTTCTTTCATTATCAAGCTGCATTCAGCTACTTTCCCCCTTTTCCCCTATTTTTCTAACTTCTTTCTCCAGATTAAAACTAAAATAAAGAAGCAGCCAGCAAAAGACAGGGCTAAGCACAATTCCCCAGGGGTTTCTTCTTTGTCTTTCCTTTTTCTGGCATTATATTTTTGTGCTCCCTTGTAACAAAGGCCATTGCCTTTCCAGATGACTTCGAAAGATTCTCTCTGCAACAAATCACATTTTGTTGAGCTGACAGAGAAAACTGCTGCCTGGAAATCAAGAGAGAGTCACTCTTGTATCACTACCTATGGCACTCTGTGATCTGGGGGGTGACTGTACCTCTGCACCAGGTAATCAACAGATTGGCTGCAGGGAATATTAAGGATATTCCTGGTCCTGTTACCACACAAATGCAGAACCTTTGGGTCTTCATTTATTTACTTATTTCAGACTAAGGTCTTGATCCCACCATGACCTCTGTATTGCAGAAATGCAAGAAAGGAGCAAGAGCTGCCTGAGGTCACCACGAAGTGACAACGTACTGCCTGGGATTCTGCAGCCATAAAGGGGCTTTTGGCACTTCTGTAGCATATTGGGTTTGCTGGGCTAAATTCCACTACAGATTCCTGAGAAATCTTCCTTCAGTTGCTGGTGGAGGCAGACAGTTTTCAAAAAAGACAAATTTCATGTCAAAGGAAGCTAAGACTGTCTTTCAAAAGATGGTGAACTCAAAGCACTGTCTGTTCTGGTTTGTATCTGTTGCACACAGGACTGGAAAGAAGGACAACTATAAGACCTAAAAATAAATGAGTGCTACTGGCTCTGTGAGTCTAGTCTAGTCTGAGCTTGCTCATTCTCCTAGTGGTTTCCACCTCTGGAGATAGCAGCCCAGTCTCTGAAGGACAGCTCAGAAGGACAAAAAGGGACGTTTTTAATGCAGCAATCCTGTCAAGTTTATGGACACTGAAAACTTGTGGGGCATCAGTCCATTTTCTAGGTAGGAGTCTGTGTGGTTTTAAAACTGAACAAAAGTCAGGAGATACGAACATGGGAGATGTCCTGCTTGTATTCATCAGGTTCAGAATCTCACATTTTGGTGTGGAAATCCATGTACCCATTTCTGTTCTACTAATGTAAATGTTGCTAAAATATTCAAAGGTTACATAAATGTTTAAATATTTATGAAAGTACTACTGTGAGCAAAGAGATTTTTCCAGTGTCTTTTAAAGGCATCTCAATTTCAGTGAAAAAAACCCCCAAAACAAAACAAAAACAAACCCCACGATAATTAGTAAAGAACTGTGATGTTCAGCACTTTTCATACATGACACTCCTTATATTCCAGTTCAGTACCATCACTCTGACATAGCAGAAAGGCAATTGAAGCTCATGGTGGTCAAACT
Organism: Formicarius rufipectus; assembly: GCA_013399695.1. Lineage (NCBI taxonomy): Eukaryota > Metazoa > Chordata > Aves > Passeriformes > Formicariidae > Formicarius > Formicarius rufipectus. The sequence goes on from VXAU01000197.1 coordinate 4,092,210, forward strand.
TTGTGAACAGTCATTCATTTCATTAAAGGAATACAGAGCACCAGGGTGACTTATCCACCATATATACTGACACATAATATATAGGAAATATTAGAGAGGGATAATCATTCCACAGGGTCTGTGGACAATTCTTTAAAATTTTGTAATATTCATATCATTGCTGAATAATTTCTCCTAAGATTTCTTTTTATCAACATCCTCTACAGAAAGGGGATTCTCCTCTATCAAATTGTACAGGTTTTGAAAGGGAGACTCTGTGTAGCTCTTTAGCCTTGATTCCAATTAAACACTGTGGTCTTACGCACAAAGGAAATCCTATGCTACATGAACATTAGGCAACTGCTCCATGAGAAGGATTTCAATGCCTGGTTGCATAATCCTGAATAACCAGTCACCTACCGGAAAACTGAAGCTGTCTCACAGCCCGTGCTGTTCGTTTTTTCATATTAAACTCTTTAAGCCTGATAAAAGACACAGCCTCAGACCTGAGCTCTTCCACGATATTTACAGCTTTGTGACACTTTTAGAGCAGCCTTTAGAACGGAAACCTCCATTAGAGGAGCTGCTAATTGCTGTTGTGACTTGACAGAAGTCCGTGCTCAGTTACTCGCAAAGCAAAACCAGAAGCTCCTTCCCAGGGTGAGCACGAAGGTAAATACAGCCCTGCAGGCTTAACATCGAGAGGACTGTCATCTTAATAAATTAAAGACTCGATTTTTTTTTTATTTTTTCACATTACTTGCAAGAATAACCCTGAGAGTTGTTTTTACCTATGACCCACTGAAAAAATGAATCTGTTTCTTGAGCTAGTCGAAGAATAAGGATCCCCATTCTGGACACAGGAGCAGGACAGGTATGAACTTTATGAACTGGTTAGAGCCCTGCGCTGCCTCCCTTAGCATTAACTGTCCACAGTTTTCAGTGGATAACAGGGCTTGTGTGTTGGTGTTGCTCTGGGCTTGGGAACAGCTGCCACATCCCAAATGTGGGCTCAATCCCTGGGATCAGTCCTCAGGCAACGTTCCCAGCAGTCCACACGAATAACACAGGCATTGAGCCCCGAGTGCTAAAGGGGAGAACTCCGTAAAATCAGGGCATAGTTTGGAAGCAATCTGTGCTCTGTCTGCTGAGAAGGGTCTGCATTTTCAGTATCAGCAGCCAGATTAGCAAAACTAAGTAGAAACCCCCCAAAGCTAGAGAGCATTTCTTAGGGAAAAGGCTGCATGTTATCTAATCTCATTACAAAGATTTCACCGGCAGCTTTGCAGAGCAGAAGCACTGCATTCAACTAACTGAACATCATTCACTACGACAGAACTGAGAGAGTAAAAGGGGCACAAAATGCCAGCTGAGACTGGAGGGCATCTCTTTGCTCCCAAATGACCAGCTTTTGAAGCTGAACTGTAGTTGCACTGAGCCACAGGAGTTCTCTGCAGCTCCCATTAACACAGAAACCAAAATCTGTCTTGTTTTGTGTACTCTCGAGTCAAGCAATTTCTGAAAATGGGGCCAAACAGAGAGTTTGGCTCATACTCACTGGGGATATGCCACACCATAAATGCTGCAAGGCCCCAAATATCTTGCTTGGCAAAGCAGGATCCCAGAGTGAAATGACTTTTAATTCCATCCACACAGTCTGGGCCATAGTTGCACATTTGAGAACATCCCAATGCTTGTCCTTTCCTAACTTACTATGTATCTACGTTGTACAAATTCACAATGTGCAAATTACAACCAGTGGCAGAAAAGGAAAGTAGAAGCAAAACATCTCTTCTTCTGACTGTATCACTCAGAAAGGTCTGGAGCAAAGTGCTTATCTGCCCATCACATCTAGTTATTTCTCCCATTTACTTTCCTGGTTTTCATCTTGCAGCTTTGAAGTTGATTTTGAAGCACCTTCTGTGGAACCTGAGCCACTATTCTTGCTACTCAGCTTGCATTTTTCATTTGGGATGTATTGGTTCTCCACACCGACATCCCTAATGCAGGAGGTGAGCTGGGTGAAGGCAGGAGATAACAGGGATAAGTCTGCAAGGATATGGTTTAAAAGTTTCTTCAGCTGCCCTTGAAATTTTTGCCTACTATGTGATGGCAAGGTATTTACAACTTTTATTGCTGCATGTAAGTGTGTCAGACCAATTCAAGTTTCAATTTCCACCGAGGCTGGCTGCTGGGGGAGTGGTGGTGTACATAAATGATATAAAACCTGTGAAAGCTCCACATATTGCTGCCCTATAGGCTCTGTTTGCATCTGACAGATGTGCGTGGCAAAGCTTCATTTTTCTAAAGCTCCTCTGAAGCTTTTCTGCTCTACTGATATATACTGATCCCAGTAAATCACAGGACTATGCAAAGTATGGAGGAGGGAAAAGAGGTGGGCTTTCTATTTGCTATCCTGTTCAAAATATAACAGATCTGCCAGAAGAAGAGCCTACAAAGTCACTGGGCTTCAGAGCAGCAAAACAATGGCATTTCCATGCTGTGGCTTTCTTTCCTGTTTTTAAAGCTTTTCGGTTTCACACCAAGGACTGTGGGTTCCCACAGTTATCAGAGAAGAGGAGCCACCAGTGAAACTTCTGGGTTTGGCCTCACAGGGCGCTGCAGCGGCTGCTTGGGAGGTTTTTGGGGCTGTATCAGGGCGTGGTGAGTGGGAACTGTATTTGCAGTCCATCAGCTACCCAACACAAAGCTTCTGGAAGGTGATTTGCGGGATGTGACAGGGATCCCATGCCTGCTCTGAGCCTGCTGTTTGTCCCTGCAGCCCCGTGACAGACCCTTGCCCAGGACCCCCCAAAAGTGTAGCTGTGCTATCTCTCAGTGCTGTGTCACACGAGCTGAGCTTTCACATCCTGATTCTGGAGACAACCACAGGAAGACCTGCAAGCCTGAGAATGATCACGCAGGTGCCTTATGGGGAACAGTCCAACTTTTTCATTCCTGCCAGAAAGTTATGCAACTGCTTTATTTTTAAAAATGAAGTACTGCTGCAACTCTGACTGCGTGGGCTGAAGGAGCTGAGCGAGCCATCAGCCCCCCCTGCCTATTGCAGTGGAGGAGGACTGGCAGTAGCTGCTGCTGTTTAGGTTGACCCCTCCATACTCCCTCAATCTTACAGGACTGCCATAAAACCACACAAGAGAGCATTAAGTTGAAGTGACCGCACAGAATATGGCCTGTCTATTATTAGATCGCACTGCATTCCTGGAAACCCCATCTAGTGTGACTTTCCATTTCTCCCTTTGTTTTACAGGGCTGAGTTAGGAATGAGACCTGGTTTAATGAGAAGCTTACCCACCTACTCGTTTTTCAGCATGCTCAGCTCTACAGCAGTTGCACCCAGCTAACAAACTCCAATCAGAGTTTTATTTGACCTAAGTGAAAAATAAACAATAAATCAATTGCATTATATTCACTGTAGGGGCTTTTTAATGGAAGTTGGTGTTCTTCCTCGATCAAAACAGCTGATAGGAAACACCAGTTCCTTCTAGCCAGCCACTCGTTTTTATTTTCTCCTCTAACCTGCACTAAAACCATAATGTGAGCCCTAAATCCTCTGAGTCTTGAAGTCTTTGCAATAAAGCCCCATACAAAGAATAGATGTGTCTGTAGAGGTGCAGAACTGCAGTGCAAGGCTGAAAATGCTCCCCCTGCCCTGTGCAGCAGGAGCTGGAAGGTATGAGGGAAATGCAACGTGCCTGAGACATGCCAGGGCTTCTAACGGAACAAAATCTTCTGAAACTTCCCCTTAACATCACCATCTGCACCACACTTAATCACAACCCACCACATCTTTATCTGCCTCCAGATGCTGCTGGTATGATAGCAAAGGGAACAAACCTTGGATCCCATGGGAAGCTTTGTTTTGAGCAGTCTTACTTTTCCTTTGACAGCCACTTACGAGATTCTTTATTTTTATATTTTATCAATATCTTTTATAATGTTTCACTGAACCAAGTACAATGATCTCCAAGCTATGCCTGGGACCAGAAGCACTGGTTCTCTATGAGATCAGTGCTGTGATACTCATGATGCAACACTTTAATTTCAATAAGAAAAGGACCAAATCTCCATTTAGTCCTGTGGAGAACAACACACCAGTTTATTTAGGCCCTTCCTTAACAATCTGGAGCATTTCCACCCCCTTCAGCACCGCAGGGAAGGACAGTCACACCCCAATTCCCATACATCTTCATACAGCTTTTGACAGACCAATGTATTTTGGCACCAGCAGTTTCTTTAATGTACCACTTCACTCCCTTCCATCACCTGTCCACATCTCACCATTCCCTGGGTGCCTGTCTGCTCTCTCTTGGTTGCATGTCTGCAAAGTTCAAGGGGTCCCAGGAGCCAGCTGAGCCCTTGCAGTGAGTGGATGAGGCAGCAGAAGCTGGTGGTGCAGCAGGACATCATCCCCCCTGAGTCCATCAGCTCTGGGAGAAGCTGATCCCCACTCAGGTCTGTGTTTACAGGGTGTGGGGATCTCTGCTCTTGCTAACAGAGTAGCAGCCTTGTGCATGGATAACCACACTTTTCCAGGGAGAGGCAGCACAAATAAAGGGCAGGGTGATTTCCCTTAGTGGTGGAAGTTTGCTTTGGAATGACAAAGTCTGGCACCCAGCCGCTTTACCAGAGGACAGGTGATGACACTGCCTCCCAGTATCCAGCCACTGACTGGAGTCACAGAAAGTATCTTTCTACTTGGTCTCTAAATAATATGATGAAAGGACATCCATAGATCTTCATCTTGTTTAGACCTTTTTATTTTTATGGAATAGCCATGGTACTAGGATGAAATATGAATGAGCCTGAGGGACTTTCCCTATCCCATTAAAATTTCAGGGTGAACTTTAAGGAGTGCATGACTGAGGCTCAAGGGTTTGATTCTTTAATCGCTGCCTGGTCCTCAGCAACCCAGCTTGGAACTGCATCCAATGGGCTGGCAGAGACATGCAGAACTCATCTTTTAGCAAAAATACCCATGGTTGCTGCTGACTAGTGGGTCCTTTGCCTATCAAAGTGCAAACAGGGCTTCTGTTTTTAGCTGTAAAACACGTTTCAAGTTTTGCAAATACTGGAAAGCAAGGAAGAGAGCAGTGAAATTCCTTTGTAGTTAAATGAACCGCAGAGGTTGGAACGTATTTAGATACCTGTCTAAGACTGGGTATAGAGTAAGACAGCAGCAAAGTATCATCTAAATAATAAAGTGCTGGAGACTTTCCTTAGTAAACAGGGTATTGTGATCCAGGTCCAGACATACAATTGAAAAAATAAGTTCCTACAATTAGTACACAGCTATTTATTGATCTTTTACAAATATGTCCATCTGTCAGCTTCCTTAGTGGCAAACTGAGACCCTCCTGCGCTGTGCATTGCTCACCATCCAGGCTGGCCTTTCATCTGAGCACATTCACAAATGGACATCAGACATTTCAACGTGAGTCCACGTCTATTTAGTGATAATTAATTTGATTTCATAAACTCTTTCCACTCCAAATGCCAAAATATCCACAGCATTTATGAATCCTAAATGACTGTTTCATACAAGTCTGCTCCCTGATGTCAGCAGTATTCACAGTAAAGTTATTCATGTGTGTAAATTATGACTGGATTGGGGTTTTAAACAAGATCTGTAACCTTGACAGGTGTCTATTACTATCTCCACTATTGCTCTGAAAGTGTTGATACCAGCAGTAGTTCCAGGTTTTTCCAGCTATTAAGCCAGAGCTCAACCATAAAACCCTCCAGCCAGATTTTCAGCCCCCAACTGTTCAATGTTGCTTTGATCTGGGATTTTGTTTCAAGTAACTGCTCTAAGAGAGGAACAGCTGTGACACTCTGTCCTGGATTTTAGCTCACAACAGAAATTCCTAACATTCTTGCAGTGGCCTTTACCTGCTGTTAATGTCATCCTCTAGCCATGATTCCCAATGGGACCAAGAGCTCACTGTTCACAGGCAACTACTGAGGGAAATCTTGTGGGTAAATCCGTGTTTCTGTTTCCAGTGACACCCTCAGCTGCAGCCTGTGTGAACTAATATAATCTGAATCCATGTTTTCATCTGAACATACACCTCAAAGCTAATAATGCCATCTAAAAGCAAAGAGAACTAATAAATGAGGTGTTTAGAGTACAGTATCCAACTTTTAATTTGCCAATTCTAAATAACAGCACTACATTAAGAACAAATTATGACGTACAAGATCCCCTCATGTAGCAACAGGGTAAAAGCCTGTTCAGGAATGATAAAATACAACCCCAAAATGTTCACAGCAGCTTCTGAAATACATGTAGCACTGAAGATTTTTGAATTCATGTTGTTTTAATGGAAAAACACTACAAAGTTAAGTTCAGAAGCATTATCAGGAGTGTTCGAACTGCAAATGTCAGAAGGCATTGCAAGTCTCCTGAAACTGTGGTGCTCTCCACAGCATGAAACCACCTCTGTTCTTGCAGCCGGGTGACCTGGGAACCCAGAGCAGTGTTTGATCCTGAGCAAATGGCACAAAAGCACCAGCAAAACAGCCACACTCCACTTGAATTTCCACACGATGACAAAGAGCCCAGACATGCAACAGCAATGACTATTAATGGATCCAGATATATGGATTCTATTGGTAAATTCCAGCTTAGCCAAGTAAAATTTGGCTGTTGCTTCATTTTTAGTGCCATAATAAATTTTGTGTCCACTTCTAAAAGGTTGCACCACTGTGTGAAGGTCTAGAGCATTCAAAGGCATTTAAAGTTCATGAAATCAGCTGTAAATTTGGAAGTAAAGACTTGAAAGTATGAGACAATAAAAGAAGTAAAAGGAGTGGTAGTCAGCACATTCAGACAGGACACAAAGTGTGCACTGAGCTGCCTCCAGACCATGATTATCACTGAGCAAACTATGACCTGCTATTTGCAGGCAGATCTCAGGCTGAGATTTCCACTGGATTCTCTTACTGAGGACGATGCAATTGAGCCCAACTGGAGGCACTTTAAACACTAATATAAATAAGCTTTTATCTGATGACTAATTGCTGGGCAGAAACATTACCTTTAAGCTCTTTAGGTGAACCATACAAATGGACCCTTACTTATTTGGTGGCTAAATATTACAAGCCAAGTGCTAAATAGGCACTGATCAGCTTTTAATTTAATTCTGTTAGATTTGCCTGAATCCAAAGTTATCAGAAATTCCACACATTTAAAGGCAAACAAAAATATCTGATGATGATGATAATTTGACTAAGTATTAAACAGCTCTCAAGAGCTCTCATCAATAACTCCTTCTGTATTTATTTTAGCAAATAAATATTCATACCTGTAAATATGTTTTGGGTCTGTTCTGGCAGGGGAGCTTGGGAACCTGAACTAGATTTTATTTTTAAGCAGAAAGATTATTCCCAACAAGGTCTCTACATTGGTATTTCACAGAGGAAGATGATATTTCTGAAGAATTTAACATAAAAGCTTGATAGGGAATTTCAAAATGAATTAAGGATGAAAGGCCTCTGTGCTCATTTGAAGCTTTCTGATGCTTTTCAAAATCTGAACCAACTGAACATGTCAATTTGCCTTGAACCCCAAACCACTTCCACATGTAAAGAAAATTTTTGGAAGAAATAGCAATGTTATAGATGAAAAAAAAAAAAAGAAAGAAAGAAAAAAAAAAAAAGAAAAAAGTGCCTTTATTTCTTTATGATGAGATGAGAAAACCTTTTGTTCAGAGCATTTAATGGAGCCATTTTCTAACTAGCTGTATGTTTTATAGCAGTTAACACTCCTGTCACAGCCACATCCCTCCAGAGTCTGCATATATTTCTAAAAGCACAGAAGACAGTTTCTCCAGTCATCTGAGCAATTTCCAAACGTTTCTGAAGAGGAAGAAATTACACCTGAAAAATGTCTCTAGTCGATTCCAATAAATGCTGTGTGTTAGCCTCCAGTTATTTGTTTCACTTCAGCTCAGAGTGCCTACACAGGGAGGCTTCTGGAAGCCACTTAAAAATGTTCCAGTTGTGCAAACGGGCTCCATTTTAAGGAACCCTTTTAGTGGAGATAAATTATTTCTGTAGAAAATAAGAGAAGAGCCCAGCAGGGTCCCAAGTGCTAATCAAAGGACAGAGTGCTTCAGGAAGACATTCTTTCCACACAAATTGTTGGAGAAGTGCAATAGTCCAGGTTGTGCTGCAATTACTGCAAGCAACCTTTTTTTTTTGGTGAGATTTGGAAATTTCATTACTTCTTGATCAATATGCTCCCAAGCTGAAAACCCAGAAGGCATTTTTCCAAAAGGATTTTTGTTTGAGAAATAATGCTGTTGTCATTTTCTAGGCATCATCCAGGGATATATTACAAATCATATACGTAAGGAATGCAGAAGGAGTTAGTGCTGCTGTTAACTGCAGGGAAAATGATGAGGAAATTTGAAGTTTGAACTGGGGTTATGGCACATAAAAGCCTTTCAATACGTATACATATATATGTATGTATGTATGTGTGTGTGTGTGGTTTTCTTTTTACCCAACCCAAGTCTTCCCTGAATTTTTTTATTACATTTGTGACTGCTGTCTTGTGTTTTTTCTTACTCAGGAATGTGGTTTCCAATAAAGTTACAATCAGGATGATCCCTACACTAACTTTCAGTTTTTACTTTGATCTGTAGTTGGGTCACTACCTTAGGAAAAACAGTAAACAGGGATCCTTAAAAAAATCTCTGTAAAGCATCTGATATAGAGGAGCTGCAGCAAAATGGAGATATTTGTTTGCCTCTGAAGGATCCACTGAAAGTTTTCTGTAAAAGTCTTCTCTAAAGGCTTCCTTAGCTCAAAGTATGATTATTTTGCCCACCTACATGGTTACTGGCTCCTAGATAGATTTTGCAGTAGTGCAGCCAACTGTTGGATCCTGCAAGTTCTCAGGAGTTTTGCTGCTTTCCATGAGCCCAAGAACTGAACTGACTGTAACAGGTAATGCTGGGGCATTGCTGTTTGTACATCACACACCCACAAGAGCTGAGAGCACACAAAAACCTCTCAAGAGTATCATCACAAAGCCCATTGTGCTGTAAAATCACACCATGGGATTAAGAATCCCTATTCTCAAGAGCTTGTAGACCAAAACTTCCTCAAAAACCTTTGTACCATGAAAGTCCTGCTTGGAAAGTGCCACGGGATTCACGCAGAGCGCTGTCCTTGCACAAGTGGGCATCTCCTTCGGGGTTGGCACTGCAGCAGGAGCAGCTGCATTGCCTCCAGACAACCCCACCCCACTGGTGTTTGTGGGTGTGTGACATGAAACTGCTCACCCTGAGCTGCTGGCCCAGCCCTGGGAGAGCTTCCCAAGCACTTCTCCTGTGGGGCAGGGCTGTGCTGTTAATTCAACACAGCTCTGGGCAGAAGGGGAAGTCGAGCGGGGTGACTCTGCACTGCAGCTGCTGGGGAATGCTCCTCCAGTCCCTTCCACTGGGGCAGCTGTGGAGGTGATGGTCACAGCTGGGAAGGGGGTGGGAAACATCTGGACAGGCAGCACTAACAGCAGGGCTGTGAATGTAATCTGTGCACAGAGGACTGGAGGGGAAATTACCAAGACACTTCAAAATTAGGACACACACAAAAAAAGAAACACGGAAACTCAGCGCTGTGGCTGTGCCATCACCTCGCTCTCCTTAAAAATCCCTCTCCTTATGCTTTTGAAACAGGTGTGCAATTAATTAGCAGAAGCTGATTAGTGCCTATTCCCAGGCTATTTTCCTTTGGTGTATAACACGACACGGAACTTCAGGAGGTGAAGCAGGGAGGGAACTTACTTTAATGACGTCTTCCCCAGAAGATTTGCACTCCACCGACTCGGAGATGTCCGTCACAGCACCGTTCTCCTCCACGGAGACCACCTTGATGGGCACTGCCACTGTTCTCCCCGTGAGAATGGCTGTGTTGAGAATCTCTGTGTCCTGCACACAAAACAACAGCGCTGCTCAGGTTAGTTTTGGGGGCAGATGGTCTGGTTTCATCTTCAGACAGATGCAGCTCAGTAAAAGGGAGTAAAACCCCAGTTATATTTTATCTGCTAAGTAAACACAGTCAGTACTGAACACTGTTCAATAACAAACAACATGACTGCAGGTAAATTCAGTCCAGGCAGCCACACCACAGGTATCTTTTACTTTTTAGGTACGTGGGGCTTTCACCTTCCAAAACATGAGTTCAGTTTTTCCCTAACATGGACTTGATTGGCAATGTTTGGGACAGGATACAAGAGCCTCAAAAGTAAAAATACTGCTCTTTGAATCTAAGCCCATTGCAGAGACAGGGCCTCTCTGTGAACTTTGTATCTGGAACTGTTTCAAGATTATTTAATTTCCTCTGATATGGCCAATGAAGCAATGTAAGGAATCCAGAAGGAGTTGGTGGTGCTGTGAACTGCGGGGAAAATGATGAGGAAATTTGAAGTTTGAACTGGGGTTATGGCATATAAAAGCCTTTCAATGCACCATTGACTGAGCTAACTCTTCTAACTCCAGAGCTGTTTCAGCATCACTGTATCCCCAAGATTCCCATGCAGGAAGAACTTCAAAGTTTTCTCCAACTTTTCAACTTCCAATATAAAGCGAATAGAAACTTCAGCAGATTCCTCCTCACCGAAGTCATGAGAACTGCAGCCACTGCTGTCAACAGCAGCAAAATGGGGCACTGATACTGGTGATACCTCTTTCAATTCAAATTTAGGGAGTTTGAAATTTAGGTCAGATTTTCTTTTCATCTTGCAACTTGTTATTTCTCAGGTTCTCCTACAGCTCTCATAAGAAATCCCATCAAACTTAAAAGAAAATGCTAAAAAAGGAATGTTGACTGTTCTAGAAACGTAAGAACCCTAAATCATTCCTACTGCATATAAGACAACAAAGCTACCCAATACATTAAATCAGAGCTAGCTTTTTAAATAACATTATTGGAAAATCCAAGCTCTTCCTCAGGAGCTCCTCACTTTCAAAGACAGACCATCCCCAGCCACCCCCACACAAATTCTGCACCCGGCAAATACCCGGCACCCAATAAAGCACTGCAGTGAAATGCCTGACTTTTGGAGCTTCACTTCTCTCATCCAAACTCGAAAATTTTGTTCCAAAAGTATTTCTTTCCATATACTGGCATTTTGATAAGTACAGAAACAGATGCAAAGGATCAGATCTCAGTATTTGTGGGGAAAAAAACATCTTAGAAGAAAGTCAGCTACTCTCTGCAGACTTTCAAAGCCACAAGCACTGAATAACCCATATGGGTCCATCAAGAAACAAGCTCAATGTATTGTCCGTTGTGCATTTGGCTCCTACAAGTATAGTGTGTCCTTTAAAATGAATCTTTAGCTTCAATTCCTTAAAGCCTTATTTTTTTTGTGTCTCTCAGTGTTAAACACTGCAAACTAAGGACTCCAGGGCAAAGGAGCAGCAACAGAGTTTGTGGAAATGACGGGGAATCTTTTCGGGCTATCTCAGCTCTGCTTTGAAATTGTTTTACTCAGATCCAGCTTTTCTTTAGCAGCTGATATGTATTACTGATACAGAACTGTGATTTAAAGGGACAGGTTCAGAGGAAGAGAAATACCATAAAGGAGTTTCAGATATAAAACATTCTCTGTGGCTTGGGGATTTACCCATGTTTGCATTTAATGTTAATTTATGAAGTTCGTGACAAATCAGAAAATCATATACACATAAAACAAAGAAGAAACAAGCCTTGCACTGCTGCCAAGAAGATAAAAATAAAGACCTGATTATGCAATGAGGTGAAACTTTTGTGCCACGAGCAGCAGAGTAAATCCATCATCCAGGTTTAACTCACAACAGACCGCCTGGGAGCTGCTCTAACTCCCTCCAGCTCAGCTTTGCTCATCCCTGCAGCGTTGAGCCATCAATGGCTTCAACATGAAGTCACCCATGAGGAAAAAGAGGAGGGAAGTGGGAAGCCCAGCAGAGGAGACCACAAAGCACTCTGACCCACACTGGTGCTCTTGATATGCCAACCTTGTGTGTCACCAGGAGCAGACCAGCTGTCCTGGGTGTGGCCAGATGGGCAGCAGGATCACAGCCAGCCCTGTCTGCTGCCCCACCAGCCATGGGTGGCTGCAGGGAAGCTCCCAGCCCAACCATAGCACAGGGCAGCACCCAAGGACAGCATTAAATCCAGCACTGGGGAGAGGGAAGCATTAGAGATCAATGCAAGCTGTTTCTTTACTGGAGGAATAACTAATCCTATAAATAAGGGACAGAAAAGATTCAACAGGAGAAGCTGCTCTCAGAAAAGCATCTGGAGACTCCAGTTGGTCACAAACTGAATGTGGTTAAAGGCCAAACCAAAACCAACCAAAGAACCCTCCTGCAGAGAACTGTACAGAGAAGATTGTCACCTGTAAGGGTGAGGTGCTCCTCCACAGCTCTAGCATGGCCTCAGCCAAAGAGAATTTTTGAGAATTATACTGCCAAGACAAACTTCCTCAAGTGAAAATAAATGAAAAGGAGAATAAACCAACAACTAGGAAATAAGACCAGTAAGGAATTACTGAAAGAACTGTGGTTGTTTAGACTAGAAAAGATTATGGGGAAAGATGTTTACTGTCTCCATATACATAAAAATGTAGAAAATGAGAAAGAATATAATGCTTTCCATGTTCATGGACAGGGCCTGAGGTAATGGGCTTAAACTGCAACAAGGGAGATTTGTGCGACATTAAGGCAATTTTTATTATAACAATAATGATAAAGAACTGATGGAATGGGTTGTCTAGGGCAGAAGAAAATGCAGTCTAACCTAAGAGATCTTTGAAGAGCAGGTTATCCATCATTCAGAAATAACAGAGGTTCTTTCCGACAGGTAGAAGAGGAGAGGGAGCAGATGATCTCTTGTGGTTCCCTCCACCCCTTCATCTTAGTAACCTCCATTTCTTCAAAATTGAATGATCACACAATAACCCATATATCTTGTGTTCTAAATAACCCTGTCCTGCTTCACCCATCACAAATAATATGATCCTTCTTCACTGGATGAAGAAAATGATCTGTACTTTCAAACGGAAATGGCTGACAGGCAAATGTCCCTGATATTGCTGCCTCCTGCACGACGTGGAGCAGAGCTGCTGGACCAGTGTTAAGAAAGAATCTGTCACTTCAGTTTCTCTCATTGCAGTAGGTCATTATTGATGTATCAGAATTCTAAGTGGCTGTGATACAAAGCCATTATTATAAAGGCTCAAAAACCTTTTCAAATTTCCCAAGGCCTTTCTGGAGAGAAGGCAGAAAATTTGGCTACTGGGACATTATCAGCAATTAGAAGCCTCAATCTCCTGCCCTCTGCTAATGGCTTCACTAAAGGAAGTAGTGTGAAGATAAATGAATTTATTTTGATTACCTCAGAGATGCATCTGCCCCCAAAATTGTAAAAGGTATTGCTTGTCATGACAAAGGGCTACTGAAATTTTATCTCCTTTCTCTGTAGTACAATATGAACATCAGGAATTCCAAGTTCATGAAGAGCACAAAAGAGATGGAAACATATTTTAGATAATATCTAATGGCTTCATGGCTGGTGCCATTAAAGACATTAGAGATCCTCAGCATTGGCAAGCAATTGGTACCCACCCAGGTACAGCTCTGAGCAGAGATGGAAACCTTTCTGTTTCACCTCCACTGAAAGCAGTCATAACTCATGGGTATTACACAGACTAAGAAATACTGATGTCTAAGCAATTAATATATTAACCACTAGGTTAAAAAAGCAATTTCCATCTCTACCACTTCCCTTACGCATGCTGAAGGTGCCCCGTGTTCAACTGTGATAGTTAAACAAAAAATAAAGGCCAAAGTCCTTATTTTATTGTCTTTTGTTCAGAACTAAAATAGAACAATGTGTGTCCTTATATCCCTGTACATGGAATAGCCTTATGGCACAACTCCTGCCTCCTCCGTGTTTCCCTTATATTGGTGCAATAGAGCCAAAGGCTTTAATGTAACAGAGCCTTGTGTGCACCACACAAAGCTGGCTGACAGCAAACTCCAAATGGTGTATGATTCCTCTAAAGCTGAACTGAAACTCCTAAAAATAAGAGGAGCTTAAATAGCACTCTGTCTGTCTGTCTGTTCCACCATACCTGGATGTGCACCACAGACAAGGGGGCTCTGGTTCAGCACCAGGACTTGCTTCCTGCATTCTGCCACCTCCCGCAATGCCACTGATTATCCACTGACAAGCAGAAGTAGAAGCTGAATCTTCAAGGATGTCAAGCAACATTAAGAAAACAATTGTTCTCACAGCAGAACAGGAAATACAATAGCTGGTACAGGTGGTGATGTCTGTGTTTCATTTTTAAATGCAATATACTATCCTGCTTGCAAGCTAATTTGAGAGTATACAAACAAGATTACTATGAAACCTTTAGAGAGACCAAGAACTCATTTAAAGTGTAGGCGCTTTTCAAAATCACAATATCTTGGCCTTTTCCACATTCTTTAATTTTTTTAAATCCCCCAAGAACTAATCCACTTTCTGTGCAGGCAGAACTGATGTTTTAAAATCAGATTTATTTTGCGTGACAAAAGACTGCAAGCATCTGGTAGCAATGTTTGGACTTGGCCCCAAGAAACTCAAACGTGGGGAAAGAAATGTAGAGGAAATTGAAAAAAACAAACAGAAGGAGGATGAGTTGCAAGCAAAGCATCAGTATCTAGGTTGGAAAGAAGTTTCTGTAAATGTTCAGCAAACTCTAAAAAAGCCAGGGTTGCCATTTCCAAAGTGGAAATGGAGAGCTACACATATAATTCTCCTTAACACAGAAGGGAGAGCTGAGCTCTGAACTTTGGAAGCCTCAAACTGTCCTGGCAGCACGAGGACTGAATCCCAGCCTGACTCTGATATTGCAGAGGCAGAGTTGGTTTTCTTGTATGAACTACCTCCAAACTCCGATTCAAGATGGTTCTTTCCTGTTACCAGGGCATCTCTTCAAAGAGTGCAGCATATGAAGGAAATAACTGCTGTTTAAACATATCTAAGTAACAAACAGCATAGCAGATTTTTTGATTCTAATGGTTAGAGGAAAACTCCAGTGGTTAGGCTTAAGAAGATATTCAAAAGTAAATAATTGAATTCTATGTGTAAGAAATAACTTTTAAAATCTATTGATAGAATTTGATGCAAGTATCACCACTCTCCATGAAGTCTCCAAGCTTTCTTCCTTGCAGCCAATGTTAGGATTCAGAGTGCCATAAACTTCCATTCATACTCTGGTCTTGCCTACATGAGGGTTAATTTGGATAAAGTCCACTAGTACTAGCATTGGTCTAAATATTTTCTTCCACAGCTGCACTCACTGTGCCACTTCACAGAAAACTCTGTAGAACTGGTTTTGAGGAAAAAAATCAGTACTTTCTTAGAAAGGGAAAAGCAGATGTATTACAGACAATGCTGAGAAGCTTGTGCTCACATTTGGCCATTGCAAGTCGGGTAATCCTATGGCTGACTCTGCAGGAATCTCACATTTTATTCCATCCCTGTTTCAGTCAGGGAACTTCCCCTGATGGCAGTGGGAACTCTGTGCAAAGAGCAAGAATACAGGATATGAGCCTTAGTTGCTTGGATTGAGCTGAAGAGCAAACCTGATGTTCACCCAAGCTCTCAGTCGTAAGAAGGCAAGCGCTGAGCCATGACTAATTTAGGAACTAATTCAACATTAAATTGTGGCAGAATGAGGAAGCAAAGTGACAGCTGTTTAATTAAACTCTAAATCCGATTAGATGGTGTTATCAAGAGAAATCCATGGGAGCCTGAGGTCATGAGAATGGTCCTGTTTACAGGCTGAAAATTCTGTAAGTGGAATCTCACAGAATGATGTTAATCGTAGCTTAGCACTTCTATTTCTCCCTCACTCAAACATGCTACCTCACGAGCAACAGACCTGTGGTGTCGATGTGAAGGAGTGACACAAAAAAACCAATCATATTTTAATGGATAAGGACATTTTCTGAAAGGGTATGTGGAAAAAAGGCACTTGGGCACTGTCTGCCTCAAAATCAAACCACTACTTGTCTTACAGCAAAAGAACAGACGCAGCAAGTCCTTGCATGGTGCGGGCAGGGCTTCAATCAGCGGAGACAATGCCTAAGCAGGAGAGCTCCAGAGCTGGGCTGTGCCTCCAACTGCTGTTCAGCCCATCAGCCCTGATCAACAGTGACACCTTGGCAACACATTTACGTGGGAAGAAGACGGACATGTGGGAGACAGAAAGTAAACTCCACATGCACCAGTTGCAAACAGAGCAGATAATCATCCACTGAGGAGCACCGGGCTGTGCATCACAAGTCTCTGTGGCTCCCCAGCCAGGGAGTTGCATTGCAGGCAACTGTTATGCTCATTTGTGACTCTGGTAACACACTGAGTGTAGGCTGGAGTTATTAATACTCCTAAGATTACAGCTGATTAACGAAATAACATTGTTAGGCAGCAGACTCTGTTGATCTACATAATCCTACGATTAACAGTATATAATACATCCTGCTTTGTGCCAGCTGGAGTCTCTGACACTCCCCATTCACAGACAGGGTGTACAAGAAGGGAAAGAAGCTGACAGTCTGCTTTTAAATTCTTAGCACACCCTTCAGGAGAACAGGGGTGTTTCTACAGACCAAAGAGCTTTCATGTTTGAGGAAATTCTCCCTGTGGCAGGCAGAGGGTGAAAGTTCTTGGTCAGATTTTGGGTTGTTCTTTCACTCGATTCCAATGCTATTGGCCCACCACATGTGAGTCCTGCTCTGCTTCATTAATCAGTTTATTATAGGAGGGTTTTTTCTTCATGAATAACATCAGCTGCAAAAGAAATGGGGTAATGACATTAAGGAGTGAAAGCAAAAGGGGACAACCTGCCTATTTAATAGCATCTCTCAGTATTCAAACATAGATCCAGATGGAATCCTGGTTACTTCGGGACTGTGAGGTCCACACTGCCAAGGAAAATGTTAACGAAGGAACGAATTAACTGTGGTGAAAAATTAGGCCGTTCAAGATCTACTTCAGAAACAGAGAATAAAAGTTGCCATTTCTGCAGTCTGTTTCTCATGAGGAGAAGAGAACAAAGGATCTCAAAGTTTCTTTGGGATGCTAATTCTTTTTGATACACAACAACACTGTGAGGTATCTTCTCTTTCATAAATTCTTTTTTGAATTGCCAACAATGCACATGGTGCAGAAATTGAGGCCAATATCTGCCCTGAAGAACAAACAACGCAGAAGACAAACCCAGCCAAAAGATCTCCCATGGAAAGACCCAAAGGTGGAGGAGGTTGGGATTTCTGTCCCTACCACGCACCTTTGTTTGAGGACCCTGATCAACACGATGTCTGTGGGTCTCCAGGAGCCATAAAGGGGGCAAATGGAAGAAACATGGAAACAGAGACATAGGGAAGGGATCCAGACTCATCTTCCTCACCTTCCAGAACAGTGGCTTTGACAGATGAAGTCCACCAGAGAACAGGCTGGGGCTCCTCACCAATTTCTCCTGGGGCTGGACAGCTGCCTGGGACCAGGAGGAGGGACAGCAAATGGCACTCAGCCGAGATGGGAATTTTTGGGGCCCAGCACAACCTTCCCAATGTAATTTATGATGAAGACTTGAGTGTTCTGCACATGCAATGCCCTTTTAATCAATGATCTTGTCTCTGTTTGGTCTCCACATTGAGATAAATCTTAATTACCAACTCCCTGTATTAGCAACAAGCCATTCCATTTTCTTCCCTGCTTGTACAGTTTTCAAATACCTTGCTAGTGGAATTTTTGAGCCCTGATAAATTATGCTCTGCAGACAGAAAAGGGGAATGTAGAATATATTAACACTCAGGGATGCAGAAAAATATCTTTGGATTCTTGGCTGACTAATCCCTGCTTTCCTAGCAGTGAATCTGCCCTGTTAGCACTCAGACATGCACAAGGGAACGTCGGCAATGATTACTTTGATTTAGCAGATGCAGGCTGTGTTGCTAAATGTGATTCTATCATCAGTCAAAAGAGAGCATCCCTTAAAAAGTAAGAAGGGACTGGGGCAACTAATTGCTTTGTTCTGTTTACAGTTAGTGATGCAAAATGATGGAAAGATGTTATAAAGCCATCAATCAGATCTGTGTATTGGTACGAAGGCCACACTGACTCCTGGTCACAGACAGAGGTCTGGACTCTACCCAGGTTGTTGTCACAATAATCTCCCTTCTTAGTGTTTGTGAGTTTGAATAAAAAAGTAAAATCTTACCAGCATAACCCTCCCATTTGCAAGGGCCATAAGCATTGTTTTGACTGGCAGAAAAATGAGCAATGGTCACATCCCAGTTTACAATCAGGATGAACCCTCCAAAAAGGACAGTGGGAAATTCTGCTTTAAGCTGTGGACTAATGAATGTCCCTTCTGCAGAGCTCCTGGAAACAGAAGTGTGCTGGCAGACAAGGTAGCTTCCTGTGACCTGCTGATGAGGGACAACCACCTACTCTTCACTTCCAGTGTTTGGAACTAGGTGGAATGAAGAACCCACCAGGGCCAGAGAGGTGTAACACCTCAGAAGGTCCTGTCATTCTTGCTGCTTTTGAACAACTGAGAATCAAATTCAGACTTCTTTTAACAAATTGGTTTCAGAAGTAAATATTTACTTCACTGTATTTGTTATACTAAGTTTATCATATGCAGTTCACAACACCAATTCCAAACTTAATTCTGGAGCTGTAATAGTTTGCCACAGGCACTGAGACTAACCAGGAAATCTTATTTCCTCTCCCTTGTGGAATCAGGATCTAAGCACTGCCATTAATATTGCTACCACTAAAGTTCCACTGCCTGAATATCAATGCTACTTGCAAAAAGAGCAACCAGATCAACTGATTCTCAGCTCAGCTTGGTGAATAACTGATTCTTGTTTTCTGATCTAGGAATGAGAAAAACCATTCCCACAATGTCTGACACAGGCTTGGTTTTGGTTTTCTTGCTGAATAAAAAATACTCCAAAAATATTGAAGTATTCTAGTTTTCCTTTCATTTTGTTTCACAGGCATCTTTGGGGAAATACACAGATCCAGTGTTACATCAAAACAAAACAAAAAAATCAAATTACTTTTATTTATAAAGTATAGACCCCCAAATATCACTTTAAATGGGTCTTCATTTGATCCCTTATGGCTTTTATTTTTTTTTAATTTATGTAAAACCATTGCTTTGTTTTATCTTAAAACCAGTCTTAACCTACCACAAAGCACTCCTTTTCCCACAGAAAGGCTGGATTTCATTAAGCAATGATTACTGACTCCTTCAGGAACCTGCATCCTTAGAGCAGCTTGGAATACCCAGGTACCTAAATGGTGAGGGATGAAACTAATTACCCAGTCGGCTGGAGAGGCATCCCCCACAGCAGCCAGAAGCAGCAAACCTTCTGCAGGAGGGGGAAGATTCCTCTGAGACTGCAGATGGTGAGAACATCCCTGAAAGTCCTTCCTCCCACCTCCACAGGAACAGAGACGCTGCTCGGATCGGGCAGGAGTGGAACACGCTCAGCTCACACATGACAACGTACTACACGTGCATTCAGTGCCTGTTTTTAATAGAACAAGTCCTCAAGAAGCAATCTCAAACCTTCCTTGCACCCTAAATTGCTCTGACAAGATGATCTCAGCTGATAATGTGACCCCCCCAGGTGATGGGAAATGCAAATTAAGAAGGACCTGCAAGAAGATCAACGGAACCCATTCAAGCTTGATCGTGTCTTCCTTTTGCATCTTAAAAACTGCACAGTTTTCATTTGGAAGTGTCTGTCATGAGGAAGGTGTATCAGCAGTGCCTGAACCTCTGGCTGGGGGCCTCTCTGCTCTGCAGGAGCTGTGACAGCAAATCCAACCAGGACCAGCTCACTAAAAACCCCAAATGCTATGCTAAAGCTGTCTCTATTTTCTGTTGACTAAAACACATATGCAGGGACCCGGTGGCCAATATGTATTTTCAAAGAAAGATGGTATTTCCTGCTGTGTGGAGGAAGAGTCTCTAAGTGAAAACGACTTCAAAGGAAGCACTTCTGGAACCACTTAAAGCATAGAGGAAGTTTCAAGGAGAACTGCAGGAGATGGGAAGCAGAAGCCCACATTTCATCTTTCTATAATCACTCAAAATATAGAATAAGGACATAAAGGTGACTGGAGAGGATGGGAAGCAGAAGCTTACATTTTATTTCTCTTAACTTAGATATAAATCAAAAAAAAAACAAACCAAACATTTTTAAAAGATACTTTTGTGTAAAACAGGAAACTACCTGCTTCTCTTTGAGACATTTCACGCCTTACTTTCA
This sequence comes from Formicarius rufipectus, assembly GCA_013399695.1. Lineage (NCBI taxonomy): Eukaryota > Metazoa > Chordata > Aves > Passeriformes > Formicariidae > Formicarius > Formicarius rufipectus. The sequence continues at coordinate 4,112,549 of VXAU01000197.1, forward strand.
ATATTTCACTAAATTGACTTAGAAATTGAAGTACTTACATAGGAGACACACTATCTAGAGAGAAAAAATTGTAGTTACAGTTTGAAAATGCGAGAGATTACCTGAGATACTCCAACTGCAGCAATAATGGTTATTTTTAGCACAGAAAATGCAAACAGATGAAAAGCTGTGAAGTGACAGGTTAAAAGCCCTTATTCTGAGATCAACACACTTGAGAACCATCACTATTGCTGTTTCTGAGCACTGCTACTTATGGATATAAGTATATTTGCAGATGCTTATGAATGCACTTACACTTGATAAATACAAGCAATAAACTGTCCTAAACTATCCTGAAAACTTATGGTTTTATGCTTTCAGGTCATGCATAAATTATGCACATCTCACCTATAGCAGACATATGACAACATCTACAATGTTTAGTCATACATATAATTTTTTATCTAATAAGTAACCTTAGAAAAGTGCTTGGAAAACAGTGGAGAGAACCATTAAGAGCATTAGCTCAGTGAATGGAGCTTCACAAGATTCCCAGGAAAGGATAAATATTTGTTACAGACACCCAAAGCTAGGCCAATGAAACAGCCTCAGAAACTGCAACACATTCTAGCCTTTGTAATCACACAAATAGCTTTTCATTTACTCAAACATCTGAGGAATAATTGTCTGAGAAAGCCTTCGGCTATGATGAACACCTCTGATGTTTTCTCCATTGCTGAATGGTCCTATTAAGTTTATCACAGATGGGAATGGGAATATTGGTAAAGCCTGAATGGGAGAGAGAAAGGCAATAGCCACCTGGTGATCTTATAATGAACTACTTCAGGGATGCTTAAGCAGCCATGGATGGGGCTGTGTAGTATTTTCTTGCTGCAATAATCTCATGGCTTACAGTTCTCTCCCGTTGCATAAAGACTAACACAGGAAATTTGTCGATTTAAGGGTATTTTCTCAAGACCTATCAGTCATTTACTTTCCTTTTTCACGAGTCTGAGGAATTTATTTGGAAATGGCCCCCCAGTGGGATTGGGTTTGCTGCACCCTTAGGCAGAGCCAGTGCAGTTCTGGTGGTGCCTCCAGTCTGTGGTGGCTGTGGGAATATAGCTGGTTGTAAAAAGGCAACTTGCATCAGCAATCTGAAATTCCTCCCGTGCTCATTTCAGTTAGACCTGTGGCCCTGTTACACTGTTGGCTTTACAGCTCCAAGAATATTGCTGTAATAGCTGTAATCAATAGGCAAATTGAAAATACAGAAGTGTATTAGGGCACGTGCATGTAGGCACACACGACACAGGCTGCACGTGTGGACAGGAGTGAGCACACAAATACACACCCAGCTATATTGGAAACAGGACTATGAGGCATCCTGGGTTAAGAAAAGCCACAGAACTGATTACAGGCAGACAGAGGCCGCACTTTTCATTTTATAACACATTTCCATCGCAGATCTTTCTTGCTGTAAATATTTCACAAACGTAATTATTTTCAGCCTGACCCCACTGAAATCGACAGGCCTTGTCAGTAAAGCCAAGGTCCATCCCACTAAGAATTACAGATAAACCCCAAAGGGTCCCCACTAAGGTGCTTGCCTGCAGCCAGACCCAAGGCACTTCTAGAAACCTCTGCTGACTTCCACCCGAGGGGCTGGGGATCCTCCACAGACACCACTGATGGCTCCAAGGGGCTGTCAGGCTAACAAGGCATGACAAGTACAAGGGATTTCCCAGCACTTAGTGGTCATCTGGATCACAGTGATACTTTTGCTGTGGTCAGTTTATCCCTTCACATGTTGGAGATGTTTCACTGAGATGAAACCAGCACGGGGTGGGGAAGCACAGGAAGCATTTGACAGGAGCACAAAGTCATGCTGGGCAGCAAAGATGGAAATCTTGAGGTGGTTTCTGGAAGATGGGAGTCAAAAACTTCCAAAAAAAAAAAAAAAAAAAAAAAAAAGGCAGCTTAAAGAAACCTGTAAGTGAGGGCCTGATATTTACAAATACTTATGTACACTTTTTATCTGCTTCTCTTTGTAGTGCTGCATTTGTTCAGCAGTAGGAGGAAAAGCTGCCAAGGAAGTGTACTTTGAGAAGTCAAACTGTACACTGAAGACACTCAGTTACAGGAAAATACAACCAAACAAACCACAAAAAAAAAAAGTGTATTTCTGGGGACTTGCTTCACAGCAGATGCAATCCACAGTCTGCAGCTCTAGGAAAAGATTGAAGTGTCTAAGACCAGAGTGCCATTTACATGCTCTCAGGTATCATGCCTGGCCTCCAGATGCTCTTCCAGAAGGGCACAGGTCTCCTGTAGGTCCTGTGTCATCCCTGGCAGTCCTGAATGGATGGCTCAGACTCTCCAGCATCTTTAATGGTATTAGACACCTACATGTAGGCATCTGGACCACCTCCTTCTTGCCTCTCCCTTAATTAACTGGTGCAAGGTAAGTTTCCAACCTGCCTTCCTGTGCTTCAGCTTCTGTGTACACAGAGGCTCTGCCCTTACTCCATTTATTGACTGTGGAAGTAGAAACTCTTTTCAGCCAATGAGAACTTGGTGCCTACGATAATCCACTCCTGGAATTTCAAGTGGAGCCCCCAGATTTTACTGCATGGGAGCTGAGTTTCACACAGTGCTGCAACTACTCCTTTTGGAAAATCAAGGTAAAATCTCATCTCCCCTGATTGTTCCAAGAGGTGGGCACTGTACTGATCCAAGTGTGGGGTGGTCTGCCCTCTGTGGCTGGGGTGAAGTAATTTGAAATGCTTTATGGACTTCAAGGATGAAGTCCCAAGGACAATGTCTTGTTTTAAGTAACTTGGGTACTCCATAATACATGGCTGATTTTTATGGCCGCTGTGGAGGTCGTGAACTTGTTTTATTTGTGTAGATTAATATGTCATGGATTATTAATTAGTTACTTTCTCCTCACAGACAGTATTCATCTACAAGTTCTTAAAGGTCCCCAGTTTTTAGCCATGCACTTGGCTGAAGTTTGTGTATGTCAGAGCCCTATTTAAACCACAGTGGAAGTGAAGCAGGCAGCTTGTGCCTCAGTATTTCGATTTAATTTAGTCTATTTTGAAATCAGCAAGAGAATATTCCCACTCGCTTGTTTCTTTTTTTTGGCTGTACAGTTTTAATTTTCGATAAGGAAAACCTGAAACAAAGACACAACAAATTCTTAGGAAAAAGTAGCAATAAAAATGCAGAGAATGGTAATTATTATTTCCTATCCTTGTATCTAGAGTATTTTTTCCTGTTCAAATAGTTTATTGATTTCAGTGACTCCATAGCAGGTCCACATAAAAACACACAGAGGGCAGGAACAAGATTATTGCATTAATGAGAGCAGATACTGTACAGACATCAGAAACTTACTGCAGTTAAAGAGATGAGAGAGTGACACAGGAAAATTAAATTATTGATCAGACACATGCCTGATACACTGGTGGGCCTTATAATATATAGAAACTAAACTCAGCATATATCTAGAAGGAGGCAAATTAAATATATACAATATGTATAATCACAGATGCAATTACTTCCTCCTTACTCAAGCAAAAACATGTTTTACCTTCAGGCACTGCTTGTCAAGATCCTGCTGGCTGAAGGCTCATGGCTAGAGAAGCATCCTTAAAATAGGCTGCCATAATCATTGTATAAGTCACGGATATGATGGACAAAGGGATCAAATCCATTTGTTTAAAGCAGTAATTTATTTCTTAGTGTAACCTGGGGCAAGCCCAGTGACCATTAACTTTATCTGAGCATCTCACAGCAACTTACAACGCTGAAAGAAGCTTGAGAAAAGATTTGTGTGCTTGAAAGCTTGGCTGGTTTTTTTCCAGCTCTATTGGATGGCCTAATAAAAGACATCACCTCGAGCCACAAACTTTGCCTCACTTCCATTTTCACTCTTCAGGACCAGAACAGCCCTGTCAGTATTGAGACTGGCACCCACGCTGAAGCAGGGAATTTTTCTTTATGAAGAATCAGCAGTGCAGAATGACCCTCTAAGCCAAATACCTGCATTGTAACACAGGAGATAGGAACCACTGTGGTCACTTCAAAGCAACTGTGGCTCTGAGCCAAAGAGTCAAGAGAGGCAGAAACTCACTCCAGACCTGTGGCTCCTGCTCCACCAGACAACTCCTACTCCTGCATATCAGAGTCTCCCATGCTTAATGAGCACTCCGTAATTGGAATGAGGTAAGAGCAGTGAGGAGGAATTACTGAGTCTCGAATGACTTATTTATTACCACGCAGAGCTCACTCCTGAAGCTTCCAGGCATCCTTAAAACATATGCTGCAGGATACCTGGTGCCAGCTGGCAGCTCTGCTCTTTGCCACTGCTTTTCAATGCTTGCAATTGGCATTTTGTCCCAGGTCCAGAATCTAAAGCAGAGTCTCCTCTGCTGGCTCAATCCAGGCAGCAAAGCCCTAGGAAAACTCCTTGGTGTTGGCACACAGGCATGTAGTACCCTGTGTAAAATGATTCAAGAGTACGTCCAGGTCCGAGACGGATCTCTTTGGTTTCTGCTGCTGACATTATATATGCAGCAGGAGGCCTTCTACCTTCTGTTAGCTCTCCAAAATGAGAACTCAAGATCACAAAGAGGTTATAGCAAGCCTTTTGGCTTTCAGCCAGTTGTGCACTGTTTCAGAACAGAGAAGGAAGAGAATTCACCTTTAAATCACACAAGGTGATTTTGCCCACATCATCTTTCCCCATCCACATCCTGGTGAAGTCTGGTTTATGCAAATGAGAATAAAAGTGTTATGCCATGGTAAAAAAATGTCCACATTAAAGAAAAGAAAAATAAAAAAATGAGATAAAGTGGATATCCCTGGAATGGCACACTGAGACTAAAACTCAGCAATGAACCTTAAGGTTTGAACTGCAAGAAGTAGTTTGGGAATATAAGGTGCAAATAAATGTGCTATGCAGCAACACACTGGTGTGTTTTTCAATACGGAATTTACAGGCTAATGTTGGCCTCTATCATTTTCTCAGACTTCCCAGTGAACCTGAATTATTTTTTACACTTATTTAGTTTAAGCAAAATACTCATTTCACAGCCTCTAAAACACGCAGAGCTCTGGTGCTCCAGGCCCTTGGAGAGCACAGTACAACACAGTCACTAATCCTGGTACTGACAGTCAGCATTCAATATTCACCCACTGTAATTAATAAAACTGCACTGTTGCTATTTTTCACTAATAGAGGATTTCCAAAAGCAAATTGCAGCCATAAATTACAACATTACAGCCTATAATATTGCTCTGTGAGGTAACAAATCTTGCAGAAAGACAATCAGCTTTGCTAGAGGAAAAAAATTCTAGAGGACAAATCAGATGATTTGGACCTGATTAAAATTAATGTCAGTGTTACTTTTTTTCCATTTGCTTGCTGAAATTGCCTCCATCACCAGTGTGCTGCCTTGCTCACGGTCACGCCATGGTGCTGATGCTTTAAGTATCAGGTCTGAATTGTTCACGGGGGGAATACCAATCCTGACCAGTTCCCCAGTCCGTGCTGATTTACTTTGCCAGGTCCTTTCCACAGTTTAACTGTGGTCTAAAGACACACCCCAGCCACGGGGCCACTGCCACAGAGTGCAAGTTTTGGTGTGTTCACACCTTAAAGCATATATGCAACTGCATAGTGAGCTTGGGCACTGCAGGAAGACCTTTGCATACAACCTCTCTAGCTTAGAACAGCTGGTTTTGTTGGTAGTCCAAGCTTTGGTGCAGTTCTGGTGTTTTTGGTTCTGGGATTGTGTGAACAGATCAAACCCCACCCCCAGTGCTGCTCCCCACGTCTTTAAGCAGCTGCTGCAGAGGCAAAGAAAAAGAGCCCAAAGTTCACTGCCAGCTTTCTCCTCAGGACTGTGCTGAACCCTGTCCTGGGTTTTAGTGTTTTATCTCTCTCAAGCAGAAGTACTGAGTACGAAGTACAGGTGCCTAATGAATTCCATGACAAACACCCTTAGTGATGAGTGTCTGGCTGGATAATGAACTGTAAACTGAAAGCAGAGGAAGGCAAACATGCATCTGAGAGGAATCTGAAGGTGAAAAGTTGCTGGGATTTAATGTTTGGGGGTAGCTCATTAAAACGGTGAAGCTTATAAAATACCTGGTGATTTTTTCATCCCCCAAGGTCCCTCATTATCTTCCATTACTGTAAAACATTTTCTTGTTGTCTTGATAGTTTCACTGTCCAAGCTGTAACACTTCAGGACCTCATTAATTAGAGTCCAGCCTAAACAATTCACAGTTCTGCTAAGTAAATATTTCACCTGATGGGGAAGACTGAGGTATTCCCCAGAAACAGGAAAACTCTCTTTACAGATCAAAACCATCATTAGAAGCTGCCAATTAAGAGACACTGCTCCTGTTTTTCAGTAAGGGTCACAGCTACCCCACCTAATGCTCCAGCTGGCTGAGAAACAGCTCTGTCTGCAAACACACCTGGCCTGTTTGTGGCAGCCCCTGCTCAGATGTCACCTCCCTTAAGTGACAGCAGGACGAGGCGGAGGCTCCTCTCTAGGGTAAACCACAAGTGTTTGTGGTCTGGAATCAGTTTGGACAGTGCCTGGACCTGTATTTACCAGTTAAGTCAAGACAACTATTTGTTAGCTAAAGGTAATGAGAAAGCTTTAGTTTAGGTGAGAACTAATATGCCATAGGACAAGGCATAATCTACCAGTTGAGACTGCTGGGGACAATTGCCTTTCCAGCTCCAGCAGCAGCTCCTGAAAAATGCCCTGCAATGTTCTTCCATCTCCCTTTCCACTCCTCTCAAATGCTTGGTAGCAGAAGTGTCCAGTGTCCTGCTGCAGGAGGTTCAGTCAGGCACAGCATCTGCCTCCCTGTGTTGCCCACGGGTGAGCTCTGGTCAAAGTCTGAATTGTTTAATACGCATTACAGTACAGACTGACAAATTAGGAAGCTCTTTGCCTTTAAATCCCAGTTCTGTGCCAATTACAAACTTTTGCAGAGTATCAGCCTCTGAAATCAGTCTCCTGCTCCTTCTGAGAAATGCCTCTCTGCCATCCTCCGTCTGATCTGACAGTGAAGGTGGCACAACATCAAAACACCCAAAATATCCCTGGAATGTCCTTCTCAGGACCAGAGCTCAGTTTCTGCTGGTTCTGTGCAGTCTCTGCCCACATGTGCGTGCCAGCTGTGAAATGGCCTTTGTGGTTATGTTAAACAATCAGAATTTTAATCAGTTGTCATTTCAAATGTAAACTGCTGCTTAAGATGTCTTCTTCTGGTGGAGCAGTACCACAAACCTGAACCGACACTGAGAGCAACCCCCAAATCCTGCCTGATACATCACAAGAACCAAACGACCTCCAGAATGCAGACATGGCACGGTGCAGTGCTGTGACACCAGAAAAACCTGCAGCGGGACTGTGACCCCAGCAAACCTGCAATGCTGAGAACCACCACGGGGGCACCTGCCCATCTCCACTCAGCCCTGCACGGGGCAGTGCTGTCAGAAGAAAGAGCTCCCAGCAGTATCTCCTGACACGCACAAGCCACCGGCGTCAAGCATGGACAAGGCTGGGGGTTTTCACATCCCTGTGCCCACCATGTGAGGACAAACATGGGACTCTGTGTCCCACTGGGACTGTGCTGTCCCTCCTCTCTCATTCATGGGGCTCAGTGTTCCCCAAACTTGAGTAACACCCTGACTTTGATCGGCTTGGCTCACAAGACAGGACTTTTTCAGAAGGTTCTGACACTCCACTTCCAGGGGAGCATCTTGGTGTTAGCACAACAGTAAACCCAGTAATTCAGTCGCTGCCTGTCTCACTGCACACTGTTGCTCTGCAATTTTTTGTTTGCTTAGCAAGATTTCCCTCCTGTTGAGGCTCATCTTCATATCTCTCAGAGATCTTTAAAAATCTGCAAGCTAGCTGGCCCCACCTCTCCTCAGCATTTCCAAAATCTCAAAGTAATCTGTTCAATAGGATTGTCAGATATGAGGGATGCTGGAAGAGGAAATTATACATAGTCTGGTGCTGCATAGAAAATGACATACAACTGGATCCAATGGAAATATTAATTCCAGCCAGCCGAGATAGCCTTATTGATTCATTCTCATTTCCTGCAAAAGGGAGGACTGAATGTGATTGCAGCAAAGAAAAGGAAAACAGAAGCTAGAGGGAAAAGTGCAAAGGCTGTACAAATGATGACTGGGACTTAAAAAGGCCACTGTCAAATTGAGTCATTTTGAATTCTCTATGTTGTCTGCATCTTCTGGCCAATTTAAGATCAATGAACAAGAGTTCATCCTTTTTTTTGCCTTTGTTTCCTGATGGACAGACAGCAAAAGAGCCAGTTCTTCACAGATAAGATTAATCAATAAGCATTGCTAGCCTAATGCACTACGTGGCAGAGCCAATTTATAAGCAGCTCTGCAGGCTCCAGAGTTCTTCTGGTATAAATAGGGAGCAATGGCACAATCTTGAGAGAAATTATATCCACCACAAGTCTGGAAGGAATGTTATCCTGGTTTGAACAATTGCAACCTGCCATGATGGAAACTGTAGGCACAGAAGTGATCTCAGTTACTGCTTCTCCCTTCACATCAGGAGGTTGTAACTCTCCCCTTTCACACAGAGCACTCCGTGTGGCAACTGAACTCTAAAATCTCCTGACTTCATGCTACTATTTAGGGCTTCACACTTGTTTTAAATTGTCCCTATTAATAATAGCATAGTTTAAAATAAAATAAATTTCCTTCAACTCACAGTGTTTATTTAATGTGATCCATTATGAGACAAAACCTGTCAGCTGAAAAGGTTGATGTGTCAATTATCTGTTTGTTTGTTTGTTTGTTTGTTTGTTTGTTTGTTTGTTTGTTATAAGCAAGTCAGGAAATGGATTTTCTCTTCTGGAAAGCTCCTCAGTGCCTACTGCTCCTGCTTCCTTCAAGACTGAAAGATGCACAGGAGTGAGAACTCTGCACTTGTGTGACCTTGAACCAGGCAGAGCTTTATGGTGTGAACTCACAGACTGTGCAGGGATGAAAACTCTATTTATTCAGGTCCATATTTTAAAATGGTATTACAGGGACTTCATTACAATGAAATACCTTAAGAAACCTTAACCTTAGGGAATGGCACCCATAAATGTGTGTATAAAACAACATTGCTTTGCGAGTTAAGTTTTTGATCATCTCTGCTTTAATGGAAAGCAAGTAAACAAACATACATAAAGCTGTCCAAGAGTGTTTCTGGCTGAGTCCCAGCTCTGCAGCAGGTCCATTCCCCAACTCCTGCAGCAGGAATGTCAACACATTGAGTTCAGAATGCAAAGAAACACTCAAAGCACGCACTTCCTAAAGAGCAGCCACCACTGAGCAAGAAGCATGTGTGGAATTGCACTGCCTAATGAGCAAGTGAGGAGAATCTCAGCTACTCCTTAACGCTGGGTTTGCCAGGTTATCCTGCATAAACACTGCAAATGTGGATTAACCAGCAGTTCACAGGATGCTGTTTGGCAACGAAAAGATGTTTTTACATCAGTGCATCAGTTTACATCAGTAGAAAGGCAGGATGTGGAGAGAGAGATTATCACCTTTTATGAGGCCACTGGTGGAGCTGAGGAGAGGAAACAAACCTGTGAGCACATGAGGTGTGAAACAGCAGCAAGAAACTTTCAGAGAGGCCCGAGAGCCATTCCACCTTTGGTTTGTTTGTGAGCAGTTATCAATGGATTACAGTCTGATGAATGAAACATGAAAGGCTCCCTGAAAACCAGTATTTGTTCTATTTTTTTAAAGAGGAAATACACATGGCTGAGCAAGTTGCATGGCTGCCCACGGTAACAAATGTATTTTGGAGGAAATTTAAACCAGGACTCTCAGAGGAGACTCATGCCATTGAATTGATGCTTCAACATCTTAAATATTTGTATTTTATGCAAGTCACAGCGATCAGCTTCAGAGGGAGTTCATCTGCTGTTGAAGGACTGCTGCTTCAGTTCCATACACAGAGACCCAGATGGTCCTGCATAAATATTAAACCAGAGATTCCCCATCTTCCTCCCATGACGGAGTTTGCCTTTAATATTAATGTGCCTTATTGACATCGAGCAATACACTTAAACCCAGGCTTTTTACCTTGTTCTATCCCAAATCAAAATATAATACTATTAAAAATACACACTATCCATTTAAAGCATGAAAAGAAATGTCTTGCTGAGTTTCCCAAAATGTGCTCTCATGTTGAACACAAACATACAGACGTCTTCAGTGGAACTTTTGTGTGTGCACATACAAGACATGTGAACAATTTGGGGGTATTTTGATCTAATCAAGTGGCAAAATCAACCTAGTTGGTTACACGTGCTCATGACAGGATAGAAATTTGAGGAAAATTTGAGGAAAGGAACTTAAGCAACCCTGTACAACTTAATTGGCAAGTTCTGAGGTTACTTGTGATTAATTGAGGAGGTTTTCAAAAGCAACTTAGCAGATAATTAATTAAGCTCCTATAAAAGCACTTTCCTAATTGATCCTGCAACAAGTAACATGAAATAATAATAAAAAAAGCCAGAATGGGGCACAACTCAGACAGTAGATTTTTCCTGTCAGCAGACAGTGGGGTATCTTTTCTGTTTTGCCTTAAGGAGTGATTTTATTTTCTTATTTAACTCTCCCACTTGATGACTCTTACAACCCCCAGTTTCTGTAGCTGTGGTTCGTCACAGCTCCTGTCATTTAAGTGAGTCAAGTGTTCTGAAGGAGGGATTGTGTGCATCTCTCCTCCCCCTTCTGTATAAAATGGTCTAATAAATGACATTACCTCTTTACTAATCTTGCCTCAGGGAATTACTGCTATTCAAGGGTGGAAATGTAACATACATTTAGCCTCATACTTTGAGTGAGACATACAGACTCCCACCCAGCCTGCATGACACTGAGTGGGTGGTTGCACCAAGTGCCACACTCCAGTGTTTGGTAGTGAGAGTGCTACCTATGTCTGACTAGGATCTATTTGGATGCATCACTCCCCATAACACTTAACTAAAATGCTGTCATGTGAGAGTCAGAAAGCAACAAACCTCTTAGAATTAAATTTTCCTAACCTTCCTGTCTCATTTTTCTCTCCAAATACCTTGAAGGGTGACACATCCTCCGAAATTACCCAGATTGATTAACTTCTGAGCTTGGGGAAAAAAAATACGCTTACCTCAAATTTACTAGTCTTTTTTTTCTGGGAAAAAGTTATTACACTTATTCTCAGCCCAGCAGTTTTGATATCTCTTGCTCCTATTATTTCACTGTGGTGTGCACTGTAGCAGCATCACTGTGTTGCTCTTCTACTTGCCCACACTCTTTAGTGCAGTGATTAGAATATGAATTCTGCTAAAACCCTCTCTTTTGACTACATGATGAATTTCCATTGATTTTTCAGCAGCTTTATCCTACCACTTGCTCCACTGATCCAAGTCCTACAAGGCTCTTTTAAAATTTCAGGTTCAGTTCTTGCTGACAATGTCAATTCTTTAATCTCCAAAACACTGCAGCAACAATTGCCCCAATCTTTTGAAGACCACTTGGTTTTCATCTTACTACCTTTTTTTTTCCTAATGTAATCAGGCACAGGGCACTGAAGGATACATGATCTTTCTTACTTCATCAGGTTGGAATGGCTCACAGGAGACATGCTCTGCTCCATGCGTCGGAGATAACCTTCATGGTGTACTCAAACCAGAAGTTTGCAGCTTTCATCCTCAAAAGACTGACCAGGATGCCCATCAGACCAATGGCAGAGACTCAGTCAGATCCTACATCCTAATACAATGTCTTTTGGGAGCTCCTTCTCTCCCCTTTTCTGGCCATCTTTGCCAGTTCAGGATGACAGATTTAACTTTTGATGTTGGTGGTTTTGCTGTAGGAATATGCCGTGCTTAAATCAACAAAATCTTCTTTGCCCTCCAGGGGATTATGAAACCCACTTGCTGATAAACACCAAAATCTAACTTTTGTGTACAATAATGGGCTGTTGCTTTACAGTGTGTAGTGAAGATAAAGACTCTGGTCTGACTTCTCTGCATACACAGCATCAGCCTCTCTCTTTTCAGTGTGACTCTTGTTTCTGAGCAGGAGAACTGCCAGGTAATCAGCTCAGCTGGAGATTAATGCCTAAATGAAGAAAGCACCCTGGCTGGATATGCAGTGTTAGCTAACAGAAAACTCTGAAAATTCCCTTTATCTACTAATATCCTGCTAGCAAAGCCAATTTTGCTTTGGTATCCCATCCAACTGGATTCTGTTAACACAGTATATTTTGGCTCTAGCTATGTATTATCACAAGGCCCAGGAATGAGATAAACACAAGAAAGCTTTGCAAAGAGAAAGGTTTAAGGATTTCATTGTTTGAACCCTTTGCACAACCCAGACTGCCTACTGGTAATCTGTTGGGAATAAAGGATCTTGCCTTACATGATTTATACAATGCTAAATTCATTCACTCAGAGCTCCAGTTCTTAAAGGAACCCTTTTGGGCAGATGAATTTCAATGTAGGATAGACACAAGTCTGCAAGAACCCTCTAGGCAAGTGCAAATGCACTGCACCCTCAGAGAAGATATTAAAACCTTGATTCCTCAGATATGGAATACCGAGAAAAAGCTGATGAATTCTTTCATGAAAGGAACAGAAGATGTGAAGTCTGTTGTGATGTCTATTGTTTGGTATGGGAAGCCATTTATCTCAAAATAAAATTTGATCACAGAAGTCTTTTTCACACACGTTCTCAAGTCCTTAGAGGAAAGATGCTCAACTTGACAGGTAATGAGGACAGTTATTTCCCCCTCAGACCTGGAATGCAGTACAGGTTTTCTGCTGACTTAACAGACTGTGGATCAGGAAATTGCTGGGCATGACCTCATTTGATATGAACAGCAGTTTTGCTCTTCAAAGGGGCAGAATATATTGAAGTCCAGGACTTCCAGGAAATAATACCCATCTAATTATCTGCTGAACACTGTTCAAAGAAAAGATTGCCAGAATTTCGCCACCAAGACTATGCACAGGAGAGGGGAAATTCACAAGAAGGATAGAGATATATCCGACTTGTCTTCCAAATCCTGAGCTCAAACCCTGACTAATGGTGGCACATGCAGTTCCTCTATTAATTGCTATTTGGTCCTGTTCCAGGTACATGGCAGCTTTCTCCATTTCCTGAGATACAGCAGCACTTCCAAAATAAATTCTCAGTGCCTCCTTCACCTATGAGCATGGGGCAAATTCTCAGCATCTACCTAAATCCAACAGAAAATAAAATGCCTGCCTAATAACAGAGCACCTGAGATGCTGGAGAGTCCTGTGAAATTTCTTACTTTGCTAAAACTCTGAGCAGAAAAAGTAGATTTTAACCCAAGGCATTTATCCACATGAAAGTCTGCAATTCATGCTTCTTAAGTATATTTTTGAGGCTCACACTATTTTCTGTTTCTCCCTTGAACCCAGAAGTTCTTACACCATTAAGGAAACAGGCAGCAGAATTAGAATCAGCCTCAGCCTACTATGGACCCAGCAAGATGGGCTTCAGCAGAAGGTCCTTGAGGCTCTCTGAAGTTACTCCACAGCTTGCAGGTTCCAGCCATGCAATGGCACTAAGAAATGGGAAGGAAAATCTACTTGGCTTAGTGTTACCAGCTGGTAGCCAGAAATTCAGGGCTTCAGTTGGAGAGAGGTGTTTAAAGTGGCAGCAAACGTTTCCTCTGTGGGAAGCTCACAAAAACTGAAACTGCGTGAAGTGGGCAGAGCATTGGACAGGGGAGGATTTTTGCAGGCAGGACTGAGAGCAGCACTCCTTGGCACATGTTTTCTCTGACAACACAAGGGCTGGACAGAGCAACAGCTGAAAGAGGTGCTTACCATGGCCAGTGGAACGATTCCAACAAGGTCCTTCTGGCAGATGAAGATTTCAGACAAGGTTATGTCCGTGGTGCCCTTCCGAGGGTACTCCACCTGCCAGGTGATGGGCTGCGTTCCAGAGAGGCTGCTGAAACCCGCGATTTCAAAGTTCAGCTGCACCACCTCGTGGAACAAACTGTTGCTTCTGAAAAGAAGAGCACAGAGAAAAGGAAGAGCTCTTACTTTTGCTGGAGAAGGCCAATGAAGGGGATCATGACAGTTCCTGGAAAATGCAGCTGTTTATGTTCAGATACAACACCTTTTTCAATCTGCAACTACTTCAGAGTGTGCAAACTGGAATTTTCTAAAATGGTCGTCTCCTTTTCTTAGCAGCACTATGGAGAGGTAAAATACAGGTTATTGTATCTGAGGGAAGCAAAATGTACTTATTCCATTACTTGTTTTATATGATTTAGCAAGTATGAGTCAACCCTACTACAAGATGGATTTGACCTCCATCAACCGAAGTTAAGTTTAGTGCGGCTCACGAAGACTCAAGAGCCCAGAATTAGTGAACCCAAGAAGAAAACCAAGATTTGTTGTGTATGTCCACCACCAAAATCACATAAATCCTCAGCAATGAAACCAAAGTTAATGGAAGCCATTAAAAAAAATTAACATGATTAAATGGCAGAATGACAAGAATAGTCTAATCTTAGAGGTATGAGCTGAAAATCAAAATCTCAGGCAGCTGAGACCAAACAGAAAGAACAAAGTTATGGCAGGGAAAATATACCATGAATTCAGAAGGCATAAGACAATTAGAATAAAAAAATACGAAAAGACACACTGAAAATGTTTCCCTCACATTCCATTTCTTTAACCATATCAGAAATAGTGAAAATATGTGAAAGAAATTTGCTGGACTATCTGCTGTTTTAATTTTTTTTAAAAAAGTACAAATCCTTTTCATTAGAAATAATACGTTAACCTTTTTTGGAACTTTCTAAATGTCTCCCCACAGTGCAGAAAGTCTTAATATTTCACAGAATATGACTTCAATCTAACCCTACGCTGCAATAATTTTAAAACGAAGGGAATGACAGGCATCTTCCTGGCTTCAGTAACCCAATCTCAGCTTCATCACACCTTGGGCTGCATTCATCACATAACGGCTTCAATTTTTCCTCTCTTTTTTATGTACAATACATGAAGGCTCATTTCTGAGAAAATCCATCAAGAACTGATCATGTACAAAGCACTTATATCCTCAAGTGCTAGACTTCCTTTTTACCTCTGAACAGAAATCACCAGTTTTTGCTACTTACGACATGTTCAGTGCTTTACTTTGCAGGATTACTTTGAAAGCAAGTGTGCTCCCCTGATAATTATTATTTTGATTATGGGTTTTCATTTGGATGGCTTACTCTGAAAAGTCTTAATACTGCCTAATGCTTTAAATTTATTTCCTTGCTGTTTTCTTGCTGTGTCAAAGGAGACACATTGTACCATTTTTGCAATAGGGACACACTTCCTCCATGCATTTAAAGAGTGATTTTGGGTGATAATGTGATAGATGGATGGGTTTAGCAATTCATAACTCAAGACCAGCCTATGGCCATCCGAAGAGTTCCTCCTAAATAAATCTTACAGCCTGTAAATACAAGGCAACTGCAATAACTGTAGTTTACGCACTTCTGGGACATCTCAAAATGAATATATATTGGATTGAACTTTATAATTTATTTGAAAACATGATTATATGCAAAGACACCTGGATCACCTGAGCTACAGCATTCATTTAGCTGCTAAAGGCACCATTATGCCTTAGATTAATGCTACCTGAAATGATTTAATTTTCCCCATTTCTAGTGCTGGTGCTTGGTAGCTGTCAGATAAAAAGTTTCCACATGTGATTGAATATCTCAGTGCTTTCACTTCCACTAACTAGAGAATAAATTTTTGCACACATCAAAGCTGCTCTAAGAGTTAAAGTATGTCAGGAAAGTTTTCCAGACCAAGAAGTTTGCATGCCTTTCTCCAAAGAGCCTCAGAGCAGATGTGAAATGTACAGCTCCACAAGAAAAGCCCCACAATTTTGTCAGCAGGGTTGGAGAGCTCCAGGTGGAAAAGAACTCATTTCCAGCAGGCCCACTGACTCCTAAACCTCTTCTCCATTTCACTGCAGACAGAGCTGTCTGCATTTTGCTCACAGGACTGAAGGAGAGGCTGTGTGACACACACAAGGTCATAGGGAGGTCTGGGACAGGCTGAGGAACTCATCTGTGTTTTTCTTGTTAACCACTGGAACATCATTCTGGTTTCTCTGGGAACCACAGCACTTGATTCTAGTCTTAAAAGTTCTTCAGAACCTTAACAGCATTCTGTACATGAGGCATATTTTTGATAACTGATGAGCTAGTCTATGCAAGAAATCATTGTTATCACCTTTGACAACACTGCCCCAAAACATCTGCTTAACTTGGATTTCCAGCTCTCACTGAGCACTTGGTATCACTCATCAAGCTGTTTTGGCCAAGTATCTCCTTGACCCCTGACAAAGACAGGCTGCTTCTTCCCAGGAGATCAAGTGATAGAGGTGGAGAGACATAAAAAAATGTCACCAAACTTCATTTACAGAATTCTGTAAATCTGCTAAAATATTTATTCTGGAAAACATGTGATATGAAACATAAAAAATAAAATATGAGTGGTATAAAAATTTTATTGGTACTTTTCCGGGATGACCTGCACAATTATTTCAACCCCTCCATCTGTGAGTGATGCAGCCACCTCCCTCCACAGCACCCCAGCCTTTCCACAATGTCACACTATCATCAGTTGCCTCCTTCTCTCTTCATACAGAAGAAACAGAGGGATGATCAACAGCTGGGAAAGCATCCACTTGAAAAAAAAAAAAAAAAGCCTTCAGAGATGTGTAATGGCTGAGAAAAAAACTTCTGGTGAAGCACATTTAATGTTCAGAGCTTGTTCACTGACTGAAACAGCAGTTCCTTAATATCCAACATTTAGAACTGCTCAGCAGCCGGAACAGCGAGTAATTATAAAAGTTTTCTAAAGTACACAGCACGTAGTGATTACAAATGAAGCCTCCTGAAGGCAGGCCTTCTAAGGAATTGCTCCAGGGTGGATAGATGAGTCTAATTTGATTGGATTCAGAGTCCCCCTGGGCCAGTTCACTCCTTGGATTTATTCTGATTTATAAATATGCTAATCATTCAGGGCTAGATTGGACCACGAGCTCGCACAGGGGAGCAAGGACTCCCTTTGATCTGCTCACCAGCCACTGGGGCTCCGAGTCTGAGCACACAGACACCAGGGAGGAGCACTGAACCCACAGCTACTCTGGCTGGAGCAGATGGGCAGTGATTAGGTGCTACTTATTGGTTACAGCAGCTGAGCCAGCAAGTCGGTGATGGGGTTAGTAATTTACTCCTGGCATAGGCCAGCACTAAAGTGCTGCCCCAGGAGAACGTGCTGCAGAGCTGTGTCAACAGTTTGAGACAAAGAAGGTGCAATGGAAATATTCTGTCGATGGAAAGATAACAAAAAAAATGCACAAAAGTGCAAAACAGAAGCGGCATTGGGAGAAACTGCCGTGCCACTCACTGTTCTTGCCAGTTACAGGGACAGGACACACACTTGTGCTATTAGCTAGTGTTAATTTGACCAGGACTTCTGATTTTAGAGTATTTTTGAGTGTGATATTAAGCATTTGCAATGATTTATTGATCATTCAAACTTTCAGTGCCCTGAGAAATATTTACCCTCAGAAGAAGACTTTTCTTCTCTGGATACCCAAGCCTGGCTGTCTCAAAAGCTGCACTTAACCCTTTCCCTAAGGCAGGGGATTTCAAACCTGGTATCCTGTGTACACAACCCATGGAAGCTCCTGGGTGGACCGGCAATGGGGGTAACACTGCAGACACAGAATGCAAAATAGATTCTGCTTCTCTGTAGAGGTCTAATGAGAGGTGGAACCACTTTAAACCTATCAGTGCTGACAAGGCTTGCACTGGCCACACAGGGCCAGGGCTCAGCTGAGCCCACAAGGAGAGAGCCACAGGCCCAGTGCTGCAAAAACCTTCACGGGGTGCAGGGGGAGAGGATAATTGCTAAGAAAACATCCCAGCTGATGCAAGATCCATAAACAAACAGCACTCTTTGCTGAATGGCTGGCTGTGTGTGCAGACCAGGAGTCTCTGATGAGAGATTTCACAGTGCTGGGTTATTGCTCTAAGTAATACAGCAGTTTGAGCTCCTAAATGAGTGAAGCTTAGGACTGCTATGGGCTAAAGCAATAATTCCAATTTATTACAGTGGCCCTCAAAAGAGAAATTTTGAAAAGCTTAGATTAAAAACGTTTTTTAGCCATCCTTTATTCCAACAGATTTTTTACTGAAAGCGCCTGGGGATCCGAGAATACTTCGACCTGCCAGAAATTTAGCAACTCCTTTCTTCTTTAATGCTCTCCAGTTTGACAGTGACATCTTAATGCAAGATCAGCACTTACTAAATGACATAAAAAATTGAGAAGAGTACAAACCCCATTATCCCTCAGTTGCATTGCACATCTTAACTCTTCACTAAAATGGATGTATTGAAGTAGGTTATTACCATGGGCAGAGACAAACTCCTCAAAAGCCAATGGTCGAAGTGGTCCCCAGAGCAATCTGGGCTTCAGCTCAGTCAGAGATGCACTGATGCCTCTTCCCATCCTGGAAAAGACTGAAATGGGGCACAGGGCATCTCTTCCTGTTTTCCTGCAATTTTCAATTTCTTGTTCTTCTGCACCTTTTCCTAACTCTATTTGATAATTGGGAAACTGCAGTGGACACACATTAGGATCAGGATGAATCGTGGCAATTTAGAGAAAAATTAACAACACACAGAGTTAGAACTTGATCTGGAAAAGTCTGGCTGAGGATGACTTTAAAGATCATAGAAGGGTTTGGGTGGAAAGGACCTTGAAGATTACTGAGTTCCAGCTCCCTGTCATGGGCAGATCCACCTTCCACTAGACCTGGTGCTCAAAAGCACATCCAACCTGGTCTTGCTGAAATTATGTGGACAGTTCTTTACACATCATTTCACTTACACAATCAGCACTCAGCAAACAGAGGGTGGGTCATTGGCAACCCAGGTGGATTTGAATCAGTTATCTATGAGCTAAATGCTGTAATATCCACCACTGGGGCTTTTAGCCACCCATTTCTCATCTGAAACACTTGATCAAATAGAGTACAAATGCTTACAATAAGTTTCTTTCAGCGAGTCCTTAATAAGAGCTGTTACAAAGTTAATCCCCTTGAAAAACTGGAAAGGGTGTAGTAATTACAGAATAATGTTAACTATTGGAAACAAAATGCTGTTTAAATGTTTCATTTTGCAATATTAGCCTTGCTTTCATCTTTAAACCATAAAAACCAGATGAGGAGAAAGAAAAATAAGATCTATTTTGACAACTAACAGATAGGGAAGACATAATTTCAGGAAAAACTACCACATTAAAAGTATTATGGAGGTCTTCAAAGGAAAACATCCAAGGTATAACCCAGCAAACTCTTGATCAAGATAACATAATATATATGGGTGTCTTCAAAAGGATGATATAATGCTGTACTTTATTTCTTTGTACAGTCCAGATCAGACTTAGATTACTTAATAAGGTTTCTTAGCTTTCTTGTCATAAACTGTGATATAAAACATAGCTTTTTGATTAAAGTATTTGGATTAAGACAGGAAATCTCATTTCACTTCCCAGCTCTTTCACATCATCCTTTAATGACCTCAGGCAAGACATGAAGATACAGATCCTTACAGCTAAAATAAAATCAATAGGAATTAGGCACAGTGGAGCTCTAAAAACCTCTGGTGCCTGCCTTCTACTTTAGGCCCTTGAACATGGTAACTTTGCCACGTTGGTCCTGAGCTGCAGGACCAAAGCTGGCTTCAACCACACGTGGGTTGAGGAAAGACTCAAAGACACTCATGGTTGTATTGCTGCATCAGGCTGAGAGATCCCACTTGAGATGGCAGTTCTTAGCTGATGAAATACGCCCTGTCTGGGTGGCATAAGGTAGAGAGAGCCTGGGGTGGGATATTTCTGTACCTTTGGGACGTATCCTGGGATGTGCCTTTGGGAAATATCCTGTGGGATATTTCACACTTGAACGAGGTGAATAATGATTTTTTTTAATTCTAGTCTCAAAAATGAAAAAAAAAAAAAGCAAAGCATATGCTGTTTCTGACTCATCTCTCCAAGCCTTGCCTACAGGTGCTTGTCTCAGTGATGTCACACTGAGAAGAAACAACAAAAATCCTGCTGCTAATTAAACTACAGAACACCAGAAATGCTCCTCTCTTGGACAGGCAGAGAGCTGATACTCCTGGAAGGAGGGAGACCTCACCGGGGAGCGCAACAAACCCACCAATTTCTTCCTTCCACGCAGAGCAATTTTTTAGAGTCACTAATCACCAATAAATGGTGCAGTGAAGACAGCAGGCTCATTAGTCTTCTCTGATCCTACCTCGAATCCAGGCACAAGGCAGATGAGATTGATTTCTCCCTGTTCCCAAAGGAATCAGGAGCGTGACCCTCTGCCTCAGACTGGGGCTGCCATATGAAGGCCACGTGCAAGTCCTCTCCCAACTTTATTTCATATCCCATTCAGTTTGCTCAAGTGCTAATGTCTTCATTATAATTTCAGATAACAAAATACTTAGGCAGATTGGTCAAGAAATAAGCTTTCACAGTGATTCATCATCTCTTCCTGCCTCTGAGAAGGACATTTTCTACTTAGTATTCATCCAGTGCTGGAATCTCTCCAGAATCACTGTGAGCAAGCAGCATTTTCTCCTTTTGGAGACAGCAAATGTGTCAGCACTGAAAAGCTTCCAAGGGACATCACTGCAAAGGAGACCCTGAGAAGAGATTTTCAGAGAGAGTCACTCCAAACTTGGTGCTTTCGAACGGAGAAAGGAAGCCACAATCATTTTGATCATCAGCATTAGATTTCATGGCTCTTTCAGTTTGCTAAAAGCAGGAAGAGGAGATGAAATACAAACCAGCACGTCTTATCATTGACTTTTAATTGCTTACTTCAACAGTTTGGGAGCAGCCAGTGAAACATATTCAGAGGCAGGAGAACACCTTTGAAAAAAAAAAAATTCTTTATAATGGATTTTCTGATTACCAATATTTTGCATATGTGTTTAATTCCTTTTATAATCACTCATGGAACTGATATTATATAACAAGGTGCTCCATATACGTAAATCCATTTATGGGCTGGATAGACTCAACCTCCACTTTCAGTCTCCACTTGTGTCTGTCACTCACACCAAGCCCTGCCTGCACAAATTACAATGCAATGAGACTCAAGAGGCAGGTCAGCAACTCCTTGAGCACCCCCAGGTGCCAAACTGGTGTTCTCCAGGAGGATATAAAAAAGTCAAGGCACACCCACAATCAGCACTGAGATTTTGAAAAGAGAATCAGAATGGCACCAAGATGTAGAAGGGTCTGGTTACCGCAGCAGCCCCAAAGAGGCTCCCCCTTCCAGGGAAGATGGGTCAGCTGCTGTTGACATGACCAGTGGACTTCTGCACTAACTGGTTACTGATACTGGACTGTGGCAGACAGTTGTGGGGTGTTACCCCCTCAAATGGCAGGCTGATCAAAGGAAGGGACACAGCCCAAGTGCACGACATCCCCCAGGTACTGCCCCTGGGGGGTCAGTGTGTGGGGCATTCACACCTGCTTTGCAACAAGCTGAAGATGAAGCTGCAGCATGACTCAGGTGGCAAGAAAAATCACATTTACATGGAACTTTGTATGCAAATCAGATGTGAGATATGCACATCTACTTTACGAGTCAGGTGTCTTCAGATCCCAGCTCCTGCAGTTTTTGCTGTGTTGGGTTTTTTTACAGCTCTGACAGCATATCTCCTTTTTGCCTATGCTTAAAACTCAAAAAATATTTGTGCATAAAAATCCCCATTCCTTCTCAACAGAGAACCTGCCTACTGGAAAAACACCTACAAACTTAACCATTCACCAGGCATGTAAAATTGATAAAATAGCTGCATTTTGTATAGACAATGGAAGTGAAGAAAGCACACGTTTATAGGCTTAGTAAAGGAAAAAAAAGTAAGTTTTGAATATTGTGATGAAACAACTAAGAAAATAACAGAGCTGAACTAAACCAGTTTTTCAACCATGCTGGCCACAAAGTCCATGAGGCCATGAGAACTCAAGTTTGTGGGTGACACCCCCATGCCACCCCTCACATTCCATTTGGACACAACCACAGCTTTTCAAGTTCAAGTGCACAAAGGTGGTCAGGGGCTTTTCCAGATCAGAAGCAGTGACCAACAACTGGTTGATGGCAGCTGTCTGAAGAGACCTCCAGTTCAGCTGAAGAGCTTTTCTAGCTGCCTGAATAGAGAAAAGAAAGGACCTTGAAACAAGCTGCGTCCTCTGAGAAATAAGCTCAACAGCTGTAATTTCCTCACAGAGCAAACCCAGTTTGTGTGGAGTCCCTTGAATCAGAAGCTGCAGGGAATTGAATAATGCTGTGCTCAACCTCGAGCTAGAGAATATCAGTCTGGGGATGGTGGAGAAGCAGTTTTATTTCTACAAAGTCAATATCTTTTTTGCAAGTTTCACTAAGGAGCAGTATGCAGCAGGAATGTATTCCTTTTCCCAATCCCAGGCTGTATTTCCTGTCTCAAACCACATTATTCTCTTTATTAGTATTTACCATCTCTTGGTGCAGCTTTGCTGCAATGCATTGAGAGTTAACTGTATTAAATTTTGAGAAGCCCTTAAAAACCAAGGCTGTGCATGGAGGAGGAGTGTGAAGGGCAGGAGGGCTGAAAGTGCTGCTCACACTGTGCTTTCCATCCCCCAATTCACTATTTTGGCATTGTCAGTCTGGCCTTTACATGGTGACCCAAACCAAAAAGTTCAGCTATCCAGGAAGAACACACTTTAAATATTGTACAGTGCACACCATGCAGGCAGTTTACCAAATCTGTCCTCAAAGGACGTGAAAGGAAAAGAACCCAAAGGCAGAAAAAAAAGTAGGATTAGGTGGACACCAACATTAACCAGAGAACTCCACTGGGATGGGGACAACAGTAAGGAAGCACATCTGAGAAACATCCTGTCATAAGGAGGGAAGTTTCCTAAAGTAAGACAGAAGCAATGTAGGTTAGAGAGCAATAAAAACTGAAGTTTTAGCTTTTCCTTTCTATTTTTTCCTTCCCCTGAAGGGGTAAAGGTGGAGAGTAAGCAGCAGGTGCCATCCTAGACAAAGAAACTCTGTTTTGAGTTCACAGTGGGAAATCCTAAAATGCAGTTGGCTGGGGTGTTTTATTTCCCGTTCCTTTCTAGTGGGAGGTGTCCCTCTCGATGGCAGGGGGGTTGGAATGAGGTGATCTTTAAGCTCCCTCCCAACCCAGGCCATCCTGTGATCCTGCAATTCCCTGTCTGCTTTCCCTGTCTTTTTCCCTTCTCCTTCTTTCTGCATGTTTAAAAGAAGAGAGAGACAGCTGGTGCTGGTGAATGTCCTGAGGAAATCAGACAAAAATGTGACAATTTCAGTCTGCAGTCATAAACCAGCTCTTGCTCAAATTTACAGATCTCATGGACCCCAGGGCTTTCAGTCTCCATAGTTCTGCAAGTCTGATGGACAAACCTTTATGTTACAGTTCATAAAGCCAAGCTTAACAATGCTGCCTTCCTAATGCCATCCACAGCTCTCGCTCGTTGGAAATTTAAAAAGAAGCTTATTAAAAGCAGAACCAACATAAATACTGGAGGTAGTTCCATTACATTTCATGATACAGTTATTTGGTGGCTAATTCCAGTAGTTCACTACTCCTCTTCAAGGGTAATAAAAGGAAAAATGTCCCCATGACATTCAGTGGCAGAAATGTCATTTCTGAAGTGCCTGTGATGTGCAATTAACATTTTTAAGGAGTAATTTAAAAGGATACTGTCAAGGCTGATAGATTTGAGATTACACCAACTATGTTTGGATTCTGCATAATTCAGCATCTCACAAGAAAGTTCACCCTTTCACTTCTGGATATTTATATTTTTCTTATGTCTACTGCATTGAAAGTACTATATAGTTTTATCATTATATAGATTTATCATTCAAGGCTGGGCTGGATGGGACTTGGAGCAACCTGGTCTAGTGGAAGGTGTCCCTGCCCATGGCAGGAGGGTTGAAATAGGATGATCTTTAAGGTCTCTTCCAACCCAAACTATTCTAGGATTCTATGACTTCTCCTCCATTCCAACACTAATGCTGTGTCACAATTGCAGTCATCAGAGCTTCTACTCAAAAAAAAATTCCATTTTTTTAATGTTCTGCTTTCCACAAACAAGTTACAATTTTCAAAAAATACTTCCTTTTGGAGAAAAAGAAAAGTAAGTTGTGGGGCAAAAGCAGTTAAAAAAAAAAGTTCCTCAGTATCACTAATGAAGATGTTGTTCCCAGTGGGATGGAGACTTCAGGTCTAGACTCAGCATGTTTGTGTGGAAAACAGAAGTCCTGGATCTCTGTGCCTTGGCACTCATATCTGAAACTTCTTCTTAAGAGAATGAAAAGGCAGGAAAATACAGAAGATGTTTGTTATAGTAGGAAATAACCCTGTCTTTAGGCAAAATGTTCATCAAAGTTTCTAGGAGATTCCAGCAACTTTTTCAAGATTTCACTGGGTGACAACTGAACATTTGTATTCACAGCTGAAGTGGTTCCTCCGAGAGCTGAGAGTGGCCACTGGTTTTCAGGCAGGGTGCAGATGCTCCTGTCTCACTGTCAGGCACATGAAGAGCAACGTGTCCTCAATATTTCAAGAAGACAAATGAAGAAGACATGATCCTAATGCTAAATGGCCTGTGAGAAAAGCAAGTGCCTACTCAGACTGACGAAACACTCACAGATAAACTCCAAGAGCAACTTTGAAGCGATGACTCTGATATCTGTGGTTCTGTCCAAATCTGGTCTCCCACTCCAGCACTTCAATCAGAAAATAACTGTGGCTAGTTTGTTAGGAAATCTCTTTTTCAAATGCAATGAATAAGGCCCCAATTCAAAGCAAGAAAACACTATGGATTTGGGTGAGGCTTTTCAGAGATGTTGTGCTTTACAGAGGTGACTTTTCCATTGCTAGGAAAAAAATTCATCTTAACTTGACTTTCAGGAAGAGTGTAGGAATGCTAGGGGGGACCACAGGCTCCATCATATCAGAATACTCTTTAAACAACAGCAAGAGTTTTACTGCAGAAAGTAATAAACAAGAATTGAGCCCGGAGTCCTTCCATGCACCACAGAGTCACATATTTGTCTCATTGCCCAAAGCAAAGATTTAAAACTCTGCTGTGATTTTTTTACAAGGAATCATTACTGCCTTTTTATACCCTTCTTGCTATGCCTTTTTGCACCAGGTGACTCAAAATATGTTTCTGTGTAATTATACAAATGACATTTAGGGGACACTGCCAAAAAGGAGGAAAAAATATTCTAAAGAGCAAGCTTTCCCTTTGTTATTGAAATCTTCAACAATATTAGTCACCACTCCTGCTCTTTGCTGACTTTCAACACTTTGATCAGACAGGTGGAATTAGACTGATGAAAGTCCATCTTTCCAGGGCTCTGAAGAAATGCAATGCCAAAAAAAGGCCCTCTGCACACACAGGGGCTGCATGTGGGATTAGAGAGGTGCAGTGCCCAGGGAGATGAGAAAGGGCACAAAGAAAGTGGGAGAAATCATGTTCCCAAGAGCCCACAAGTTTAAGATAATGCACCTGTGATAACCCTGTTTCTTATGAAATCACAATCTGTCAGCAGCATTCAGTGCAGAGCTGAATAAGCCATTTGGAAGGCAGGGAAGAAGAAGTGGAAATTAATGATTTGTGGCCACGTGGGATGAAATTCAGCCCAGTGTGAACTGTCCTACAGAAATGCATGTACTGGAGCTGAACAAGAGTCAGGGTGCAGACAAGGAGAGTGTCTGCTGATTCACTCCTGAATCACTCCTGGGCTTCCTTTTGCTGCTTCAATCTAACCAGTAGATAAAGAAGTCCAATTAATTTAATTGAAAACTAAAATGAAGGGTTATCTTCTCTCTAAATGAAAATGGAAGAGGAAAAGAGTAGAAAATCAATCCTACAGGGAAATCCTCCCAAAAATGGACATTATCAGATGCAGAGTCTCTTCTCCTGGAACACACCTGCAGGAGGTGATAAAGCTTGATGAGGTTTGCAGGGTGAGAGAGCCACGTGCTTGGGTTCTTCACCAGTTTCTAAGGGTGGAGTGTATTTTCAAAGAACTGCCCCCATCCCACTCTGCACTTCCTCTACAGATGGTCTGAAATGGTGTGAGTTTCATCATAAAGCTTTCCTTCATTTTATAAACGTGACCTAATTTGGAACAGTAGTAACTTTGTACTATATCTCTACATCTCAAATCCTGTCAGTTAATCAATCTGCCATCTCATGGCCCAATTTGTCCCCCTGTAATCCTGCCTCTAGTACTTATGCAGGAATAAAAACTTGATGCCAGAAGACACTTCCAAAATTACAGACTTCATAAACAACTCCTTCCTTAGCCACCATCCTGAAGGCCTGGCCTCACAATGCCAAGGGCCATGTTGCTGTGGATTGCAATGCACCACTGCTCAGCCAGTGCCAGCAGTTCAGGCAATTTTTGGGGTTGGAAGGGACCTTAAAGATCCTCTTTGTGGCCGTCAATAATTAAACGGTCCCCGTTGGATGGGGGTGCAAACGAGAACAACTTTTATTGAAACTATAACCCACAATATATATGCTCAGTAAATAAATATTAATCCCAGGGCCTGACTTATGCTAAATATGGCAGGAAATATTACAACTAGGGGATAACATTGGGAGGAGATGTTATCACTGGGAGTTAACATACTATTTACTATGCAGAGGAATATGGTAATGGACACAAATTAGAAACACAATGAAGTCCTCATCTAGGTTCAGGGTATATCCACAAGTCTAGGCAGCTTCTTACATCTTGGAGACAGGGATGCGACAGAGTTTTGCAGTCCTTTATCTGTCAAGAGATGTCCATTTAGGGTTCTCCCAAGGTTTCCTCGACCTCCCTGTTAACTCCTTCGTTGCCAAGCGGTTTTGTATTCCAACACCTCTTATTCCTGCCAGGGGCAGGGACACCTTCCAATAGCCCAGGTTGCTCCAAGCTCCATCCAGCCTGGCCTTGGCCACTTCCAGGGATGGGACAGCCACAGCTTCTCTGGGCAACCTCATCTTGACATGCTGTTCACCTGGGGCCTTTCAACTGCATTGACACCTTTGCCTGCACCTTAAGAAATCTTCTCGCTCCTGTGTGAGAACGGCAGCAGAACTGACCCCACAGCGGTGTGAATGGCAGAGAAGAGACAATTCTTAAAGACGAGCAGTCGCTGTCTGTCAGCCCGAGCTGTGCTGTGCTCTCATCTGAACTGCCAGTGGGAAACGCACAACTGTGTGAGGCAGAGAAACCCCAAGAACGCTGTCATGGGTTCTCGTTTGATGCAGCAGCCGTGCAGGAGCACTATGAAGAAAAGGGGGAAGGGTGACAGCCAACCAAGACCGGGCGGTCTCGGACATTAACAGCATCAACCTAAAGGAGTTTGCCCCTTGCAGCCTCCTCCCAGCTACAGATCCTTAATTCAGCCTGATTTTCCTGGGGCAGCAATCTGTCAGATGCATCCCCTTCAGAACATGATTACAAAAGGAGTGAATCACAGACACGTTGTTATTCCCCTCAGCATGCAGCGCTTTTTCTTTAAATACGGAAACCAGAGTGGACAGGAAACGACCCATCTATTAAAATTTGTGTCAGTGTCTTCCCAAACTCTTGAAGCTGCACACAGTGAATGCTGCTAACCATTCTCCTGTGCCTGAAAAATCGGTATGATGACAACACTGAAATAAGTTACACACGACACTTTGGTCCTGACCTGCCTTTTGCTCAAGTCAATCGTTGTTCTGCTTTTGATTTTGATGGGAGTGGGGCCACTGTTCCAGTGTCACCTCTGCTGTGCCCTCAGGCGCTCTCTCCAGCAGCACTGTCAGCTTAGAGAAGCCGGCACAATTTGAACGTATTTTCTAAAGCCCGAGGCAAACCAAGAGATGACCTTTTCCACCAGCAGAGAGCTGCTTACAGGCTGCTATTGAATATTCCACCAACTGAAATGCTCTGCTCCCAGAGACGACCTGGCTGCACGGCACGTGAGATGGGTTTTCCTGGTGCTGTCCCTCTCCTGCTAATTCAATGAATTGGGGTCACAGTCTGATTCTCCTCTGTTCTGCACCTTTGCTCTCACCCTCACCTGGGACCAGCCCTGTGCTACAGCATCACTCAGCAGATGGTTCAACAGCAGCCTGCAAAGGACTGGGCAATGAACAGTAACCCTTTCTTTGCCTGGGCAGTATTTCAGCACATGGAGATTTCAGGAATGCACATGGCTGAGGGATGGTCCATGCATGGCCATGAGAAGTGCATGTTTGTGTCCAATTCTTTTTGGTGACAACATAAGAAAACAGTTGTAGCTGCAGTGATCTGAGTTTTTCAGGGCACCTGAAACACCCCCATCGATCTGGTGCTTCTGTATCACAACAGAAATGCAGGTGCTGTTGGTTCAATGCAATTCATGTTAAAATCCCTGAATAAAAACTTTGCAGATACTTTGAATTCTGCCTAATGGTCACATTGCTGTACAGAGGTTTTAAGAGTTAAATGTCCAGGAGTGTTCAGCTCTGCTGCTCTGGTGAGGGAGCAGTGCTGAGCCAACATGGTACAGGCAGAAGTGGACAATACAGACCACAGATCACTGCAGATATCCTGCTGACTGCAGAATATACAATTTGTACCAGGAAGAAAGAGGTTAATGTGTTCTGGATGGGATAGTGTTCAGAGTGTGTTACATATTCCAAACATGCTCATATCTACATGACATTCAATCTAGAAGGAATTTTGAAAATGGACAAATATTTTTTGCAATAATCTTTAGCAGCATTGCCAACTCTTCCGGGACTTATTTTTCACTAGGAAGTTGGCTGTTCCTTTTGCAGATAGGGTATCTGTGCTATCCAGCTACTTCTATAAAGAGACTTGGCCTTTATGACTAACTCAAAGGGTTTCCCAAAGCAGATGGAGCATTTTGAATATAGAAAAAAAGATTTACAGGATTATTGAACTCCAAGTATTCAAATACAAAGACAAAATTGTGTTTAAGGCAATACTGGGAGGTAAGAAATGCTCTAGGCTATCAGAGTTTGTCTCCTCATTCTCAGTAGATGTCACATAGTGTAAATTGACAGTATTTCCTGACCTCAGTGGGTTTTTATTCAATTCCTCTAGTCGATGATCTGGTTCACAGATCATCAACA
The DNA here is from genome assembly GCA_013399695.1 of Formicarius rufipectus. Taxonomy (NCBI): domain Eukaryota; kingdom Metazoa; phylum Chordata; class Aves; order Passeriformes; family Formicariidae; genus Formicarius; species Formicarius rufipectus. The sequence continues at coordinate 4,141,896 of VXAU01000197.1, forward strand.
AGACACCAAATGTCTTGGTGAAGTGGACAGAGCATGGGAAGAGAAAAAACAGAGAATGTTTTAACTGGCTGTATTAAATTATCCTACACTACTTCCATGTTCCACCTATGCCAGCAGACAAAAAGAAAGGGCTTCTGGAGCCACTGATGTAATTTACTGGCAAGCACAAAAACATCTGTGGCAAGCCAAAGACTGAGAACATCAAACTAGTGAATGAAATGCTGTGTGTGTGTGTGTACATATATATACAGTGGGAAGTGATAGAGGCAAGAAAACATGTTGGGCAGGCTGAGTTTGTCAAGCTTAAATTGTCTCTACTTCCCCATTCTCAGTTCTCAGATTATACATTAGATTTATGTTATCCTTTGCTAGCCAAGATCTACCATCAACCTCCTGTGATGTTAACCACACAACCTGGGCCCTTTCCATGCAAGGGAATGTTGCCTAAGGGGATTCAGATGACATCTTCTGTTTACAGATAAATTATCTCACGTGCTTGCTGCCCCTTCCTCTGTCCCCACTTTCAAGCTCTGGGTTGAGCCAGGAAGCTCTGTTAGCTGTTGGCTTATGGAAGGTCCACGTGGTCTCGTGTTAAGAGGCTGAGTCAAAGCCCTTTCTGGGGTCATGCAGTAACTGTATGATCTCACACCAGTCATTTATCTTCCCTGTCCTCCTATTAAGCCTGTCAAGAAAATTGACTCAATGGAAGAAAACCAGGAGCTCCTTAAAACTATATTGCAACATCTGAGCTGAACTTTCTCGGGTGAAGAAGCTGTAAAAAATGACTCTGCTGTGAACTTTGAAACGTCAGTTTGTTAAAGAGGCAGTGATTTCTCTTCCTGAACAATGCTCTTCATGGTGGGAAGCCTTGCAAAGGCAAGCGATGTGTGTTAGAAACATTTCCAGAATTGATATGAAGGACTGGCTGCTGAGAAATGTTTTACAAACAATGAATGCCTAAATAGCTGTTCTCCAGCAAGCTGGAGCTACACTTTAAATCCTGGCAATGCATTTATCAATGTTGTCATTCTCAGCTGCATTTCCTGACATTTGTGCCACAGCAAAATTCTGTGAAAGGTCAGCAAAGCCTCAAGTGTTGTTAAGTGTGTGATCTAACAAACAAAACTGATGACCTTCCCTCACACTTGCCTGATGGTTCTGGAACTCACAAACAGCAGATCCCAATCAATTTCTCAGACTCAAAGAAATACCCAACTTGGGTGAAATCATCCATGTGCAGAGGGTCAGCACGAGCTTGGAATGCCTCTAACTACTTCAAGGCAGGACTCAATTATGGCTTAGGCTCTTTGAACCCATTTTCCCTTCCTTCTTTTCACAGTAATTTATTGAATACTGGCACACCATTGTGCTAAGTGGTAGATTACACAGCAAAAGATGGTTTGAAAAACAGGAGATTTTGTGATCCACACACGGACAACAAACAAGAAAAACAGCAAAAGGATGTCTGTGAGTTCCATTTATAAATGGAAAAACATGACCCAGAGAACAGAGAGTATTGTGTTCCAGATCCCAAATACCCAGAGAAGCTGGAAACTGGGCCCAGCCCTCATTGCCGTGCCTGGATTGCAAGGGCAACCCCTTCATTACAAGCAGCACTTCCAAAGTGAACACAGGAACTCTGTGGGTGATGTGTGAACTGAGGCTCCACCTTCTCAATCCCTGCTTAGTGGCTTTGCTGCAAGACTACGCTTGCACTTCCTTTTCCATGAGAACATTTCACTTCATTTCTCCCACACTGCTTCTCAGACTTTTGGGAGATTTCATAATACCACACCAAAAGCTCCCGATGGCAGCAAGAATTGCTTTTATTGCTGTTTAACACAGTCCTGAATTTAAATGGATAATGTGGACACCTCTCTCACACATGAACACAAACTACTGCATAGCAAAACTTTAATTTATCAAATTAAAATGCACTACAGCACAAATTTATTGTATCACTGCTCATAAGTGTTTTTATGCATTTGATTTTTTTTGTCTTTTATGGTTTTGGTACTAAATAGAAAGCAATCAAAGTCCCATTTGAAGCAGCCGTGTAAGCAATTCTCATTTACAGAAGACAATGAGAAATTAATCTAAAATGAGTGTAACTAAGTTTTCATAGTAACAACAAAACCACTCAGACATTATCATCTTCAACAGCTGTTTACTGTCTTCATCTACAAAATTACCTGTCAAATTTTACTGTTTCCTCCAGGGGAAAAAAAGCCAACCCCAAGTGCCTCTCCGAGTTAATAAAATGCTCCACATGTAACACAGATATTAAAGATCTCTTTCTTTCAATCATAATACTTAGGAGGCATGATTGAGGTGAAATAATGTTCTACACCCCCTCTCCTGCAGGTTTGAATTCTCCGTGTTTAACCACTGAGAAAAAATTCAAACAAGCCTGATTGGTAAAACCCCATGGAACATCTGCCTCCCCATTTCAATGGGCAGAGCAACATTTGTCATTCCTGGAAAGCTGTTTACTACAAAACAGTCACAACTTTCTCAACGTGAAAGAACACACTGGAAGGAAGCACAACAGGGAAAAATAGCAGAATGGAATACTTCCTGGTGGAATGGGGATTCTTCTCCCAGTAATGAACTTGGTCTGAAGGATTTGCTTGGCTGGGAGAGCACATGCAGTTGGTTAATACCATGCAATGTGCCTGATGGGAAGGATGCCAAACAAACATCAGGAAGAAACCAAAGGGTTCAGGGGATGTGCTGCTTGGCAGCCTGATCCCCTGGCACAGGAGGCACCAGGGGATGAGCCAACCTTCTGCTAATGGCTGGGGCCCTGGCTTACCCAGCAACAAGTCAGCAGCTTAGCATCTCAGGAAAGACATGAGAAGACAAAACAGCTGAATGAGTTGTCCTTCACACACATATTCCCAGGCTGAATGCTCTCAAAGGCTGTCTCAAGTGCTGCTGCTGTCCCTAACTCCAGATTTAGGAGAGGGGAAGGAGTTAATTATTGAAGGGCAGCTACAGTGAGTGGGATGCACAGCTCCTATTGACTTCCTTAATGGTGGTAAAATGTGCAAATCCTGTGGACTGTAGCTGAATTTAAATTGCAATGATTACAAAATATAAAGCCTAAAAAAGAGGATTTATACATGAGCAGATTTAGCCTAGACACAGACTCCCTCAAGACCTACATTTTGTTTACATGCAAAGCAGTCTATGCCTCCTGAATGACTAAATCCTGACGACCATTATTTATATATCTAACCACCCTCCTAGCACAGCTCTGATCCATAATTCCTGCTGCTAAATGCCTTGGGGAATATCTGCTGGTTATGGGTTCATCCCAATTTTCTGGCCATAGTCCAGCAAACCACTTTCAATGTGTAAACAGCCTTAGAGGGTCGACTCATATGATGCCCAAGTCCACAAGGACGTGTTGCTTAAACAGATCCATAACATCAACAACAAGAGCAACGTGTTTCTCTCGCTGCTTTGGGGCAGTTTTTATGCACAGCTCTCGGGAGCACAGAACTATTAACCTACTTTAGGATCTCGAAGCTGGGGAGCAGATAAATGAAGTGGCTTGCCCAAGGTCATGCAGGAGTTCATGGGAGAAATGAGGACACAAACAGGCACGTGTTTAAATGGAGTCCTGAGGAGTTTGCAGAGCTCTGCCTGCTGGGTGAGGGAGGCTTTGAGTGCTCTGGCATTGTTATAAAGGAAATCAGTGAGTTACCTGATAAGAATCAAATATTTTAAAAATTATTTGCACCTACTATCATGTTAACCAGTCCAGTTCCATCTTACCTAGAAGTCAGATGACTGTTTAATTCATGTTAAAGCTAAGAATCACAAAATGAAGACTGTTCTATACCCCTCATCGAGCTGCAGGAATAAACTTGAACACTATCTGTTGTTCTAAATTCCTTAAAAAATAATCAACACACTGTTATTCATAATGGATCAAAAAAGACAGCAGTGCCATCTTTAAACAAAAACTAGTAGCTTAAAAGGTTTTAAATTCTGAAAGTGAGAAATATTTCTTGAGAAAGAGAAGTAGCAACAAACCAAATAGAGCCCTCACATCTTCCTATATAAAGACTCAGCCCTCCCTTCTGCCTTCTTGCACTGGCATGTGTGTGTAAGAAAGCCTGGCAATGTGTACCCATGGCCTCTGGATCCTGAGGGGCAGCACTGGCTGCTCTGTGCCAGCTGAGTCTTTTTCATCAAAAACTGCAATGGCATCAACATAGGATTGTTCCCATCATATATTACAAGTATGAAAGACACTGTTACATGGACTTCCACATTTTAATGGCCTTCTGATCACAGGGTATCACAGGGGATGAGCAGTAAGAAGTTACTACTGGTTCTTATGTCTTTGATCTGCACAGTCTCCAGAGCTCTCAAAACTGCCATATTTTTTAGCAGCATCAAATTCGCTGTCAAGTTGAAAAGGAAGGTGACATAATCCTGTAAAGTTATAGAGACCATCCCAAGGGAAACTGGGTACTGAAACATTCTTAAGGTGAGCCAGGGCATTGAGAGCTCTCCATATGAGCCTCCCCCTGATGTTCAATGGCCTGAGGATGGCAGTTCAAAGTGCACTGTGTGCTCTTTCCCAGGATTAGTCCTTTCTTCAAGGCATAAAACTACAGCAGTGATGGATGGACTTCTCTGCTGTTTATCTGGCCCAGTTTCACAATGTGGCAGTGAGGAACTGTTGAACTTCAGTTAAAACTAAGGAGGTGCAATAAAAAGACTCTGTGAACTTCCTTATTGAGCTTAACAGAGGGATTATTATTGCCAAGTCATAGAACAGAGAATGGAAGATGAAACGAGGCTTGTCACCTGCTTACACTAGAAGGGAAAGAGAGCAAACAGGACTATTGATTTCACACTAATTCTGGTATTTTCAGCTGTCTCCCTGCTTGCTTTCTGCCCCTCCTGTCTCAGGCAGTGTGGACATCAGCCAGGGCACTCCAGGCAGTCAGCACAGGGATGGTGCACTGCTCCCAGAGCCTGCTCAGCACAACCCTGCCCTCCTTGGAGCAGGTCCCTGGACTTCCTCTCTTACTTTCTCCATCTGAATGGCACAGTCACTTGCCCTGCTCTGACCCACATGGCTCCCTGACTCTCATGCATCTCATGGATGTTGCTACCACTTTTCCTAAAGCAGAACCTCTAAACTATGTTATTTCACCTCTACTCCATCTCTTCTGTCTCCTCTGTTGTCAAGCTCAAAATAGAGCTCTCAATGCAAAGTTCTTCCCAAGTCATTCCTGTTATCTCTCCCATGCCAGCTGCTGTATTCTCTCTAAGATGGACTATAGCAATATGTGCGTTTCCTGCTCCTGTTCAGTTTGAACGAGGAGAGAAACAGCTTCCCCAGTGTCCCCAGTGCCTTGTGTCCTGAGTCTCAGCTGTGTCCTCCAGGCATATGCTCACACAAATTTACAATAGGACGTTCCCATTATATATGCTACACTTTTCTTTAAGTTTTTGTTGTCAAATGTCTGGTTGGGACGGCAGGTGAAATTTCTGGAAGTACCTTAATTCCACATTCAAAAGCGTCGGGGTAGCTCTGGGGTTTTCAAGAGCACAAGTTCCTTTCAAACTCTGATTGCTTTCAAATGCATCTGCTTTCTCCCAGGCAGTGGGAATTCAAGGCCCCAGAAGTTCTGAAAATTCCAATAGGTGTCAGGGTGTTGAAATAACTGCTTTTTAAAAAAATTTAGGTACTACAAACTAGTCATCAAAGTATTTATGCATTGCTTCACTTGGCACCGCAGAGCTTAAGTGAAACAGATGGCCAACTCAGGTTTCTAAAAGTGACTCAGATACTCAGGAGCCCAACTCACACAGGAAGTCGGTACCAGTTAATCTTCTAAATGTCAAATGGCACTTTTGAAAATAGCACTTTCCATTACCAGTAAGGACCTGAAACTTTGTGCTTTTTAAATGTTTGCTTTGTAGCAAGTAATACCCCAGGCTCCACCTGTCTGCCTTTTCATGTTCAAAGGACAAGTGAATACTTGAGGAATGCATTTCATACAGGCAGCTCACCAGCACATCAGCCAGCTCTGCAGCACTATGGCTTTTTTTCTTGTGGAGGACACTTTTAGGCAACAAGCTCAAGGCTTGGTTGGGGAGGAGAGAACTAAAGAATGTACAGGCTTAGAATTAGCAGCACAGCCTTCTCTTGTTTGCCATGGCTTTAACAGTGAAGTGCAGAGACTGCAGCCACCCCACATAAGACCTCTTATCTCTGGGGGCTTAATCAGTGTTTAAGAGAAATTTAAGGTGAATGAAGGAGGGCTGTGTTAGACAAGCCTGGATGGCCTTAATGACAATGGGTCATTAATACATGGGCACTGTTCAGGCTCCCTCTGGACCCCCTGTGATACATAACCCAGTTCTTCTCCAGCCCAGCAACTGCAGAGCATGGGCAGCTTTCTGGTCATCATTACACAGTGGCAGCCACTGAGAATCACACAGAGGAGACTGACACTCTAAGAAAGCAGCAGTGCCTGGGAGAAAGGGCAGAGGGTTTAAAAGAAAGGTTATGGATACGAGACATCAACCATTTGCCCCTTCTGACTCTACAGACCCTGAACTGGCACAGGCCAAAGCTCTGCTTGTGATGGAGAGTTCCCAGGCATCAGCCACTACGTGATCCAAAGGTCATCCCAGAAACTTCCAGCACATCTCTGCTGCGAACAGGGTATTCATCAACCCAGTGTCCTCCCCAGAACCTGCCTGGAACTGGAGGGAGAACTGAGCTGAGTCCATTGTGTATTTTTAACCTGGAATGTCAAGTAGAGGAATAATGGCCATTATCTCCAGTATATATCTTAGTAGAGGGAGCATTTAGGGAGGTGATTTCTACCCACATCATGAAGTCTCAGACAGAGTAAAAAGACAGATGAATGTGGAAACTGGTTTACACAAGAGACCAGAGGGACACCAGACCCATGAAGACTTTGAAGGTTAACTTTACACACTTTTAGGAAAAGCCTGCAAGTTCCAGACTTGCGAGCTTAAGTTTCCAGGTATCATCAGAGTTTATTTCATTTTCAGCAGAAGGTTTGAGGTTAGATGTACACATAGCCTGAGACAAATTAAAAATACCATCACTGACTGATGGTAATATGAAAAATCTATTTCCATGGAGCCTGGTCGAGTAGGATTGCACAGCAGGAACACAAAACCAGAAGCAGTATACTGTAAGTTATGAAGTTATATATTTAAAGTATTTAGATCTCCCTCTAATAACTTAGACCTTTATTCTTTGTTTAGCACTGTGCTGTTTTCAGTACTAACAAAGAACCTTATAGCATTAGCCCCAGGAGAAATGTGACTTCCCTTAAAGAACAATCATATCTTTGGATTCCCTTCAAAGAGCATTAATTTCAATACCTTCTTTTAAAATTTAAATTACATATAGTTAGCAAAGAGAGAATGACTTTTGGCATGTTTTTCCTGCATCTAATAATGTCTTCCTTTCACTTAAACTTTCCTTCTCCCTACAGAGGATTATTGTCATTAAATTACTTGGAGTGTGACAATAATTGAGAGGTTTTGGCTCTTGGATTCAGGAGCATTAAGATTTAAGGAAGAGTAATACAGAGGCACAGAAGACAGGAGTCGAAATGCTCACATAACCTACACTTGATTTCAATTAGAGACAGGAAACTTTAAAAGGCTCAGGAGAGATTTGGTCTGGACAAGCATCTCTTCACTTCTATCCTACTCACCGAGTCCTTCTCCTCCCACCACTCCTGCCAAGCCTGACCACTTGGTGACCCAGCTAATTAGCCCTCTGATTCTTTTTTTATTTCCTTCAAATCCTCACTGCAGAGACAAGGTACACAGGGTCTGGTGACCTAATGCACAGCTCAGTGCTAATCTGTACATCCTCTTAGGCACTGAACTGTGAAAAGCCTTGGGATATGGAGACCCCGGCTCTGCACTCTTGGAGTTCAGTGCATGTGTGCACAGTGAGAAGGGAGTAACACGGGCAGGCTGCAGGCAGGTCTCCTGCAAGCTCCATCCTGAGGGTTTCAGGGCTGCCTGCTCCTTGTCCTTGCTCCCTCCCAACCATTCATGCTCATTTCCTCTCACAAAAGTGTTCTCCACACATGAGGATTTTGGCTGTTGGTCTCCGATAAGAACACAAACGGCACTTGCCCTCCGAGAAGGCAGAAAGAGAAAGGTGCCTGCAAGGAGCACAATTCTGCTTTGTACGTGTGAAATGAGGGAGCTGTGCTGCTGGGAAGAGGGGGTAGTCCCCTAAGGAAGCACAGACCAAGCTGGGGTTCTACAGAGAAAGCTGGTGGCTACTATCAGTAGCTGATTGAACTTCAGGGTTAAGAACCCTGGCACCTTAGTGCCTAGGAAAATTCCATCCCTTTCCCTGATTAAGGTGAAAAACTGGCAGCAACTCTAAAATTAAAGGGTTTACCCACCTTCCTGAATCGGTCTTTGGGCATATCTGGAACAGGTCTAATAAAAAAGCTAAAGAGAGTACTAACTCTTAACAATTACTGACTAATTACATGTATAGATGCTTAAATAGCAGCATTTCTAAATCTTGTAGCGTGCATACAGTAAATCTTTCATGTAAAGGATTTGCAGAGAAAGGAATCCTCAAACCCTCTTTTAGATCTTCAGGGGAACAAAAGATCTTTCTGTACACTCTTAGACATAACTCAGGAAACAGCAAATTATCTGATTCAATTGGCTCATGAGTAAAATAGCACACAGCAATTAACTCTGTAGAAACCAAATCCCCCATTTGAAAGGATTTATTTTAAGAAAAAATACCAAATACATAATAAAATAAGAAAGGCAAGAATTCAGAAATAAGCACAGTCAAACATAAAAATATATAAAAGAAAGAATGTAGCATGGAAGAGAAAGACAGCCTTAAATATAAGAAGAATTTCTCAAGCAGGGCTGAGCTACTCAGCAGTCATTAACATTACAAAGGGATGAAGTCTCCAACAATCTAAGTAATCTGAAGAGATAAGTTACCCACCACAGTCCACAAAAGACGTGGCTTCAAAGTAGGCAGGATTAATGGTCTTGCTTCCTGGCAAAATGAAGTCATGCTTGTATATGTGAATAATTTTGGAGAAAGCAGGAACAGCTATAATAGAGCCTGATAAATACTTCAGTCCCCCACTTACTGCACATAAGCCGGGGTTTATCTCGAGAGTGCCACTGAAACTGAGTCCCCTCTCTCTCTCCCAAATGTACACGGGGAACTGAAAACTTCAAACACAAAATATATGAAAAATAATAATGAATATAAAGGATTTACTGCACTTTGATGGTTAAAGCATTTATGCATCCAGTGTGTGGGTCATGCCCAAACTGTGGGACTGGAAGCACTGTCTTGCTCACGTGTCTGTGCATGTCCATGCTCCATCCCTGTCCCAGGCTCAGACCCAAGGGCATACTTTTCCAACATTTACAAAGTTAGAGCCTATTTATGCACAATATGGTCAGTAGGGTCTGTAAAAACCACTTGTTCTCAGATGTCCTGAGTTCTGCTCTAAAAGAAAGTCCATTTTGTGATTCTAGGTCTCTTGGGAGACTTTTTTTTTTTGTTTAATAAACCTACAAGATGAATTTATGTCCTGATCCACAGTGAACCACAACAAGTCTCTACTGATTTGCATCACTGAGGGATGTGGCAATTATATCATGTTTGATGACTATGTGTTTCATCTCACCTCAGCAAATCTACCAGCTTCAGGAATACTGAACAGAACAGGAGAGGCCGCCTGTCAAAATAATTAGCATGACTTTGATTAAGAGAACATGGCAACAATCCCCTTCTCAGGTGGTTCTGGGAGTAATGTTAGCAAAGGCTGAGTTTCCAGCCAGTTCTCACTGATCAAGTCCCCTACGCTTACCATGACATTTCTAGGTTAACTTTCCTAAGAGTTCTGTTGGGAACAGTGTGTATTTACTCTGTATTTAAACAATGCTCATCTGCAATGTGTGGGAGTTTTCTGGCTTGTGAGAAAATCACAGCAGACAACCAACCTGTGGAACTGCACACATACAGACAGTCAAACAGATAGACAGCAATGAACAAGGTCAGCTTTTAAATACTCCTTTCCAGTCTCATTACAACTCTGAACACTTCTCAAGATAAAAATTGACAAATAGCATCTCCAAGTGGAGAATCTCACCATCCTACTGCACTGTCTCAGAGATTCCAAAAATGCCACAGGAGACGATAATCACACACAATTAAAACCTCCAAACCCAACTGAACAACTGCTAAACTAAGCAGGGAGATGATATTCCTTTGGGGATTGGCAGTGGTACTTGCTGAGCTCTGAGTTGGTTGAAATCTAGTAGCTCTTATGGAGTATTGCATGCAGATCATATACATCAGAAATTTCTTTTGCTTAGTACATTCCCAGGAATGAATTCCACTGCCACACAGATGCTGTGAACTACTTTGGGTAAGAGGACAGATTTAAACAATGAAATTCTTGTTAGCAGATCCATCCGTAGTGCTTTGGGTGACAGGGCACCTTGCTCTCCAACCATCCAATGGCACTGCTAAACATGCCAGTCTCATTAAAAACAGCTGAGATGGGAACGAATTCGGTGGCTGAGGTCACTCGAGTACTCTGGCAGAGTCATTATTGAATTTCTACCAGTGTGATTACAAAGAGTGCCTGCTCAGTCCATTAATCTGCAGCATGGAAACCAAAAATCAATGGGGTACTACTTCAAACTCCTTTTTGTACTAATTACCATCATGTATGCAGGTGTCCACGTGGGAGGGAGGGTGTAGCTGTTGGCACAGCCTTCAACAGGAGAGACATCAGCTCATTTTCTGAGCTGTATGTCAGAGAGAAGAAAGGAGAGTCCAAATTTATTCTAAACTTGGGGTGAAATTCAGACTGCAAAGGAAATATTGGCATTTGCTTCCATGAAGCCAAGGTTTATTCCTTCTCCATGAAATTACTAGGATGCTGGCAAAGGAAAGTTGTAGGAGTTTTTCTGTGAATTATAGTATATATATATATAAAACCCTATACATTGTTTTAGTGAACTTACACTGATCTATGCCAGTCCTTCACACTCCTCATCCTGACCCTTCAAAGTAATAGGGACACATCACAGATTTTTCCAAAAAAAAGGTGTTGAATTTCCTTTCCTAAGGAAAAAGTGCATTCAAAAACCATTAGCAATTTTGTATAATACAGCTACTCCCATCTCATTTTCATTGTTAACTTTGAAAGGGTTACAGAAGAATATGTTTACAGATCTTAATTGTCCATAACATCTACTCAGATGAATAGAACTCCAGGGGTCTTATTTGGCTGGGATTTGATGGACTGGGATGTGATTTTTCTTTTTGAGAACTCACAGACATCTACCACCTTTCAAAAGAGCAGTCCAGTTCTGGCTTATTAAACTTCCAGGAAATATCCAGTATCCTCCAAACCCTTCCTATGTCCCCTCTAACCCATCAATTCATGTAACAGAACCCAACTCAAGCCAGGTGATTTGTGCACGCCTTTGACACAGTGCAAGACAAATTCAACGCTGCTTTCCACCTCAGGGACTGTGGCTGCACAGCTCTGAAACAAAAAGGATGCCTCTTAAAATGTCAGGATTTGCTGATATTCACCAAGAAGTGACAGTGAAAAAAAAGATCTTCTGTCACTCCCAGAATGTGAAGTGCCAAAGGTTTCCCTGCAGCCCGAGCTGTAGGTAAATTATGACTTGTAAATGATGACATATAGAAGCCAAGAGAGTAACGACTCCTTCTTGTGTGAGTTGTACAAGCTTGTTATTTCGGCTCCAGGAGTCGCTTTGTCTGTAACAGGCAAAGAGTTTTACTTTCCAGGCCTGTGAAACACCATGTATTACCTCTACCTACCATGAAAAATGTGCAGGGGGAATTGAATGGAATCCAGCCTATCAAAATGTGACAAGTCCTTGGATATGCTGAGCTATGTCCAGCCTGACTTACACAAACTGTTGGGTTTGCTAACAGTGCTCACATGCTCTAAGTGTTTGCAGAACAATAATGGTGCTGCTTCATGCACTCTGAGGCTCTGCTAACAGGACCCATTGGTAGTTATGCAACAAGTTACTGCTATCCCTCTGCCAGCCTGAAAAAGATCCATTCAACTGTTTTCAGACAGAGACACAGAATTCACCAGATAAGGGAGGTGATTGTTTACTATTACAAAGAGTAGGAGCCTTGTCATATTCCAGGACCCTTCTGCATGTTGTACAAATGATGAACCTGCCTCAGCCAGCCCCGAGTACAGCAGCAGAGACAGTAGATGGATGGAGACAGACAAGGGTGCATGGAACACTGGAAAAACACCTAGAGAGCTGTAGGACAAGAGCCCAGCTGTTGCAAACACCTTCCTGTTTTCAGACAACTGAGGAAGAGTCAGGGTTTCTAAGCCTGAGATGTGAGAGCCTCAAAGAAGCACACACACCCGGACTGACACACAGACATCACCTGAGAGAGCAGGCCTGCAGACTGCTGGAGTTCAGGACCTCATGCTGGTTTGACATTCAGATGAGTTTAAACAAACACCTTATGATCATGCAAGGGCTGATCCTGGTTTCAATTATAAAAGTGGAAATCAGCAGATTAATTTCATTCAACTCAGTGGAGCCAAACCAATGTAAAACTGGTGCTAATGAGACAACATTTAGGTCTATCAAGCGTTTATGAAGACTCAACTTCTACAAAATCTGAATCAACCATAAAAGTAATTTTAAGTGATAATTTTAATGTGCTTATCAAATGATTTTTTATTAGAACCATCTCCAGCTGGAGGATATGTGATGGAGGTAACGGCAGAGACTAATCAAATGCATTCAAATTCATTTTGAAATTTATATAGAGGAAAAAAATGCAGTGTGTAAAACACACCCAAATTCTCTTTCAATTATCTTGGCCTGGTGGGAGGCACAACAACAGAAGACAGATGATGCGGCCTCGGAATGGAGAAGGCAGCAGGAGGAGTGTTTAACCATCCCTTGCTGCAGGTATACAAGTAACGCGTTTAATTACATACAAGGGTCAACTGGGACTGGAACTGAATGATCTGAACCAGAAGGAATAGCCAGGAGTGGTGACTGGAGGGAGGGCTCTGCTGTGACTGGGGAGCAGGAGCCCACAGCACCAGCAACACGCTGCCAAATCCTCCCAGTCACCAGTTATCAACTGGTTTTCTTGCCAGTGTTGCTTAACTTGTAAGATGTACAACAAAGACTGTTGCAATCATTTCTGTGTAATGATTTCCCATCTGTTCCATAGAGCAGTGCCCATTAGGATGTAACAAAAAAAGAAATAGAGAAGGGATTTTTATCTGTACTTTAAATAGCTGGTAACACATCAAACTAAAATAACTTTGATTGGAAGAGTACATTTCAGTAAGACAGTGCAGAAACAAGTGGTTCACCTATCCAGTATGTTGTGTTCTGTGTAAGGAAATGAAAAGGTTTCAGGTAAATGCTGGTACCTCACCACTGTTCATTGGTTAACTGTGACTGATCTGACAGAGGCACGAGATGGACAAAATATTTAAAATCATCTAATCGGCTTTTATGATATTGTAGCCTGTTTTCTAGAGGTCTCTCCTGACCAGTTCTATGTGTCTTGAATTCAGAGGAGTTCTGTTATTGCAAAATTCCTCAAGCAGCAACGGTACAGAGGGCTTACATGTCTAAGAAATATACTTCAATTTGCTTTGCCGAATACTAACAAAGATCTTATTCACTTTATTCTTGAAAAGTTTGGCTTTTGGCACTTTTTCCTAAATTTTCTTCATTCTTTATAGCCTGACTGATTTATTTCCTCTGCTGTGAAAGTTACAGAGGAAAGCAGAGTTGCTTGGCAGCCTGATGTGGTATTGCTGAACTCAGCTGTTTATGGCTTTCAGCAGATGTTTCTGCTTCAAAGGCAGTGTGAGAAAAAAAAATACACATTCACAAATTCCTCCTCCCCAGTTCTGCATCTCTTGTCTCTTATCTCCCACCACCTCCAAATCACAAGGAAAGCTACATTACAATAGCTGTTAAACCACACAAACCCTGCCAAGTGTCACAGAAAAATAAGAGCTGACCTCACCCAAAGCAGAACTGGTGATTTAAAGTGCAAATGAAAACAAAACAAAACAAAACAAACAAAAAAACCCCAAAAAACCAAAACCAACCAAACAAAAAAACCCAAACAAAACAAACAAAAACGGAGAGAGGTGTCAGCCCATGAATGTGCTGCATCGGAACTCGTGGATAACCTTGCTGTGAGTTACAGCCTATTACAATGGAAAGCACCAGGGATTGCTGTGTGCAAGGGGCCAAAACTCTGCAGTTTGGGGGCAGAAGATGCAAGTAGGACAGGCAGCCTTTTCTCCTGCATTTTCCAGGGGTGCTTCAAAACACGTTGTCAAACAGAAGTGAAAGGCTGAAAAGCAGATTGCATGTTTTCTGGTCACTCTCTGAGAAATGATTACTTTGTCAGAGAGTCAGAAAATGCTCTCACCCTGGACATCAGGAATTACAGTTATTACTGAACCTGTCTATCAATTTGGAATGGATGGAAAGCTGTTGTCCCATTATTCCATGATTGCACATGCTATTCTATTTGTGTGGGTTCTGCAATATTTGCATTCTAATGAAATAAAACAATATATTTAACCTGAGTGGAAACCAGGAAGGCACTGACTGCAGCTTTCTCAGCAAAGCTGGGTTATTGCACGCCTTGGCTAAGCATTTGGTTTTGATAAGCATGGAAAAAGCTTTTCCAAACTACACAGATTTGCTGTGCAAACAGATTTGATGCTTTCATTTGGGCAAGAAATATGTGAAGAATGACCTTTCTCTTGGTGCTTCAGCCCTTCTGCTTCCCAATAGACCCAGGAACTCCAAAGTAGACAAAAAAAATAAAAATTATTACAACTAAAAGTTCTGTAGAGATCATGGACAGATCTCTTTTAATGCATTTTGTTATCTCATCTCTACTAATTAATTTCATTTCTTAGAGAGAAAACTCATGGGAATGCCTTACTCCTTGGCTAATATCAGTTATCTAGAAAGATTAATGCTGTAGTTTTTTGAATGGCCAGGACCAAATCTAACAGTAGCTCTGTTTAAATCTAACATGAAAATTCCTTTCAATATCATCTAACAACTGCTTTTCAAAACCCCCATCTGAGACTATAACATCTTGCTTTGAATTTCAAACAGAAGAGATAACGTTGCGAAATATCTGACGAGAAAGAAAACACTCTCCAGTTATTATCTTGCACAACACTTGTGCAGACCCTCCTGCTTTTCTGACTGTAGCTGTTAGAAAGTAGATATTTATGCTGATGACAAGTTAAACACAAATTTCTATTGACTCAAAGGGCTGATGTAACAGTGTTGTTGGATTGTGGTGGGGTCAACACCTCGGCTGTGGACCAGGCCTGCACAGTGGTAGGTGCCAGATGAAAACCAGGCATACGTTATGTTGTTGCCATGACAATTGCTACAGTTATCTCAAATTTTATCTTTCTGAACTTGCATTACTGATAGCATTGAAAAGAAAGGGTCCTTCAGGCTCAGCAGGAGTCCTCGTCCATCTGGGCTCCCATGGAATTTGCTTTTCTGAGGGTTGCCCATTCACCTGAAACCCCTCAGGATTCCTAAGGTTCAACAAGCTGTCCTGCTCCCACAGGCACCACGTCAGGCAGTGAGGTCTCAGAGACAAATATTCCCTCTCCAGACACTTTGTGCAGACACTTCTTTAGCCACTGCAGCAGACAGAGAGCGAGACACAACGGAGCAGCCGCCTCCTTCCTGCAGGCAGCCTACTGACATCCTTCATCCTTCCTCCCTCCTCCCTCCCTCCCATCTCTGGGCTTTGATAAACACTCCTGACATTCAAAGCAGCAAAAGAGGAGCCATCTGAAAGGCTCCTTTGGGAAAGAACCTTCTAACCTCAGTCTTCTGTGCCCTAGAAAAGATATTGTTACACAGCACAGCTGGCTGATCCTCGCCCGTGTGTGCAGATGTCCAGCGTGTCTTTGGCACCTCCACTGCATGCTGGGGACATCTGTGCCCTAATTTGCCCTGGAGCAGGCATCCTAACAAAGAGAAATGGCAGGATGCAGAGACAGCAGGCAAAGAGACACTATTTGGGAAATCAGATGAGGAGGCATGGAGGGAAAGGATCTTTAAAGCAGTAAGCAAAGGCTCAGCTCTATTGTACCTGGTACTGTTATTGACAGCCACACACACACATTCCCATGTGCCATTTTAAGCAGACAGATGCACATCACGAGAATGACTCATCTTGGAAGCTCTGAGGGCTGCACTAGCAATTTGCCAGCAGCTCAAAAGGCTGCACCAAAATATGCACAGTGCTTAAAACAAAGGCCAGAATCACAGCCTTGTTTAGGTTGGAAGAGACTGTTAATTAAGATCATCCAGTCCAACTCTTAACCCAGCACTGCCAAAGCCACCACTAAGCCATGACCCTAAGCAGCACACCTACACATCTTTTAGATACCTCCAGGGATGAGGACTTCACCTGCTCCAGGGCAGCCTGTTCCACTGCTTGACAACCCTTTCAGTGATGATTTTTTCCCCCTCATATCCAATCTAAACCTCCCCTGGTGCAATTTGAGCCATTTCCCCTTGCCCTACCTGGGCACACGACTGACTCATACTGAGCCAGCTGCCAAACAACACCCCTGGGTCATTTTAACAATTTCCCCTTGGGTTATGGGGGTTTCATTCTGCTTCCCATCCCTGTCTGTCAGCTCAAGGGGCTGGGTACCCAGAGAACAACAGATCATGCTATTACACACTGATGCAAAGAAGGCATTAAGTACCTTGAACCTTCTCCTCATCCTTTTTCACTGTGCTTTCCCTGCCTCCCATAAAGAATGGAGATTCTCCTTAGCTCTCCTTTTGTTCATATATCTACATATAATGCCTTCTCACATGTGAATTTCCCATAAATGAATGGGAATTGTTTCTGTTTCAGGGCCTAATGGTGTAAGAAATTCATTGCTGATGTCTTCTTCTCAAAGTATCTCTACAGTTTGTACAAATCAGTTTCTGAAGACATAGATGTGACCTCCTGAAAACTCACACGACCCCCCAAGCACCCACAGCAATGGCATGTGCCATGTCAGCTCTGATCCTGCCTCAACTATCAGTCAAAAGGACAAACAATTGTCAGGAAAAACCCCTGAGCACTAAACCACTGAATCCCTGTGAGAATCATGTCCTCTGCTCAGGCTGCAAGGTTTTGAGGTCAGCAGGCACCACTGCCACTCTGCTGAGCCCTGCAAATCACTCTGACCCAAAACTGCCAGGGGAAGATGACCCACATTCTAAAATAATTAATAACATCTACCATGCTCATAATGTGTGAATACTCTTCCCTGTGCCCATGTATTGGGCACAGCCTGACTGTCTTCTGGTGTAGCCAGACACACACCACATGGCTCACACTTTTGCAAGTCTGACTCATTTGGTACATACACACTTTACTTTCATTTTTCAATCACAGGAAATTCACTTCACTGACATCTCTTGGCAGCATATGGTGCTGCCAGACAGAGGAGGGATCTGCACAGGATTGTAATGGCTTTGTTGCCTTCCTCCTTGCCCCAGTGATGTGAAACACAACCTGGTAACATAATTAGCTGCTCCATGTGAATGCAATGATACTCAGACAGAGCTAAAAAAAAAAAAAGGCCACAACAACCCCAATCCAAAAAAACATGTGCACATGTGGTGAGAGCGAATAAGCGATTGTGTCACAGTCTGAAGCACAAACACAACATCTGGAAGCACTCTTCCCGAGTCTGACTCTTTATCAGACAGATGGCTGGAGAGCTGTAAGCCCACAGGCCTCTCAAAAGGTTCAAGGCCAAGAGGATAAAGTGCTACATCACAGCAGTTTTCCATTATGTCAGTTTTTCTAAATGTCTCTCTGTTCTCCCACACTCCGTTTCTCTACCCGGCTGACAGAAATCAAAGGCACTGGGTGACTCCATTCCTGCACAGTCAAAGTCCCACATCCACAGCAGAAGGATCAGCCCAAGAACACACTGAAGGTGTCTTGTTCCAGGCCACTTCCAGGTTTGCAGGGCCAAGAGGAGTTAGGCTTAGATCAGACAGACCCTGACACCGCACTTAGAGGATGCTCTGGTTGCTCTGGCTTTGGCAGGGAAGGCAGTTTAAGAAATGCCTCTAACCCTCCTTGCTCCTACCCTTAATGCATCCTTCTCCTGCCCAAGCTGACTGCACAGGAGCAGGTGGAGGCATGCTACATTACAACAAGAAGAAAAAGATAATTACTTTGGTTAAAAGTGCCCTTTGTCCTGTCCTGGAACAGCTCTCATTCCCTGTGGTGCCAATCCAGAATAAACTACACAGCAAACATGAGCCCTTCCACTTGGGCTCTTCTTAGGGGAGATGTGCTAAATCAACCACATGAACCTCGGGCTGGAACCAAACAGAGGCAACACCAGGATATGGAACTCGTTGCAGCAGTAACCACCCCAAGGACACACTCCAAACCTATGGGCTTCCCTCCAGAAGCCAGAAACAACAAAGGAGAACAAGTGACCAAGTAGCAGTACAAGCCTTGTTTGTACTAATCAACACTGCTGCTGTCCTCATCAATAGCTGCTCCAATCTCAGCAGAAGTTGCACGATGAGGCACACAAACATTGCTGATTTCAACCTGTTTGCAGCTACTTGCTATAGTTGCAGAGCTGTTCTGAACAAATCTAAGAAGCAGTGGCTCTTGGCTTGAGCACCACAAATGCAAAGAGAACAAATATTACTTTAAAAAGTAAAAAAAGCATGACCCACTTAAATTCTCAAAAAGTGATGGTAAACAATTATTGATGTGACACATCTAAAATATGTCTCTTGTGTTCTATTATTTATATAATGTGAAAGGCATATAAGCTGTTGATTCAGATACAAACTGCTTGTCTCAAAGTGCTTACAATGCAATTATATCCATGCACTAATGACAGGGAAACACACAAGAAAGGAAAAGCAACATGGAAACAAAAATTAGTAGTTTTATTGAGTATGGATATTTGTTTCTAGGGATAGGAAGGGGAAGAGTGCAATGGTTCTCCATGGGGCTTCAGGGAGATTCCTGAGTAAACAAAGAGCACACAGAGAAAGGTCAGGATTTCCTGCTTGTGTCCTTACCAAGTCAGCACATCACTCTCTCCTTTATGACCAGAATGAATCCTGGCTGCAGTGTTATCTGGCTGCTCCAGTGCACTGAGAATCTATCAGGAATTTAAGTAATAATCTGACTTCACAGCCAACTGGGGACACGTGACAGTACAAGGGGAGAGACAAATATTCCTGTTGTTTGCAACAGAGAAATAAGACACATTGGTAGAAGACCTTTTGTTCTCCTTTCCTCCTACCTGATTTCCTGAGCTCTGCTAGAAAGAGTTGGTCAGGTAAAGAAAAACAACATACTATCTACTCCTTGACAAGACGCATGAATATTTATAAAGCACTCAAGAACTACAAAGTTTCATTTACTTGTTTTTTACAGACACTCCTTTGCAAACACAGTGGAAAACACATTCCACTGACTAAATTAACCACTGCATTTATGTGCTGGTTGAGATGGCTGCAAGAGATCAGCCAGTGTTGGTGCTGGAACTGCAGGACAACACCTCACACCTGCACTGGCCTTGCTACACAACTGCACTGCTAAACCAGCCTGGAAACACTGGTGGCAGCATAGAGAGATCCCATTAGGGACTTGCAATTCTCAACCAAATTAAATTAGCTTAATAGAGTAGAGGGTTCCAAGTGACACTTAGAAACTCAGGACTGTAATGCCCACTACTTCATATGCTTTTCCACTGGGCTCTCAGTACACACACGCCCAGGTTTCCCTATCCAGCTCTTCCTTGTGCACAAACATTTCATTCAAACCTTAGCTCGTCATGACTTCAGAAGACAGCAACTATTTACATACACAAATGAAAGAGGCATTAATTAAAACATTGACTTTTATTTGCATAATTAGCACTAAAAATATTTTTATGGGTTAATTATACTTCATGCAAATTGGATTGAGGAGATTTTCATTTGGGGTGTGATAACCTGACTATTATAGTTCTGCAGTTGTGAATGTGCTCAGAGCTACGTGCTGTTCTGAAGCTGTGTCCTCCCTTTCACACCAGTTTAGGTTTTTAGCTAAATTATATATTTAGCTCAAATGATATACTTTTCCTTTCCCTTCACCAGTCCTGAGGTGGGTTGACCCTGGTTGAATGCTAGGTGCCCATAAAAGCAGCTCCATCACTCTCTTCCTCAGCTGGACAGGGAGAGAAAAATAGAATAAAAGGCTCATGGGTTGAGACAAGGACAGGGAGAGATCACTCACCAAGTGTAAGTCCATGGAATCAGACACTCATCCTGTCCTGAGCTGATCATGGTGAGGGCAATTTCTACATTTTACAGATGTCCAATATTGGGACACAGAACACAAAGGTTAAGATCTGCTCAGGTTTTCTGTGCCTGAAGATAGGACAGACCAACTGCATGGAAAAGCAAGAGCCAACCAAAGACTCTGTGATCCCACTCAGCGAGTCCAGGTTTGCATCTGATAACAAGCATGGAGCAAGGGGAGCATTGCTGGGGTCTGTCCAAGGGAAATGCTCCACATGGGTTAATGCACAGAATATCGTGAGAATTCACTGGGAAGAGCGAAAGAATTTCCACTGAAAGGACCACCATCCAACGTTCCTGTGTGCCATGGAAGGCAAACACTGGAGAAAGCACTGCTTGTGTGTCTGTGGAACAACGAGACCAAGTCTCGGTAAGGACGCACCCACCAGAACAGCAGGTGCTGGCAGACCAGTAAACACCAGTGCTCCCCCCAGGGCACTGCTTTGGCTCAGTTATACCAGAGTGCCAAAGGAACCTCCAGTTCTGGAATAAGGAATTCTTGCAAAAATGGGATTCTTCTGTATTCCATACAAGCCACTGGGAGGTTTGAATTATCCTGTACCAATGTTTGAAAGTCACAGTGGCTCACTGTGGAAGAATTCACTGCTTGCTTGATGAACCAACCACAGAGGCTGTGATATGTGCAGAGAAACAAGGTCAAAACTATCAAGCCCAGAAATGATGCTTCAGTAAAACCTTTTGAAATTAAGAATAGTCATATTTAGGCCAAAATGACACCTCTTCACTCCCCCATGCCCAATGTATGTGTATTCTATTTTTTTAATTTGAACTGGTGAATTTTATTACCTGCTACAGATCAGCAGATGGTACCACAGTTAACTTAAGTGTCTCCAGATTTCCAGGCTGCAGGTTTAATAGTTATGAGTAGTGGTAATATGAGCCTTAAGTCTTTCAACCAATGAATGCTGTCATGGACATAAATGAGTTTAATGTGCCGAGAATATGAGGTTTCATACCTGTTCCTTGAACTTGGTGCTATCCTCTGACAAACAACGGTTGTGGTCGAGTGCTTCCCACCATTCCCCACCTCTTGTTTCACGTCCCACTGATGAGGGTCACTTGTCTTTGCACTCAGAATGTTCACACCTTTCTTCACCTTTGCCCTGTTGAAAACAGCAATTGCAAAAGGTTTACGAGACTCATTGAGGACTGTGATCTTTGAATGCAGCTCAGGCATGGAAATTTCAATTTATCAGCTTTAAGATGAGGATTAGATATGCTTCTAATCCGTCAGTAAATAAGAGAGGACTATCATGAAGGTAGATCTGTGGCAGGACATCACTCTTTTTGAACTGAACCAGCTCAGTGCCTTTACATGTTCTGTCAACAGCAAGTTGGAGTTAGGAATAAAACTGAACCTGTAGGGAAACCTGCGCTCAAGGTTCTTTTCTTTATTCTGGCAATAATTTATTCCAAAGAGAAACTTTTCCCAACACAGAAAACTCAGGAAGGTTCTGTCATCTGTATCAAGATGAAGTTGTGCTTTATCACTGCACAGAAAAATGCTTCAGTGGAGTTTTCTTTAATAACCCATTTTTATTTCATATGATATTCCTCTAGACATCAGTGGACAGGATTGTTGCTCTTCTGCCTGACAATTGCCTCTTTACAACAGGCTCCCAAGGAAATTTTTGTTTGAGATCTCCAGCCTGGGAGAGGATTCAGCTGTTGGTTAAGACAAGACTTTGTAACTCAGAGTTGTTCTTATAGGATGCAAGGTTCTGCCACTGTTAATTATTATGCCCTGTGGAAAAGGTAACTGTATTTATCTAGTGATGCTAATAACATCAGCAACGACTGTATGGAGGGGTAATTAAAGAGAACCTGCTTAATTAAAGAGCATTTGTCCAAGAAATTCCCAGCAAAGATGTTCTTGGGGTGCAGAATGTTTAGCTGCTGATGCTCAGTTCTACTACAATGCCCCAGGAATGAGAAATAGAGACAGTTGCTCAACATTTCTCTTCAAAAGACACCAAGGGACAAATTGCCAGCAGCCCCTTGGGCATGCACAAGGTGATGAGTGTGTGGGGAGCAGGATGCCAGCTGGATGGCTCTCTGAGCAGTTTGGCCTCAGCAGCAGAAGAAGAAGGGAAAGGGCTGTTTGACTTCCCACCACCAGCACCACAGCCCCTCTCAGCAGCAGTTGGCATCACCGCAGCAAAGAGGAGAAGGCATGGTGAAAAATCATAGCTTTCTGAAACATTTATGCAACAGAAAGTGTTATTTATTGAGCAGAAATCACCATCTGACAAGGTGTTCATGTCTTCTTGACATTTATGAGGACTCAGCACTTAAGTTCCTTTAAAAAAATAGTCTTTCTGCACCTCCAGCCAATAAAACACTTGAAAACTGGAGTTATGAATGACTGAGAGTACTTATCTTCTTGTTGCAGTTTTTCAACAGTGAGACAAATCACAATTAAAATAAAGAATTGAAAAAAAAACCCACCTATTTTCCCCCTCAGTATAAAAGCAGAAATGCTTAATTCTCTCATTTGTAACATGAAACACCACAGACCTTCACAAGATACTGTCTTGCTCTTGTAAAACTTGGAAAACCCTGACGCATCCCTAGTGCCTTCAGCTGAATTACTCAGAAACAAAAACAAGTCCTCTTAAGTTTTCCAGCATATTACAGCACAATAAACACTTCAGTATTAAGAAAACACTACTACCCATCTTGAATCTGTAGAAATCCAGCAGTGTGTGTTTGGAAGTCTGTATTTTAGGAGCTGTTTGGGTGTCTTTTAGGACACTGTTATTTAGCAACTGGAGAGAAGTCAAAACTCCTCATTTAAACACTTTGTTCAGCTGTTCCTTGAGACAGGCTCTGAAATGGCAAAACCCCCCTCAAAATGAGGATTCCCACGTCTGGATTTTCAACAGAATTACAATTTTGTCAGCAGCTGCAAATTGCTCTTTCCACTATGCAGCTTGACATAGTCAATACCTGGGCTCTTGTTAATTAGGATGGACATTTTGTATGGCCAAGGTTAGTGGTAAAATACACTGCCAGAGGATGAGAGGCCATGGTTACAATGCCATTTTGTTAATTAACTACAGTATGGGGCATTAAGTTGAGTGGTTTTCACATATGTCATTATATAAAGCCCATTAAAAAACAAAACAAAACAAAACCAAAACCAAATTCCATCCCGGGGTAAAGTAGGTTATGTTTAGTGAGAAAAATCAATGTTGTGATTGCACTTAGCACTGGAATTAGGGTATGAACACCCAGAAGATTGAACTTCCAAAATAAATATGCAGAAGCACAATTTGCAACTCTCCCTCTAAAAAGGGCATTGAGTTTTATGTAACAAGGTCAATGGATGAATCAGAATTAAGTCAGACAGTACCAAACACCACACATTTTGAAGTGCAGGCTGTACACATATACTGCAAATGTTTTCACTTAATTTTTTATTTACTCGGTGTTTGAGGGCTAGCAAGGAAAAGTCTATTTAATTCCTTACCAAAGATTTGTTGACCTTGTTGTATGCTTGTGATTAAATATTAATTTTTCTAAACAAACAATGCCAACTTTGTACATAAAAAGTTGCAAGTTATACTTCCTCAATAAATCCCAAGACAGAGGACCTGGAGGTGAAATTACCTGACAGTCTCCTGTATTTACCTACCTAATCTTGCAGTATAGATACATTTACCATGTTTACTTAGGGTAGGCAGGTATGGAGACAAGAAATGGAGAACACAAACACAGCTGAAGTGCTCCATGTTTCCTTGGTGTGTGTGGTTCCCCACCCTAACTGAGAAGTTCTTTGCCGTGGCTGCTTATTCACAAGTAGATGGTTGTCCTCACACAGGGGCTTTTCCTCACAGCTCCATGCCCTGCAAGCACCTACCAGCCAGAACTTGCCCAAAGTGGAGTCAAAATCATCCCCTCCAATGTTATTCCAAGCAATTTTCTGGGATTGTCACTAAATTGTCCCTGGCACTTTGTCTGTGTGCTCACCACAATGGTACCAATGAAGCCACAGCCCCAAATCTGCAGCCCAGGGACAAAAAAAAAAATCCCCCTTTCCTTTTGCTGGATCTAAACACAGACCCTGCTAAGCAAGTCACCTTCACGTGCACAAACCTGAAGAGCAGCAGCTCTCCTACTTGAGGCTGACTTTCTCTGTGATGAAAGTTAAGCCCCATTTTTGATCTCCTGACAAAAGCAAAGCTTGCAATGGCAAGATGAAAGACAGCCCATCATTAAGAAGGGTGCAGAACACCAGAGGTCACCTTCAGTCCCACACTGGAGAGAGGACTCCATCCATCTGAGAGCAGTTTTCCAGCTTTATGCACACATGGCAGCCAGAACACTGGAAGATTTTTTTCTTGCTTGAACTTCTAAGGTTATTAATTCATAGCACAGGAAATCTCTGCCTCAGCTTTGTCTCAAAATAACTGTCTCTCTTTAAATCTCTCAAATGGAGAATTAAAAGATTTTGCTGGCGTGCAGAACAAGCAGCATCTCAAAGACATTCCAGAGTCTTCAGCAGCTTACCTAGGAATCATTACTTAATTTTTGTTGAGACCAAGTAAAAGCATTTATTTACTGACATAATCTCACAGCAAATGTACTTCTGTCAATGTGCAATTTCCAAGCAAATATTTCAGCTCCAACTTGAAGCTTTCAGTTATATATGAAGATTTCCATTTAGCACCTTATCTTCATAACATGTCAAACAATAATGCTCCTAATTAATACCTTCTGATCAATTACAGATGAAAATCTAAGTGTTCCATTTCACTAGCCTCAATTTACAGGAAATCTCAGCAGTATTTAGACATAATACTATAGAACTATTACAGATGGTAACCAAAAGGCAGTTGAATCAGCAACAGCCAGGGCTGAAGATGGGACTTATGATTTAAGAAGCTCGAATTATAGCTCCCTATTTAAATTTAAATTTTAATCTTGCAAACCTACTCTGGCCATGCAAGGGTTCTGCTACTTGCAGCAGTGCTACAGAGAGGGCAGAACTGCTGAGCACTCCAAACATTCCACACTCATGAGTTTGCTGATGTGTGCAGTCCTGGAGAGCATCACCTCTCTGCTTCCAGAGAAAGTCACACTCAGAACTCGGAGCCAAGCAGGGCTGCAGTGCCTGGCTGGGCTGTGACAGTGTCAGTGCCAGGGAAGTGCAGAAATACAAAGCAAGGGCTGGAGATGGGGTCAGGGAACACCCTGAGCAGCAGCAGCAGCAGGTACCTCTTAGGTGGGGTGAGCAGTGTTATCAAACTGCACTCCAACTGAAGGTTTACAGAGCAGCTTGGGTGGACAAGGTTGCACTAAAGAATAGAAAGCTAAATCAATACTAAATTCTACAATCAGAGAGCTTCATAATATCTGAAATAGTTTTCCAGACACTAAGCCTTCTGTTTCCTGTTAGGCTGTTTGTTTCCAGAGGGTTATTCCAAGCTCTGCATCTTCTGTGTTCCTGATAAATGCCATGCTATTCCCAGCCCCGGCACGCTGTCCTTTGATCTGAGAGCAGTCTGGGTTCAGAGCAGTGACCACTGCTTTGTGCAGTCTCCTCAGCTCACATCTGCTGTCAAAGCTGCTGTGCCAGATTTTCATCAGCAAAGATTCAAAATATAGATATTAGGGACAGATGCAGGTTCAGTGTGACCAGGGGAGGGGCTCATCTCCAAGGCAGTCCCAGGAGCCGAGCACGGGCACCCTGAACCTCACCTTGCCAGGCAAGGGCAAGGCTGCTCCTGCTCAGTCCTCTGCATCCCCACTCGTAAATCCCTGTCGCTTTGTATTTGTCAAGTTGGTGTTTCAACTTAACAAATACTGACCCCTTTTGGTCAGTTTTCTCCGGAGCGTCGGGGTTGCTACTTTTTGCTAACCCTCCCATAATTGCCCAGACTGGTAGAAGCCCTTGACATTACTGACTGTAAAGGTCACATTGTGAGAAATTATTTTACTGGATCTCCCCAAACCCGGAGAGCCTCTCCTGGTGGCCTCTTTCTGGGCTGCAATTCACAGGAAGTCTAAAAGCTGCATGAGTTCTGCCAGAAAAAATTCAAACTTCTTCCTGCCATAATTAACGTTCGCTCCTCTCCTCGTTTGTTCCAGGGGTAAATCAGGAGATTAAAACCAGCTGCAGGAACCCATAAGACCCAGACAGGAGACTAACCACAGCAATTAAGCAAGATTTGTTTTATTAACCAAATATTTTCCCTTTCATCTTTCTATGTGAAATGAGTTGCTAGATCTCTCTGCAGCTCGGAAGGAACGGGACAGACATCTGCCTGCAAAACATCATCCATTAAAAGCTGTAAAAGACCTTGCTCCTCAGAGCATCCTTTCTCCTTCAGGCATTTTCTTTCACACTGTGTAATCAGAAAGGGACTTCAGGAAACAACCTCTGTAGAAAAAGAGTGAACATCCTTTAAAATGTCAAAACAGCTAAACTCTTAGCTACTTAGTTCTTGCTCTTCACTCCTTCCAGTTTTCCTTTTGCTTCAAATAGGCCAGAATGTTGGTCTATTTAGAAGGACTTTTTTAAAAAAGAAAGAAAGAGAAAGAAAAAGAAAGAAATTTTCCTTTGTAAATACAGTAATCAAATCCTTAAGAATCTCCACACGAGAATGCTTAAGATTCTTGAATACAGTGAGCAGCTGAGGCAGATTTCAGTATTTCTGAAACCTCCCCTGTCAGGCAAATTGGACTCAATTCAGCTTCCTCAAAACTCCATACTTTGGTGACTTCACTGTCCATCAAAATTACACAAATTCTTTCCATTGCCAGTGAGGAATCCTGGGATCTGAAATAGCTCAAGGGCTGTTCTTTTGTAGTGTTTCTTACATAACTGCAACTCCCTGAGACTGCAGGAAAATCAGCTGCCTCTTATTTCAATAGGAATAGGTGCTTCACATCCCTTAGGAAGCTTTGAAGAGCTCAGCTGCAAGGCACGGGGCAGATGCTGTCAGCTGGGCTTTGGATTATTTTTTCCAAAGAAGAAATCCAATGTGCTTTGGGATGTTCCAGTGAGAGTTCTTTGGTTTGGGATGATTTCTGTGGTTAACTCTTTGCTAGCATTACCAGTTCTCTTGAGGTGTCAGGTAATCCATTATTAAATTTCAAAAGAAAAGGAAAAAGAGATGCTTCTGTGCAGCACTACCACAGAGGCAATGACTGAACCTCCTAAGAGATCTCAGGGCAAAACTGCATTCTCCAGCACTGGATGTTAATAACACTAGTTAAGGGGTTAGGTAAGGTAGGAGGGAAAAAAAATAATAACCAACCAAACAAAAAAAACCACCCAAAACATAAAAACATATATAAAAATAAAAGCAGGAGGGAACTACACAACGCAGAGAATCTGGGTTTGTCTTCCAAGCTCTGAGGAAACCTAATCTGAATTTACAACCTGCTAACATTCTGCCTGCAGCAAAGATAAACACTGTAAAGTCCTGACGTTCACAGCAGCTGTCACAGGGCTGCTCCAGCATCTCTCTGCAGCTCATCCTGCTCTCAGGGGAACCATCACACTCAGCCCAGGATCAACGAGGGCTTCCCAAACCCACCGGTCCAGGTGACTGTTTCCACCTGAAGCTCACGGGAGCTCACAGCAAAAGGGAGCTCTTGCAAGGCTGCCAGAAGCTCTCCTTGCCCTCTGCCTTGGCTGATTGCATTTATGGGTCCACTTAGGTGGCAAAATCTCTGATACTGAGCTCAAATTATGAGAGAGGAGACCCGAGAGTCCACGGTAGCAGAAAGCAAAAATCATGCACCAAATAGCTGCAGTTCAGCATACACTTTCCTGTTCTTAGCTCCCCAATCCATAGCTTCAAGAGCTCCTTTGGACATAGCAGCTGTTGCCAACACCCACAATTTTACATGAAGTATTCCAGGGATTAGATATTTAAGGGCTTTTTTTAAGCCTCAGCTCCCAGAGCCCTTTGGAAGGAATTCTCACAGCTATTAAGAAATGAGGAAGAGGGAAAACTGAAAGCAGAAGAATAAGAGTTTTCAATAAGATGAATCCCTTATTTTTCCTCTTTGGAACCCATAATATTCTTGCAACACTTGAGGCTGGCATCTCAGAACAGAGAAATCCTTTCCCAGTAGGGGGGATGGAGATCCCCTCCTGATAAGCACTGTCCAAGGATGGCACAGAAAGATCTTCTCAGAGTTTACAGTGAACACATTCATCAGCAGACTTGAGAGAGGGGACAAGGCTGATATTTTCAGCCCTCTTTTCATTGCCCTTTACCTGATCCTCATGGAATCAGCAATCTGGGTTCACAAGAAATGCAAGGGAAACTCTTACTGAGAAGACCAAAGTCTTACAGTACCCAAGAAGTGTTTGCAGTGATACTTGAAAACCTCTGCACTCCTCGTAGGAAGCATTTTTGATGCCTGAACTTTGCTGACTAGGGGATAGTCTGACTTTGCAGTTTTCTTATGACTTACCCTTCCCATTTCCTTAAGGAGGGAGTGAGTAGAAAGGCTATTTTCTAATTTGAAACTCAAGTTAATGGCTATGAGTCAAAGATCCATCTCATGGACTCTGCAAGGAACTGAAAGAAGTTGATGTATAATCATTGAGGTAAAGTCTCTGGATCTGAGTGAACACTCATTTATAAAGTCCTTATATAAGGAAACATTGGAGACCAATGCTGACCAGAGCTGTCTGCTCTGCTGACAAAAAGTGAACTGGACTAAGCACCTTTCTCATGCTTGCTGAGAGGCAGAAGAGAGAGACAGAGATGGGTGTTGTGCAAACAAAACTCCTAGCAGGGTAAATCCAGAGCACAGATTCAGCTGCACGTGGTAAATACAAGCTCATTGCCTCCACGGATCTATTTTAGAGGACCAGAGACACTTTTCAGATAAGTAAATGCTTGGAGATTATATTCCCTATTACAGGCAGTTTCTATTATTACAAAAAAAATCTCTAAGCTGCATATTTGTGACATTCCCCCAGCTGGCAGAGCAATAGCAGTGATGAGGAAAATACTTACTGTTTGCAGTGGTTATTAGGATTATTACTTAGACCCCAAGTGACTTTCTGAAATAATCTTCCCATGCAGTCCCTTTGTGTTTTTAATCCCATCCACACTCCCCCTTCAGCAGCTGCTATGAATACAGTTTTGCCATCAGCTATGAAGCCACTAGGGTTGTGTTTCCTTCTCCCTCAGAGAAATAATTTTGCTGAGACCAGCCGCTGGAAAGAGGCAGCGGCAAGCGTCCTTAAAACATTGAGGAAGAGAGGAGCCATTCACTCAAATAATTGTTTCAAATGTTTTGTACTATGCTTGAACTTGTCCAAGAGACTAAAGAAAATGCTGATTATCAGGTGGTTCACCCCCCAGATGCATCACTGTCTCGTTTGTAATCTGATTAGTCTAAATTACCTCGACTCAAGGATGGAGCATTTTCCCACTGCCCTGGAGAGAACTCCCTCCAGACAGCAGGAGCCTGCTGACTCTGAGGCTGTTACAATAACATGTGCTCCCATCCCTTTAGTTCTGCCTCTTCTCTCTCTCCCTTTGAAGTACAGAGCAGCACCAACCAGGGGCAAACTTTTGGCACAGATGAGTGCCAAAACTGTGATCAACAAAGCAGAAAGTCTGCTAAGACAACTGGAGAGTAGCACAAGAATTGTGGCCCCGTGTTTCCTTCATATCCCTTGCACCACGACTCCAGGACTTGGCAGGCTTCTTGCTTTGCTCATCATAACCCTCACACTTGTCTGTGGTCACTCTGCTGCTGATCTTGACTTTCCTTCTGGACAAGCACACCTTGTGTTGGAATCTGCTCGCAGGAGTGTGATAGAAATGCTACAGAGATGGTCTAGGGGGACAGGGCAGACACAACTGCCAGCTTTTATCACAGAATTGAGTCTTAATCTAGTCAATGCTGGCAGTGATCTGTGCTACAGCCTCCAAATTGGGTTCTGTCATGCTTTAAGTTTACCCAGCAATAGCACAAATCCTCGTGCCCTGAGGCTGTTGCTGGTAGTTTGTGTGTTTAGGCACGGATCTGAAGCTTCTGAGCCTTCAATAAGTCAGCAAAAAATACTCCTGCTGACCTCAAGAGCCTCGGCTCAGATCCAGAAAGCCCACCTGGGTTTCCATGGGCTCACTGCCTGGCCTGCCAGAGCTGGTGGGCACTGTCACATGCAGGGGACGGGATGGAACCTCCCGTGGCTCAGGAGGGAGAAAGCAACGCTAATAAATTATGGATAGGATGTGGTTCAGGGGGTTCAAGTAGTGCAGAAAACCACCCTCATCCTCCTGCAGCTTCCTCTGTCATTTCAACAAGTGTGGCTTGACCCTTTATAAACATGGCCCTGTTTGCCCTTTTCAAAAGGCATTGCCTGGAGATGGGGCTGCCTGAGGAGCGACCAGCAGGTCTGTGCATGAGAAACCACAACCCTTCTGTTTATTGCTGAGCAGCTACAGGACCAGGTTCTACACCTTTCATTTGCCAGGCCCATTTAGATCATCAATATTATCTCAATTACCATTGTTGGACATGCCCAAGAGCAACAGTTCCCCAGGTCTATCATCAGCCATTTCAACAGCACCTTTTAAGGACCCTTTTTAATTTAATTTTTTTTTTTTTTTGAGGTTGTGCCTGTATTTGAAGACAACTGGGGGGTCTTGAATCCGTAATGAACAGAGTGAAGGCTTGAGAGGGCAACAAACCGCTGAGCTACTCTGACACACTGCAGGAATCAGCAGGAAGATTCTGGGATGTATCAAAAGAAAACCAGCTGTTGGTGAAAGTCAGAGGCAACAGCTAGTTCCTGGATGCAGATATTAGAGTCATGATATACTTAAACCAAGAAAAAGCACCTATGAGATAAAACAGATCAATACATTTGTAAGTCTCATTGTGTTTATTGCTTTTTCTTTGCAAGGATTCCAAATCAGCATACGTCACATGCCCTTTATCATCTCCTGGGGGGGGTCTCTTTTTACCCCCTCGATGACTCTCCCCAAAAGTCATTTCAATTCAGCCAACTACAGCCAGCCACTAACTGCAGGGATGAAAATCATTTTGTTTCAGCTTGATGTGGCAGAAACTCATACAGACCTAAACAGCAAATGACAGGGCACAACACGAGCACCTGATTTGGGGCTGCACAGGCTTCAGCAGCAACAAAGGATTTGCTTTCTGAAAATGCTGAGGCAGCTACTGCCAACACTGCCCGTATCAGACTAATAACATTCCAAAAGAAATGTTGGGTGCATGGATAGGTGAGCACACAGAGCATCCCCTGCAACCACTCTGGCAGTGCTGCTACAGAAACCCCACTGTGCCCTTTAACTCCCCCAACCTTCCACGCAATTTCTGCTTACAGCTAAAGCCATCAAAAGAGACAAGAGTCTTAGGCTGGGAAGAGAGAGGAGGTTGGAAATGTCAGGAGGACACCAGAATGGCTCAAACAGCAGACACTGCACAAGAAGATCACTAATATATGATTATACATCCTCCTGCCACTCCCTTCTAATGCCACTTCCTTTCTCATGCTCAGGACTGGCAAAGCTGTTGCACAGTCACTTCTGGGCCAAAGATGAGCAGCGTGGGCTCCGTTTCTGTGTTGTTCTGTGAATTGCCTCTACAAAGAGGGGAGAAAAACTTGGTTCACAGGCTTCCCCTTGCTACAGTAACAACCTGTCGCTGTGAGGGATGTTTCAGCGCTGGTCCCTGAGCTTGGCAGACACACATGGGTGGTGGAATGGGACTTGCACATTACATATGCCAGTCTGTTTAATGGCTTAGCAAACCTCTCCCCATCTCCTAAGCCATTTACTTCCATATTTGAAAGGTCTTAGATAAAACCACCAAGAGTTATGGGGTATACAACAACCAAGGATATAGAGAAATGACAAGTACAAAGAGAGGGAATATGAATAATATACAGAAGGGGCCATTATTCTGTGTACTGAGGGAAAGTGTTTCTGCTCCATACAAAAGGAAGGATTTATCTTCCCCTGATCAGAGGTGACAAAGCTAGAATGTTAATGCTAGAAAAACATAGGGAGGGCAGGGAGAAGGCTGCCAGCAATTTCACTTTGATTTCATCAACTGATCATGCAATTATGCATTTAGTTTTTTATTTTTTTTTGTGAGCAGCAGACACTTTCACACTTGGAGTACCCCAAGGGAGAGACAAATTACTAAGTCTCACAGATCTTGCTACAAAATTCCACACACATTTCAGGCAAGCAAGACATTGATGTTCTCAATCTCATGCCCTTTAGGCCTGACACAGCTCGTGTTACTGGCGTTAAAGGGGGCAAGACTGGTCATCAGGTGCTAAGCCTTTTCCTCAGCAGCAGAAGTTGCATGCAGACATAATTCAGGGCCAGCCCTGAGTCTGCCTTGCTGTGGGTGAAAATCAGCTCAGGGCTTCAGTACCTTAAGCTCCCTTAAAATTATAGCCCCTTCTATAATTAAAGTCCTCCCCCCATCGATCAGCAGGTCTTCTGCTCCCATCTCCAGTCCATGTGGCCCTGGGAATGCAGCTGGGGATGTTTATGAGCTCTCAGCACTCTCCACCGTGTCAGAAAACATCACATAAATGCAATTATAATATGCACCCACTACATGCTCTGCTTTAATGCTCACAGTGCTGAGTTTAATGCAAATGCAACTGTGTCAGTGTGAGCAAACTTGGAGCCAACACAGAGGTGAGGAGGCAACCCCAGCGAGGCCAGGGGTTGCACTGCATCATTTCTGTTGGCACAAATAGCAGCCTCAGGAGAAAAGCTCTGCTGTGCTGTCATACTAATGCATTGTTAGAGAGTTTATACCCCAAAAGGGTTTTTTAAAGGGAGAGGGAAGGGGAAAATTCACCTCACAAACTGCTGGAGGAGTCCTGATTTTGTTTGGAACAAACTACTCCAAGTCCAGGTATAACCTATTCACACATGGAGCTGAAAATTTATCCCAATATCAGGGACCTGTTGTTTCCGTCCTCCACAGGGAGGGTGGGTGCTGATTTTCAACATGGAGAACCACTAAACTGAATAAATACTGACAGTACAGATGCATTGGATGGAGCAAAGCTGCCATGCAGTTGATATGCAGAAAGTGTGCCAGCCTTGCAATAAGCCAATATCGCTGTGGTGTAATACTGAACCACCCACGGTGGTGAGCCAGTGCGCCAGATCATTTGTGACTTCATTTTAGGTCACATGCCACAAGGACATTTTATAGCTTCTTATGAAATTGTAAGGCCATCCTTTCAGCATATAAAAAGTAATCAAAAAAAAAAAAAAAANAGATGAGACAGACCACTTCAAAGGTATAACTGTTGTTATTGAAAAATGGCAGTGGAAAGTATAGGAAGGGAAATCTCAAAATTAATGCTGGATTGTGTATTTCTGTCGGATGTGAAAATTCAGAACACCCTCTCCAGCACCGAGCAGATGTATCTGAGACCCAGGGGTGGCCTGAAGGACTGGCTCCATCAGCCAGCTGACACACAGCTACTGAAGTATGCTTTTAGTTGTCATCTAATTTAGTCGCTCACCACCAACCTGCTCTCTCAATCCAATTTTACTAATTTTCAAGAACCTTTGCCCCCACCCCCAATCCTATTATTTCAGTGATTTTAAAAAGAAGATTTTACTGCAAGTGAAGCAGAAAACAAACACCACCCCTTCCACCTGCTCCTGCCTCCCCCCTCACAATGTTAACTCCCCACGCTGAACCCCCCCCAAAAAAAAACCCTTCAACATTTTGGCATTTATTTGCAAAAGAGATGCTGACTCGTGCAGCCCTCCTGGCTGGAACTTCCCAGCTCCTCTTTGCGAGGGTGGCATTCGGAAGAGCAATGACCTAATTTTTTTTTTCCATTTTATGTATTTTTATTTTTTTTTTATTTCTACCTCTGCCATTCACACAGCTTAAGGCCTCTTCCCTGGTGCATGCTGGATCCTCTGCAGGCTCGTGACGTTTGCCTAAAGCTTCTGGGAGAAATGAGGAGCGGGAGCTGAGCTGCCCTGATGCCGAGGGTGATGGGAGGTTCACAAAGGCCATAAATCCCTCGTGCCAGTGGAGAGGGGGAAAGAGGTTCCCTTCTGAATGCTAAGGCAGACAGCTGAGAAGCAGGAGGTTTTCTGAAATCATTATGGGATGAGAGAGGGGTTTGAAAGAACAAAATTGGGTTTCTGCGTTTGTATTAAAACTTTTACAAGTGGAGGGGAGAAAAGCAGAGCAATAGTGTTTGTATTCCCTCAGCTGAGTATGAAGAGTGTATTTCAATTAATAGGATTTGCCCTCTATATACATGTAAAAAGAGGCTTCGTTGCAGCAGTAAATAACATGAACCTTATAAAACCATGAAGTCACCTCGTAAAGGCAGAACTCAGCCAGAGAGCTGATCTGTGCCTCTGTATCGTGATTTCCCTATGGGAATGGAAAGGCTCCTTTCACCAACAAGGCTGAGGCCCACGGGCTCATAGCCTGAAAAATAACACCACCTTTCCATTTGTAATCTGAAAAAATTTAATGTACAAGCTATTGATGGAAAACCAACTTAGAACTCCACATTTCTCTTTTTTCCAGGGCAGAACTGCACTTTGAGTCAAGAGTTTTATTAATGGAATAAGTGCATTTGTCTCTTCTAGGCCTGAAAAATAAAGCACCAAGCAATAACATATGGAATATGCCTTAGGCGAGAGATTTTCTTCTGGTATTGCCATTTCTCTAATAAAACTGAAATCATGGCATGAGTGCACATGTTCTTGCAAGGTGTTTCACAGGGGGTGGTCTAAAATAGAGGCACCCAAACCCCACAGATATTTTTTTATAATATTGCTAATCTCAACTGTTCAAAACACAATGACCTGGGATCCCCAGTCCCCTGAAGCGGAAGGAAATAGCAAGAACTCCACAACTTCTCCTCTTTTGAATCCATCCTTCAAATTCTTGCTGCAATTTCTCTAAATTTCCTCTGTAAATCTAAAGGCTCAAAACATCACTTCATAAGGGGAAGTTCCAATCCTCCTGCCACTCCACAACTGCAGCAAAGGATGCTCCCACTGAAATAACCACTGAGACTGAAATTCCTCAGGAAATTGTGAACATTTAGCAACCCTGGTGTTAAAAAGCATTGCAGGTGCTGACTTATAGTTCTACAAATTCCAGGGAACTCATTTCCAGGCACCTGAAGTGGCTGTGAGGGGGTGTCAGCCTGGCTCTTTGGCTATTGGCACCGCACAGACAGGCAAGTTGACCCCAGCTTAAACACACACATCTTAGAGAGGGGGAATCGATTTAAATCTTCCCCCTAGTACATCTCAGGTCTTTGAACCTTTGCCTGGAGATTCAAAGGCACAGAGCTGTTGGCATGTCTGCTGCTTTAGGCAGTTCTCTGCCTTCATTTGCCCCTGTTCCTATGGCAGTTCCCTTCCCTGCCCTCCCAGATGCATTGCAGGCTTTCAGTCAGTGCTAGGGAGAGCTTTAGGGCAGAGGAGAGAGAAGCACTCTAAGTACAAGGACTACAGAGGAGCCTCAGGCACTGGGATTACCTTTACATTTGAACACCTTTGATGCAAAGTCTTGGACAAGAAATGCAGTTGACTTACGCTCAGTAAAAATTTATGTTCTTCCATTCTCATCCCAGTATCTAGCTGAGTCTAAAACTGAACAACTTGGAAAAAAATACTGCCACTTCAAAAGTCCTGACATTCAAGAGGGCTTTTCCTCTTGAAAACAACAATGCAGTGGGGTCTGTCTGGTTAAAAAATGCCCAAGCAAACAGCTTAACTTCCATTGAGTCTCTTCTGATTTCAAACTCACATGTCAACAGTTCCAAAGGAAAGTGCTTTCTGGTTTCTAGTTTCACACTTACAGAGAGCCTGATTGAAAACTCAGGCATCAGGGAGAGAACTGGGAGTCCCTGAAATGCTACAGAATGGGAATGTTTTGCAACAAACAGCCGGATACAACATCAAACCACTTAGAACTGCAGTACACACCACCGCCTCTTACTTTAGCTCTTCTGTTACACCTTCTTGCTCTTTTTTCACTGGCTGTAAAAAAAATATGGAAAAGTGATATCCTCCCCCCTTTTTACTCAAGTTTCCTCAAGAAAGATCTAACGTGAAACCTGTTTGATGATTCCCACCAGGAGCTTGTGTTCATACCATATGTGTATGGGGTATGTGAGGTACCTGCTGTAGAATTGTTAACATCAGCAAACATGTCTTGTGAACTGCAAAGTATAAAAGCAACTCTATTCTGTAGATGTTGAGACAGCAAACACTGTTTTGCATAAACTCCAGAATTCCACCACTGTATGAAAGGACATGTGCAGATCTTCCAAATTAGAAGTAGAAATATAATTAATTAAATGAAGGAGACAACGAGCAACAAAATTTAACAAGCCAAGTGGAGATGAATGTCCAGTTCTCTTCCGAGAATCCGAGTAATGAATCAGATTTTACACTTCATGTTTTCAGCAATGTCTGCAGAGCTAAAGTAATGGAATGTCCATTACCCTGGCATAAGATTGACACATTCTCATCAAATGCTTTGTGACTGTATAAATAGCATGGAACAAGTAAAATCAGGAGCATACAGCACGGATAAAATGCTCACAGACACCTCATTGGTTTTTTTTGCTCAGCAGGAAGCAGCAATGCAAGCAGAGAGCTCGAGGGTATATTAAGAGGCATTTGTGCATTGCAGCACTTCTGTCTTACCTGAAGGTGCTTGATAAATCCAATGTATATACATAAAAAGGAGAGGGGGCTGGAGTACAGGTGATCCCTGGTGCTGATGTTGAATTTCCATTGCTAAGGTTCTAATTCAAATATTATCCATCTTAATATTATTTATAGATGATTATCAAAGGTGAAGCACTTCCAGGTAGGGAAAGCATTTCTGTTTATGGTCCAAGCCATTCTAACACTGCATTGTAGAGGGCAGGTAGCTCAAAAAGGCTGAATGACTTACCCAAGGTCACACACTGAGTAAATTGAAAAGAAAGGACCAGAACGCATTACACCTGATTTCCTTTCCCATGCTGTCTTGTACACCATGAAATCTAATTTTACCAAGTGACTGGTTTGTATTATTGAGTTGGGAGTCTGTCCCCTGACAGCAGGAAGTATCTCCTGTCATTGGACTCTCCAAGCAAAGGTCAGAGAGCAAGTAAACGGCAGAGGTTAAGCAACACCACTCCACTTCAGCTATGAAATGCCCGAGCGAGATATTACTGATTAAACTTAGAGTTTTCCTTCATCATACTCTACAGCCATGTGAGCAGATAAAGAATTCCAGAGCAGAGGCATTTCCCAGGCCACCTGTGCAATCCCAGACACAAACAAAAAGTGAAAGCTGAGCTTTCTGATAGCTTTATCTGTCCAGAGTATTTACTTGTTGTTTTTGGTTACAACAGATACTGACATGGCAATTTTCACTCTTATTCTGCAAGTTGCTCAATTTATGAAGCTGTCAGTCCTTCCTGACATCTGTGGCAACTTCTGTAAGATAGAGATCCAACGTTTTTAGTGTGCCAACATCAAATATTTTGTGAAGGTAGTTGGATGATGTGACATTTCCAAAAGTGCTTTAGAAATCCTGCTTTCCCCCTCTCCATTTCAGGATGGGATAAGCTCCATGAGTGGGACAGAACTGCACTAGAATAAGCCCAGCCTGTTTTGTGCCTGATGACACTTTAACTCACCTACAGCACAATTCAGTTCCTTACACACCACCAGCCTGAAGCCTATTCAGCATTTAAGTCTTCAAAATAGGATTAGGGGATTTAAGTAGCACAGAAGCTTTGCATTTTCCATCCAGTTTCTTAATGAATTTTTGCACTAATGGGAGAGAGCATTACAGCCAAGCACTCAAGTTTCTCAACAAGCCTTTGGAGTTCACAGTTCCAACCACAGAGAATGCACAAACTCCCCAGTGTTGAGAGGTGAAATGCTGTTTGCTTTTGAGCTGAGACAGGATTTGAACTCAGATATACAGAAGTGAAAAGTAAGTGAAGAATTTTGCCTACTTTTTTCATTATTATGGGATTGCTTAGCTTGATGTTTTTTTGAGTTGATACTCAAAGCCAGCTTAGTACATACTATTCTTTAAACAGATCCGACTTAGGAGCAGTTCTTGACAGCCTCAACAACGCAGATCCCAAGAAGAAAGGTTTTTAAGACAGAAAAATGAACAGCCCGTATTAATTAGCAGCTATTGACTCCTTTTAATAGGCAAACACATAAAAATGAAAACTGGAAGTCAGCCCATCATCCCAAACCATCTTAATCTCAAGACACTCTGCATCACCAAAGCTTCCAAACTCTTTCTTGGCACTTTGTGCAAGTGTGTAGGAGGGCTTTTATCTAAGGATCCCAACACCGTGTAGAAGCACTAGTTAATTAGATTTCTTGCAACTCCTATAATATCAGAGGCACTTAGAAGAGAGATCAAGGTAGGATTAAACCACAGAACCAGGTCATATGAGACCCCCTTATCAAATGAGCTCTGCCCACAGAACTGCTGGACTTCCCTGTGTATCAGCTCCATCACAGAGGTATTTTCAGCTCTCATAGGTGGGATTTTTGTGTTCTGTATTATTACATGCCCAGGGGCTCCAGTCACAATCAAAACACTGGCAGGAGGAGAAATTTCTATATGCACATCAAGGTGATGAGTCCAAAGACAGAAGGTGATGCAGCATGCCCAGAGAGAAACTGCTCTGTCTAATCTGCCCTGGTCTGCATGAGACACGCAAAGTGAATCCCCATTACCAGAACTCCCTGGATGTGCTACATGTGCACAAATTCAAGCACATCCTGACACGTCTGTTCCTGTGTGTGCACAGTGTAAAATCTGCACACATCTGTAACTGCTTACCCAGAGTGCAGGGAAAGCTCTTCAGGCACTGAACAGGCTCCCCAGGGAAGTGGTCACAGCACCAAGGCTGTCTGAGCTCAGGAAGTGTTTGGACAACACTCTTGGACATGTGGTGGGGTTCCTGGGGCTGTCCTGTGCAGGGCCAGGAGTTGGAGTTCAGTGATCCTCAGGGGTCCCTTCCAACTTGAGATATTCTGTGAGTCTTTGAGATCTCACCATTCATACAATTAAATCTCCTCCTTGGCTGCTTAATGCTTGGGAGGGAGTAGAAAGGCAGAGCAAGCAGTAGGTATGTGGAAACCTGTAAAAACAGTAGCCTTCCACTCCAGGCTAGTAAAGATGAATTCCACATCTCATCCCTAAGTGCAGTCTCTTATTCTGTTCTTATTTCCAATTTTTTAAATGTTAGGAAATACCCTTTCAGGAGGTAAAATTTAAGTACCATCTCTTCTCACTAATTTGCAATTCACTGAAGATGAGACTTCAAAAAAGGAGGAGTGAAGGAAAGGGACAGCTCAGAACGGAACGAGGCTGCCCCAGTTCTCTTCTTTAACTTCACAGGAGGTTTGAGGAGAAGAAAAAAGAATAAATGCAATATGAGCATAAGGAGGTCTAGTCTCCAAACCAGACATATGCCTGGCTCTCATTAGAGTTCCTGGGAGATGTAAGCAAGCATCTGTCAGGAGAACCAGATCCTGTGAAAAAGGAGGGATATAAAATCCCAGACCGCTTCAGAGAGGCAATAAAAATAATATGGAAAATTTATAACAATCCAGTGTAATTGTTCAAAGGTAGCTGCTTCAAGGACTCATATGAGGCTTGTAATGGTTTTCCAACTGATAAAAAAGGAGCCCCACTTTTAAGATGGGATAATTTAAAGCTCAATTCAGCACACCTTCACAGGAAAACAGGATAGTGATGGGCGTGTGCTGGTTGCTGGCCTTCAAAAGTAAATTTAAAGAAAGAATGTTCTTGCTAATAAGATGTTATGATATTTATTTTTGCACAAAGCATCTTGAAACAGAAAAACCATTCAATTCCTGTAAAATTTGATCGTTCAAGCCTAAAAATAAGTTTGCAGGTCCCAGACTGACAGCTTTGGGTGCAAGAAGACACTGCCTGTCTCGAGCAGTGACATTTTCAGAGCTTTACCCAAGAAAGGCACAACATCCACAGTGATCCAAAAGCTGCAAGGA
The DNA here is from genome assembly GCA_013399695.1 of Formicarius rufipectus. Lineage (NCBI taxonomy): Eukaryota > Metazoa > Chordata > Aves > Passeriformes > Formicariidae > Formicarius > Formicarius rufipectus. The sequence continues at coordinate 4,182,446 of VXAU01000197.1, forward strand.
GAGCACAGGTTGGCATCCTCAGAGCTCAGCACTGCTCCAGTGTGATCCCACAGGGCAGGGAAGGTGCCCATCTGGTGCCTGGAGCCAGGACAATGAACAGGAGTGGTGCAGTCTCTGCTGTTTACTCACCCTGCATCCAAGTGGTTTCACATTTTATTTTCCCTTTAAGTAGGACAAGCACGAATGTAACTTTAAATGCCACAAAGGTGTGCTGCTAAGGCCTAAAAGAATACATTCAATTTTTAATCAAAAGTCATTATTGCACTGCCAAACAAAAAATTTGGGAACTATTATTATTTGCAGAGAGTGCAGCACAGTCTGAATTCCACTGTGTTTTTGGAAAAAGTATTATCACCTGAAAAGCAATTTTATGGGTCTGTATAACAGGTTATATATAAAATAATTCCTAACTTCTGGAGGTTTAAATTTAAGATATTATTTTTCCCTTGAAAATATTAATTTTCCTCTGAATACTTTCTTAGTCTATTCAATTGCTTCCAAAATTTCCTGTTATTAAAAATACATCATTTGGCCTAATTTTTGGTTTAATCATAACAGAATCAGACCAGGTGTCTATGCCTTCATCTGATAAATGTCTTGCTTCAAAATGTGAATATATAAATATGAGCAGAAACCAACATAACAACTATTTATAGTCAAAAAGAAGTAGTAAATATCGTGGGGGAAAATATCCCTCACTGGGAAAGAACACACTGAAGGCATAAAGCATAGAATGGGTCTTTTACAGCATGTTTATTTACAATAATATAGTTGTCATGTTTCCTTGTTTATGCCTCCTTTGAATTTCCTGATATCACTGCTGGAGAATGTTTAAGGCAGAAAGGTAATTACAGTCACCACCCCTGCCATCAGTGATTCAAAGCAAGGGAGCACACCTGGAAATTGTACCAGCTTAAATCGAGCTCAGGCCACCAAGAGCAGCATCAACTACAATGACACCCCTTGGCCCAGCCACAAATGGTGAGGAACCAGGAAAGCTGCTCTGCACATCAGTCAGGGGGCTGCAAGGGAGGGGGGGTGTCAAGGTGTGCATGAGCCACTGCAGAGCCACTCCTGGAGAGCTAAGGACCAACACCCCAAAGGAGAGAGACAAAAGCCCGTCATTCTGCTCATGTGCTGGAAACGCTGTGTTCTAGACTGAACTGCTTCAAGTCAGAAACACAGAATACCACAGAGAGGACACTGAGACCATTAAAGCTTCATAGGCACTTTAAATTCTATTGATAAGAAGTAACAGAGATTAAAAGGAAGGATGGAATTGTGGGAGCCAACAGTCACTGTATCACATATGAAAAGCAAGAAAGGGACCGAATTATCTGCAGAAGTCACTGGTAATTCCTGGTCTGACTTGCTGATCTATTTTCTATACTAATTGGCAAAAAAAAAGATGATGCATTAAGACACAAAGTGCTTAAGTGATCCATATTTTATCATAGTTAGCTTTATAGTCTCATATTGATTTTGTACATCTATACTCACATTCCCCTTCAACCTTCTCCAGATGTCCTTCCTCATTAGTAATCATTCCACAGCAGCACAGAACAATACAGGTTCAGGAACCCTGGGAGACATCTAGTCCAGTCCCCTCCTCAAATCAGGGTCAACACTGAATTCAGAGCAGGTTGCTCAGGGCTTTTGGATTTTGAAATTCTTCAAGGACATAAATTCTACAACCTGTCTGGGCTTCCTTTCCTCTTCTCCAGGCCACAGAAGCCCAGGTGTCATGTTTTCCTCTCAGAGACTACTGCTCAGGAAGCCAACTTTTAGTACTCTCCAGCAACAGCCAGAGCTTTCCTGCCTGTTCTGGTTTCTTGCTTTAATTTCTGCAATAAGTATGAGGACACAGCACTGGAGCTGAATTAGAAAACTGTACAGAGGAAATCCTGATGAAGACCCTCAGCCTGCTGACCTGCACCCAAAACAGAGTGTCATGCTGCATTTGAAACACACTGGTCAAAAACAATCTTGAAAACACCTCCAGAAGCAGCACTGCTTATAAATAAATTCCTTGCCTGCACTCAAGCCATGTGATCACTGGAGAAGTGAGCACTGAGGTTGAGATCAGCCCTTTGACTCTGCCCAGATGAATCACTGCGTTGTCCCTTTCTGAAACCAAACCAACCAGCAGCACATCGATGCTGCCTTCCAAACATGAACTGAAATATTTGAGTATTTGAAGGCAATTTTTCCTCCACTCACCACTTTGCCACCTAGCCTTGAAATGCTCGATGCTGTAAATATGATACCCTGCTGCTAGAAAGTGGGGGGGAAGTGTTTGAAATTCCAAAGGAGAAGGCTCTGGGAGGAGGATTTCCCCCCACCTTACCTCTATATCATTCTGATAACTAAAAATAAAACTCCCAGCCATGACTTTGCCCTACAGAAGAAGCCATTTGTACCTCTTGGAAGCTGCCTGAGTTGACATTCAGTGCTGCTCTCCCAGTCACAGGACATTCCACACTCCCTTGGCCTGGATGGAAAAGCATTAGTGAAAACTTGCCATCCAGCCAACATTGGAACCCTTTGGAGAAACAGGTATTTTGCAAGGCACAAGATCCTCTGGATGCATCTGAGACAGGCAGCAATCCATCAGTTTGGGATTCTTCTTTCCCATTTGGTGTCACCAGGGTATTGTAGCACAGTTGACAGACGTGGTGCTGACTTCTGTGGGCATCCCAGCTGTGACAGCAGTGAGGAAGCTGAGCAGCTCCCATGGGAAGCCTCACTTCCCTGGCTGAGAGGCCAGTGCTTCAGCAAGGTATGTATGAAATCAGAAAACAGCCAGTGGTGCTGGGCATGCTCTACTCCTGACATACCAAGTCTTCGAGGCAGACACTAAAAGAAACAGCTGCACATGTTTTCTGGGTTTTTAAAGAGCATCTTCAAAAGAAATTATGGTTAGAACTTTTGCCCTGAAAGCAAGTGCAAAACCCTTAAAGTAAATCCTTAAAAGTATCCTGTCAATCACTCTGCATTCCACTGACTAAATATTAACATTACATCCATGAAGGCAGTTTGGTCTCTTTCAACAGAAACAGATCTTCATGGTTCTTTTAATTTTTAACATTAGGGTTAGTGAGGAAGGAGTTTAAAGTGAGCTATTAACTGGTACACATCATGTCCTCAGAGTGCCAGAATTCTCAAGGTAATCTTGATACATTTAAAAATTCCATCTTCCCAACAGCATTTCCTAAGAAACTAAGAGTTTGCATTATTTTTGTTGAAGTTGCAGATCACTCAATACATAGACATTCTCAAACAAATGAAAATTTAACTGGTCCAATCCAGGGCAACTCATTATCTGATTCTATATATTCTTTCCTTCTGCATTTGTTTGTGATTCACCTTTTGCTGTTTGCAAACTGCTAATGAACATCTTAACACTCACTTCTAGGAACTGATTCAAGAAGAGTCAAAGCAACATGACAGGGAGCAGCTGTGCTGCTACTTAGGCCATTTCTAACCTTCATGCCACCACAAGCCCCTGAGATCCTACATGATGTTCACAGCAGAACAGTGGCTCCTTTAGGTCTCATGAGCCCCAGGTGTTTATTACCACTTCAGTACTGGACACTGGGTGCTCTTCTGTGGGCTTTTGAGGAAGCCACAAGGATCAGGTGCTTCTAATGCAACCCTTATATTAATGACTCCCTTTTCAAATTGAACCCACCAATGAACAACAGAAAGAGACACTAAATGACCTTGATGTAACACCCCAGTTGAGAGAATAATGAAAGAAAAATGGGCATGATTTGGGCACCTATTTAGATGCTACTAAAAAGCCATATTTGTTTTGCAATTCAGGGCAACAGATGGAGAGGCCAAATGAGAAGCACGTTTCTCTGTAGCACAATAATGGGTGGAGAGGCATTCTCCTACCTGAACATGAAAATAAGCACAGAACAGGGAATACCATAAAAAAGATGAACACAGCAAATCCCTGACCTCCTCAGGAGTGCAGGCAACCCCCTTGGAAAAACTTTCTTTAAAAAGATCATGAGCTGTTCCCTATGGTGCTTTATTTGCAGCTGCAGCAGCTGCTCCTCAGGGCCATGACTGTTGCTTTGAAAATAATTTAGGAGGAGATTTTGTCCCTTTCTGCAGTAAACCTGAAGATTGCAGATGGTGTTGCTGAGTCACTGTGAGCTGTACTTTGTAGTTCTTGTGTCTCCCTCAATACACTGGAAATGCTCTAGGAATATGCCAGGAAAACAACTGTAATTTGAAAAATATATTTCCAAACCTTGCCATTGGGCAGACAGTGCCTGAGCATGTAAAACACCCGGAGTCCAAAGACACCCCAAGTACTGCCAAAAAAATTATCCTCAAAACGATTTCCTGATTTTGGGGGGCTCTGTGACTTCATTTTGAAATGCCTGAAGTAGGAATTAATGTATCATACTCTGAATGGGAGTCAGATGAAGGCAAGTAGAACTGTAGGAGTGAAATACTACACACTGTCCTGGAAGGAGAATTTGCTGTTTCAACTGCCTAGAGAATCACCAAGATTTCCTCCTGCTGAGGAAACCCAAAGACTTAGAACCACACAGCCTTAATGAGATTCAAATGCTGTTGATTTTTCTTAATAAAATCTATATATTCTCCTGTTTATTTGCCAAGGGTTGCCTCTCTTCCTTTCCTCCTTGCTCTGTTATCACAAGCAGCTGAATTCTGGAAGTAAAGACAGTAAAGACAACACAGAAACCTGCCCTGAGTTTTTGCAATATTTTAAACTGTTTGCTTTAGGATAGCCAGAGAGATCTAAAGCCCAACTTTAAAAGAGTCCTTAGGGAACACTGCAGACAATCTGAATTTGCACAACTGCACTTTCAGTTAACCTCATTAATACAGAATTATCTCAGTGGAAACAGTAGAGGCAGATACAAAAATCTATGGAATTTCAGAAAAAAAACCCTCATTCCGCTTCTACCGAAAGATTCTCTCCACAGAGCACAGAGTAAAAAGTAGATGAACCAGGACAAAAAGACATGGAAACTTTCAAGTTCCCTTCCCCAAAGGCAAGAACAGAACTCTTCTTTATTATCAGCACCACTTTCATTTCTAAGCTTCTTTTGTTTTGCCCTCCCGGGTCTCAATCTGTCTGTAAATCATCCTGCATTGTCAGGATGGGTTATAAATCACAGCAGGCCCTTCAGGTCAGAGTGTGTCTTTGAGAAGGCAGTGCCTGTGTGGCACCCCTAAGACTCTGGGGGGCTACAGCCCTTCTGGGAATATTCTTCAGGTAATGGAAGTCACTGGTGCCTTCCAGTGAGTGGAATTGATGCCATTTGTTAGTGATTTTCTAAGAGGAGTTTAATAATCTTATTTAGAAACCAAACCATGCAACACCAGCCGAAGGAGAGCTTCTAACAACATTTGGCCCTGCTCTAAGTGGAAGCTGTTAGAGCTGTTTGAAGTATGACATCTCTGAGGACAAACTCAGGTCCTGTGCTGCTCCAGGTGTCCTGTTTGAAACAATTCCTCAGCTGTGCCTTCAGCTCTGCTCTTGTTCTTGACCCAGCATACCTGGCTCCCAAGTTCTATAGCTCCTACAGACTACAGCAACTTCTCTACTCCCTGGCAGAGCAGAACTACAACAGACTATTGCACAACCCCCTCTTCGTTCTCAACTCTCAGACAAAGTGCTATGGGCAGGGTTGGCTGCAAGAAGAAGAATTTTCAAAATGCATTGCAAGAGGATAGGTCACAGGATTGGTTCATTCCCAAATGTTCTCTTTTCTTTTATTTAAAAAAAAACCCCCTCTGCTTCTTAATTCTTAGTCCTCCTTTTCTTTTTATACTGACCCATAAACACAGACATGTGGCAGCTGTAAAACGGCTGGAATCTTCCCTGCAGCACAAGATCTGTTTGACTGCAGATGAGTTGGTTAATTGGAGGATGGAGTCTTGAAGCTCCCAGACAGAGCCAAGAGTCAATGCTCAGACACCCACGAAAAATGGGAAGATAATCAAAGGAACCTCTGGGTCATTCCCAGAGCAAGATAAGCCATCTATTACCACACTTCTGTTAGAACACCAGCTTGCTTAAGTTTGCAAAGACTGTTGGGAATCACAGGCTGCTTAAAAAAGGAGCAGAGAAATCCCTTCTGAAAGACACTGCTCCTTGACTTGAAGGTGTCCTTACCAGCCATGGATTTTGCACTATACAGTTAAGAGCTGAGGAACAAATTGAAAGCTTAGTGAGAAATGGTTTAGCAAATAGAACAGCCAGTGTGTCAAAGCACAAGAGGCAGCAGGAAAACCAGGATGAATCTGAAAAAGGTTATTTTACTGCCATAGTTCTTGATGGTGTTAAACCCAGGAAGAGCATCTGCAATCTCTAATCACTGGCCTAGTTCCAAAGTAGTAACAACAGATTGGCTGTAACAGTGACTTTATATGGGCCTTATCATCACAGTTATCAATAGATTCAGTCTCATTAAATAGTTTAGTGCTGTCACATTAACAGAGAAACCCGTGACGAATAAAGGCGCTCAAGAGATTTGCTCATTACAGAAGCAAGACAGGAAAATAAACTCCCAAATTTCAGGCAGGTGCCAGATGATTCCCTCACCCCACCCCAGAGTCCTGCAGAGAGAGCAGAGGGATTGCACACCCTCCACAGGGCAAGGAGCTTTAACAGCCCCAGTGCTACACATTTCCCAAAGGAAGCAACTGCAGTTCAGGTTTTGCAGCTTTAATCCAACCACATCTGTTTGAGGCTTTTGGTCACTTCCAAGTGGACAGAAATCCAATGTGCAAAGGAATAAACCTGCTGTATTACCAGGTTGTTTTTCTGTTTATGAGTAGTTGTGGAATTTCACCTGAACTTCTGCCTCTCAAAGGAGAGGTCCCAGCTGAGAAGAGCTGAGGCGACAGGTGAAGAAATGACAGAAAACTTACACTGATGAAGCTCAATCAGGATTACAAATGTTTACAGACCAAAAAAAGAGAGGGGGAGCTTATTGGATACAAAACAGAAAATCAGTCACACACACACAAAAGATAGTATTATAAGGCAATTGGGAGGGAAAAGAAACAACTTTTTTTTTTCATGTCTACATACACAGCCAGGTAAGAGAGCCATCACAGGAGAAAAAATAGCAGAATTCCTTAAATCCACAGGATTTGAGCAACCTGGTCTAGTGGAAGGTGTCCTTAGAGGGTTGGAACTCAGTAATCTTTGAGGTACCTTCCAACCCAAACCATTCTGTGGTTTGATGTCCTGAGTTGTGCTCCACTGCAGAGATCCTTAAACAGACAGAAGAGACTGTGTGTGCTGCTCTACCCAACCCTTGAATAGGAACTTCTGATACTGCATCCAAAACTAAAGTAAAACTGCTTAACCTCTCTATTTTACTACCTGACCTTCAAAGCTGATAAAAGCACATTTTTTCCCCTTGAAAAGGAATAAGGCCATTAGGGAGCCAGGAAGTGCTTTATCACCACCTCAGGACTCTCATCCAAAAGCCTGCATTACATTTTGCTTTCTCCTTTGTGCCACTTTGGTAATGTGATTAAGAGATGGCATTACTGGCTCGAGTGTGGCCACAGCACAAAACACCAGAAACTTCTCCTGCCTTCCAAAACAAAAAAAATCCATGTGTAAAATGTATAAAGAAGATGGCACTGGCCTGAAGAGTCAAAGGGAAATTTTGTCAAAGGTCTTGCTGGCATAATGGTGTTGAAAGAACAGCATTTAGATTTCTTTCATGCATAAGTATCAAGAAAATTCTCTTTCAGGCTGATTGCATGGTACCATCTTTAACAGGACTCATACACAAAAGCAGTTTCTTTCTTGCTAAGGCTCTATTTTGTACACTCACACATCACAAAAGCATGGCATGCCTTCAATAACTACATCTTTGTTTAATTAAAAGTGTGTGATTGCACAGGGGATAAAGTAGAAGGGTTTAGACTTGCAAATAGTTGTGTTTAATAAAGAAAAATCACCTGCTTTGAGGAGCGAGTATAATTTGCTGGGGAACAACCTGTCTCCTGCAACTGGAGAGCTGTCACCCCATTTCAAATGACATTTAGAGAGAAATTAATCTTGTAGGAAAAAGAAGAGTCAAAAAAAGTCTCATAAAAGCTTGGGTAGGTTGAGTAGATGTAGCAGAGACAGTTTATTTAATGGCTAATGAAAGGAAATGACCACTCCTCAGGAATCTAAACATGCTCTCTCAGTGTGCCCATGATAAGTTATGCACCACACACAGTGAGCTCTGCACTGTCTGCTCCTCAAGATCAAAAGCCACTCTTGCTCATACTCTGCTTTTGGGGCATGGTAAGTTCATCAGCCCCCAGTAATGGCAGAGCAAATTGTGACCATGTGACTGCAACTGGCAAGACTTTGTTTACTAATTTCTGCATCTGTCTGTTAACATCTCCATCTCTGATGCCTGCAGAAGGTTTGGAGGCAATGATGCCTTCATCATAGTGGGTTAGCATCATTAATTTTAGAGATACTTTTTGTCTTGTTAGAAAGAGGATGTTTGAACCAGAACACACACCTGGTAACTACTGAGATTTCTACATAGCATTGCTTCTTTTTGTTCTTGCAGATACTGCTTGACTCCAGGTTTTAGGGAGATTTAGTGCCACCACCTAAGATAAAAATTTTGATTTGCTGCTTTCCTGGGAGAGGTTACAAACAAGCAGGTTTTACCACTTGACTTCATCCCTCTCTTCTATGTTTAGATTATCTGTTCTGGTGCAGGCTCAGATGCTGAATGCTCTCTGCAGCTGCAGAACGTTCCCCAGATGCACACTAAGCTCCTCTCTTTATAGCAGTGTTGTGTCACAGCACAGGAGCAGGGATGAGAAGCTATTCCTGGCTACCACACCAACTTCTTGTGTGACATTGGACAAGGCCTCTCGACCTCTCTGTTCTTCACCCTTCTTCCCTGAAATGCTGATGGTAATACAAACCCCTTGATTGCAGAGAACTTGGAAATCAAAGGAGGAAATTTGAAAAGAAATTCTATTTATTTCTCTCCCAAAACATGCCCATCTGTGATGAAAGAAGACACTGCTTTCCATCTCTCTGCCTCCATCCAGCACTGAGATACTGGTTTTTTCACCTCAGTTTTTTTTCCAGCTGTCTCACTTCATCTCCCCCATGTCTTTCTGTGGACTTCAAAATTTGGTCCTATTGTTTTGGGGGTTGTTTTTCTTTTTAAGAGCCCACTCTAATGCTTTACAAACCTTCCTGGGAAGAAGTTTTTCCAATATCCAACCCTAAATCTCTCTTGGCACTACTTAAGGTTGTTCTCCTTTTGCCCTGTTTACTTGTGACCCGGGAGAAGAGATTGACACCAACCTCCCTACAACCTCCTCCAGATCCTTCCCCTGGACACGCTCCAGCACCTCAGTGTCCTCCTGGGTGGGACAGGCCCAGACCTGAGCCCAGCACAGGTCACTGCCCTGGTCCTGCTGGTCACACTATTGCTGAGCCAAGCCAGGTGGCACATCTGGGCACACAGCTGGCCAGTGACTTCAGGGCCAAATTATATTTAGCATATCACCCCTGGAAAGGTGTCTACACCTTCAGTTGAGTTCCATGACAAACACCAAGTGGTGCAGACTTGGTTGACTCCCACAGTGGTCATTTTGCCTCTTTTGTCCAAGGACAGTTGGATTCCTCTGCACTTGGAAACTCTTATCTGGCAATAGGAAGCGACTTGGAAAAAACCTCTCAGCACATAAAGCCCCTGTGGTATGGGATCAGCAGGAACACAAGTGCAATCACAGAAAGAACTCACAGCATTTTGGAAAGATATTAAAAAAAGTAAAAGCCCAGAAATAGAACTTCAGGAGTAATTGATTTGCTGGTCAGACTAAACCACTAACAAAGGTAAAATTATGACTGTCAACACAGAATGGCTTTGGGGGACGTTATTTACCAGAAGCTAGGAAAAAGGGTTACTGGATGAAATTATTTTTTTTTCCCCTTCCCCATAAATTGAAAGGCTCTGTTTAATTTTCAGGTTGTTCAGCTCTTTCTTAAATTAAAATTTGACATATTAATTTCTTTGGCTGCCTCAAAGTTGTACTCTTCACTGAACACATCATTTTGCCAGGAATTTCAGCCAAACTCAGCTCCTAATAATCCTGAGCTATAAACACCACAACAATGAAGTTTTTTTCCATTATTGGAAAGAGAGAATTAGATGGCATTTCATGAAAATAGTATTGGAGGCAAGAGCAAAATTGTTTACAGAACTGCAGCTTCAGAAAGGACTTTGAGAAGATAAAAGATCTGAGGTATCAAAGACAATAAGACATTAAAACACTGCATCTACAAAGGGCAAGAAAAGATTTTGAAATGATTGTAGGTACTGAGGCTTCAGATTGCATCTCATCTGAAAATCAGCCTCTATCATGACATTTGGACATTTTTAAATACTTAGAGGAAAAATCTCTCTCTCCTGCTGCCCTCTGCACTTCCATCATACATGGTAGAGCCCTCATTTATCTATTCAAATGGACCAACCACATCTCATTATATTCATGAGACTCATAAGGCAGAGGGAGTTTATACTTTTACTAAATTTTCTGCTCTCATTTATAACTCCAGCCCCAAGTTTTTTGCCTCAGTAGCAGACCATGAACTGTCCTAGGAGTGGTATTGCAAAATGATAAATACTCGCATCTGGCATTATGTAGCACCCTTTGTTACAAACAGAATAGTTCTCTGTGATTGTGAAATCCATTGCTTGCAATCTAGCAGGCACAGTCATCTGTTCAGTTCAAAGTTGTTAATGGAATATTCAGAGTTCATATCTTTTATGTTGATGGAGTATGAACTAATCACATTTTCATCTCCTATGTGCTCTGTGAAACAAAACTCGTCTTTAGACACATTAATTTCCAGCCGAGACTTTTCCAGCCTGAAAACATCAGCATCGCAGCCCAAGCATTTTGTTTGCCACGATGCATCATGAAATGAAGTTCCGAATGTGGTTCTCAACCATGGTAGAGCTTGTACACGTATTTAAAAGTTTCCTCCTGGACTCAAAAGCAACCCAGGATCCTGCTGTGGTCTTCTGGAAGGCAGCACTGCTTTATTACCAGTGCACACGCCCCATGCAGATGGGATTTCTGCTTTGATGATTGAATTATTTTTGTTTATATTTTGATGACATGACTAATCATAGACTGACTGTTGTAGGCTGAATGTTGGCAAAATTCAGCTCAAATTTTTCTTCTGCTGGCCTATAAATAGAAGTACTGGTGGTAACATGCAGGTTGGTCTCCTCCACATCTGTCGTTTTTCTGTGAATTTCTACTTGTTTCTGTATTGCTGGCTTTTGCAACATCATTTCAGAGCATTTTCCTAGGTTTTCTTTTTTTTAATAAAGCTTTTAAAATTACTTCTGAGCAATGAGAAAAGTAATTCTAGGCAGAAGAACCATTGGGGGCATGGTACAAAATTCTATTGCTCACAGAAGGAAAGTAATTTTTGCAAGGAATGAGAAAAAGACAGCCCTGACTTACTTTTCTATCTATCTTCATTATCCTAGTAAAGACATAGAAACAGGTTTCAGTTTAGAGCTTACACATTTCAGTACAGGCTGATATATATATATATATATGCCAAGATCAACTTGGCAACTGTTTTTGACCATAAAAAGAAAGACCTTAAAAATCACAGTAAAAACCTACCCAGATTTTTCAAGGTATTACAACAGTTAAACATCTAGAAAAGGGGCACAGTGCAAGATCCAGCTCTAAGATATGAACACTCATTCCATGTAGGGTATCTTCTAACCTCTTTTCAGGAGGACCTAAAACTGATCCCCAGTTAGTTCAACAAAAGAAGTTGTGTTTGAGATTTTCAAGGCTGTACTTGGCTTCTCGGGAACTGGATGTGTTTCTATCAACTGGTGTTGGAAGCGGAGCTTAGGTTTTCCTCACAGAGCACTACAATCTGACAACACTCCTCAGAGAATGAAAAATGGAACTGACTTGCACTGCCCAGAGTCAGGACAGGAAAAAAAGGCTTAAATAACAGAAAAATAAATTCAACATATATATATAAGGTGTGAAATCACCTATGACCCTACAGCACTTCACAAAAGGATCCACAATGGTGGGGGAAAGTTACAGATGAGGGAAGAGATGCTACAGTACTAAATTACCTTTAAGCATGCCTGATTTTACCAACGAGATAACTGTGCCTAAAGTATACCCTGAGAGCTTTGTCTGCTCTGCAATTTCACCCACATCAGGGATCAGGAAGGGACCACCTGCCTCTGGCCCTCACCTCACCTATGAGGTCCTGCTAAAATACCTAAGCCCAAGCCTGGCTCTTACTCTGCTATTTGTACTATAGATGTTTAAGGATGCTTTTAGCCCTGGGGAAAAGAAGTAGAAAGGGGCCAACAATGTGATTTGATGTGGTTCCCAGTCTGAGTGGCACAGTCGTTTGCCTTTTGTTACTATGAAAATCACTGCACAAACTGAGTGGGCGGCCAATTAAAATGTCAATAAAAGTAAATACACTGAAAGAGGTCATGGCCGTGCATTATGCAATAAAGGGAGGAAAAAAGCTTATATTTGTATCATGCTAATTAAATTGACATGCTTATTGCAAATCATTTTGTTTCACCTGGAGCTGTAATTAAGTGACACCACTTAATGAGAAGGAACGGGCGCTGACTGAACGTGCTCCTGTAGTAAAGCCCCTCTGACAATGAAGGATGTTTCTGTTTACATCTCTCATCATCTCCCGTTCCCAAATGCCAATGCCTTTTCAGTGAGGTAAACACCATTTTTAGAAACAAACAATTAGGGGCATTTGTAATTTGGGGCAGCTTTTAACTTCGCTTTTCACTAGTTGCTTTGCATGCTGAAAAAAACCCAACCAATTGAAATATTCTACAGTATTATTTCTCCCAAAGACAGATTTTTAAAAAGCAAAACATCAAAGCAACCAACCCAAAAATTCAAGTTTTAATTGTCTCTCCTGTAGGATTTACTTAATCTGGATATAGTGGGTTAAGACCTGTTCTCTTTCATGGTGATTTCGGCGGGATTATTCCACATTTCGAGCGGATTTACACATCCGTTTGGCTCCGGAACTTCCAAAAGAAGTTATTATAATCAGAAATTTAAAACTATTTGTCTTAAGTGCTTATATAACACACAGAGGCACGACAGAGAGATGCTAACAGAGCTCAGTGTTACTTCCCTCCCCATCTCCAGCCACTCAGCTGAAGACAGAGCACACACCTGTTGGAACCCCTGCAGGTTCTCAGACTGAGGACTCAGGAGCAGTTTCCAAGACAGAGATCTCAGTGATAACAATGGAATCTGCAGGACGACCTTGGCTAACAGTGACCTGAGAGGAGAACCTGCTGATATTCCACAGAATGATACAAGTGAAGGGTTCTATCAATAAAGTTAAAATTAAGATAGATAAGCACTATATGAATTCACAAAAAACCCCACAAAATATAGCTTGGTTGATGCTCAGCTCTAGCTGTGTGGTGTTACATAGTCTTGATGGAGTGTATTAGTTTTAGAAATATGTATAAGTGCATGTTAAGATAGCACTCTTGAAATCCCTATGAAGGGGAACATAAAGATGCAAGAATAGAAACATTTAGTGCCTTTTCTGCCATTCCTGAGTACAACTGGAACTTCAGGTAAAGAGGAATAAACTCTCATTTTCATTTTTGATGCAGTCAGGTTGTCTTCTTAACAGCTGAAACTTATAAGCCTCTTACTGAGACACTAAAACTGGGTCTGTGCAAAAAGTCACTGCTTTGAGGGGCAGCAGCTCCTGCTGCTGTTTCCTGCCACCACCAGGACTTGGGGTGGGTGGCAGTGACATGACATAAAAATGAGGCTTCCCAAGATCTCCCACAGTGGCCACACCAACCGTAGCCAAGCTGGGCAGAATTCTTTTATTATTTTATTATGTTTCATTTTGGGGTCTCTGCAGATCCCATAAACATTTTCCTATGCAGGGAATACTTGCCACATTAATTGTAATGGGGTTGCTTTGCCAGGCAAATGGGCACAGTGCCAAGCTCTGAAATTTTGGCATCTTGGGGCTTAATATCAAGAACCAGTCAAATCTGAGATGCAAGTGGAAGGTCTACCGGATCTCTCAAGTGCACCATCAAATCTGGATCTCCAGTGACTTTTTTTTTTTTTTTTTTAATGCTTTCAAACTTGAATTCAGTGCTTTCAGAAAAGCAGGATAAATAGAAATGCTCTGAGCCAGGAACACTGTTGGCAGGGTCTGTGAAAACTCTTTCACCCATTTCTGTGAGAAAGATACTATTTTTATCCTGGACTGTTTGTAAAAAAAGCCCATCCTTCAGGTTTATTGGGTAACAGTCAGCACAAGAGTGGGGAGGGAGTCTGACAGATTTTAAATTACTATGGAAATCATATCTTCTAAGCAAAATCAAGGTATGTCTGGAGAGAAGTCTGACTAGAAAAGGTTCATTATAATGCTTTATCCTCTTTATTATTGCTCCTGGAGGTAGCTCAGTATCTCTTAATATCTTTGTGTTAGCAGGAATGAATTTTCTTAAATCTGTCTTCAGCAGAAAGGCTGAAAACCAGCACTGACAAAATGAGATTGTTATGACATCAAGATGTATCTGAAGTAAAGTGAATGAAGATAAGACCCAACTCTAAGGAACCCTAAGAGTTTCCTCTTAGGAGGAAAAGTGATTTTCATAACTTTGAGTAATACAAATCCCCAGTACAGGTAATACTTGTGCCATTTTGGACTCAGAGCCTCGAAGACTTCGAGGGCTGCAGAACCCAAGTGCAGCACTCACCACGCTCAACACCAAAAACCAGACTCTTGTTTTCCACGAGCTCTGCACACAAATATTGCCTCTGTGGCAGACAACTGAGGCTTTCAGCTTGACTTTAGCTGTGAGGAAATATTTAAAGAACATATATGCTTCCTTCTGGGTAAAGAGGCCCAGCAGTGGAAGGGATTTTTATCTGCCTGTGTGTAAAACAATCTGTGCATATTTCATGCCTTATCAGTCACCCCAAACCATGAAAACAGTCCTGTAAAATTAACAAAGATGAAACTCAATTTTAGAACACACTGATGCCTAAAGGTTTGGTGTGTGTTTTGTATATCTTTAGATCTTTTGGAGTTATAGGCTTTCTTGCTCACACAATAAGTGGTGTTAGGAGTCACTAAAGTAATTTTCTCACATATTCTTAAGCTTCCTGAAGGTCACAGTGTTTTGCAGAGACACCTGCAAGATAACTTGAAGACAAAAGAAGAGCCCAGAACCCCTGGAGCTGCTCCAGGGGGGGAAAACCTAGGACCCTGGAGGAAATGGGAATCACGGTTTGTTATAGATATCTTATATATTCATTATTGGAAGATTATAAAAATTGTAACATCACTGGGGGTGGTGTGCACGTCCATGGGAACTCCCAAGAAAGGCATTTCTCTTTCTCCATTAATGCTTTTCTGAGTGCCCATTTCCCAGGATTTTAGGACAGACAGTGCACTGAGAGCCCTGCTGTGGATTCATACCTGGTTTACCTTGAGGAGGAGTCATTTAATCCCTGCCTACAAGCAGGCACTGCCAAGAGCCAGAGTAGCGAGACTCGGCTGTGTCAGCACCGGAGCTCGCACAGGACAGACAGACGTGGGGAGACCTGGTTCTGGCACCACATCCTAACAAGTGCTTGCAACCATCCATCTCCACAGGCTGAGCCCTCTGCAAATCACTGAGCAAACTGGCCCAGAGCCAAACCCTCTGCTGTTTCTCTCCCTTCCTTTTTGATTTAGGAAAACAGAGAGAGGAGGGAAACAACACCAAACCAACCCTGGCACTTGTCCCTGCCTTTGTCACTACCCTCTCTCGCTTCAGCCATTGAAAGTATTGAATTGTCCATGAAAAGGCAAGAGCATCTGCATGGAGGGGAAGGCAAATGCTTTGGCCCATAAGCCCCAATCTTAGCCTAAATCTATTACCAAAAGTGCTAGACAACATGTTGATAGTGATGGGGCCTTGAGCAATCTGGTCTAGTGGAAGGTGTCCTTGCCCACAGCAGGGGGGTTGGAACCGGAGGATCTTTAAGGTCCCTTCCAACCCAAACCACTACAATTTTATGATCAAAATATGACATTTGAGGAACAGCTATCAGACGTATGTTAAGAGTATACTTTTGGAGCTGCTAAAAACACCCATATATGCATTTATTTGTATACATTTGTATTTGTATGCATTTATTTCAGTAGGCACCAAGGTAAGAAAAGTACAGATGAGGAGACTGCAGCCACTCCCCTACAAGCTGGAGGCTGAGATTCAGCCGTGAGCTTGCCCACCTTTTTACACTAAGGCTTTGAAAGGTTTGTTGACTGCAATCCCTTGATGACAGTCCCAATCAGTGTTTTAAAGGCACTTAACTTGATTAGGTCTCACTGGATTGTTTGCTTTTTCAACTACCCTACCTTAGGAAGATAAGCCTGGCCAGCTCTCAGGCATTGTTTTATTGATCCCAACGTCATCGTGAAGGTGCTGAAGCTCCCACTGACATCAATGAGAGCTCTTTGCCTGCATGAGAGATGAGTGTGCCATATGTTTAGCTAAAAATAAACAAAGTGAACTGAATCAAAGAGAGTGGTGGGAATCACTATTTGGAGAAAATAAAAAAGTAATTAAAGAAAAGCTTTATTCCAGCCCAGGGCAGGCTCTGGAAACAGAACGGTTCAGTGATTAAGGTCTGATTTGAGTTCATCCTACCCCTGCCTCTGATTTCAACTCTGCTAATGGATATATTTTGGACAGCACAACCAGAAAGGATTCCTGGGTTACTGATACCCAAAGGATTTTTTGTAATAGCCAAACATTTTTAATAATGATTTCAATAAATACAAACCTCAGGTGGCTCCAGTCCTCGTGCATTCTATAGAGAGTTTTTACACTATAGGCTATCCCCAGTGCCCCTTCTCCTACAGATCTTTGCTCAGACACCATAACCCCTGAGGAAAATTTCTGTTCATCACCTCGTTCTTCTTTCTCTTGCTAAAAAAGCAGTAATGGCTTTTTTTTTTTTTTAAATTGTATTTTAAGCTTAAAATACAGTCAGTGGGAGAAAACAAAAAATTAACAACAAAAGGCAGGAATTAGAAGTCGCACAGCTGAAACTAATAGAGACCATGTTTATGTAAGTATGTGTATTTAAGTGTTTCAGGTTTAGGGTAAGATCCCCTTTGCCAAAAATGTGGCAGCTATATTTGCAAGTCTCGATGGGAAATGTTATAAAGAATCAAAAGCAAACAAATTTTCCTTTCAAATAAACTTGACCCGTATGTTTTTGACATGTGTTTCCCTTTGAATCCTTGTCCTCCTTTGATGGTGCTACATTCTTCCCCCTCCTCTTTAAGAGCTAATACTTTGTTGTTCTAGCAATACTTTCCCACAATCCCACCACGAGGTCCTCCCTGGTTTCCAAAGCCAGGGCTTGCACAGATCCTCTCCAGGCAGGATGCCCCAAGCCCTTGCTCTAGTCCTGCACACAAACTTTAGCCATTGCACTGCCACCACTGGAACTGGGGCAAAAACAATCCCAGTGCCATGTAACTCAGTGGAGAGGAAAACTGGATTCACTGCTGAGTTATCTATGACCTCTTACACTTCAATATGTTCTTTTTCTTCTTGCACTTTCCCTGATGGGCATTTTTTAACCTTTTGCTGCCAAGCAATTTATGTGGAATTAGCTCCAGCCTTCCTCCTCTAGCTGGGATGAGGATTTTTTAAGATGCCTGAATAAAAAATTTGTCTCCCTGTAGCTTACCCAGCTTTTGGGTGGTTGACAACATTGCTGGTGGCGCAGAAATGACCCTCACCCAAACTAACACGGTGAGCAGCAGGCTCACAAAGCACCCACTGGACTGTCCAGCAGGACTGAACCAGACCTTCAAGTCCAGAAGCAGGAAATTACAATTGTGACTAAAAGGACTTCAACCCCTTGTTTGGGAGCAACAGCAAATTTAAACTTCACCCACCACAGGCAGATAAAGGGTCACCCCAGTGTATTCCAGAACTGTAATTGCTTATTCCATATATTTTCTGCTAATACATCCACAGACCTCCACCAAATGCACAATTAACACAAGTGTTCTGGTGGTGCTTTCCACATCGGACTTCTCTACCAGATCTCTCCTGCCTCTCTTCAGCCTCCCTCTGTGCTTCTGCCCTCATTAGCACTCCTGTATGGACAGCTCCCCAGGGGGCCAGGCACTTAAATGACTTCTCTTTTTGGACCTGTCTTGTTTTAATGCTCTGTTTTTAACAGGATGAGTATCTGCTGGGAGAGGAGACTGTGATAATCAGGAGTTGCAGTGTGGTGTTACAGACTGCTGGTCCTGAGCTTGAGGACTCTGTTGTTGACATGATTGTGTACTGACTGAAATCAGCGGAAGTTCTGACATGGATTTAAATTGTCACAGGAACAGATTTTGGATCAACTGAGATCCATGCCATTACCTGTGACTTTCTATAGCATTCACATACATCAGTAGCTGAATTTTATGGTACTACCACAACACCCCAAAAAGTCCTGGGTCAGAAATGGATGGGATTGTTAGCCTGAAATAATTTCCACTAATCTCCAGACACTGTTCTCCTGGATAATGTGCATGGAAGCAGAAGATCCTGGGTAGTCTGCTTTGCAGGAGGAAAGAGATAGACAGCTCTCCTGAGAGCTTCACCAGCAGAAACTGGTACCATCAGGATGCAGACTGGCTGAACACTTGCCTTGTATTTACATCTATTTACACTGTAACCCCAAGAAAGGTTGGTCCTAGGGAATGGCAATACCTTCTGCACGCAGGACAGCCAAGATTCCTACCAGGCAGGACTGAAATATGAACACTGGCTCTGGAAAAAGTGAACATTGGCTTCTCTTAACTCTGCTAGACCTGTCCCCTGCTTGGACATTCTTTCCTGATCCTCAACACTTCATACTTAAGCTATAATGAATAGAACATTTTAATTTATATATTTTATCTCTATTATAGTCAAACTGTATACAGAAATAAGTTAACAGTAAGCTTATTGGCCAGTTATAAAATCTTTGTCTCTATAAAGTTTTCATTCAATAAGCAAACAAAACCAGAAACCCCCAGGAAAACCTCACTGATAAATGTTCCTGTTTACAGGGCTTTCACTAGCTGAGTTCAGAATGACAAATGGAAGACTTCAGATCCATTTTTGGTTTTCAATAAAAATCTTGTTTAACAGTGCCATGAATATTCATGGTTTTGGCACCGCTCCAGATTAAGCAAGAAGAGCCAACTCAAACAAGAAAACAACAGTCCACTTGGCTCCACAAAAGGATGCACTGGATTTTGTATGCTAAAGGATGCACTTAAAAAAAGGGTGTAAATCCAACTTTGCTGGGGCTCTGCTCAAAGGACACGAGTTCCCCCAACACCAAAAGCAACCTCTTAGTATGCAAAACCAACAATGCTGGGCAGCAGTTACTGACAGATCCAAAGGCCACTGGCACCAGGAATATGTCCCACATTTACAGCAGAGGAGTGCAAAGGTTGAGGAGCTGCTTGCGGTAGAGATGCTGGTGGTAGAGATGACCCAAAGCAGCACTTCTGGAGGTCCTCTGGCTAGAACAGATGTGCTGTCTCCAGCAGTGCCACAGGGTGATGTGAGAGGTGCTGCCTGCATCCCTCCAACCCCTCTCCCTGGTGCTGAGCAGTTATGAATGGAGCTTTCTTGGAGGCACTTGAGCAGCTGAGGTGGACTCAACCAGCCCTCCTATTCAGGCAGGTCAAGGACTGGATTTGCAATTAAACTCTGTTCAACATCAGGAGAGAATAAATTACACCCAGCCCACTTTTTTGTCTCCTGTTTGCACACTTGCATGGCAGAGTCAAAACCCCTTCTCAGAAGGATCCTCAGATGTGTTGTGAGTAGGTTCAGTGTGACAGTCCCACTATGGTGATGGATGTGAGACACAGAAGGACCAACTGAGTGACAAAATACTGCAGGTCTCATCCAGTGGCTCTGGGGATGACCTCTTACTCCAAGCCCTGCTCATTTAACCATTGCACAGTACCAGTGGCACCAGGGGAGTACACTTTTACATGTATTTATATAATAAACAACCCACTTCACTACAATCAAGGATGAGAGATAATTGGCTAAGAAGACTATTATTTTAAAGAAGTCAGAGTCATTCTCACCATTATTATTTTCAAGCCTGACCACGTGGAAATTTAATATACAAACACTGGAACTGTGATAAGATTCTGTCTCCTTTCAGCACATGCTGGAAAGACATTATTGCTGCCGTATAAAATCCAGCCCAAGTGTTTTCATATCAAATGCAAGTCTCACATTGTGTTTAATCAGACAAGAGAAATTGCAGCTCCAAACTCCTTATTTCTCTCTCCAGTGAGAATGTGAGGAGTGGAAGGTGCAGATAAAGCAAAAAAAATGAACAGGCTGCTTAAAGGGCAAGAAAGACTTAGTCAAACAGATCAGTTCACACAGTGTAAATCTCAAGTTCTAGCACAACCAACTTATTCACTTACATAAATTTACCTATATTAGAATAAAAAGCTTAATTGAAATGATGGAGGAGGAGGAGCAGTTGTCTCTTGCCCAGCAGTAAGAGAGTATTGTGGATTGACTGTGACAGAGCAAACAGAGGATTCTGCAATGGAAGAGCTCAGTAAGAACAGGTGGTGAAAAGGTGTGTCTGGACTCAATTCAGCCACAGCTTTTCATTACTGATCCACTCACCTGAGCTGGGCACTTCTACCTTGCATTAGGTGGGCCTCTTCATTCTGGATCTCCTCTTCCTAAAGCATTTGAAAACAGGACAAAGACACCACACTCTAAAATTCCTTCCCAATTTGTGTAAGTAGTATTACACAAAGCTCTTCAGTCAGGTGAGCAATCTGCACCCATGGAACATGCCCCAAAATTGTTACCACTGTCCACATTAACCTGCCTTCACGATGTAAGGATTTGCAGACTCAAGCATTACTAACTTTTAATCATAAGGTCACAATTAAGATGTTGAGATCCAGGGGGGGAAGAAAAAGAAAAAAAGGGGGGAAAATTAGACTACTAATCACAATCAGCTTTACCCATCACATCAACAACACTCATGTGGAATCTTACAAGAACCATTTCTCTAAGGGTGCTTTAAGCCTTAGAAACATGTTAGAAAGACAGAAGCATAAATGACCAGATTTTAAAAATTCCCTACCAAAAATCAATCCAGATTCCATTTTTCCCCAAAATGCCTATCTGGAATGAATTCCCACACACGGCTCTCCTCTGCTCTGAATGATGAAGCTCTAATATAAAACAGAGAATAGCTTGCCTTTTTTATTTTTATCACATCATAAGAATATGCTCAGATTGAGTTAAACTCGATTTGTGTTCCTTGTTTTTCTTCCCTTTTTATATGTATGGAAAAGAGAAATAAAAGGTAAAACCAATTATCCATTAACCAAACACTTGACTGCACTTCAGTCTGTGCATTTCAATACATCTAACTGATTTTCTTGTGTGTGCAAAGATTCTCCTACTACAATCTTCTTGCACTTTTCCCCTCTTCTTTCATCTTTCTGACTCTAAATCAGTTGAGTATTTGGTGAAAAGGCAAATCTCAGAGCCAGTGTAGTCCAGGAAGCCCCTTAAGTACCATTTAAACCATTCTCAAAGTAACATTTCTTATCCTTTGAGACATTTTTTGAGCAGAGAAGGTTTCAAGGATGTTCACTTGCTTTTGCCATGAAGCTGTTATATTTCCTTCATGAATAGCCAGGACTTAAATAAAAACACAAGACAGAAATGAACAGCAGTGGGCTATGTGAAGGCAGATAAAATTATGCAACACAACAGGACAATCGTTACCTTTCTGAACAACCAGAGCTCCCTACAACCAGAAGTTCTTGACCACTTACCATTCCCAGGAATTGCTCTTACACCCAGCCATGACTCACCATCATTTAGTGCTATGGGAACAAGAGTTGTGGCTCTTTTTACTGAGCCCTCTCACCTAAAACCTGTGCAATGCTGGGTGAGGCATTCCCAAAAACAACACCTTCTCCTACTGGTTTTACTCATATGGAAGGAAGGAGTCCATGCACAGCATTGTTTGCTGTCAGCACTCCCAACAGAATGGTCTATCAGGCTAAATTGTGCTTGGTTTTAGTGCAAGGTGGTGCAGAGTCCTTTCCTCACGGGAAAGCCCTGTAATAGGTACTAGAGATGAACCTAAAAGGGCTGTAAAGATGTTTAATGAGGTTCCATCTGAGTGACTCTAAAACCATACAGGATATAATACAGAACATGCAAGCTTCTTGTAGATAAAAATTAGATTTTTGGATTTTTCTTTTTAATTTTTTTTTACTCTCAAATGAAAATGTAATTGCCACACTTCTCAAAGAATTGTGAAAGGGAGCAGGGCGAACCCTCCAAAACACTTGCAGAAAGACATTTTGCAGGAAGCATTTTTCCTTTCAAGAACAGCCAGACCCAAGAGCTGTCCCTGGGTGCCAGCAGGGTGTGAGAACTTGGAGCACATCCCCACCCAGACTGGGAGGGAAGAACTGGTAACTCTTCATTCTGCATCCTCCACAGAGATCCTGAGGAACAGCAATCCTGAGTGGAACTGGGGGGCAGAGCCTCGGGGAGGGGGCTGAGGCTACTGCGGTTTTGCACAGCTTTTCATGAGACACCTGGAGGTTTTACGGCAACAAAATCGGTGTAGCAACACAGGAAAAAGAACTGCTACTCCCACCATTAGCGTGCAGAAAAAAGGTTGGGAGGGATTCTGAACGACTGCCAAAAGTTCATGGGATCAATTCCACTTCAAAATGGAGCTGTTTAAGAGCAAACCCAAAGTTCACATGCCTCATCTGCTATTAGATCCCATTTCCCTTAAGCACTCGCTGACACACAGCCAGGGACTGTTTCCACCCTGAAGTATCTGAAATCTAATTAAACACGGGGAGGAGTGAAAACACAGTTGAAGTAGCTGACATAAAATTACGCCTGTGCTGAAAGGTGAAACCAGTTCCATAGCAGGGCACTTGACTTTCCCTTTATTGCCCTCCATCCACTCCAGCCGTGACATGTTTGCACAGCTCTGGCATCCATTAGGTGCACACAAGGAGTGAAAAGATGCCCTTACGGTGGGGTTTATGTCAATGTTTACTTTGAGCATGAACTAAACCCGCAGTTACCATGGCAATGGACAAAGCCCCTCACCTGAGATGCTACGAAAATTCAAGGATGCAAGCTCGAGGTGACAGCACAGCTGCACTTCAGTAACACAAAGAGGGATGAGGCATATTCATTTCTGAACAAGTCTTCAGGATTTCTTCAAAGATCTTCCAGAAAATATTCACATTAACAAGCTGTCACTATCTACAGCCAGTTGATAAAATCTCCACTCAGTCCTGTTAATATTCCTGCCCAGCACTAATTACAGTAACATTGTCTCAGAGAGATAAGAGAAAAATTCTTAAGAAGTATCCTAGAGTCTGGAAAATAGAGATTACACATCATCTTCATGCATTTCTGTCCAGGCAAGATTGCTCCTTGCAATACCCATTCTAGGGCTTTGAACAGCTTGGTTTGAGATAATGACTTGACCAGGAAAGTCACTGAGGAGTTGCTTTGAAGCTCAGTGTCCCCCAGCTCACTCCAGAGGATCTAAAACTCAAGGCTGTTGGCACCTTCCTTCAGAGACTCCTCTGCAAAGTGGAGCCCCTTAGGTCTGGAATCACCACCTTCTCATGTCATCAGGAGCACAGCAGTGCCACCAACAAACCAGAGTCCAGTGCCAAGGATCCAGGTCACCTCCTTGGATGCTGCCATGACATTACCTGTGAGGTTGTGTGACCCTTCTGACACCACAGCTGACTTGGGACACTCCACCTGCTCTGTCTTGTGTGTGCCCTGAGTCTCTGCCTCCAATCACCTCTGTTGCCTTCACAGTGCACTGACTTGAGAAATTAATTATAACTTTAACACCATCCTTTTACCATCTTCTGTNCAGTGCCACCAACAAACCAGAGTCCAGTGCCAAGGATCCAAGTCACCTCCTTGGATGCTGCCATGACGTTACCTGTGAGGTTGTGTGACCCTTCTGACACCACAGCTGACTTGGGACACTCCACCTGCTCTGTCTTGTGTGTGCCCTGAGTCTCTGCCTCCAATCACCTCTGTTGCCTTCACAGTGCACTGACTTGAGAAATTAATTATAACTTTAACACCATCCTTTTACCATCTTCTGTCTCAAAAAACACTATTCTAATATGTGTAAGTGTACATTGTCCACAATCATCATCATACAACTGAGAATAACTAAAAAAGTTTGGTCATTCCTTTCTACTGGAAAACCGTAATGAGGCTGCTATGGAAGAAAAAAAGCAGAAGCTATTGCTCATGTGGCCTCTCACAGATGTCTTGAATCCAGAGGATTAGAAAGTAGCCTAAAGCCTGTGAATATTCTCATTACTTCGGACAGGACTAAATTTGGGCATGTTCCTAAGTGACAGGCTCCTCCTGTGGGCTGGTGTTTCTTTTCCATAGGAAGAACTCTCTATGCAATCAGGGCTTTTTCTAAGCTAGACAAACTAAAGCACAAAAATATTTTTGTTGCTACTTGGTGCTATTTGTACAACCTGCTGAGACCAGGCACACCAAACGGCTCAGTGACTGCAGCAATTACCATCACAGCACCGGCGTTTTTAAAAGCTGTAGTAAAGCTCAGAGTCCTGAGTAAGCAGCCATGCAATCCACAGGGAAATCTAGTTTCCTCCAAAGAGGATCCACAATGTCCAACGTGCCAAATCAGGAACCTCCTAATGCTGGTCAGCAACAACATTTGTGCCCCAGTGATCCCCTGCAGGGCTGAACTACCTTCCCCAGCACTCGTGGGGTGAGTGGAAGACTAAATATGACTTTATGGTCTGGTCTGTCAGGCCCTCTTTTATCTGCAAAATCAAGTTATGATTCATGATCCACAACTATTTATGTGTTCTGGTTAACAACTAATGAAGGAGGTTGAGGAATAAGCTCCAAATTTTGGTAAGTACCAGACATTCCCATTAATGAACCTGCCTTGCTCAGTCTCATGGCAGTTTGCAAATGAAGGGTTACATCTTAGAGCTTGAAAGAAAAAGAGATTTATTTTTTTTTAAGCAGCCTGACAGCTGAGAAGGCAGAGGCCTCTGTCTGAAGTGCTTCTCCCCATTTTCCCTTTTTCCTAAGATATGTGCAATTTCTCAAACCTCCTTTTCTCTAGTCTTGCTGATCCAAGCAGCAATATGAAAACCTCAAATGATGTTGCTGAAGATGATTAGGCTGTTAGTGCAAATTAACCCCCTGGCAGCTTTGCTAATAGAGACATTTTGTAACATGCCAGGAACCAGGCAAACAAACAACCAAAAAAAAAAAAAAAAAGCTCAATTTTAACATCTAAACCATGAATTAATCAGTTTTTCTGTGCACTAGAAGTCTGTGGAAATGCAACTTTCTTTTCAAGAAAATACTACACACAGCAGCCCACAGCTCCCTGAAGAGACAGCACATACAGGGCAGGGTGGGATTTCAAGGAAATAGAACATCCCAATAGGGTCCCAAAGGAGATGATGACAAAAAGTGGAGTCAAACATTCTATAGCTTATAAGAAAGCTCAGCATTCTGTAGTAATTAACTCCTACAGCAGAGCAACACTTCCCACGGCTTTTGGGGAAGTTTTAACTGCAAAGTACTCTCAGAACATATAAACAATTTAAGTTCTCTGTGTATATGCTGCCATGAGTGAGGAGCAGCAGTTTGCCAAAACAGAAACCTCAATCAACCTGACAGTTTCTGCCTTAAATAATGAGCCCCACAAGTACCAATAAACAACACAAATAAACCCATCAGATTTTACAAGTCTCCTAGCCCAGGTACCTACTCTTGACTTCCTCCCCATTCCTCCTCCCATCCCAAACCCTCCTCCCTGCAAGCCCGGAGCTGTGACTTGCTGATGTCCCTCCCAGTGTGTTTCCAGCAAGTCACCGCTGCTTTTGCATCTTCAACAGGTGCACTGAGGTTTGAAAGCCTCGTCACACAACTTTTCTCAGGGATACTCACTTCTATTCACACCTACAGGCTCACACAGTTTCCCCCTTACAGGGGCCTCGGAAGCCAACAGCTTGTCAGATAATCACCCTGAGGATTCCCAGGAGGTTCCCTGATGCATCAGATCACAGCCTTTCTCAGACAGCCAGAAAACATTACCTTGCTTCGACTAAACTCCACTCCCAGCAGAATGAAATTCCCCTCCTTACTGCTGGTTTGGGAGGACTGGGGTTTACGTGCTGTGATCTTACAACGAGCCACCATTGTTCCTAATTAGGCGAGGAACCAAGCATTTAATTAACGGCTGTAACCGGAGTCACACAAGTGGCTAATAGTCTAAACACAAATTAAGTAGTGGTGCCTTATCTCATCCCCAGGCAGCCTCCCACGGCCACTGAGAGGTGAGGCAGAACCGGCAGGAGCCAACGGGGCACCCAGAGCAGCGTCTCCCACAGCACCAGTTTGGCACCAGTTTGCACCAGCAGCACGTGCAGCAGCGTGTTCGGAGACGGAGCCAGCAATGACTTCACTGGTTTGGCGAGACTGAAGGGAACGGGGAAGGGACTCTATTTACAAGGGGGGATTTTAACAGGGTACCTCGGTATGAAGCTCCTGAAGCCCCTGTATCCATGTGCACTCCCCAAAACTAAGCCAGCCTGCAGGTCCAGCCTGTGAAGCAGCATGGCCAGCCAGCAGCACTGCCTCACTGCTGGTGCCAGCAGTTTGTTCTCTTCCATTTCTGTGACCCCTACAATAGCCCCCCCATCCATTTCTTCTACTTTTCCAATCAACCTATTGGGAAAGTTTTCAAATGCACAAGCCTGAAGTGCAAGAATCCAGGTGTATTGTATGCTTGGGTTGTAAGCAGTTACTATATAAACTGGTTGTAGTTCAGGTTGTCTGCAGTCCCGTGGAGATAGTCCTGGATCTGGCTCAAAGAAGCCACAGAACCAGATTTTGGAAACACCTGCTTTGCCAAGACAAAGAACATTCCTGCAAGTATTACACCACCTATTTAGTTAGTTCATGTAAGATTTCTTCGTGATAGGAATTCCACTTTACAGGCAGCTGATGAAGGTGCTAAGGGTAATGTTTTCAAAAGGGATTCATTCTCAGAGCAGAGTGCTCTATGGACTTCAGCACCACTGAACCTCCTCCTCCTGATCCTACAGAGGTCTAAATTCTCCTCCTGGTTCACTGGTTCCAAAGATGTGCTCCAGCAACTCAGTTTTGGTCAACTGGCAAATTATTTCCAAAGTATGGAAGAAAGAATCATACTTCTAACCAAAAACCCATAGTTTAGTCTCAGTATTAGTGAGTACATTGCTTTGCAGACATCAATAGAATTGTTCAGAAGGTTTCTCAGGCAGCACCTTTTTTAAAGGCATTTAAAAAGAGTCAGTGGAAGAAGGCCTGTTTTCTCTTTTCTGGGTGGCTTCAATTTCAAGTTACTATTTAGTTCCTTTAAAAACTTTATCAAACCTGACTCACTGCTACTCAAGTGAGCTCTGCACTTGTTCTGGTGAGAAGCACCTTTCCCAGTCTCTCTTTGAAGGACATCCTCACCAGCTCAGCAGTTTTGAGAATGAATCATTTGTCTGGAGGACCCAGGTGCCTCTGGTGTGACACCAATGTCCATGAAAAGTGCCTGCTAAGGGCTAATGAAATTAAACTGATTGGAGCATGAGCCCCTTCTCTCAAAATAGCATTAACACCATCTCTTCTTTGAGGAAGCAGTTTTTGCATCACAAATGTTTTTTAAAGTTACACTGGGAAATACTTATTCTAGTGTTAGCCTGTCACATTCTCTAGTGAATGGCAGTCAGGGGAGCTTCAGCAGACAGACCCCATGGCTTATTGAAGCAGAATACAAAAACTGATAGTACCGTTGCCAGGAACTTGCTTAGGAGAAATCTTAACAAAGCACTTGCAAAGTGCTGTTTCACCTCAACATACTTGCAAAACCCATAATCCCCACAGTGTAACAGCTTCTGAACAATTTACTGTGGCCTGTGTTCTGTAATACAGAGACTCCCCACAGGGATCACTGCACTGAATGGTGTCCAGAGCAGGGCCCAGTCCCTTCCCTGAATGTGAAGGGCACAAACAAGCAAACCAAGAAGGTGAGGAGGGCAGCAGGGATGATGTGATACCCCTGGAGTTACACAGAAAGTCCTGAACAGGAGGAGGAAAAGAATTCAGGTCTCTTCCTAATTATTGCACAATAAAGACCACGCTTTTCTTTCATTAACCTGCTGCACTCAAGATTTGTAGCTGAATTGTTAGTAATCAGTCAATAGAAGGAAAAATTAAAAAAAATAAATCAATAAGAGTTAAAGTTTCACAAGGCAAAACACCAGACAATGAAGTACATAAACCTTCATCAGGAAATATATAAAACCCCTTCAAGCCATAATTCACAGCTCTGAACATTTTTGCAAAGTGATTCTGGCCAAGCACTCGATTTTATGGGTCCCATTAATATCATAAAATAACTCAATTTTTCAATTAAAAATGTACCTTGAAACAATGAGACAACAGAAGCAAATTTGAGAGCTTCCAACTCCACTCCTTTCAGACTGTCTCCTGAAATGCTTTTGTGCAGTGAAATCATTTGTAAATAGTTAAGAAATTCAAAACTGCACAGGAAATGAAAAATACTTTGTTGCAATTCTTCTCATCTGGAGACACACACGTATGCCCAGAAGAGCACCCCAGCAAACTATTCTATCTTCATTTCACCCTGTGGTAGTTTTGAAATATGAAGCAGTATAAGAAAGCACACTCTTCACTTCAGAACTGAAAATCAGCTTTCCATTTACTGGTGCTTGGGATAATACATCCTGAATTATGGGTTAACACAAAACATAGCATGATCTCAGCCCTGGTTTAGGTCTTGTATGTTTTGGTCACCTTCAACTTCACTTGGTCACTACCATGCCTCTTGTGTTTGCTGTGGTGCTACCACACTGCAGCCTTAAAATCTGATAAACCAACAACTAGGCCTAGGAAAGCATCAGGATAATAAAAGCTATTTTATAGTAGGGTGAGATTAAAGTGTCACTCTCTAAATTTAAACAGTAACTGCTTGAAACCTTTACCACTTTCGGTTCTTTAACACAGAGCAGGTAGAAGAGCTGAGGGCAGTGCCAAGCTCCTTTGAGTGGCTCCCTAGGAGGCTCAAACAGGTCTTCCATGCAAGAGAGGCTGACTTAGTGCAGGAGATCCCCCTTTTTCATGACTAATTCCTCCAAAAAGGCTATTTATGGCCAGATCACAAAATCCAGTTTTTGAAATACTGAGATTTCAATGTATGCACAAGCAGGTTGTACAGAGATGTTATGATCATAACTACCTCTTCTATGGCTATTCTGTAGTCTCAGTCTCCGTGTGCATCCTCTTCTGGGTGCTCAGCTGTTCCCAGCACCACCTTACACAGCCCTGCTGTCATTACTCATTAGGAACTGACATCGAAAAGGTGCCTGGACTGACGGGTTTAATACCTTTCTGCACTTCATTTATCTTTTATCCTTCCTCGAGTCCGAAGACTTATTATTACTCCTAATTACCCATTGTCTTGGGTTGATTTGTTTGCTGGACAAAGGTAATTCGGTAGCACTGATTACAACTTGCATCCCTTGGGGTGGAAGGAGCTGCATTGCTACTGTGTTACACCTCTTGTCTCTAATCGGGATGTAACAACTTCATCCCCTCTCTTTTTACTTTTCCTTCTCAATACCTCCTGTAAATCGGGTTATCTGGGGGTTCTGCACCTTCCAGAGCGAGTTAAAGATTAGCTGCAGCCCAGCAGAGTGACATAAACCACTTAGCACTCCCACACCTTTTCCTTTGGCTGTAGAGTACTCTGCCAGATCAAACGTGGCACATCATGCCATGAAAAATAGATGGCAGGATCCTTTAATGGTGCAGCACCTGGGAAAGGATTTAGAGCTACAGAACAAACACAGCAATGCACACAAGGCAACCTTTTCATTGCTGCCCAATGCTTTCTGCTCACCCACTCCCCAGTGCCCAGCTTCCTACTTACCTTCAAGTACCCCGACAATCACATGCAGTTATGTGTAACCTTCTGAAAGTTTACCCCACAGGAACAGCTTCTTTTCAGTATGGTTATGATTATTTTCCTCTTTTGTAGCCTGCTGGGTGTGAGGGCAGCTTATAAAAGCATTCAAAAGCAGGGTCGAGCCCTAAGGATTTTGCTTTCTAATCCTCACAGACAATACACCCGAAACGATGACTTGGATTAGAAGTGTGCAACAGCAATTGGTGAGGTGATAATCGATCATGGTAGCTCTGCTCAGACCAGTGGGAATGATTTGGAACAGACCTGGGCAGGACACAGACCACCTAAATGATCTTAATTTTAAGTATTTCTAGGTTTTTTTGCTCTTCTGTCCTGTACTGATGCTACTTTTCTTCTATTCATCGAGGTAACAGGAATTTTCCCTACTGTACAGTCAGCAGAGTGCAATTCATCTCTTTTGAGACCCCAGAAATCCTTGCCAAGGGTAGGAAAACAGGGTAATGTTTTCTTCCCCCTTCTCTATTTCTTCATCCATTTCATCAAGATTTCCCTATTCATATTATTGTTGATAATAAAAGGCAACCCTGAAACCCCTTCCATCAGAAGAAATCCAAGTGCCTCAGGAAGGGGACTGACCCACTGTCTGCATTTTCTATGTTGCACACAGAGAATACCTGTAAAGACTTGCCAGAGGTGACACAGCAGGACACAAACAGGCCTGTGAACAGGAGTTATAACCTAGCAGGGCTGCTTGAACTGCTTTCACACCAGTCCTGTGCTGAAGAGATGCAAGAAAGGAAGACCTGTGTTTATACAGAGTGCTCCTGCTGTGTTAATGTACTGCCATGCATAATCCCCTTCCCTCCCTGCCATATTAGTCGTTCTCTTGGACTTCACTGGTGTTCCTGGGCTGATAAATTTATAGATACAGTAACAGCATTCTGCATTAAGACACAATTTAAGAACACGGTTTCAATAGCAATGATATGTGGCTATGAGGTCATTTAGACCAGTCTACTTCCCTCTTGCCCCAGAAGATTTGTAGCTGTTATTTCCCACCCCCCCAAGCAACGCTCACACGCTGTTCCCTTCAGCACCGGGTGGTGCAATACCTCGGTGAAGAATACAGGAGCAGAAAATAAACCCGCTCTCTGCCCGGGGATAATGTGTGGTGTGTTTTTCTTTAGGATGATTAAATGTGAGTACATGTCACAGGATGTAGGGCTTGCTCTGCTGGGAGCCCACGAGGACGAGAGCACACAGCTCTCCCTACCCAGGCAAATGGCCACGGAGAAGGTTAACGCAGCCCCCAGGCAGACCCAGCATATGCACTGCGACTCCCTGGCTGCTCCAGCCACTTGGCTTTCTTTCCTCTAAGACACAGACACTTCATAGATTCCTGGGTCGAATTCCATACTCTTTCACACCTTAGAGGTTTCACTGAAGAAAACAGATTTCCACCACATAACCAGAAAGCTTTGCTTGGCTTTGCCAGCCTTTCACCTCTGCCCCTAAAATCATGAAAGAAGCCTTTGCAGCCAACAGAACAAGACACACAGTTCGTGACTCCTGGGATGGTCCCACACAGCTTCTGCAAGTGGGATCAGCTGGCCCTTCCTACTGCAGTGTCAGGAAAGCAGTTAAAACCACTTCTTTTCTTGTAAGTGGAATTGCCCTTCTGTACACCTTGAGCAAGGTTTCCATTTGATGTCTTTGCACCTGCACAGATCCACAGCTTTGGTAGATACAAGGATCTAATGTGTTTTGAAAAATAAAGTTTTGAAAACCAGGATTGATTTGGAATCTCTCACATTGCTTTTCTTGCCTTTAGTCATGGGGAGAAGGAAGCACATCAAACAGTGCTGACCTTAGAAAGTCAGTCAGCCCTGTGCTACATCAAGACAACAATCACCTGCCCAACCCCACCGGAAGCAAGAAAATCCCATTAAAAAAACCATTCCTGGTCTCTTCAGTCTTGGTTCTTATGTCTGGTTCTAAGTGCTTTTAAGCAAAAATTCAAATCTTTACACCAAAAGAGTGTTTCAGGACACAGCACCACCAATACACCTACAAATGTCAACTATTCACTTCAAATAAATCAGTCACCTGTTCTCAAAACCAAAGCAAATCAACTCTGTCCATAACAGCCACTACTGATGTCCCACATTGTCATCTCTATCTTTTGCACCTCTCAGCAGGCAAATAATACCCTTTCCCAGGCAGTCAGACATTTCTAAACAGTGAAACACATTCCCAGATTTCAGCAAGCTTGTTCATCTTCAACTCACTGTTCAGGAATATAAAGTGTTTGACACAAACCTTCAAAGCGTGGTCCCCACTCCCATCCACGCAGCAAACACCCAGTTCACTACCTTTGGACTTCTTTTTTCACCACTGCTATGCTTGTTATGTGGAAAAGTGTTCTGTTTCTACTGCTTTGTGAAAAGGATTTTTCAGTAAAAGATAAGCCACGTTAGAAAATACTTCTATCACAGAGGTTTCACTCAGTAAACAGGTGTCTGGGAGATTATCTTGCCAATTTAACCCAAGCTGCAAACACCAGAATGGTTCTGGGATGACTAAAATCCCCCTTTTTTTTTTCAAAGAAAAGCCTTTTATCTGCCAAGCGACACTTCCTGTTCTAAAGGCTATTCTCCTCGGTAGTTGTCAACTATGTATTAATCTAATTCATATAAGCCTTAGAAATACTTTCATGTGCAGAATCTTTGGGGAAACTCTGATTCCCTGAGGCTTTAAAGAGCAATTGTTGCTTATCACCGTGGAATTTTCCACTGAATTTAAAGCCTCGTAAAAAGGGAAAAAAGATACATCAAATATTTCAGTGATTAACAAGTTTCCCAGTCTTTGTCATCAGCAAAGGATTTTCATCTGATCAGAAAAGAAAGAAAATAAAAGGAAAGTGATCTGACCCAGTAAGGCAGTTCTTGTGTTCCCACTCCTGTCCAAAATAATGGCACTCACTTCTAACAGTCCCTTATAGCCAGCAGCAATATCAAACACATTGGGCCTTATTTAAAAGGGTAGATGTGTTGGCAAAGAAAAATGCTATTTAACTGCAGGCAGACAGTTAAACCCCTCCCTAAAGAGCTCTCACAACAAAACCACTCTGTGTGTGGGAGAGGCACGCTCTGCCAGAGCACTTACAGAAAAGCAGGTAATTGAAGTTTTTCTACATTTAAACTCCATGCCTGTGCAATAAAAACTTGGGTTTAAAAGCTCTGTAAAGCAGAGAACTTTCTCTGATGTCTCAGTGTCTGCCACGGCACGGCAAAGGCCCCACTACAGCAGCGAATTGCCATGTTTTGTGCCTTGTTGCATGCTGTGGGCCTGTGATAAATGGCACAGTGGACATGTTAAAAGCCTCGCAGTGAGGGAGCCCTTTCAATCCTCTTCACGACACACAAAGAGGAAAATAACACATTTCAGTGGCATGGAGCAACTTTCAGTGTGGGTGAACCTCAAATTAGTGGAGATTCATCACGTCCCCAACATCTTTCTGTGCCACCACATTAGAAACACACAGGAACAACCGACCCTACCTGAGTATGAACTGATCCACCGTGGAATTGTTGGCGATTGTCACATAAACATTCACAACCTCTCCTTGTTTCACGGGCTTTGAGGGCAACCAGACGACGATGTTACTATCCAGCCGTAGCTCTGTCAGCTGGGAAGTCTCCTGGCCTCGATAGAGGCTCACAGATCCAATCCTCTGTAAGTGGGACATGGTTTCATCCAGGCCATCCTTTCCCGGCCGGATGGCATTTCCCTTCCTTACATCCTCAGTGGTGCACTCTCCCTTCTCATCCCCCGCTTGGATAGTATAGTAAAGCTCCACAGGGCTCCCTTCAAACTGCTCCGGTGGCTTTTTCCGGCCCGTGACAACCGTGGGGGGGTTAAACCAGCTGGGCAGGAGCTCCAGCTGTGCCAGGCACAGCCCCAGGTCCCCCCTGAGCCTGCAGCTGCCCCTGACCTCCCGCGTCTCTCGGAAGGCGAACACCCGCAGGCAGGGCAGCCTCTCCGTGGGGCTGTAATCATCCCAGTCCCTGCCCACGATGTAGAACAGCACCTGCACTTTGGGCTTGCTCAGGTAAATTTTGGTGCTCATGATGTAGGCCTGAAGTCTCCAGTTGTAAGGGAACTTGTTGGCAGAGCTGAAAAGGTTGGAGGTGAGCATGAGGTCCTGGGGCACGACTTGCTCGACGGAAAAAGGGCCGTAGCTGACGTTTAATACAGGTGGTCTCTTGGCTTTGTATGGGAAGAATGACTCCACCCTGGATTGCAAACTGGAATTTCTCATGAAGTCCTGGTTGGCTTCCTTGAGAAAGAAAGACATCTCGGCATCGAAGATCCGATAGCTCACAGGTAGGTATGTGGGCAATGAAGAGAATCTCTGGTTATTGTCCAAGACCCCTCGACACTCTGTCACTAATAAAAGAAAAGGTGATGGAGTTAGATCAAATCTGCTTGTAGAGTCAAAGGGCTGTTTAGCACAACTTCAGTGGAGCCACCTGGTCACTTAGGGACAAGCGTGATTTCATACAAGAAATATTTACAAGGTAGCCATGTGTTTAGATGTAGCCAATTCTGTTTTGCATTACATTCACAAAAGAAAATACAACGGAGGCTTCAGAGCTACCTTGCATTTATCTGTGATAATTGTTTTCTCACATAGGTGATGCACAAAGGACTGTCTTGTAGCTCATCCTGCCAGAGGAAGGTTCACAGAGCAAAAGCAATGCTTGTCCCAACAGCCATAACACAGGGCTGGACTGAACCCCAGCAGTGCTTTGCTAATACACAGCAAATCTATGAAATACTGACTGAGTACTTTGACTATCCCCTGGATGAGAAGTGAATGTGTTACTTGTCACTCCTGTGTGCTGTCTCACCTCACCAGCAAAACTTCAAGCAAACTTGGGTAAGTTTGCACCCACTGATTCTCTTAAGGACTGGCCACAAATCAGTCAAAGCCCTCCAAAAACCATTCCATAAGTTAACAGGGTGTCTTTTAAAACAACCACATGGTCACCACCTTCCCTCTTTTCTGGTCACACCATCCCCTTCTGAACTTGCCACCTACTCAGAAACTTCCCTCCTGCCTTTCTGTTCAGTTACAGTGTTCATGAGGCATTTGGATGTCAGTGCAGTCCACTGAACCGCAGCCCCAGGGACTGCTAATCACCATCCCTGCAGGAACATTGGCCAAGAGATCAAAGGCAAAGACAGAAACTTCTTTTCTAAGGACTGGCACACACACCATTTCACTCTCTGTCAAGAAACCTTGCTCTCATATTACTGTTTCTGGCACTGTGGTCTATCTACACCTCTATAATTTAGTATCGACAGTACCTCAGCTTTCTAAGTTACTTAAATGCAGGTGCACACCATAGGCTAGAAATATTTCAACAAGTGCTAATATACAAGATCCACACTCTCAGAGAAATTAGTGCATAATGGCCAATTTCAAGTTTCAGCTGAATATCAGATCCATTTTGACCTGTTTTCCTGTTTAAAAAAAAAATATTAAGAACTCTTACTGTTGAAAAGGTAAAACTTATTTTCTAAATTAGTGTAAACAACAGTGGAAGACAGATGAAATACATGTTGACTATGTCATACTACTCGCCACCAAACTCATACTGAAGGGATTAGACACAGGTAATAATGGTAACTCATGGGTAAACAGAAGGTACATGAATGATGATGCATCCAGTGCTAGACTGTCTTGAGTACTTAAAAAACAGAATTTGCCCTCAGACATGCCAGTTCCAAAGTTCTTGGGGAATCCCATCAGGGTTAGGATTTAAGGCTCTGTGTAAATTCACCTCTTTAAAGAAGAAAGGGCAACACAGATTGCACAGATCCACCCTGAAACTCGGGAACACCTGAAGACCTCCAAAACACCCCTACAGAGACACTCCTTTCCCAGCTTCCTCCCAGAGGACTGCAGGCTGAGGATGTCTGCAGATCATCTTCTCTGTCCTGGCACATCTGGCTGCTAGCAGGCTAATTACACAGCCAAATTTAATTAAACATTTTCAAGTAATAAGTAAATAATCAATATCTGTCATGACACCAAATGACTACTGCTGACACCCAACTCCACACCAAGCCTGTGGAGTGTGCGCATGCCAGTGTGCTGGCACTGCTTGGGGCAGGGAGATGGAGTAGCTTTGGGAGGCAGGTAAGGAAGGAAAAGAGACAAACCATGCAGGAGGGGGAAATCAGAGCTCCCCAAGGACAGCAGCCATAAATTCCAAATAAGGAATTAAGATATGTTCACTCATGTTTAATCCATGCACTGCTACTGGATGGTAGGATTAGTTCTCATAAATGGACAAACTGCTATGACTGGACAAAAATTAAAAGGTAAAAATAGAAAAAGAAGTAGTGAGTTACCAGCACAACACCCTCTCTGTCAAGTAGAATCACATTTAAAATATACCATCACTTTAGCACACTGTAACACACTCCTGCAAGTCTGAAAAATCCCTAGCACACATTTTAATTATGCTGAAAAAGGCCCCTTAAACAAGGAGTGCAAAGAAGATCCACTTTGGGCCACGGGCCTTACAAGGAAACAGGAAAACCTACGTATTTCTTTTGGTCCAGGAGCAGAATAAGAACCTGAATTACTGACGCAAAAAGTTCCTCTCTAAACCTTTTCACCTTCCGTGGCTGAGCCTGCTGGGATTTGGTCACCTTCCTGCAGCCCTTGGCAAAGGGCAATCCTTGACATTTTTACATTATCACCACTCTTAAAAACACTTGGTTTGCTAGGCAAGAATTCAGCTTCTCAGCAGTCACTGTGGCTACTGATTTTGACTTGATGACTCATTAGAATGTCTTTATTAGGTGTCTCAGGCCAAGAGCACTATAATATTAGAGGGCAGCAAGCTCTAGTTGAGGGAAGGAATAAGCTCTTTGGTGAAGCATAGATTGACTTGAGCACACAGGTACAGTTTTGCTGAAGTGTTTCTATGAGCAGAGATCCCCTGGATATAACCCCACTGCTGCTGAGGGAATACCTCTGGTTTCAACAGAGCCCTAAAAACCAGAAATAAACTCAGCAGGTTGCAGACACAAGTCCTGTGATTGCAAAGAACTGCTGGTCAGGATCTGTGCTTGAAACTTAACAGCTGTTTTTCTGCAATTCCCAGGACTTTTGCTGTAGCACATTATCCTCAGACAGACAGTGGGCTCATTTTTGCAGGCACCCTATTTATTCTGGGTTAATCACATGAATGAGGTATGTAGGACTCGGTCCAATATTAAGAAAAAGTCATGCAATGTCTGTGTTAATAAGCTGAATACAAACAGCAAAACCCATGTGGGTCAGACTGACAGTAAAAAGAAAAAAAGGCTTCACTTTTTTATTGTAGTCTAAAGATTTCCACCCACTTTCATACCATACATAATGGATTCCTCTATTTTTACAGTGAAGGCTGTACTTTAGACAATTTATTTAAGCACTTTAAGCCTTTTACTGATAAAAGTGGTAGTTAAAATTGTCCATTTTATTTTTAGAATCCCAACCATGTGCATCAGCAACTACAGGCCATCATTTAAGGGCTTTGCTCTGTTCTCTTCATCTCTACCCAATAACCTTCATGTCCTGGTATAATTAATTACCAGTGTTTCCAGAGAACATTTTTGTATGCTTGATCAGCTCGGCTTCAAAGTTCTTTAATTTAACAGAATCTATTTAAACAAGATGCCAAGCGTTTTTTGAGTTTCATATCACAAGTTATTAATTTAAATAATCATTAAGTGTAAGTTTACTTTGTCTACCTAAAAAATAATTTGAAATAAAGCAGCCATGCCCAGCAGTGCTTTCAGAGTCTCTGGAACAGATTTCTTCAATTTTAACCTTATTTTTTTTTTTGCTCAACCACTGAAAGACAATTCCAGAGGCTCAGATTTCCACCTTGTTTTGACCTAAGTGGCATATCTCAGTGGCAGTATCAGCCAGGGGGAAAATATTCAATATTCACATGCCAGTCCAGCCTCTAATGTGGGCACAACTGTACCAGTAAATGGAACTGGGTCTATGTGTCAGAAGGGCTATAAACATATTTATACAACTTACATCATGGAAATTGAACTTCCTCAGTTCAGACAAAAGGTGCAAACATCCCAAGAAAACCACGCTTCATCTGAGAGTCCTGATTCTTACAGATGCTCTTGGCCTTCCAGCTGGGTCCAAATAAGTGAAACTCCCATTTCATGAGGGCTTTTACAAACTCACATGGAAATCAATATGGGCAGGGTGAGAAAGGAAATACAGAAACACCATTTCTGTGCTGAAAACTAACTCTGATCACAGCACACCTGACTTACAAGTAAGCAGTAAGTGCTTTGCCCTTCTACATAATCCAACAGGAGTTACAACTTATCCAGAGACAGAGTCCTGCTTGGAAAAGGTTAAGAACCATCAAACAAAGAGAGTATTAGCCAAGAACAAAAGTGAAGGCTTACAAGTAATTACTACTTCTTTGTAACAGCCTGGTGACTTTTTAATCCTCCTTCTGGCATCATATGCTTCTGCAGCACTTCATCTGAACCCAAACAGGCATCTGCTAAGCACATCACCGGCTCCAGTGTGACAGACCAGCTCAAATTCCTACAACCCAGTGAGTTCATTGAATGTGAAGCAGTGGATTCTGAGCTGTATTATTATTTCTTGGATTCCAGTATAAAAGGAATTTTCTTTGGGGGTATTTCACGTGGAGCTGGAGCCCTGGGTGCTGGATTCACTGGAACAGTCATAAAAGCCTAATATTTTTAAGCCATTCTTTTATGAGGTTGGTTTGAAATTACTTTCTTTTGGACTGGGAATTAAGAGTTTAGATTGTGGGTGGGAGATTACTGGCCAGTGGCCTTGTATCTTCGCTGCCTGATGTTTGATGAGCCACTGAGCCTTCAAGGAAACCATCTGCCTGTCCCCTCAGCCAGAAGGCTCCAAGCCAGAGAAAGTCAGTGAGGAGCAAAAGGCATCTGCCTATGCAAAGTAGTAGTAATGTGAGAAGCTTTCTCTGCACCTTGAATGGTCCTCAAAGGGATGTTTATGATTACCCCT
This sequence comes from Formicarius rufipectus, assembly GCA_013399695.1. Lineage (NCBI taxonomy): Eukaryota > Metazoa > Chordata > Aves > Passeriformes > Formicariidae > Formicarius > Formicarius rufipectus. Next base: position 4,221,735 of record VXAU01000197.1, read on the forward strand.
TCCAGGAAACAAACCATAGGAAAAGTAGTAAACAGGTTTCTGTCCCTCTGTGTTTTCCTGTTACCCCAGCACAGCAGTAGAGCTGAAGATTCCACCAAGAATTCTGTAACTTAAGGCAAGATCTTCCCCTTCCTTTTTAAACAGCTTTACCCACCTCTTTGTTCTTCCATTCCTAAACACAGCTGTAACAGAATGCTGTTACCATACTTATTTCAACTTTTTGTTCAAATTCCATGCTACCTGAATTTTAAGAAAAAATAATTCCACCTAATATTATTTACAGCACCAGTACCACCTAAAATTCCGCAAATGCTCTGAAGATCATTCCTGCTCCTCACATGGACATTGTTCTCATCTGCTCCTGCACCCTGAGAGTGACCTTACTACAAGTGTGTTGTACAAACCATCCTCTCACAGAAGTCTTCATCCCTGAATTATCTTCTGTAACTCCATCTTCCACTACAAACCCATCCTGCTCCTACACAGCAAATCACATATTTCAGCTCAGGAAATACAGAAGAGGGAAAGAAGAAAAGCAGGAGAGATGCACTTAAATCAGCATAGATATTTCCTTCACCACAAAATGTCAAAAGCTGCATTTTCTGGTGCATTTTCCCTTAATTTTCCATGCCAGCACCACATTTACTGACTTGACAGTACAAAATCTCTGAATCAATATTTTGTTTAGAACTAGAGCTCAACAAATATATTCATTTAGACCTCAGAATGACCTTAGTTGTACTCTCATCTCCTCCAAGTTCTTTTTTGTTAATATCTAGAGAAGGGAATTTTGCTGTTGGAAAGGTTGAGTGGAACCTAAAACCAAACAAGCTCAATTTCAGAATAGGGAACATATTTTTAACTTTGAGATTGGTTAAATATTGCAACAAGGAGAGCAATGGTGTGTTCATGCCTTCACATCAAGGCTGGATTCCCTTCCAAAAGTTATGTTTTTCTCAGCACAAGATACTGTTTAAGCAGGGGGTTAGCTGGAGCCTTTTACTCCTTTCTGGAGGTAAAACTATAGTTCTATGACCATTCAAAAAATCATTTGACAAACCATGTGACAGGGTAACTGCAGAAACCACATTTTCTGTTTCCCACATTTGCCCATCAGATCTGCTTTCTCTTCCTCTGAGAGAACAGACTCTGATTAATTGCACATAGTCAATGTCAAGTGTCAAATGCTTCTGATGACCAATTTGTGAAGTTAAAAATAAACTCTGGAAACAAATCTGGCAAGGAAATCCATAGAGCAAACATCTGAGGGAAATTGCAGTCTGTTTTCAAATATTCTGTGAACACTCAGTGATGGCAATTTCATCAACTAAATGATTGCTAACAAAATTACTTGATCAGTTCTTTTCAGAATCCAGGTTTCATTAAACTGAAAGTCAAAGTCCAAGAATAGGTTTATAACTGCAGTGTTTTGTTGACTGACAGGAGATGGTATATTCCTATTCTCATAGATGGGAGTACAGACTCTTTGTCACCAACCAGACTATTTTAAGACCAGATGTAGGCAGAATCTGATTTAGCCTAGATCACAGTTCAATGAAACCACATCACAAAGACTGTCAGGAGACACTGTAATCAGTTATTGTGAACAAATTTCACATTTTATTTCAATGGGACAGATAAACTTCTTTCATTCAGTATATTGTTAAATGGAAACTTACAATAATATTCTATTCACTAGGCTTCTCTCCCATTCTGAGAGTATACCCTTAATGAATTTATCATTTCTGTATTACCACAGCCCAAATCTTCACTAAGTCTCAACAGACAACTGTGGATTTAGTACAGAATGTGAACACTTCCCCCCTCCTTCTCCAGCAGATGCAAAACATTGGCATTTCAGAACTGTCAGGAACACAACAGGCACCTAAAACAAGGCATGAACAAAGGTACACCAGAAACTTCTACCGTTTTTTAAGACACAAAACCAACAAGACAGTCACCAAAACCAAATGATGGGAATTCAAAGTGGGAAAAAAAGTATTGCACACAGTGTGTGATTCGATGATAGAGCTCATTGCCAGGGGGAAGGCACAGAGGCAAAGAACTTCTCCAGACTTAAAAGGACAATCTGAATGTTTGGGAAGATACGCAGACCATCTCTACTAATGCCATTAACCACATGTAAAACTCCTTGTTTTATATTTATCAGTTAGAACCCAGGATTAGACCTCTGCATTATAAAGCATTATCCAACATCTGTCAGGTTGTTCCATTTTCCTCAGGATTACCAACACAACAGACACGTGGATAAACCACAAATAGCTGCTTGTGAGGGACAGCCCTTCCACAAACAGAGAAGAGAATCTTTCAAGTCTAATTCAGAAACATAATGAAAACTTGCAGGAAACTGCTCATCAGAAATGAATTCCCAACATTTGAATGACAGCCTCCAATTTTCCATGGTTGCATTCTGTACATCCCAGCCTTTGTCTGCAAAATGCCAACATATCCTTCTATTGCAGACCTGCCTTCTCTATCACCCTCAATTCATAGAAGTGGGATGTGTTAGTCAAAGACTGCCTGACATTCAGGACTGAAATCTATAAATGGTTTTCTCAGACTGGTTGATGACCTTAAAAGTCTGTAAAACAACAGTGTGCATGCAAAGGTCAGTGCAGATTTCCAGAATCACTGCCCCTCCCAGTGCTGACATTCCCCACTGTCTGTACTGCCGAGGCCGCCTGACCTATTTAAACGGGTTCACTGTGGAGAATCAAATATCTGGAACTCAAATTTCTGCTAATGAAAGTGCTTGTTTAGAGCAGAGGTTTGGAAAACTTCTCTCCAGACAGCACTCAGGTTTTCTTCTGCTGGCCAGGAGCTGCAAATGTCAGTGTCCTGTGAGCACCATGCAGCAGGTAAAATGTCATATGGTGGCCTTTTGTTCCAATGCCATTTGCCTCATTGTGGGGAACTCCATGGATTCTGCATTCATTCATTGTGTCAGCACTACGAGTCCAAAGCAAATAACACTTAAGCTGATCCTGTCTGATAGCTGAAGAGAAGGATTTAGGACACCAGAGTTTATTCCCAGCTTCATCAAAAACATATGGTAGCCATAGGAAACCTCTGCAACTCAGTTTCTCTAAGCGATGAAATGAGAGAAGCCATCATTCAGTTTGACTGACTTGTGATTAAAAAACACATTGAGTTCCTCACACAAAAGACTAAGTAAAACACTGATTGTCTTTTTCTTTTTCCTCTTCAAAGCAGGCAAAAGAAACCCACTGAAGGTCACAAATTGGGGAATAAGTAGGCAATATGGCCAGGATTTTGTGTTAACCAGTACCTTTTCAGAGACCTGGACTGTTCATCTTCTGGAATAGGCCTAATTATGGGAGTACAATTATGTGAAAGACAGATCTCTGCAGGGGATGAATCAAACTGATCCTTATAAAATGGCTCACCAAAACCCCAGAAAAATTTTAAGCCTTGGCCAGAAAGTCAAAATGGTCAGTTACACAAATATCGCAGGTGTTTGTTTTTGCTTTAAAAAAAAAACAAAAACAACCACTCAAGTGTCATAAAAATGGGGACATGTAGGAGGTGAGTCACAAACATTAAACAAACAGTTGTGGCTTTGGCAAAGTATCAATTCCTTGTCCTGTGTCTTTTCCTCTTGTTTTTAATAGCACTGTGCTTTCCTCTTCTCTTTAAGTCTGTCAGATGCTGATAGGCACTCACTCCTGTGTTCAGACATTAAATTTCTTTGCACAGGCTCCCTGTTTAAAAAGAGATTAGGGTGCTAGAGCCTGAAGGGTTCAATTTGCTCAGCACTCTTCACTGCCATGAAAGTCAACAAGAACCAAGAGTGCAGAGCCCAGCATGAGCAGAGCTCAGACCAGTGCAGGATGAAGCTTTCAGCTGTGCAGCTGTAGGAAGAGGACACAGAGCACTCAAGAAATGAATTAGAACCTTACCACCACCTGGAAAGAAAAAGGGAGAATAATTTTTCTTGTAAACTGGTGCTAATGAAACATAAAACCAACCAGCAACATAAACAACAAGACTTTTTATCATGTCAGTGCCAAAAGCACCACACTGAAACGAAGCCTCCACTGTGCTCTGCATTTCACAAATACAAAGGATATTACTCAAAGAGCCAGGTATACCCTGGCAGTGAGTAACTCCAAGGCTGAAAGTGAAACAAGGATTTCTTACAATCAGATGTGAGCCAGGCTTTCCCTGGGGTCTGTAATCCACTTCCAGCAAACATCCTGGCCTGTTCATAACTGGCAACTCACATCTCAAGGCCCATATTCTCAGGGTCCTGGACTGTGCTGTGAAATAAACCCCTTCCAGATCTATTATCCCACCTCAGCAGTTAAATATACAACAGATGGAATCATTTTTCCCCACTATCTAGACAGGGAACCGAGGCAGTGTAAGTAAATCGAGTTTTGCAGGAGTTCCTACCAAAGGTAAGCACAGAAATCAGAGATCTTTAGACTCATTTGATGTTGTCACCACAAATCCAATCCTTCCATTTCCAAACCTCCTTTACACATAGAAGGATAACAAACATGTCAGAAGTTGCATGATTTAAACACACTCCTGTAAACAGCCAATAATCCCATGCCAGCCAACAGGAACACCCTGCAGCAACAGGAATTCCAGACCTGTGAAAACAGTTGTAGGCTTGGATGGAACATCTGGCAAAGAATTGTTTTCAAGACCATGTATTTAAAACACACCACTGGAAGCACTGAAATAAGCTTTTAGCATTTTGTGGCATCCTGCCTTTTAAAGGCAATCCCAATTTTCTTTAGGCCCAGGCTGAGACTTTTCCATGTTCCAACAGACTGTGCATCAACAACTCTCAGATAGCTGTGACAATCCCTCCTGGAGAGCAGTTTCATTTCTTCAGCAGCTCTTTCCTTAGACCTGTCATCATAATGAGACCATTTACATGAGAGCACAGAGTGACTGAAAGGTGCATGACTTGGGTTTGAGGTACTTTTAAACAACTTCAGCTTCTGATCTTGGGGTCACGAGGGAGTTTTATTTTTCAGAGGAAGAAAAGTGTCATTAGCAAAAAATTATTTCCATCATTCTCTCCAGTAATTTCTTGTGTTGGTTTAGGTCCGGAATCTGGAAAGCTCCAGCTCGGTAGCAAACCTCTCAATGCACCTCTCCCTGGCTCAGGACACACAGAAAAGATGCTGCTGAGTGTCTGAGGCAGTGCCCCAGCACATGGCAGTGGTGCTGGGGAGACACAGCACAGCAGGACCACAGACAATTCCAGCTGGAGACAGGGGCACTCCACTGCATGGGCATCAGGTGAGAGCATCAAAGCGAGACAGTCTCACAAGGTAATAGGATCAGAGAGTCTTACTGGTGATGTAGGAAACTTGGCAGGACAAGGCAGCAAATGCTTCCAAGATTAGACTCTAGTCTGTCAACTTCTCTGAGTGGTAACCAAGTTCTTCAATCTCTGCTACCTGGTGTCTCCAGGAATCTATGGAAACTTGGTGTGAAACATATAAATTGTGGAGAAAAAGACCATGGAAGTATTGACTTGGATTAGCTTTAACTGCTGTAGAATTTCACCCTTGGAAAAGTTTCACCACTGGTATAAATCAATAAAGTTCCATGAGAGACAGGAGAATTACTATGTGTTAAACCAGCAATGTCCCAGCCCCAAAGATATTTTCTCATTGCTTCCTGGAGGAGGGGGGGAATGAAAAAAAAAATAAAAGGTTTACTATTTATAAGAAAATTTAATCTAAGAGTGAAAGCAGACACTTATCCTTCACATTATCCTCCTCCTCCTCCACGGAGGAGGAATTTAGAACATTAACAGCTGTAATGCACACACATTTTTAATACTTACATGTATTAAATAGTTGCCTGCATGCAAACTGTGACTTAAAACCTGCCAGAACATCCCAATATCCTGGCTACAATCCTGCTAATCATCTCCATTTCAAAAATGCAGTGAGGATTTATGAGAAGATTAATTGAGAAATGAGGCTGAGGGGGTGGGGGACAGCTTTGCCCACTTGGGGAAATGAACTCGGCGTCACCTTTAACCTCCAAGCAATTCGTTGTCACAGAGCACAAAGGAACTCATCACTCCAGAACAGCAGCAGGACAGAAGCCTCTCTGCTTAAACACCTTCTTTCCCAGGGATTAATTAAAAGGGATGGTGGGAGCACTGGAGTTATTGTGGTCAGAGCACCTCTCAGGGCTGTTTTTAACATGCCCAGGAAGCTGCTGCTAACAGAGCATGGTGGATGTTGGGGGTGAGCAGCTGCTCCCAAACCCCAAACTGCTGTCTTCCAACCACCCTGCCCCAACTCAAAACCTTTGTGGGACCATCCCAGCTCTCTGTAGCAGCCACTGGGTGGTCTGTTTGATGGCTACTGCTACTGAGGGGCAGAAATGGAACAGAAGGGAGTCCTCAAGTCCCAGCCCCCCCAGTTCAGTCGTTCTGTGACCACTTCTCCCTGGTTTACCTGCAACAGAGAAGTGAGCAGGTGAAGAAATGACAGCGAGAACAAAGCACTCCAGCGACTATGGTGTTGTGCTGAGAACAGGGATGTCAAAACTACAAGACGAAGAACGAGCTCCAGAAGAAGGAATCTTCCAGAGGGACACAAGCAGACTTGACAATGCTAAATCATACTGAGAAAATGCAGAAGAATGATGTACATGTGTTTTTAATTCTATTTTCATTGTCTAAGGTAGTGAAGATGATTTAGAAGTCCCTCTCTAAAGTCTTTTACTTGCTTTAATGCCTGGCTATTATCTGCCCTGAAAGGGTCAAACCAAAACACACCATCTGTGCCTGAGGAAAGTACCTGGGAGAACACATCTGGCAATTACAGTTTTGGAATGACGATGCAGAAGCCAACGAGACAAAGTTCTTCCTTCCAAGACAAAGTTTATACAAAAGGAGTAAATTCAGAAGCCAAAAATCCAGGATAAAGATACCTTGCAAGTACCTGGATACAGTTCACATGCAAAGCAGAGCAAGAATCTGATGCATCTTCAAGGACTTATGAAGGGCATTAATGGCAGAGGCAAAGTTGGCCTGTGCATCTCTGAAGGCACAACAGAGCAAATCTGTATTATCTGGAGCTGGCAGAAAACAGAATCCTGCCTTACTGTTCCCTCTCAGGTGTCCTTAAGGTCACTGACAAAGGCAAATGCTGGTGCTGGATGCCAGTTTGTTATGCTGAGCACCACAAGACTGCACAGAGCAAATGACTTGGACCATCTTTCTAAGAGGTTGGATGTGCCGTGCTCCTCAAGTGCTGTTGCTCAAGAACCAGCGAGAGCTCCCTGCAAATCAATGCAACACAGCCCTCCTATCCATGTTGCAAGCACTATTTTTATCCTTTCCTAATATAACTTCCCAACCTTCCTCCTCCCCCACGTTCCTGCCACAGATCCCTAACTCACACAGCCAAAAACACAGAGTGCCTCCTACAATTTTTTCCAACGTTTGCCATCCTTAAAGATTAAATTTAATTCCCCCCTTTCTTTGAAACTCATCTTCATTCAGACTGGCTCCTAAGGGAAATTAATGAGTGCTCGCTGAATATGTTTACATAAGATCTCCTCCAAATTTATATTATTAAGCATTAGGAGCATTTTTATCTGTCCCTGAAGGGACAGAGAGGCTGATCCGTCTGGTCAAAGATGTCTCAATACAATGTGTGCTGTCCACTCACTCCTGGCAGCATCGGGTGCTCTCACACCCTGTTGGCTTTGCAGCCACATCAGCTCTGGTGACAGAGCCCAGAGCAGGAGATGGGGTTACAGCTGAATAAAAGCTCCTGATTGAATCAGAAGCACTCAGGGCTCTATTGTCAGTGAGATGCCAGGAGACCAAGGCACACAGAGCTGGAGAGGCTGTGAGGCCTTGGCTTTGGGTGCAGCTCTCACTCCACAGGAGCTGTGACTGTCCCCACTGCCACCAGCGGTGACTGTGCTCACACACAGCCAGGGGGCCTCTTGCACTCCTATGGTGACACACAAACATGCAAACTCACAGGTGATCTCACACTGCTCTGTGCTGGACCCCAGCTGCTCATTCCCAGGCAGTCTCTTCCTTAGAAAAGTCTCTTTGCTGCAGGAATTCCAGTACTGATGGTAAATTTTAGTTCCTGGTTGTCTCCACAAGCACAGCTTGGTCTGTCCTATTTGACATAGGCTTTAGAGTCAGAAAAACTCCTGTGCTCTTCCTTAGTTACACAGATTATGTAAAAACCACAGGGTGCATCATCACAGTGAAACACGTACTTGTGCATGCACAGGCATATACACAAGATATATATATATGTGCATGCACACATAAATACAGCTCATGTCTCTAAGATAGACTGTAAATCCAACTCCTGAACTAACCCTCAGACTGGTCCTACCGTGTCTGAGCAAGGAAAAAGCCAGACACCTTCTCTCTGTTGGAAGTTCCCTGATCTAAGACAACTGGCTTCAGTAAAGCCCGTGGTCCAGCTCGGCTATTGGATCAAGACAATAGGATTTCAGCAATGATTAAAGATGCCTGTGGCTTCTGGGCAGGCAGGAACAAAGGAAACCCTTCTTTTGGAAGAGGGGTTAGATAAAATTCACTGGCTGCCTCCACTTTTGCCTTTTTGTTTCCTTCAATAGTTAACAAAGCAATAGACTCGGATTCATGAAAGGAAGAAGGAAACTATTACCATACTGGCCAGCTTACAATGCCTACCCTGCAATTCCTTTTGGCTCCGTGTTTCCCCAGGTAACACGAGCCAGCTAAGGCACAGTGGTATGACAGGCATTCATTACATCATGCACATTCAAGAATCAAAACTTTAATGGGGATCATTTTTTGTTTTCAATAAAGAAATATAAAACAAATGCCACCCTGAATTCCCAAAGTACTGTATTAATACTCTTGTCAGCTGCAGAGCTTTTGGACTGCTATGTTGTTTTGGTGTGGGTTTTTTTTTTTCCTTTTATAAGTCTATTTAAACCTGTCTGCATTTCAGTTTGCTAGAGCTGTTTTAACCAAGTATGAGCTCTGTTCATGGCCAGTTGGACTAAAGATCACATGCTGTAACCCAAGCAGGCAGTTGTGCTTGTTTGCTGGAGATTCTCATTCAAAAAAAAAAAGGAAGAGAACAAGAGTAGTTTTAAAGATACTGCAAATGCTGAGCTGCTCACTCTGAAATCTAATGCACAATTTTCTCCATGGAAAGACAAGGCCTTCAAGTGGGGGTGGGTAGGAGGGAAGCCCATTTGCACCAAGCTCCTCTGAGCTAACAACCTATTTGGGATGTTTTACTTTAGAGGCAATACCATGCACTTGATTAAAAAGACAGATACAAGCATCTTCTACTCCAGATAGATACAAAGCAGACTATGGAAAACTCCTGCCCTGTGCACTGCATGGTAAAGAGCAGAACATGTCTCCTCTTGGTATAAATTTAAAGGGAGGACCTACAATGTGGAGAAATCTTCAAAGGCCAGTCAGGTTTCCAGTCCAACAACCCTGCCAAGTGTTCCTTTAATCCTTTATTTACCAGTAAATCTGCCTCTCTGTTCAGCAGGCTTTTACTGGTATTGGGTTTCAGCCTGAAACCCAAAAGCTGTAAGCATATGCTGTGCAGCCCTAATGAGAAACTCAATCTATTAATGAGCAGACCTTCTCCACAGGACCAGGTCTTGGCAACATGAGTCAGTTCCTGAACTTTCACCTCCCACTTGGCAGCACACCAGACTAACTCCACATCTCTCAGCTGGCTTACATTATCAGCTCATTATTAACATACATCAGGGCCAGATCTCTTTTACATGCACCCAGCAAACAGGAAACTACACAAGGGGAGGGCTCCTCATTTTTGTCTGACTCTGGAGCTCATAAAAATGACTAATTAGAACCAGCTCTAGTGGAGGCCCTCTGCAGGTCTGCCTCTGAACCTTAGTCCTGCCTTGGGATGAACACTGTGCAATGCCCTGGCAGTCCATGGCTGGCTGCAGTGACCAGACACCCCTTCCCTCTGCCCCACTGCTTATCCCTCGGAGCTGCTGTGCCATCCTCCTGATTTTGCAGTCAAGGAACCATCATGCAGACAGAACAAGTGACTCACCTAAATGTCACACAATGCCTACAGCAAAGCAAGCTGTGTTTCCTGAAACCAGTTCCCCTGCAAGAAAGGGAACTGTGGGAACCCTCTGCAGCCAATTTCAAAAGAGTGGTGTATGTTTTAGCTCTACACGCTTGCATGGATTCAGAGACCTGGGTTCAGAGTTTCACTTTGAAGTGGCCTGCAAGCCACCAGCAAAGTACACACCATGCTTTGGGAAAGCATTCTAGGGCATCTCTCATGGTGAGAGCTGTCTCATCAAGCATGGAAGATGATTCTCGTGCACAGTATGCACTATCCTTAATGACATGCTATGATTTGTCAGGAGTTGCCTTTTCTTTCCTTAAACAATCATTACCTGCTTTGGTTCTTCAGTCCTCCTGCCTTACCAGTCATCCTTATGCTCAGAAAACTTGGCAAAACAAAAAAGCAACTCTCCTCCACATGCCTAGTTCAGATCTTGTCCAGCCAGGCAGCTGCACCAGCCTGAGAACTGTTTCCATATCATCTGAGCACATATGTCAGTGCACACTCAGTGCCCACAACATGTAGAGAGAAACACACTCAGGGATCAAAGGAGGTCAGAAAAGTCTCCCCAGGTCAGACGGGGTTATTAGTAATGTGGATTACACTAATGCTGTTACACAGCAGGCTGTAGCTGTAGTTGTCTTAGATTAAGGTACATATCTCCTCTTAACTCACAGGTTCACACCTGTCTTGACACAAACTTTGAAGAAAACAAGACTTAACACAAACCAATATAAAATCTGGGAAAATCCCAGAGCCAACTCAAGCCCCTGATTTTCTTTGGCTGCTCACAGCACACCAATTTATACTCTTTTTTCCCCTCCCCCCCTTTTTATTTTTAAATTAGTTGTAGGTAGAATTATTTTTCAGAGCTGATCTCATTTCATTACTTGCCTCCTATTCAGGCAGAATTTATGCACAGATGCTCAGAGCCAAAAATCTGTTCCCATTTAATCCACAGCAGAACAGGTAAAGAGTAAGTGCATTGCAGCCAGGTTGGTGCCTTGCTGCTGCTGCAGCCTCCCCCAGCACAGCAGAGGCACCAGGAGCTTCATGGCCAAATCATCTGCTGCTCCAACACGTTGCTCTCAGCTCTGTTCCTCTCCAAGTTTTCATGCTGATAGCTAGAGGAGAACTAGTACAAAATATTCTTAAAGGACCAAGATCTCTCAAATGGAAATGAGCTGGAAATAGATGTAAACTATTTAAAATGCACCACTGCTTCTAAAACTGGAGTTCAGAAACCTGCAGAGATCAAGGGCTGAGTGACCTTTTGGGGAAGCAGTGGTGGTAAGAAAACCAGAGTGCTTCAGATCAGCTGGCCATGAGTAAACCACACAACTCTTCACTGTAATTACAGCTAAGATGATAAAACCCTGAATTCAGTGTGAGTTTTGTTATCCACAATAAGGTAATCTCCCAAGACAGGCATCATATCTTAATCCTCCAAGAGCTGCTGAGTTACCTCAGGCCACTCCTTTCTAGGTAGGGAGGTGCCTGAAGTAAAATAAGCAAGAGTTCTTTGGCAGAAAAAAATGCCTGGGGCCTTAACTAGTGCTCAAAAGTGGTTTGGGGTCTTTGAAAGGGTGATTATGTAATGGAAAGTGGGATTATTAAAACTATAAACCCCACATATATTAAGATGTATCAACATCTTACAGGCGACTCTAACAATGAGAAAATGTATATTTAAACATATTTTCATGAAGCTTTAATTCATTCATGTAGTTCCACATGATGAGAGATGCCAACAATAATATAAGAGGTAGAAGAAGAGGCATTAAAATGTGTTAGATATTTGACACCAGCCTCATTACAAAGAGTTGAGAAATTTCAGTCTCAGTGATGTTATACAGTAGGTAAAGAAAGTCTGATTGGTCTTAAAAAATAAAGGTATGATACTAAATCAGTTACAGGAATGAACTTACTCCTTCTGACTTTCTTGCTACTTGGGACTAAGCTATGAAAAATCTAGGCAAGATGAATTAAAAAAAATTCCAATATATGAAGCTACACGTTCTTCTCACAAAAAAGTCTGTATTCCGGCAGCATTTTGAATGTTTTCCCTAAGACCACTAAACAGATGCAACGCATGGTAGGTACCTGCAGCTAAGAACACGTCCAGCCTTTTTTGTCCCAAATACCTACATAGGCAATGTGATTTCTTATGGTAAAGGTCCCTCAGGTCTCAGCAAAATTACCCCATTAGGAAAAAAAACCCAACAAAACAGTCTGGTGCCTCCACATGGATTTAGCAATTTTACTTTCGGTTACCCAATTAGAAAAACACAGGTCTTTTCCTTTCCCAAATTCTTTGAAGTTAATGGAAAAACCCCAACACAGCAGTGGCTGAACAAAGACTGGTACTCGATAGAGATTGCATGTAAATCCATCAAGATTCAATTTGAGTAGAAGCAAACAAGCAAAATGTTTACTGCTCATCATTTCACCACCTTATCTTGCATTGAAAGGTTTTAGAGGCACTGACAGTGTGGTGTTTTCAGCCTGCAATCTCTCAACACTGTTTTCTGCTGAATAAACTCCCCAATACCATTATTAAACGATCTGCTCCAAGGGCAGAGCCAACCCAGACCAAGGAGGTGCTGAGTTGCAGCTGTCCTGTCATCCTTATCTCCCCTGTCCACCTCAGACCTTCCCTCTGCATTCAGTTCTGACTCTGACATGGCCAACAGACAGATGGCTGTGCAGCCAAGACTCTGGCCAGCCCTGACCACCAGCCAGACAGGAGCCCTTGGAGTATCTCAATCAGAAACTTTCCTGCAGCACCAAGGTTGCCTCTCTATTCACCTGCTCATTTCCTACACCACATTCTTTTCTGTGGTTGAAAATCTAAGGAATAACCCACACACAAGTGTCAAATACAAGAATCTTATTCACTAAGCCCATATTGACTACTTATTTCTAAAAGATTACTGGTAATTGTCAGAGCTCCCTGCAAACTTTCAGTACTTAGAGACAAACTGGAGGTGTATTTTCCATAAATTTCTTCCAACCTCAACCATGCACAGCATAGATGACTCATCTTCCTTGGACATTCCATCCATCTGGAGCACAAAAAAACCCCAAAACCTGGTTCCTGTGAATGCTCTATCAGATAATGTTGTGCTTGGAATGACAGGAATAGACCTACTGAACACTTACTGGCAAATATCTCTGTTCCACAGCTCCAGTTACAGGATGAGCTCTGAACTATCACACAAACCAGTACCTGAATCTCACGTAGGTAGGAATATTTCCTAACACTTTTAGCTTCATCTCCTTTGAGAGAAACAACTCTCTCCATTTTTCTTCAAGCTTATACACTTCAATTGCCCCATCTCCTTAAGCAGCAGCAAGCATTAACTGCAACTGATCGATGAAATATTTGTGGCACTATTAATGAAAATAAATGATTTTCTGATAGTGTTTTTAAAAGTTACTACAGCAACAGCATAAGTAAATAACACTGATGGAACATTAGTATTATATGTTGGCAGGAATCAACTGCATGACACAGTCAAGAAGAGCCTTCTTGGGTATATTTAATTTCTGAAACTGGCAAATAACCACATGAACAACTTTGTCCTCTTAAATCTCCTTCTGTTTTGCATTTTCCATTCATCTCCTTCCAGCCTTAACACTATCCTCAACTGAAAAACTTCTACTGAACCATAACCAGCCTCACAATAAAGCACCTCAAGAACTAAAGAAGATAAATGTTCCTTTGGCTTTTTAAACTGCATTTCTCATTAGAAATGCTGCCAATTGAAACAAATCTTTAAAGATGAGCATGGTCTAATGGTCAGAGAAATAAGATGGAAATTAGTACACCTAGATTTTATTCCTAATCCCTAAATTAGTCACAAAAATACTAGATACTGGTTGTTCTCAATCTTATTTAAGCAGGAACTCCTTGCAGTCAGGATCATATTCTTCATGTAAAGCAGGGTGAAATTCTTCATATGATTGTTAGGTAGCAAATAACAATTTCCTGCTAACATGGGATAGTGCCCATCCCAGCCACAGCTCCATTCCCACTTCCAGCATGCTGCAAGGAAGAGAACTGACACACAGCACTAACCCCCCTTCAGTCCTCCACAACAGCCTTCCCAACTGAAGCCTGTGCATTCTCAGCAGCAAATCACGGGATCTAAACATTTCACCCACTTAATCTTCCTTTCTAAACCCCCTCAAATCCCACATTTGACATACAAATCCTTATTCCCATCTCCCAGAACTCCCTTGCACCTATTATAAAAGCATCCCTAAAGACTTGGTGAGGTAAAGCAAAACAGCTGATGAAAATTGTGATCAAACCAGCCCATTTCCACGGTAGGTTTAGATCTCTGTGGGCTTTTGTAACTGCAGATTTGAGGGGGGTTACCGGCTGTGTCAGATCTTACCAGACACAGAACTCAACAGCAAAGGAAAAGGCTTCAAGAGGCAAAAAGACAATTGCTGCAGAAAAAATGAAATGCAGTCCTGTGAGCAAAGAGAATGAACTTCCAGCATGTTTTTCAGGGTGCCTGTGAGGCTGAGTAAGGCGCTCTGCTCATGGGTAATATTTGTTTCTGCTACAGTATTTCTTCCAAAGAAGAAATAAGGTGTCATTTCCTCACTTAGGCAGCAGAAGTGTAAATGACAGTAGAATCCTGCCACGAAATGCTAACAAGTTATTGAAGGTTTAATTGCTAGACTGCTAAAGTTAAAATCCTACACAGTCCTCCAACATGTTAAAACTGAATCAGCAGCTTTTTAACTTCTGCAAGATGCAGAGAGGACTTGTATGGACTACCTTCCAGATCTAACAAACACAGCTCTCTTCTAGCACAGGAAAGATCATACTAACTGGCTTTTCTCTACCTACAGCCATGGTGGAGTAACTATTGGTATTTCTGCAGCTTAACTAAAAAGGAAGAACTCTGAAATAAACATGCCCTTTATTTATTTATTTACAAGGACTGTTAAACAATTTCACTTATTGACATTGTACTATTAGATGCAGCAGCTGTACTTAAGAAATACACCCTGATGCAAACACCTGTTATGCTTCAGCATCACCTCCTTCCCAGTGAATATCAGTATCACTTCCAAAGTTTTACAGATGATGAAACCAAGGACGAGATGAGAAGTTGCCCAATTCACTACAGCAACAAGACCAAAAATACGTCAGAAGCAGGAGATGAAAGGACTGACACAGCAATTGCACGAGATTTCGGATACCAGGAAGAAAAATGATGTTTTGGGCAGATTTTCTGTTATGCAAAAGACATTTGTATTCATATGTATCAAAAGAACTTCATCCACTTCACATGCATCCCAAGAAAACCCCTGGACAGTCCTAAACCACAGGGAAGCTGACAGACAGATTGAAAATCTAAATCCTTCCCCAACTACTTACAGAATTTCCCCTTTTCTTCCTTTAAAGACATCTGAGATTATTGCTGCTTTACTTCCTGCCCCCACCAGAGAATCTTAGCTAAATTCTGTTTTCTGGGGATGTAATCAGGCCACATTGAACCACCAGGCTGTTCTGGTGTTAAACCCCCTGGTTACCCAGAGAGCTGCTCTCCCTCTCTCTCTGCTGCTTTGCTGGTTGTGGTGATTGCAGGGGTTAAGACTTCAGCATTACTGGAAATGAATCAAAGCCTCTGAAGTGCAGAGTGTCCCAGTATATTCACTGCTCCTGCTGGTGAGTTCCCTCCCATCATTAATAACTTGTCAATAATTTTTTTAATGGCAAACTGTTTGCCTTGAAAATTTTAAGTAGTCCCAGAAGAGTCAGTGGTGGTGTTTCAGTAAGACACACTGAGGAGATCTGGAGAAAAGAAGTATCTTGAGGGTAGAAAGAAATACCTTTGAATTCAAGGATAAAAAACTATTAGAAAGGAAAGAGCTCAACAAATCGTTCATCTTACTCCTTGTTTTTGGTTATTTGTATTACATCAGATTCAAAGAGAAAAACACTTCTCTACAGATTTCCAAGAGTCAAACACACAGTACATTTATATTGAGCATTCACAATGGGTTCCCCCCCCTCCCTTTGAATACAATCATTCCTGACATGGTTTAGGAACCTGTTGATGTGCTCTAGAAAAGCATCCTTTTGGCACAGTTTTTATAAGGAAGGAAAGGACAAGATTGATAATTTAGGAAGTGCAGAAGTTTGATCTATGTGCAATCTTCATTTCCCTATGTAATACTAGATTATGACTACCTAGGATATTCAGAGTACTTATGTTCATTGTATAAAATAGCATGAAAATAAACCTTCCCACCACTTTTACAGTCCTTTCTCTTCAGAGCATGAAGGTTTTAAAGAGCCTCAATGGAAGGATATTAATAAATTATTATCAGACTGCGCAGTTTTCCTCTAACTTCTTCCTCAAACTGAACAGCACTCCTTTTCAAAACACCAAGTTTAGCCAGAGACAGACAACTGGTACAGAAAATTTCCTTTCCAGTTAAGACCTATTTAGACAACAGAAAACAGGTCCAATGACAAGAAATCCCAGGCAATCTCAACTCTAGATGGCGTTGGCAGCTCCTCAGAGTCCATCAACTTGCTCCAAGGCACCAAACTCACTGGAATTTCAACTGACTTAGTCTTACTGCAGTCAAAAAGAACTATTCTCACTGCATTGAGTGGAGAGAAGTCAGTTTAGTAATTCTAAAAGTGACTGAATAGTCAAAATAGTTAAAAATACATAATCATTTTGTTGAGAACCACATGAACTGAGTATCTGTTAACTATTAGAAGCCACCTATCCCTTTCTGCAGGGAAGAATGATGCCAGTAGGCATGGACTGGGACTGTCTCTCACTCATGGCACAGGGAGCAGGCACAGGCGAAATGCTGCCACTTCCCTCCCCTGAGGACACCATTCACTGCAATATCATTTGGGAGGTACAATTAAGAATGTCAGCTTTGGGAGGGTCAGGGCTTTCAATGTCTGCATTTACCAACCCGGTCTGCTGTCCAGGGCAATTTGCAGCTTTCAAGGGATGCTGTGGAAGAACTGCCACTGCCTCTTTGGCCCTTGGACTATCCCCCCGTGCTGCTCTTTCGCAGAGCCCCACGGCTGAGGGTGACAGGGGACACGTCAGTGGACATGTGGCTCTGGGGGGGGACAGTCAGGGCATGAGAGTTGAAGTGACTTCTCGATCTTGCCAAAGTGTTGCCAGCAGGCTGAGGGAAGGGGTGCTCAGCACCACTGAGACCACAGCTGTGCTCAGTTCTGGGTCCCCAGGGGCAGACAGACACTGCAGCAGGACCAGCAAAGGGCCACAGAGATGATTAAGGGACTGGAGAGTCTCACCTACAACTCCTGCTCCCAGGCCTTGCATTCTGCCCTCTCCTCTGCACTGACCAGGAATCACTTCACTTCCTCACAAACCACTTTGAAGTTCCCACCATTTCTCAAAGCTCTCCAGACCTCAATCCTAAAATAAGCAGGAGCACCTGTACAGACTTCCCAGGTGCTGGTTGGCTGCAGGTCCCTGGACAGGGAAGGTTTACAGCAGGAACATGGATACACAAGAAGAACTGGATGCTGTTTCATTCCCTAAAAAACAAAAAATCAGTCAGCAAGTGTTTGCAGCACTCAGATCTCCTAGTCAAGCCAGGGACTTCATGATGGCCTTAAATCATATGTTTTCAAAAGCAGTTACAAAAACCAAAATGTAAATATTCTTTGCGTTTGGCCATGACTGTCATTGTTTTGGATTTATTACAGTTCTGCTGCTACAATTCTTTATTGTTGAGAGTGAAGTCCGTGACAAACAGCTCCTCCAACCAGCCAGGACTGGCACACAGACTCTGTGCACAGGAGAGGTGTGGTTGTCTCCTGACCTCACAAATGACATCTGTAACTTGCAGAGGGGAGAGCTAAATCATGCCCAAGTCATACCTGGCCACTCGCATGAGTATAACCAACATCTGACCACCTCCCCTTCGGGTCTGGAGGGGAGTTTTGTGATGCTGATCACTGTGCAGCAGTGCCCTTGATACTACATTAAAATGCTGTTGAAGTCTGCTCCAGTGACAACTCAGTTTCAAATGCTTGTTTATGAAATTTAATAGCAGCAGTTCAGGCCTGGGTGACGGTGTCTTTGACACACAACACTTAAAGTGAAATGTGAGTGGCTCCTGGACTAAAGATGAGCACATCCCTGGCTAATTAAAGTGCAGCTGAGCTGTCATTAGGTCTGTATGAGTTAATTGCCCTTCTCAGGGGCCAAAATTAAAGCTACAACACATCTAGGGTGTGTTTAATTTGCATTACTGCACTTGGACTCTGGTGGTACCCAGGACCAAAGGCAGCAATTCTGAAACTCAACCTACAGGGCTCTAGGAATTTGGTCATTTATTTCCACATTTGCTTGCAGGCTGAGCGCTTGTGAAAGTTCAGCCACTGGGATTTAAACAAAATGCATTCCCTATTTTGCAGTCAGAAGTTCATGTCAATAATTTTCCCACACACTGAAAAAGCAACTGCCATGCAAGGAGCCTCCTTGCTATAAACAATCTGATGAGGTTTTTTTAACCTTCCTATTACTGGCCTTACTGATGTTTGCTGTATCACTATTAATTTAGTGGTTCAGACAAAGTGAGCTGAAAAATACTGCAAATTCTTTGCCCAGACCTAACATCCAAACCTGAAACTTTGTTCATGAAAACAGTTGGTTACGCAAGTCTGGTAATAAATATTTGCATTTTTTTGTTCCTAATCTAGATGCGAAACATAAAACCATCTACAAGAGAGAAAGTTAAGAAACAAACAAAAAAAAAAAAAGCCCTCCAGTACCAATAAACGGATCTGAACCTACAGCAAAGTATGACAAACTGGCTGCAACAGAATCTGCCTGCAAAATGGCCATGTTGTTCTGCAGACTCAATAGCTCATTTAACAATAGTGCCCAGCTCTTCCCTGCTCTCCCTTCCCTAGATTTTTTGGCTTGCTCCTTCCTGAGAATATGAAGCTCTCAATAACATTCATGAGAAAAAAAAAAAATAAAAAAAATCACTAAATCACTGCTGCAATTGTTCAGGGTCTGGGCAAATATTGGAATTTCAGAGAAATTGTAGACATGAAGACAGTTAACTGCTGAACAAAGTACTCATGGTAGCTTATTCACTATAAGCTACTTAGAAAAAGGGGGGGGCGGAAGCTCATGCCAACCTTTTTGTCATTTATTAGGCACATTTTCTCTTTACGTGGATGCTTACAGGATGTACCAAGTCAGAGGAAATCCCAAATGCTGTTGTTGCCCAGTGTCAGCTTTCTAAACTTCACAGAATGTCACCTATTTGCTGCTATTTTCAGAGGAAGTTTAATACATCCATCCACTCCTAAACCCACTTGGCTTGATTCATTCATTTACTTTTAGTTTTGCCTTTAAGCATCTCTCTAGATGTCTGAAAAGAAAGAGATAAAGCAATTACTTGATTTCATCCTTAGGATTTGAGCGCTCAGCCTCGGCATGGTGCCTCTTTAGTGCTTGATTAGTGTCTAAATTCTCCCCAGATTAAAGAGGGTTGTCTTCTCTCTCAGTGCATTATACACGTGGAAGAGAAAAGAAAAATCAAAGGGGTCCGAACTGGAGTGGGTATAAATCTGCTCAGTTTCTTCGCACTCTGGAGGGGCTGCACCAATTTACACACCGCAAACATCTATCTCAAAATATTTTCAAGCAGATATATAAATTTAAATATGCTATAAAACCTTAGCTGTGATTTTAGGGCCTGCATTAATTCCATAATAAATAGCCTCTTTTAAAGCTGTAAATATGGTCTCATCAAAGCTCCTGGAATAAACTCCTCAGGATGGTTTGAATCTGTGCCCCGGAGATCATCGACTATAAATTGGAAGGAGAGAAATGGTTTGCTCAATA
Source organism: Formicarius rufipectus (assembly GCA_013399695.1). Classification (NCBI taxonomy): domain Eukaryota; kingdom Metazoa; phylum Chordata; class Aves; order Passeriformes; family Formicariidae; genus Formicarius; species Formicarius rufipectus. Next base: position 4,241,752 of record VXAU01000197.1, read on the forward strand.
CACAAAGCAGGGCTGAGCACAAAAATAATTAGAGAAAGCTACTGTTGTAGTTCCTCGGTTTATTTCTGTCTGAAAGTCCTTGAATAATGACCCAAAACGCACCACCAGTGATTACTATTTCCCAGTGATTAATCAGCTGCAAAGTCTCCCTCTTTCTTCTTCTCTCATCATCTCCCAGAGAACAGAGTGGGAAACTGGGCACTGGCTTTTTGAAACCAGTATTTTGTTCAGCTGCTCCCTATGAACCCCACATACATTCCACACTTGAGCCCCTTTTCTCATCCAAAATCCTTAATCTGGGAATTATGTGTACAAATGGGAATTAAAAAGAATTTGCCCTCTTTCCCCTGATCCCTTCAGAGTCCGTGTTCTGAAGGCAGCTTTCAGAAGCCCTCCTTTTCTCCTCCCTAAAATGTGTATAACAAATGCACACAACTTAGGTGTGGGAGGGGACATCACAGATAAGAACCCTCCTGGACAAATTCCAGTCTCCCAGGAGAGATCAGAGCTGATCCCCCCAGCTATTTTCAGATCTCTCTCCATCACAGGACTGTGGCTTAAGTTATTCCACAAAATACTGAGGTCCCCAATCTTCCAGGGCCCAACAGAACTGGTTCAAAGGACTCCCTAATTTTCACCACCTATTTAGTCCAAGATAACAGTAGTAAATTCAGATGTTTTTCCTTCTCCAGGACTCCTAAATACCCACTCATCCCAGGATAGTTATCATTAACTTTTTAACCTAGTAACAAGGAATCAGATATGTATGTAGGTATATTAGTAGTGAGCAATAATTCACTCTGAAGTCGGTGATAACATTCTATCACATCTGAGTTTGTTTTCTGCATTTTTTCAGTTTTTGCTGTGAATAGTTTCACTTTTTTCTAGAAAGTCCAGAAATGAAACAAATGAGATCTTACATGAAGATTGATTCACGTGACAGAAATGGAGCAATTAACATGAATATATAAAAATTACAGAAGTGCTAAGTCTCCTATTCATTGTACTTAATAAGGAGTATTGGAAATTAACTTACACTCATTTTTCATTTGATAACCTCCCTTTATCAATTAGGATGGATCTTACTGATTGGACACCAAGATGCACTACGAGAACCTTCATTACAAAGGCTGGGGAGACAGTTCCAACAGCTTTCCTACCCACAAACAGCTCCAGCTTGTACTTACAAGGCCTTTGCTCTCACTGGCAAGAAATGCCACTGATGGAAGCCCTGGGGTGTTTTTTGAATGGCTTTTATTGCAGATAAGGATTTCAGAGTTTGCATTTAAGTTTCAGCCAGACAATGTGCACACCTGTCAGAGCTCAGCCCTGCCCTCACACCCCAGGTACACACACAGCAGCAAAGGAACAGGAGAGCCAAATGTTATCCTAGCACCACATCTCTGACAGAAACATTCCAAGGAACTGGCATTGAGTACTCAGCCCACGAGTAAATCATGTGCTAAACAGAACAAGCACAAAGTTAAGGCCAAAAAGCAAGAAATTCAGACCTCAACTTCATGAAGAAAAACAGGAGAAGGGAGAACTGTAAGAGAAGTCTGAGAATCACTTCCAGCTCCGAAGTGTAACGTTACCTGATGTTTGCCATTCCTAACAATAATGCCTGCAGTTAACACATTCCAGCTGGGAATTAGTACTAGCACGATGTTCAGAAACTCAGTCTTTGATGCCCTGATGAAATAGATCTTGGATTTCTTCCTGCATTTGCAAACCACCTTTGCAGAGCACTGTTAGGTTCTGTAATCAGTCAGTCCTTTTGGGCCATCCCAGCTGGGACCAGACTAATGCGGCCATGGAATAACTCCCCTCCTTATGCCTGGAAATACAAAACTACTAAAGGTATCATCTATGCTTTAAAAGACAAAGATGGGAAAAAACCCAAGGGTTTTAAACTGTATTTGTTAAAAAAATAACTAGAGTTCCAGTTCAGCAGCTCTGGCATTAAATTTTTTTTTGGGGGGGATAATTTACTTTATAACACCCACATTAACTGCCTTGAAAATGTTCAGAGGTCTTTTACATTGCAATTTAAAAGGCACATCTCAGCTTGCTGCTCACATCCCCGAAACTGTGATTAAACCCTGCAAAGCAACAGTCCTCTGATCAGCTGTTGTCAGGGTTTTGTTTTACGTAAAGACAGACACATAAAAATTGATAGCAAAACCTCAGTGCTTCTCTCCCTTCTAACATAACTTGACCAGAGAACTCCAAGGGGTCAGACCACACAAATACATGAAGCACGTTTGATCCTGGTTTATAGAAGTCAATGGAGTCATCCCACAGATGGCCTTTGAATCTCCTCTGACCTGAAAGACTGATCCAAAGCACTGGGTGAAGCACACTGGAGAGGTTTTCCCCCACTGCTACCACAATATTTGCATCTGGAACGTGCTTAGTTTCAAAGCCCCCCTACGGGACTGTGTTATCGCATCTCGTATCAAGTGAACAGAGACATGATTTTTGCCCAAGGTTATACAGCTTGTGGTGGCAGAGCAGGGAAATTATCTACATCTTCTAATTTTACATTTACAGATGTAATAGCAGCAGAGGTGGGGAAGATACAATGTTTTTCTTGCTCATAGTAGTCAACCCTTAATCATAAAAATTGCCCACTGACATCACACAATCTAAAGATTATGATCGTGAGTCTACAGACACTTAACAGCACAGAATTCCTTGTGTTAACACATGAGCCCGTAGGAACTCCGTACAGCTTTTATTTAATATAATCTTAGGAAGGCCTGCTTCCAACTCTGTACTTTAAAGTCCCAGATTCCAATTCTTTTGATACTCATTTTAGGACAAAGTAAACATTATCCATATTAACGAGGTAAAAATGTTATTCTATATCATGAAACTCAGCCAAAATGAGAATTAACCTAAGAAAGACCAGAAACTGAATGTCACTTAAATTCAGAGCCATAAACTCAGATCAGATGCTTTTATACCTTAAGGGGAGCCCAAGCTGGAAATTTGTGATGAAACTCTAAACCAGAAAAAGTCATCTGTGCTGTTGCCAACACAGTCAAGAGGACAAAAAGCCACAGAAATTATTGTGCATTTTAAATAGAAAGAGTATCATGAGTCTTGAACTGTATCAGAATCCAAACTCTCAGAAAGTCAATGTGAAAGCTGCTAAACAGAAAAAAAAAGAGACGATGGAAGAAACTGAAGAAATATGATGGAAAGATAAATGCAATTACAGAACAGAATTATTTTGGGTGTCTTCCCCTCCCACTTATAGGCATAAAGGCAGGTCCATCAGTTTTCAGTAGGAACTAGGTGATGACCTGTGGATTTCCCTTTGGCAAAATCCCACCCCTGTAAATTCCACTCCCATCTTCTTTACAGGATCATCTACTCGGGCTCCAAATCGATTACACTAAAGATTTTGCCTTCCTTAGTCTCTGTACTGAAGACACTACATATTTCTGAACTGCCCTCAGCTCATTTTCTATTTCACTGAGGGCAGAAGAAGAAAAGAAAAGGACTCAGTTTAGTTTTCCTTCCTTTAAATCCACATCTTTCCTCCCTGCACTCAGCAATGGGAAACAGATCCAGACAGCCTTAAAACACTATCTCAGCAACAAAGCATGCAATGTGCTCCATCTCCTCTCTCCACTCCAACTGAGTTTACGGCAGTGGGTGGTTTTCAAACCTCACATTTGATCAAAATGAAAAACCGGGCATTCCTTTCACCCCGTGACAGGCAGGCTGATATAAATCACAGCCTTCCCAGCAAGGGTCCTTCCACAGACAATGAGTTGTGGCAGTGCCTCAAAGCTCAGCCCCGGCCATTGTAAGAGAAAGTTTCAGGTTTTTAAAGCAGGCCTGGGCTTTTTACAACAGCACTAAAACCAAAAGAGGGAGAAAATTTATGGTATGGCTGTTTGAGGGGTGAAGAAAGCATTTCCCCTTCAGAAGTTGTATTTTCAGTGCATTACTCTGGGTAGGTTTGCTCCAGTGCCTGTTTATTTCATTTTTTTTGTACTTCAGTAGCACTGAAACCTCCAAATTGGGCCATCCTCACAGCATTTTACACTCACACACATGTACACATCCCACAAATCAGAGTTCATGCAGTGCTCCCTCAATGTTTTATCAGGGAAAAACAACTGCTTCATTAGTCACCAGCTCCACAAGCTCAAGGAGAGGACTATATCAGACATCCTCTGGTTCTGATTCAGTAATACAGCCTAGGTAAGCATTAGGTAATAGCTCTAAAACTCTTATGTGTGTGTGCACAAAACTTCAGTGTGTGATCAAAGCAAAGCTGATACCATACACAGGGCTGTCTCTTTTCCTTGCTAACCCAGTAACCTATTAGAAATGCCCTCCAGCCTCAACAATTTTAAGCCTTGACTTCAAAAGATCAGCTTATCCTTTAGGGCTAAGCTGACTGACAGGTGGGGGTCAGGAAGAAATCCAGTTCCCTCCCTCCAGCCGCTCGTATAGAGTTGCACAATCGGCCGGGCACGTTAGGGGGTTTCTCCTGCATTCCTTGGAGACCTTTGGAATGGGCCACCTCCGGAGCTCTGGCACCGGGTTTGATGGACCACTCCCCTGTCCCTCTATCCTTTGTGCAACAATCGCTTCGTTTACGAGAGACAGGAAGTCGGTGCTGTTGTGAAGCCAGGGGGTACATCACACCAGGGAGCTGCCACAGCCTGTCTGCCTTCAGAGACCTCCTTACCTGCCAGAGGTGGAGGAGGGCAGGGAGGTTTGAGCAGTGCTGTATGAACCAGCGAGTCCCACTCCAAGAGATGCACTCTCAAACCCTTAGGGAATACAGAAAGTATCTGAAAGGGTGTCTATCCCCAAAATCTACTGTGCTGCAGAACAGTGAGCGTTAACAGCCGTTCAAAGTACAATGGTGCAGATTAAAAGAGGAAGGAAGAAAAGGCAGACAGCTTAAGGACGTGCATTGAGGAAAGAGGAGGTAAACGTGATCGCAGTGCAGAGAGGTTTCAGAGGCACCCACTGAGGTGCACATGGAGAGGCACTCAGATTTCCCCCTTAGGGTATGTGTATCAGTGATAGAAAGGTCAAGACCTGCTGCAACAGACACTACAGCACAACTTCTGCCACACTTAGCCCCAGAAGCAAAGTCCTGGGTTTTATTCTCTACAGCTTTGTAATGCAGATGACAGAAGTCACACCTGGTCAGCATAGGTTTGTTGTTGTTGGGTTTTTTTGTTTGTTTGGGTTTTTTTTTTTTGTTTTTTTTTTAAGCAGCACAAAAATATCCACACTGAGAAGTTCTAATTGTACTTTCCCCCCATACTCTCCCTCCTAAAAAGAAGGAACATTAGGACAGGTCCAGAATCTGAGTTGGAAACTTCCATGGACCTACTTGTTCATTGATACTGAGTCTCTCAGTATTATTTTCTATCAATGACACTTTTTTCCTTCCCTGAAGTATACCACTGAACTAGAAACACTTGGCTAAGGAAACAGAGCCAGGCTCATACTCCAGCAAAAGCTATTCCCATCAGCTGAGAACACACTCCCTCTTCCTTATCAGGTTTGCTGATTGCATTCATTTTTCACCACAACAACTTCATCTTCGTAAAACTTGGGATGCAAAGCTAGGCAAACAAAGCTGTTAATTACCTAATGAATGTAGAGTGTTGTTTCTCTGAGAGACTCAAATCTGCTGTACAGAAGTCTACAATCACACTTTCTGCCTCAGAAATGCAAAAATCTAGAGGAAAACCAAGGAAGGGATGATTTTTTCCAAGTTCAGATTATAGGGTGGGGGGAGCAATTCAAAATTTTAGGGAAACCAGCTAAGTTTGTCTTTAAAGAGCTGTACACAAAGCTGACTTTGAAAGCCTTCTCCTGTTTGCAGGCATTTAGATTTCTGTGGCCCACTGCTGCCCAAACCAGGCCACTGCTTTAAATTCAGCAATCAATTCACCAGTACCAGAACTTTCCAGTCACTGAACTTCAGCTGTGTGTCAATTCTGTGAAGCCCCAGTCCTAAATAATGCAGGAATAGAAGCACAGTCTCGGAGCAGTGAGCTCAGTGTCCTGCAGCTGTGCTGGAGTTCCTCTAAAAGACCCCAGAAGATCATTCACATGTCACTGCACATCCCCATACGTGTCCAGTAACTGATTTTTCATGTATGAGAAATAAGCACAATGAGCCAGAGGAGGAGAGCAGAGAAAGAACACAGGCATGTGACAAAACCAGCTGATCCATTTAAGTTCTGCAACTGTCAGCATTTTCAAACTCCTGAAACAAATATGCCAGGCTCCCTGAAAACTCATGGTAATGAGGCAAGAGAAGGAACAATACTTCTCCCTTCTCAGATTTAACTACATTTAAGAACATCATCTCCTTTCTCAGATCAGCATCATGTCAATACAATCTGGCGTGTGAACTGATGCTCATACACAGCACCAGACCTTCAGCTTATTTCCATCTCTAACTTTAAATAACAACGCATGAATGGACGAAGTGCCTGGTTTATAGCATCCTCCCTTTCAGCTTCTCCCTTGTCTCAGTTCATTTCCCCGTGGCATGCTTTGTTCTTAAAGCAGTCTTAACCACTCATACATCAAAATATTTAATCAACATTTCCTAGTCAGAAAATAATCCTGCTTTAGACCGATTCAGTGGGAGACTCTGCTGCGGCTTCAACATTAAAAAAGGGGTCAGAATGCATTTCCGAGGGTGCTTTAGAAAAATCAATGCTGACACGTTTTTAATGAAAATCAATAAGTGACATTAGATAATGAAACAAGCATCCAGCAGCACTGCAGCCAGGCCATTTAGGCAATCAGCTTGGGAAGCCACCACTGAGGTGAACGCTTGAGCGTGCAAGTAGCATGTGCTTAAAGAAAGCACCACATTTTCTTTTCTTTTAATGAGAACTTCAAAATCTGTTTCCTGTGAACAATGACTCAGGGGCTTACAATTTCCCTTCTCCCTGTTCCCCGAGTCCCTCCCGGCTCCAAGTAAATCAGCCTTAGGAACCAGTGTCACGGTTCCTCTAACACTGTCGCTGCTTTGGGAGCCGCTGACCCGTGGAGCCGCCGCGAATGCTTTGACAAGCTGCGGTGAAGCCTCAGCAGGAGAGAGAGATCCATTAAAGGCTGAAGTTGTGAAACTCTTTAGAAGAGGCCTGTCCCTTCTCAGAGTAATTAATTCTTTGACTGCCACACTGAGATGCAATGAATGAACACATACTCTCAGGAGTAACAACTATGCTAATGTGGAGAAGCTGTGCAGACAAAGAATACAAGTGCTCACTTGAATTGGGTTAGACTCCCTACATGTAAACTTACCATGCCATACACATGCCTGAAAAAAAAAAAAAAATCAACATAACTCAAGAGAAACCCACCTCGTAGCCCAATAGTTACAATGGACAGTAGTTTACACTTACATATTCTTTACCCACATCCCCTTTGAGGCACCAATAACAGTTCTGCACAACTGAAAATCTTTGCATCACTTTGTAACCTATAAAGTGCATTTCCAAAGCTTTGCCTGTAGGCACATGCAAGGTCCCTCCTTCCCTCCACGAGCGTGGTCAGGTCAGTGGGACCACAATGCAGCCACCACTCTAACACAGATCACAGACCTGCTGAGCGAAGGAAGGTGCTTGGAGAACATTGCTCTGCCCACTGTAGGACTCCCTGCAGAACACAAGCACAACAGAACTGGTCTCACGTGCTTCTCGTGCAAGCAAGGTGGAATTACACTTACTTAGGCTCTGTGCATTGGATTGGGATATGGGCAAGTCATCCTCAACACCAAACAGTCCTTGAAGTCAGCCGGTATCTTCCCAGGTCTGACTGTACTGTTCTCTTTGTAAGATTCCAATTAGGGCCAAAATGAAATAAAAACCAAGCAACTTTGAAGCAGAAAATCTGAGGAAAAAAAAAAGCCAAAACTCAACCCATGTGCAAAAGGTACTGATCAGAACAAAGTGTTCATGTGTTCATTATTTAATGACCTACTAAGAAACTGGAGGCTGTGAGAATAAATACACTGACCCAGAGATACAAAGCAAACACTCAGCTCTGTGCCAGTCAATGTGACTCAAAGCTTAGAAGAAAAAAAGAAAACAAAATAGAAAGAGAAACTGTTGAAATTTAACTGAGGTATAAACTGCTCTAGTCAGTTCCATTGATCTAAATCCTACTGTTCCAAAACTAACAAGGAAACAAATAAACAAAACAATTCCGTAAGTGGTTGGAAGCATTCATGCTTTCCAGGAAAGTTCACGAATTGAGCAAAGCCTGGCACAAATGGAGGATGCATTGGAGGTTTCAATGAGAACTAGCAATATTTGAGGGCAGATTTGGAACAAAAGCCTACCCACGGAGTCAACAAGAGGCCTGCAAGATTCATTACAAAGTCAGACATGGTGTTTTGGCTTCTGGCTGGACAGAAGGCTGTAGCATTAACACATGGTTCATTACAACCGAATTAGAGCCTGGTTATTCAGCACTGCAGAAATTAGGGATGGTACACATCAAACGGATTTTCCCATGAAAACACAGGGCCTCCAGTCCAGCCCTAGAAAAATCACTAATTATGGTGCAGAGCCCATTTACATTCACAAAATACAACTTCTGTTTGGCAGTTCTTTGTCTTGATTTTTTTTTTTTTTCCACTGCAAAGGATTTCAAAGTCATCTTCCTGACAAGATGTGATTGAATAGTTTTTTCATATTACAGCAGAAATTTGAGCAGAATCAAGATATAGAAATACAGAGTAGCATGAACAAGTTTAATATAATAAGGATGAATTTAGTATTTTTCTCCTAGCAATCATACAGTGATGTTTTAGTAGCAGGATCAGTTACTTTGCACCTCCTAAGCAATGGCTGCTACATAGAATTACTGTTGCAATTCAGATATTTACATGCAGTCAATGGAAGAAGATTTGAAGTCGTTGCTATTTAATGGCTACTTCCTCAAAACACAGAGGTGAGCTCATGTGACTAGACTCCTGCAGAAGGAGAGTAATGGAAACGTCACAAAACAAGTAAATGAAAGTGAAGCAACCCAAAGATCTTGGGGGGAAAGAGGAGTTTCCTTAGTGTTGGTTAAACACTTAAAATACTTCTAACCAAGACAGTATTCTATATTGACTTCTGTGAAACCCACTGGGGTAAAATATGCTTTCCAGTATAATGAAGAACGCTGCAATCTCGTTTTGCAAGTTCGGATGCACTGAAAGTTTTTACTGAAAATAGGTTCAAGTCACCAAGACTGGAAAACATAACTGTATGAACAGCTCCATTTTCCTAACCACTACTGATAGCCAGTTACAATGTTTAAATACCAGCAATGAAAAAAATGTGTCTTCCATTTAAAAATGGATTTAAAATACCCAGCTTTAAAGCATCTTCCTTATTAACAGTCTTTTATATAACATCAAACTTTCAATTGGTATAAGTCAAAGGGCTCCTTTGATATTAACAGTCTCCATATATTTTTTTTTTTGCATCATCTAAACTTTCATGGCATTTTAATTATAGACAAGATTTCACAGAAGACACAGAGAAATGAGGCAGTGTCTCAATAGTATAGATCTCTTGTTCCCCATTTCCTCCTGAAAAGAGACAAGTCAGGTTTTTGATGCCACTAAGAACCCAGTTTCTGCAATTCCTTTTCCAGTGAGCTCATTTCTGAGTGCCACTCTCCTTGGCTTGCAAACTCTCACCCAGCTCTTGCTCCCTGCCGACTGTAACGTGAGCTGGCCTGGGTCCTCACTGACCAAGGCAGGAGAAAAAGTGCTAAGGGACATAAATACAGGTATTGCCACGATTCACATGTGAAAGTCTCCATCTTCGACAAGTTCATGAGCCTTTAAAGAAGGTGAGAAGGGGGTGATGGATGAGGGATGGTTAAAGTGTAGACAATGACATAAGAAGGAAGCAATATGGGAGGAGCTGGGCAGAAGTGGACTCAAAACTGATATATTAAGTCCTACAAATGGAGCCACACTGAGGTATTAACGTGCACTGGAACAAATACGCTGCAAAGTGTTTATAACTTGAAATGACAGTCTCATGAAAAATACTATTTATTACACTTTCTTCACTTTTACACGAGCTGCTTTAGCAGTCTCTTGGTCAGTTCCCTTCTTGAAACTTGCTAAACTAATCTGATTAACCAAAAGAATCCTCAGAAGCAGCTAGCGCATTTTCTAAAAGGCTGGCTGGCAGGTCTCTCCTGCCGCACTGCTCTCGCTGACTCAGCTGGATGGATGGCTGCCTCTCCCCAGAGGACAGCCAAATAAATGGCTTTATAGCCCTCGTTCCCCTGGCAATCTGTCATGGGAGTTAAAAGCAACCTTCCCATTCCTCATCCCCACTGGTTATAAACCAGTGCATCATTAAGCAAACAGACCTGAAGAAACATCCCCGCCACCTTTGAACACCCAAACCCGTGTGTGCCAAATATAAGTCAGACATACAATCAGTTCACCCAAATGTTTTTACATGTGTGTCTACATAAATACATTTTGAACACACACAAAGAAAACTTTCACAGGAAGGGAAGAGTCAAACACCGTTTGAGTATATATTCTAAGCATAAAAAGAAATAGCCAGGTAAACAGCTGAATTAATGTACTGGTTTCTCTGACAATGCATCTTGATTATTGTAGAGGAAAATGAAGACTCATCCTCTTAAAAAGAAAAAAAAAAAGAACAATTACTTCTATAGCAAAAAGTACCCACTCCAGTGCAACACTTATAGCATTGCTCAATTTTCAGTTTAAGTTCTACTTTGTTTTCAAGTACCAGGTGGGGAACAGCAAGATTATAATAAATCTGACAACAAAGCATCACTTAAATGTTGCTTCTCACCCCCAGGCCCAAGTACCATTCTGACTCTCTGGATCCCTGAGGTCAGACCCCCCTCAGGGAGTATCAACTCCAAAGCTCTACAGACTGATCAGCAGCTTCTCAAGCTTTACTATTTGCCAGTGTGGTGATAAATTCCAAGTGTTTTTCCTAAGAAGCAGCAAATATTTAATTGCACAAGAATGACAAAAAGTCTTGAAAGACTTTTCCTCTTCTCTCGTTCTCCTGAATCACATGATTCCTTTTCATAAAAGACCGAGAAGGACCTTCTATGTCAATCTGTACTAACAAAAGTATAATGAAAAAGTCAGTCACTTCCTTGGTTACTGTGAGGAAACATAAGTGAATTCCACAAAGGAACAACTGAAAGCAATCAGATTCATTTTCTGCACAGCTGGGAGAAAAGCAATGCTCTTACTTAAGAAAAAGGGATTAAAAACCAACTTAAATTTGCTTTCTTCAGACCCATCAATCTGTTTGAGTGAAGAGAGCCCACCTTTCAACTACAAATTGGTAGAAGTAGTGAATCATCACCGAAAATGCTGTGCCCTTCAAATATACTATAAAGAAAAGTCCTCAAGGCTTTTTTCAGGGATAGAACTCCCTCCACATCTTGAATAATCAACACACCCCTTTATCCATTGCACACCAGTGCACTTGTTTGCTTGTTGTTGCTGGACAGAGATCATAACAAAACTGTGGCTAACTGGATGCTCAGTTTATAACCTGTCTCAGAGCTACAGTTATTAGATCAATTTTCTTGCAAGTGGCATTTGAGAGACTCCTCCTAAAGAATACACCACACATCAGCTCCACAGCTGAACGTATCCCAGCAGTGCATTCTCCATGGGAGAGTCTCTATACTGAGTACACCCACGACAAATCCTAAATAATTCCAGGAGTGTTCTTTTAAGGGCTTACTGTACTTTGCAATTTGGCAAGAGGTGGATGCTCAGTCTCTCTCTAGGTCATATATTGAAACCTGTCAGGATAGAAATCCATGGTAGGAAAACACCCACCACAGAGAGCCGGCTGGGAGGCAAAAGGCAAATAGCTGTGCTGTTTGGCTACTGATAATGTAATTAGTCTGAAAGAATTCACACAACCTTCTGAGTCACCAAACCAAAGGGCCAACAAGGAAAACACATCTGTTGATCAGTCAAACAACCCTCTGAGACCATATGACTGATACCTTGTCTGGGCTGTACAGGATTTGCCAGCTGTGTTACCCAGCCCACTCAAGGTGCCCAGGTACCCCAACGCCTTCATACAGTGATGGTTCTGAAAACCAAGGAACAGACACTTCCCTCAGAGCTGCATCAAAGCACAATCCCTCACACAGGAACTGCTGAAAAGAGGAGCTGAAGGTCAGAGGAGTAATCAGAATCCACCCAGCAAAGGTGAAACCCACAGCTTAGCTATGCATGTAACTGTGACTAGGGCTAATGAAACACTCCCAGGGAAGAGAGGAGACCGAGTCAGTCCTTCACACCCTGAATTCTGACTCCACTGCTGAATGCACAGCACCCACAATTGGGAAAAGCCAATCCCAGGCTGAGTGAGCCCCTCACCTTGAGTGAATGAATAGTTCCCAGTTCCAGCACAGTCACAGATGGCAAACAGGAGCATGAGAACAGAAGCATTCAGCAGTCATTTCTAAGGACAGGGAATGATGTCCTGCATGCCACCGGGAGCCACTCCTCCCACTTGCACACTGCCTCCCCCCATTCCCACGGCACCTGGCAGTATTCCATAGATGCTCACCAACTGCTGGAAGAGAATACCAACTCTGTGCAATCTGAATGGGGGAGAGGTGAAAAAGGGAAGGGGTGGAAGAGAGATGCTGAATTACTTTTTCATTCAAATGTGAAAATCCAGAGACAAGTAAGGGCAGAATAAATCCTTAAATATTTAGTCTTCTCTGGAGCTTTTGCACTAATCACGTAAGCCAACCCAACATCTTAAAAAGAAAAATCTACAGAATTATCCAAAGCCTTTCTGTTAAGCTAGTTCTAAGGATACAATCAGTTCCTCTCCCACCCTGACGTAACACAAAGCGACTCAGGCAGCAGTTCATAAATCTAAGCCCCTGTGACAGATTTCATCTTCCACGGGAAAAAAAAAAAAAAGAGCTGGAGAGGAAACAAAAAAAATAAAAGGGGATCTGAGGAAAATCTATTCATTGATCAGGGGAAGGAGAGCACTAAATTCAGCTGGCAAACAGCAGCCTGGCAAAGGACCCATCGAGACCACTTCCGAGTGCACTGTCCCAGCTTTGTCCTGTAGCACATCACCAGAGGCAGCGAGAAGCACTGCATGTTTGAAATGCACCCACCCAGCACCATCCTGGGCAAGCCCAGGCTCAGATGCTGAAATTTCTCAATGCCTAAAGCACATCAAATGACTGGCTCTCCTAAATTTGGCACCTGGTAGTGGAGAAATCCTCACGTTCTGTAACAAACTCACAGAGGGAGAGACAGTCACATTCTTTTCACTGATCTCTCTGAAACAACTTACAGTAAACTCCACTTCTTAAAAATAAAAAATATATAAATATTGAAAAACCATAAAAGCAGCCTTTCTCCTATACCACAGAATATTATACATAAACTCAAGCACAGACTTACTGGAGAGTGGAAGAAGTTAAAATCTATATAGAATGAGGGCAGAAAAAAAAGCACTAGTGCAATTCATGTTAAAAACACTAATTTCAGTCAATTTGTGCATTCAGAGTCATTCTGGCTTGAATTTCCTCCCTGAAACCAGCTGTCTTCACTGATCATCAGAATGCACAGAGTCACCCTAATCAGCTTGAACTGGGCGCAGGCTGCAGTGCACTTTGTGGTTCCAATGCATCTGAAGGAATTAGGAGAACTCAGAGAGGAAGCAGCTAAATGCATAACCTGTTCCTGAGAACCACAGCTCTCAGTCTCGGGCCTGGGAGGGGGGATGGCAAAGAGACAACAGCAGGGACCAATCCTGAACAGTGTCAGAAGCAACACAACTGTGGGGGGTGGGGGGGAAGTACATATACAAGAGACTAAAAGCTTCATGGGGAACTAATGCTATGTGGCTGCTCTGTCACTGCACGTAATGAAATAGATGTTCTAACACTGAGACAGTGTGTTACAGAAACAGCTGTAATAATTAGAGCTTTAACAAGCTCTAACACAAAACTCTGCAACGTGGCAGTGTCACCATCTTCACTCCCAAGCTGTCCAACTGAGAAGAGAGGTTGTGCTTGTATTAGCTTATATTAGGACACCACTTATCAGGTTTCTAAAAGCAGAATTAAAACCTTCTGCCATGTGCTGACACCTGGCTGCTGTCCAAGCTTGTACTTCATTTGGTATTATCACTGAAAAATGGAAGGCTTAAGCAGAACTGGAGGGAGATGAGAAGACAGACGGTTGCCCATTACTGTCAGTTCATTTCATGTGCCCAACTTCTACAGCCTTCAGGAGACAGGAGCCTGCCAGAAACCACAGCAAGTAAAAAGAAGTTCACTAAATTCACCAAATCAGGCTACTGAACTCTTTTTGTGCCCCTGAAAGCCCTAACAGCCTGGATGTAAATGTAATCTCAGTGGGGAACGTTTTGTCTCGTACCAGTTTTGTGCATCCCCAACATCCCTAACAATGTATTTCCCGACTTCCCAAAATGAGATGAGCATTTTCTGGAGGTGGGAGTCCCACACACAGGCTTTCTAGCATCATTTCCCACCACCTGACTCCTGCAACGCTACTCCAGCACTGTTTCTAGCACAGAAACAAGGTTTTCAGCTCTGTCCCAGCTCCATACACAGTAGAAACTGCTCGCTCCAGACTAGGCTGAGTGCACTCACTCAGTGGCAGGTAATGGTTTCCAGCTCCAACAGATTCCCCCCCCCCCTTTTGTTTTTTTTTTAACCACACCATACCTGCTTCATTATTAAATTCTCTCTTCCCTCTATTCCCAGGAATGTGGGAATACAGTGGTAGAATAAAGCAGTAGAAGAATTAGCATTTAACGAGCTTGTGAATCTCCAGCAGTCTGTTCTCCTCATTCTAGAAGTTCCCCCAACCTTGTGTTTTACATGCCAAAAGCCCAGGTACCTAAGAAAAATGAATATGGTGATTTGTTCCTTGATTTACACCAAAAGCATTAAGGATAATATGAGGAAAGTAATGAACAAAGAACACAGCAGTCCATAAAAGAAAACATGAATAAAAGATTGAGCAGGCAGGGTCATGTATTTCAGCAAGGTTTCCTAACTTGTTTATTAATTAAACAAGACAGCTTTTCAGAAACTTTATAGCAACAGGGGCTGTCATTTCCTCAATGTGAGTACAATTTAACTGCTGAAGACCTCTATCCAGGAGGAAGCATTTTTGATGTCCAAAAAAATCCACAAACAAAAAAGAGTTTGAAGGGAGGAAAGGAGATTAAGAAAAATACCTGCACCAAGGGGAGGAAATCTCTTCCCTTCTCAGCTCTGTTATCTGACCTGACGGTCAACAGTCCATGAAGGTATCACTCTGCAGCAGCCATTCCCACATCCTGAGAGATTCAGAAGTGAGCAGGACCTACAGAGTACATACACCCCAATTCCTCTTTCTATCAGGAATGCCATTCATGGAGCAGGGAAGGATAGTGATAGTCAGAACTTATGGTTTATCGTTCTTTTGACAGCCAGAAAGTAAGCTTGAAGGGAACTCCTTTCATCCAGTCCCACCCTTTCTCCCTGGCTCTGGCTAGTGCATGGAGGTAATTAAAATATTTTCCTACCTGACTGACAGCCCAGTGCCCCACGAGCTATAGGCTATTAAAGGGCATGCACATTGCAGCAGGAATGTAAACAGAGCCACGGCAAAATAGTCAGCAGTCACCTATATCAGCATTCCTACAAATCAAGAAACACTCTGCACAACTTCCTTTCTCTCCCTCCATCGATTTCTATATCAAAAAAATATCAAACCAAGTCTCGAGTGAACAAAGATAACACCATGAACGTTCTCATTTGGCTCGAAGCATTCAATTGGCCAACGCATTTTAGCTAAAATTCCTGCTTAGTCACGCCTGCCACAATCTAGTCTTTTAGGCAAGCATTCCCTCCGTTCTGTGTGCTCTGGCTGCCAGCCAGTTTGCAGTTGATGTACCCAGTGTTCTTCTGCTTGTGCCCAAGCACAGGGAGATCTCTTAAGCCTGCTCTCACACAGCAGTTTTACCCCGGCACATGCTCTCCATTTACAAACAAAGCATATGCGTATTGATGTATGGGCAGCTCTGAATGTGTGCACATTAATTTCAGAGATAGCAAAGAGGAAAATATCACATCCTCTAAGTCAGGCCATACACAGGAAATAACAACTGTATGTCCTGGAAAAAAATAAATCTTTCTGCAAGCAACCAACAGGCATTATTCTTCACCCTGGAATTAAAGCTCTGTCGCAGGTTTTTTTGTGGAAAAACAGCACGATATAATAATTTGTTAAACAAAGCACAAACCTAAACACTTTTCAAGGCTTCTACAAAAGGCAAATGAAAGAGAGCAGCAGACTCCAATCTTCTGACTAAGTGTCAGGCTCAGAAATTCCTTTACTGAACAGTTACTGTTCTGCAGCGTTTCCTTCTCAGCCGACTTCTTTAAAATCCAGGGAGTTTTGTTTAAGATCCCAGACAAGATTTCCATCAAACAAAAGAGAAAAGATGCCCATTGTGTTGGCCAACTAACTGACCACTGTTTTCACGACTTGGTCCTGCCTAATCTAGCTACATACCCAATCCTGATGGCCAGGGCAAGAAGGAAAGAAAGGAGGAAATACTTTTTTATCCTGTTACCTGCAGTAGTGCTCTTTGGCTGGTGGATGGCAAAGCAGCTTCCAAACAAATCCTGCCGCAGAGGCAGGTGGGAACAGGCAAACAAAGGCAGAAAGTTCACCGAGTCCAACTCACCACCAGCTCTCCCAGATGCTGAGATGTAGCTCTTCTGCTCCTGGCAGGTAATGCCACTGGAGTCAATAAAAAGTGGGAAGGAAATTCTCTGCCCTTCAGGCCACCAGTCACCTCTTCTGCTCCTGGTACAATACAGCCCTGCCTTGTCCCTCTCAATACTCAGGAGAATCCTCAGATGTCAGTTCTCTTCCTGGGTTGTTCTGAGGTTTCTGGTGCCTGAAGCTGCGAGCAGATTGAGTTTCCTCAAGTTGAAAGAGCACTGCGCCTCTGAACATTCAAATCTTTGTTCTGAGAGCAGCAAGTTCTCTCCTCAATTGTGCCTGCTTGAGGTTTTCCAGAAATGCAGGAGAAGAGCCTCTCCTCTGGCAAGTGTTAATTGTTCCCCAAAATATGATTAATTTCTCAACGATTGTTTTAAGATAGTAGGTCCGTTGCCTCAGCTCTAATTACATTTCTCATGTCAATTAATTAAAACCATGCTAAATGAAATGCCAGTTTTTATTTAAAGTTTAGGGGAAAAAAATCATGGGATACAATTAGATGTTACCAGACGTGATCTCAGCAGGATTTCAATTATTCTATATATAAAGGTCCCTAATTCAATACAACACTGTAATTAAGAATGTAATTAACTTGTGGCATTCTACTGATGTCATACACCACAAGAACACATAATGAACTACAGTTTTTAGTGCAGAATCCTTAATGGATTGGTCTGTTTCATTGAGAATGAATCAGGTACATAAAAATAATTTATTATGGGAAGTTGGCCAACATAATGTCCATATTTAAAAAACAAACAAACAAACCAAAACAACAAAAACAAGCAAAGAATAAAACAAGAGCAAATAAACTTTGTCCTGTCAGGGACAATCTGCCCTGAAACCAAATCTGCACCTGCTACCTGTGGGCATGGAATGGGTGGAGTGACCTTCAGAACTGAGAGCTCCTGGTTGTATCTACACTGAGAACAGGGCTTGGGAGTGGCGAGATGGACTCACACTTGGGTCTGCTCACAATGTGGACATGGGCAGCCTGGTTTGCTGCTGTCCCTGCACGCACAAACTGCCTGCTGATGTTGTGGGGACACACTGAGCTGCTCCATGGGCACAGCAGACAGAGCCAGCCTCAGGTGCTTTGCAAATCACCCTCCAGCCTTGCAGGAAGTGGAGCTCCAGGGCTCACTACCTGCACCAAAACTCTGCATTTCAGGCTGGGCTTTGTACTACACCACAACGCAGCCAAGCTCTGCTGTCACACCACTCACTGAACTTCGGAGAAACCCTCCAGGTCACTTCTGCTTATTAAAGGAAGGCTTCTGAAACACAGACTGTACTGCTCTGCTGTCTGAATCAAAGATTTCTGTTCTCAGTTAAGATTATTTGAGCACCACTTTTTTCCTTAGATGACATTTAATGCAGGGGAAAAAGAGAGAATAAGATAAGTTTCCTGAGGAAACTAAAACAAGTCCCAGAAAAAAAAAAAAAAAAAAGACCTCAGAACTACAAACAACTTGTCTGTGTTCACACAGTAAAAACAAAAGAACATAAAAATATTTATTTTTCTTTCATTTTTCTTTTTTCTTCTCTTGCAAGAAGGATATGGGGATAAAAGCCTGATTTATCAGCTAGGGAATCTCCTGCACTATAGTTTGCTCTGACTGTGTAAGCAAACAGATGAAAATATAATCCTGTAAGGCACTGACTGACACTCTAGGAAATGTCAAAGAACTTTATAGCTAATGAACAGACTTCTGTCAGACTTTAGAAGAGGACACCTCTGTTTTTATTTCTTTCTAAATTCATAGTATTTCCCTTAAAAAATGGGGTTCTTAACCCTATTTCTGCAACCTGCTGAAGGAAATTACCACTTTGACATTCAAAGAACAAAGTTTTATTCTGTGATCTGACCATAAGGAACTCCTTCATAGAACAGGCAAAGTAATTCTCAAGACATTAACCACTAGACTCAAAAAAATCTGTAAATATATTCTCTCAGCTTGACTGTCCATAGCTTAATTAGCAGGAATAGTTATAAAGATCCTAAAGAAAGTTTGACTTATATTACTGCAGTCTAGAAAAAAGTTGAAATACAAACCTAAAAATCGCATCAGATTAAAAAAAAATCCCAGGAACCTCTCCCAGTTTGTCAATCACACAGGTCAATACCACTCTTGACCTTCAACATGCTCAGCCTTTTCTGCAGTGTGTTGAGTCCTCATTCCCTGACAGCTGCAAAGAGCTTTTAGGGATTCTAAAGCATCTGAAATCTGCTTGGGAAAACAAATAATTCTTTTGCATGCAGTGTGACAAAAAGGATTGTAGTAAAGTGGGAAACTATAAACACAGAATAATCTCAGTAAATCTATGCATTTAACTTGAGTTTTCCTTCAGCACTTCCTACAATCAAGGAAGAAACAAGGATGCTTCCAGGAAAAGTCAGGAGTCAGATCTCAGAGGGCCTCAATCACCATCCAGTATTGTCCTTCAATCATAAAACTTTATCCTCCTCTTCTAAAAGAGGGGAGCTCCTCAATGACACTCTTCAGGTAGAAACTACAACCAGCTGAAAAGAATCCACTGACTGGCCTGCTCAAGGGTAACTAAAAATTATTACAGAACAGCATTAATTGAACAGTGTATTTCCTGCAAGTCCAAGACCATTAAACTTAGAAAGATTAAGCCTTGACCTGCAGCTTCAACTTCTGTGTTGCCACACAATTCCATTCAATCCCAACTTCTCAGGATATGCCCATGAGAAACCATTATCACTTCTCATGCAGGTCAGCAAAGTTACCCAGGTAAGAGCCCAAGCTGTATCACAGTCAGTGTGGAGTTCCTGCTGCTCTATCTCACCAGAAAGCTCCTGAGAGCCATCTTATAAACATGTCCCTGGACCAGGTTCTTCTGAAACAGCTCAGAGCACATACAGCAAGGCAAAGATGACTAATTTATCAGAAAACATGGCTTTGATGGAGAGATCTAATGAAAGGTCTCTCAATAAAATCTCAAATAAAAGAAGCCAAAAAGTCACGGATTCTTCTTTCCATGACCTCTGTGGTGGGTAAATTTTCAAAACATGCACTGTTCCAAGCTGGTGGCATCAGGGTCCACCACCATCTCCTCCAGATCTGCCGGGTGTTCCAACATCCTTTCATTGGATTCCTCACTTCCATTTTCTTTTGTTTCCCCACAACTTCATTCTCCTGTGCTGAGCTGCCAGCTCATGAAATAGAAACACAATGACCTATCCCACAGCAGGACATTAATCACCTGAATGTCACTAACAAAAATATTCTTGAGCTCATCTCCCCACAGAGGTTTTTTTCACTAAGTAGTTATTCCACATAGACATGTTCAGAGGTACCTCTCAGTTTTCTCATTCCAATAAACCTGAACCAGATGTTGTCTTTATATATTTAGCTAATGCTATCAGTTTTTAATCAAAATGGATCTGACTGAATTCATGGTCTTAGTTAACAGCAAAGGTTCTTTGAATTTCAAGATGTCTCTTTCAGATCAAAGTGGCACAGAAAGAGTCTGAGTTCAAATTTATTCTCATGTATCCAGGGTCTTTCTTTGGGATTCTTACCCTTTTTGCACAGCTCAAGATGTTGGCACTTCATGAATCAATCTCAAAGGATATTAAAAGCAGCAGGAATAGCCTACAATGAGCCAGAAGGTTCCTTCACAAAAAAAAGAATGCTAAGTTTGCCAAGGAAAGCACTAAAAAAGTAATAAGGAAATCCAGACTTAAACTTAATTCATCCCCACATACATATGCATTAAGATACAGCCTTTAATGACAATTTATTTCTTCCAGAGTACTTCTCAGCAAGGCTGACAGAACAGACAGCTGCTCACCATTTCTTAATCATTATGTATAACCCCATGCTGCAATTCAAGACAGTATTTAAGTGTTGCTCTGAATTATGAAAATTCTGCTAAACTTTTCATGCAGCTTATCATGGTACTATAGAGCACACTTCAAAAATATTAATACATTTACTTACACAACACTTTGCTGAAACAGAATTTTCCACGATTTTAAAAGGGGTGAACTGCAGCACAGCAAGTTTAGTAGCTACACTCTCAGAGCATCTGCTAATACAGATGCTTAATTTAGAAAACCTGTGGCCTGATTTTCTGAAGAACTCTGTATTAGTGCAAGTTCTGATCAAATCTCTTGCTTACATTAGGGGCAGCTATAAAAAAAAATATGAAAGCATAACAAAAATGTGTATTTTTTTTCCCCACTCCCCAGGATAGTGCTAAATCTGTGGCAGCAACATGAACGGAATGTAATCTCCCAAAGACTACATTTCTTTTTATCCTCCTCCAATCTTCACTCCTTCCACGAGACACAAGTTACCCTGCAAACTCATCCAGCACGTCGGGCAACAGCAAGTGAAGATAAAAGAAGGATTTAGCAAACAGAGTCCTGAATGCCAAGGGAGGTTTCTGAGAGGGATACCCAAGACATCCTCTGCCTATCTCCCTTCTGCAGTTTGCATTTGGTTCATGAGAACAATCATGTGGGTCTTTGAAGGCCTATTAAAAACATGTTTTAGGATGTGTCACCAGCACAGAGCACGAATAACAGTGACAGCCACATTATTCCCCAAAATGCTACAGTGAGATGCGCCTTCCATCTACACACCCTCCAGCTTCTGTGACAGACAAAGCATGAGGCCAGAGACAATAACCTCCTTCAGGACAAAAACTGGGATGTTTTCCCAGGAAGCCGTCCACCCTGGGTACAGAGTGAGGCAGCAGTGCTGTAGATGACCACCTGTCCCTTGTCATACCCAGAACTTGCTTCCTCCTCCTTTTTGGCAGGAGCAGAGGAAGGAGGCACTCAGAGCGTGGGAGAGGCTCTGCAGTTTTAGCCCTGGAAACTGGGCCCATGGTGGATTATCCCACTTGAGGAGGAGCAGTCTCAACACCATCCATGTGCTCTGGTATCCCAGATGCAGAGTGCTCCCCCAAGACAACATTCCCAGAGTAATGCTGTTGCCACCATCTCAATCTGCGTTAAGAAAACACTGCACCCAATTTTTCAGACTTGAAAGTCTGGCAACTTTCAATAGATTTTTCATGGAGTTAGACCAAAAGCTTCAAAAATATTTTCATCCTCCTTTTTATGTGCCTTTTTATAATGCTGGGACATGTTTGCAGGAGTTATCTGCAGCCATGAATCTTACTTAGCAAAAATGAATGCTAGCATTCATACATCATCATCACTCCACAAAGAGAGATAATGGAAAACATCATCTCTCTTTGCCTCCAAGAGTGAAAATCACAGGATTTAACCCAGCTAGTGCTGCTCATGGAAGTGATTCGAGCTGGCTAGAAGTCAGGATTTGTAGCTGCCTTTGTTCTCAGAAACAACTTAACCGCTTCACAGAGACTTCTCCAAATCAGTCAGAAGACATTCAGCATGAAAAACCTCAGCAAAAACTGTTACAGCTTGAGAAAGTCCCATTTTAAAAGCGTACTGTATTGAAAAGAGTTGAACAGTTACTCTAGGTGTGATTTTCTGATCAGGGATATCTGCCACTTTTTAGACAGAAAAAAAATGTGATTAAGATAATTTTTAAACTATCAGTTCACACACACAAAAAAATAACCCCTCCATTTTACTGCCCTTCCCTGACTTCTTTTTCAATATAACACCTATCCGTTAGGAAATATCACATATGCAATGAATTAGACCACGGTCCTTTCATCTCAAAGTGCTTTGAAATGTCGCTTAGTAAACCCTCCAGAGTTTGTTTTTCCAATGAAAAAAGATTTCTTCACTAAATCTTCACATTATGAGTACACCATGTGGTTTGCATTTTCTGTTTCTTCCAAATAGTTTCCCAAAAGCTCACACTGTTTGATTTCATTTTCAGTTAAGAGGAGCTAAAATCTGAAATGTGGTGAGACAAATTCAGAATCGTAAGGGCTGTGTGGTGTGTGCATAGTCACCCTGCACTTATGGAAAGTGCTGTTTACTTTTGTGCCATGTTGGATTTAAATCTTAATATAAATCCAAGTGTATTTATGAATAGAAATTAATAAAGGCATAGGCTGGTAACCCACAACTTGCTTTCTAAGAAGGTGGAAGGTTGAATGATATATATTAGAATAATATTTGGATAACCAAATCCACAAAACAGAACACAGGTAACACAGGCCATCTTTTTTTTTTTTTTTTTAAGCACAGAAATACTAACTTATTTGTCCAAGACTCTGTTGCTGAAAGAATAAAGGTCCTGTTGGAGTAAAAGCATCACATAAATGTTTCTTACTCTTCTGTGATCACTGGAACAGGGAGTAACTTAGGACATAACTTACATGTTGAAGTCAGAGTTTGAATCTGTGCAAGTGGGATGGATTTCCCAAAAACCGCTTAACAGGAGCTACAGGCCCAGATAAGGCTCTATGGGTTCAATTCAGCTCACCTGTAGGAGCAACATCTATGCCCAGGTAACTTGTTGTTCCCACCACAGCCAAAGACCCAGATAACCCTTCCAGCTGAAATGCAGAGATCAAACCCCCTCCCTCTGAAGCAGACACCCCCATTTGGTCAGACCCATCACCCTCCTGAACAAAAACCACTGCCTTCATCACCAGTTACAATAACTTCAGCAATTATATTGACACTCCAAAACTGACCTTTAAGCTCCAATTACCAGTAAGAACCAAACCACCCAAACTCTATAGACTCCTAATGAAAACACTGTCCTTTCTTTCCACCCTATCAGTCAGCTGGATCAGGTGGAGAGAACACTGAGGCTCAGGAGTTCTCAGCATTAGATGAAGACAGAAACCACTACACGAGCTATTATTTGCTAAAGCCACAGATGAAATGAACAACTGCTATGCTGATAAAACTCCAGACAAAAATTCCACCACAACATCTGAGCTTCCCTCTGCCTCCAGAAACTGTGCAGGGCTAACACACAACACAGGGCAGAGTGACTGAAAATTCAGTCTGGTTACATGTGACCTCTTCAGGGGTAAAAATTAACATAACTAAGCAAGGATAAATATGTTTAAAATGCCTCTGCTTGTAACAGGCAAACAATTTGGATTAAATGAACTTTCAATGAGTTGAACAAAGGAACTCAGATGAATTGTTTTAGACATTCAACCATGAAGGATGCTGACATAGAACTATTTGAATGGCACCTATCACTTATAAACAGAGTAATTAGAAGAAAAGATTTGGTAAATGTCTCTCTTTTTCAACTCTGACAGGGTCTAGTAGTGCCAAATTATACCTGGCATCCTGAACTACTTCTTCTCTTCCAACAAAGGAATATGTAAATTCTGAAAAAGAAGAATTCATAGAAAACTATTATTTGCCTGTGAATAACACTAGACAAATGTCCTCTGCATCCAAACCATTCCTCCTCATCAGAAGGGAAATTGCATGACACAGTGAGGCAGGTTGGGGACACTTTACCAAGCAAGCAGGACTTATGAGATGAACATACAGAGCAATACACACATGGATCTAAATCCTGATGAATGGCAAGACTCCTACTGAACTAAGTAGAACAAGGATTTCACTTGCAATTCATGTAGGGCATGACAATGCCCAGGGAGAAAGATTCGCTCCATTACACAAGAGCTTGATCAGCTAACACTGTCTTGGCTGTTATTCATGAGCAGGTTCTAACACTCAAATCAACATTTAACTTCAGGAAAGTCCACAGTCATAAAATACTGACCTACCAAAAGTCAAGAGAAACTAATGAGCACTAGTGACCCAAAGCTTCAACCTGACACACCCTTATTAAAGGGGAAATGAAGGGAGGGAGTGAAGGAGCCACAAAGTACCAAAAAAAGGTCAGAACCAATGAAGTTTCCATGGGTTTGGACCTCTGTTGAATTCATTTGATATACCAAGCTAAGAGATGAATTTCAGGGTCCAGACCAGGATCCAAAAGCTTAGAGATGCTCAGAACTGTAGATTCACCTCCCGATTCACACATCTTGTGCTACTGACAAAAATGGACACTTTTCCTCTCCTCAAATAAAAGAAAAACAAATCAATAAAAGTACTCCTCAAAGAAACTATTTGCATTTTGTGACTTTCCTGAACAATATTGCCTAGAGGCAGGATTTTTACCTCAAACCAGTTCTGACATTACTGCACTACATGATCATGTTTAAATGTCATCTGATGATTCCCATTAAAGTGCCACAGTTTTGTCACTACACCTAATTTAATTCCAAATGAATTTTCAAAACCAAGACTAAAGTTCAATGGAAGCCTGAAGCTTTGAGGACTTGGGAAGCTTTGAGCCTGAAATATAGCCATGTCCAGCTTTAATCCGTGAAATAGCCAAGGCACCACCAGGAATCTCTGGTTCTTTGAATAAGGGTATCATGCAATAAAGACCTTCCAGATGGCCTTGCACTATAGGTGATTCCAGACCCATATTTGTCTTTCAAGACCAGTCAAGTGCCCTCCTTTCATTTCCAGACTGCTCATGACACTCCAAAGGAAAAAAGAGAATATACTAATTCCATTATGTCACATACAATTGGAAAAAACTCTTCCTACTAGTTTGCTGACATTCCAAAGCACAACACATTAGCTTATGGAATCAATATGAAAATGACTAATGAGCACCTGCAGTGAATTGCTGGGTACCATCATGTGCTTCTGATCTCTTATCAATGTGGAGTTACTCCTGGGTAAAAATGAAGCAGCAATAATCCACAGCAGTGTCTCATCAGCTGCAGAGACTACTGCAGAAAGAACTTGCAATTTACCCCAAAGAAGAACACATTTTTCCCAGCCACAATATGATAACAAAAAGGTAATCAAGTGCTATAATGGCTCCCATTTGACAAATGAACAAATCAAATCTGAGAGGTTACCTAAGCATTCACATCAGCACATACAGCTGGGGAGAGAATTACAAGAAAAAGCAACATTTACTACTTACAATTCCTCCCTCTTCCCATGGAAGAAAAACCCTCCCTTGCTGAAATGAAACGGCAAGAGGGCATGCTCAACAAATATATTGGAAGACTGTTCCCTATTTCTGAATTCATTTGATAGGTTTCTTTCTGAAATTGTCAGCGGGATAATTATGAGCAACAGAAGCACAAAGGCTTTTAAAACACTATAAGCTCAATAGCATCTCATAAAAGGCTGTTTTTGATGAACACCCCTAAAGGATGGCATACACAACAATTAGTCACTCTGCCAAATAAAACAGGATTTATTATTTTAATAGTGCACTTTTCATCCAGAAGACTAAAACTTGAAGATATGCAATAAAGACATAGCAGGACAGACACAAGAGACCCAGTCAAGAATAATCACACACATGCAATGTCACATCAGCTTTTGCAGGAGACACAGGCTTTACCCTTCTGTTGGGCATGTGCAGCTCCCTTTGGCTATTAGAGCCAAACCTGTCACAGAGCAATTCACTGAGCAAGTATTTCATAGCACAGACACTTTCTGCAGAAAATGTAGAGCCTTTTTTAGTTGTGCTCCCCCTGTGCTGTAAGACAAGTCCAAATCCCTGCTCAGAACTACACACAAAATACAGGCCACTGATCAGTCACGTTTCACACAAGGTCTAATGGCATTGAACAACAACTGACAGAGTCATTCAGCTGCAGATAACAAGAATTAGGATCATTAATTAACTCAGAAAGCAGTAGGGCCTGACTCCATACCCACTGATGGCAAGAGGGAGGTTCCACGTGGTTACAATGGGCACTGGAGCAGGAGACACTACAAAAGGCCTGTGCCCACCTGTCCAACTCCATTTCTCCTCCATATACAACACACAGCTACTCCTGGAAAGCATCCTGCCATCCCGCATCCCAAGCTCTAACAACCCCCCCCCCAAACATTCTCTAGCTGTTATGTACCTCTATAGTCATCATGTTCAAGCCTGAATCCTTTTTTCCACCAACACATGACCCAAATGCATGTATGCTCCCCAATATTTCTGCTCTTCTTCCCACTCCAGTCCCAATCTCATCTTCTCAATATGCTCCCTTACACAACTTTCATCTTTCCTCCATGTTTCTTTCCCAAGATTGTCTTTCTACAAACCCTTGTCCTCACTTGGTCCTCCACACCACTCCCCACAGTCACTCTTTCCCCAACTAGTTGTCTTCCTCCTTATCCAGAAAACCCGACTCCCTCTCACACCAGTCCCCAGCTGATTCCTGACCTTGCCAATATTCAGACCACACTTCCCTGCATCATTCTCCTTTCTGAGTGTCACTCCCCACCCCAAGCTCCAGCTTTGTCCTCTCGTTGTGCCAGTTAAGCAATTTCCTCCTCCAGAAATCTCCTCTGCAGCCAGGGCATGGACAGCACAAGGATGGACACTGTCCCTGCCCACACCTCTGATGCTTTGCCCAGGTGAGATTTATGCAGAGAACATGTGTAATTGCAAGGAGAGCAGAGCTCACCCTGGCATGGCACATGCCCAGGGCACAGCAATTTTCATAGATTTTAGCTGTGAGGACACAGCAAGTCTTTCCCTGTCATAAGCAAAATTATTGCTTCAAAAGTTGCTAACTTGACTTCCCATCAAATCCACCCCAGACTGTTTCCTCAGCAATCTCATAAGTTTCCTCCTGGCATGTTTCATCAGGGTATGAGTGCTTCTCAAACAAGGGGTCAGCAACTATTTTTAAACAAAGGAAAATCCAGAGTTCATCATCCCCCCCTCCTGCCCCCATCCCCTCCAGTTCTGTGCTTGTAAACCACTGAACTCTTGGCTGAAGTTCTGGAAAAGAAAAAACGTATTCAATCAGAGGCAGATGCTTGGCATGGAATATTTGAGCTGAAACAGTTAATGGTTGTAGAATTTATAAGAAACTAAAACCAAAGTCTTTTAATGACAATTCTAATAAGCAGTGCCACCAACCAATCCTGTTTGTAATAATAATTCAAGCAGCTCAGGCTTTGGGGCTTTTTTTTTTTTTNGATGATGGTGTGTGCTTAGTTTGAATTCAGGAAAACAGTTTTACCTTAAGCACCAAAAAGTTCATTTTACCTGCATGAGAAAATGGCGGTACATTGATGCCATTTGTTCTAAATTGTTTTAGAACAATTTTTTAATTGTTCTAAATGATACAGAATCAGCAACATGAGAATTCAGAAATCAAAGCTCCATCATTCACCAAGGGCCTCTCAGGTTCTCTAACCTCTCAGTGTTTAATATCCTGCATGGGATATAGATTGGATGTATAATGCAAGCAACCCCCAGAACAATCTTTTTTTTTTATTGTATTAGTGTTCCACTGACACATTAAAGTCATACCAGTGCTTGCAGGAGCCCACTTAGTTCTGCTGTCCCTCCCCTTTCTTGCTTGTACACGCAGTAAGCTGATCCCAAGGTGATACAAACTTACCCTTTATTAGGCACAAAAAACCCCCCAAACTATCCTGTATTTTCTGTGCTTTATCTCCCTGAAGCAGCTAACAGAGGAATGAAAGGCACGCCAGGGTTGGCACAAAGTGAGGGTTGCTCAGTTTGGGAGCGGGCAGAAACCTGGCAGCATCAACTTACAGTGGCTCAAGCTGGTGAGGAACAGCACCCTCAGGCAACATAACTGCTTGAAAAATGGAATGTCACAAGGACAGAAACTAACATTTTGAAGTTAACTTTCCTTCTTAATCAGAAGGGAAAAAAAAACCTAAATGGTTATATAAAGCCACAATGCTTCTCAAAAGCCATTTGGAATGACAAATCTTTTCACAGCAGTTAGTTCATTTCTGTAATATCCCAACAATACCATAGGAAAAGACAATGTGCTTTATAGAGTAGTCATGCTGTTATCAGTTTTTATCTGAATATGTCCACTAGAAGTCAAAATGATAACTTCGTGTGAAATACTTCACCAAAAAAGCAGAATCATCTAAGTAAATTTTGCATGCAAGCCCAATTTCAAAAGTAAAATGTTTCTTAACCTGTATCAGTTTCAAAAATATTTTCAAATGAAGAACTGCCCAGTTGAAAAATGTTATCAAGCATAAAACTACAGCAGTGACATAAGTAATGCAATACTAATGCAGTGGTGGATGTATTTCAACATCTGCACTCTGACTGCTCAGTGCAGTTAACGAGCAGAATCTAGTGGCCCAACCCCTCTGTTGCATCAGCATCAGGGGATATCAGCTTACCTTTTATTTACTTAAGATTTCCTCCTTGGCCACAGAGAAGCTGACTTTTAAATGTGCTCAGGGGACCATTAAGTCTTTTCTTTTTTTTCCTCCCATCCAAAAGTATAAACTTTTCAAAGTCTTTTTTTTTTTTTCTTCATAAATAAGCAACTTTCCCTGACATTGCCTTCTGAGTTACCTTCCAAGTTTTTGTAGAAATGCCAAATTCCTAACCACCCTTTTGGGGCTTAGTGTTTGCTTCATGGGATTGAAGAGGGCAAGTCACTTACAGGCTCCCCTTGCAGCAGGTTGGAGATTCCTGCTCTTAAAAAGAAACACACAACTCAAAGCACCAAAGGCAGAAATTTTGGCAGCAACAGCCATTAACGTCATTATGATAACAATATTTAAAATTTCACACTGCACTGCTACAAACTTATAGAAACTTTATAGCAATTGTAGAACAACATGAAAAATGTGATGTGAGAAGAAACATCTAACTCAAAAAAAAAAGTTGTTTGAACATGGCACTTGTAACACGAGTGGGTGGCAAAATCAGGGTAAATTCTTACAGCAGTAGAGAATAAAAGTGTCCACTTAAGGAGACTTGTCTAGCTGTTTACATCTGTCAAGCTGCTAAAACTGCAGTTGTAAGAGAAGGCTTTTGATAATGACAGTGGAACTATGATTATCGTGATTCTCTGCTATTCAAGCAAAAAAAAGTGCCAGAAAATGTTGTCTCCAAGTGCAGTTACTGACCTGAGATGTCAGTGATGCAACAGTAAGACATTAGCACATTTCTTAAGTGTAGTGGCAAAGAACCACTTAGTCTTCCCTAACGTAAAGCTCCCTTAATTATCCAGTGCTGCAAAGATGCCAGTAATTTCAGTGATGAGGATGACACTTTGTTTATGGGATTCAGGCTCAACAGATTAATATGCTTTAGAGTAGCAAAGAAAATAGAAGAGTAGACTCACTGGGTCATTTCACTAGATACAGTTGAAAAGAAAAATGGTGACCTGAGGCTGTGTATTGACCCAAAAAAATGTGAACAAATAGATAAAGAGAGAGTCTTTCCATTTGCTAACTAAAACAGACACAGGCACTACTGGACTGAAATCATTTCCAAAGCTAGATGCATCCACAGGCTTTTACCAGATACCTCTGAGTGAGGAGACTGCAGAAGCAATGAACTTTCAATGCACCATTTGTCCGTCCCTGTTTCAAAGGGGTCACATCTGTCACTAGAGCCTGAGCCAGTCCACAGAACACAAAACAGTACAACTGCTTGAAGAGCTGAACACTGTGAAACTGTTTTGCCAGGGTACTGAGTCTGCAAGGAAGGCTGAATAAAATATAAAGGACTCAGGCCTCTAAGAGCAAGTCAGGACAGGAGTTTGAACAAGACAAAAACAACTTTTTTGGCCAGAAAGTTATGACTATGAAGGACAGACAAGTCAAATTTCAGCCAAGCACCTTATTGCATCAAAAAATATTACCCGTATTTGTATCACTGTGGTGTTCAGATACTAAACAAATCAAAAAGGTCTCACTGGACAAAGTGGCCAAACCAGGATCAAGTCTTTCACCAACAAAGTGACAATCACAGTGGATAAGAAACAGTGAAAGAAATGACTAACAAAAGAAGCAAGACAGGGGTATCTCTGAAAGCAGAGAGCAGGTCCAGTTCCTGCTATACAGCCTTCCTTTCACTGTCCTCTTCTGTATCAGATGCCCCTACTGCACAGTAAATGCCTCCTTCAAACTGATAGACAAGTATTATTTGAAGTCACCCACAGCACGTGTTCACTTTTCTCTTGCGTCCTCAGTTTCACTTTTGAACATCCCTCTTTGATGCTTTTCAATTACTGTCTTTACACACTGAAGTTCTCCCAACTTGTTGCCACTTTACATCTTTGATCACAATATGCTTTTTGTCTCTCTCAGAATAGTTGGACCCATCTAGTGGAGCCTGCCAGATGTGAACTGCTGCCAAAATCTCAGTGGGGCAGCACAAACTTGCATGCCACTTATGAGTAAATTAAAGTTTACCAAAGCCATGAAGAAAACTGGGATTCAGCATAAGAAATCCTTGATACCTCTTTGATGGTGTGATCATGCTCTGAAGAGTTCAGACTTTCATTTACTTTTGTGTCTTGACTGTCCTAAATAGGCAGGACCCTAAGCACAGTTACAAAAAACAGCTTGGAGGTTTCCTGCAAAGGGGCATTACCTTGAAAACTCTACCCAGGAAAGTTTGTATTCCAACATTTCTGGAGAATCTGCCATTATTCATAGAGTTTGTGGCTACTCCTTACAAGTCACCCTTCCAGCGGTGCTGAACTACTGCTTTGTCAGTGCAGTTGAAACAGAAGACACAGAAATAAAGCCCAACTCACAATAAAATCTCCCTCCTTTTATCTTGATAAACAGCTTGTCAATACTTACTAATATTTGGCCATTTAAGAAGGCATAACATTTTGCTGTTTATTACTTTACTTCATGCAAATATTAGTTCTCTGATTCAAGAGACACACATTTATGCATTAGAAAAGCAATTAAAAGGATGACATTTCATATCCCACAGTCATGCATTTAGAAACATGCTCGAACAGCCATTTGTAATACACCTGCTGGGTATTTTACTAGGTAAGTACAGTGCCTAATAAACTTTAGGATCTACAACCAAATATGAAAACCAAGTAAATTGGAATATTAATAGCACTATCTCCATTTTGAAAGTGGTACATCCAGAAGAGAGATTAGCCACTTATGAAAGCTTCATGCAGCTATAATTTAACACAATGTAGGTTCCTGCTGTGTTCTAAACTAGCACTAACATGATGAAATCCAGAAAAAAAAAATAAGATCTACGAAGTTTTCCATAACAGTTGGGTATGCCAGGCTACCGAACTTGGAAAACAAGATATAAACCCCCCTCACTGCTTGAAGAACTCAAAAAACAGAACGAAACAATATTCAAAATGAAGAGCCTCAATCAGTGTCCACTGCAGTGTAACTAAAACAAGGATGGCTCAAAGAAGAGCAGAACCATGGCAGGTGCTGTACTAACCTATGGATGCACAGCTGTGTTGGCATTTGTGTTCAGACACTACTTCAGTACCCAAAATTCTGATAACTATGCCCCTTTCACATCTGCTCCTCATCAATACTTTCTTGCACATATATACTCCTTGTGCAAAAGAATTCATCCTCTAGCTGTGCATCCTTACACACCTTTTTAGGGCTCACTGGATTCTGTACTTCCAGTTTCTATGATTCTTGTTCTAGTTCACAGCCAGGAAGCAACTGAGGGTTCCCAGTCATCTATGCATTTTACAGTAAATCTGTACGTTTGTGTTCACATTTATTCTCTGTCTCAAGAAAGCGATTTAAATAAATAACTCTTACTTCAAGCTCGTGAATACCTCCTATAGGCTATAAAGAGGCTTAAGCACATGCATTAGCACTTTGCTGAAAAGAGGTCATTTCCTGAAAGGAATATATATACACTTGGGATTTACTTATGTAAATACGATTTCACACACATAGTCTCCACCGGGGAACGGGCATCCAATAATTGGTATGTAAAACATGTGCTTGTACCTAAATGCAAGAGCACTTTTGCACACTGACTTTTATACATCCTGGTCTGACTAAAGGCATGGCTTAAATTAAATGCCAAGCTCCTTTCTTCAGTTTGAATGAATTAACATTATTGGCCAGATAATAACCCCAGCACAATGGCACACTGAAGCCTAAGGCAACATTTCAGGAGAATTTTCTTAGAAATTCAAGCCTGATAGGAGATGCTAATGAGCGTAGAGAAGTAAATATAGCTCTCCAAATAGCAAAGGACAACTTGTCTATAACAGTAAGTTTCTCAGCACATTTACAAACGATTTCGCTTGCAAGCTATAAAGTGACTTTCATTTAGTTGGACTTCAGCTCTCAAGCACAATCACTATCCTCAAACACCAACAAAGAGTGCAAATACACGAGGGGAGCGCAAATTAAATGCTCGTTAAGGCCTCACAAGGAAACTATACAAACACCTTATTAAATAAGTTTAATTAACTGGCTCTTTTCTAAATCATACAGTGCCCAGCAATGCTGAGAGGCAAATTCCCTGCTCAGAAGCTCTGCTTTTGTTCCCTGAAGGAAAGCAATATTTTCTCTTGTATTCTGACAGAGCACAGCCCCGAAGCCCCCAGCAGCAGCTGCTGGCAGGGGCGCCACTCCTGACTTCTTAAGCGTGGCTGAGTCCATGCTGACCCAGGTTCCAGCAGCGAGACAGCCTAAGGAGGTTGGGTTGTTCATGAACTCTCACTGTAGCACTTTCTCCTCCCTTTAAGAGGCAGCATAACCTCCTGTTTCTCTTATACAGGTATTTTCAGAAAGAAAATATTCATATATTGGTGTCTAACTCATATATTAAGTATAATGCACTTATTGGAGAGGATGTATTTGTGACTATCAAAGCTGCTCCAGAAAACACCAGACTTCTCTTTGCAAACCTTAATCCCGTGCAGGCTCTGAAGGTAAGCACGAAGCTGATATAATTCTCACCTCCAGGCTACAGCAATCAAAATAGAAACCCGTATTTTAGATTCCTCACATCAGCACTTTCAAGAGCACGTGAAGTTACCGGGATGTCCATTCATTTTAATGTACATTAAAATGACCGGCATTAAGAGGCCATGCAATTTTCTGCCAAGCAGTTTGTTTTCCCTGCCGACTGGGGTGGGAAAAGTCCCTTTGTGAATTGCTACTGATTCCGCTNACAAGCATCGTGGTCTGAGCAAGCAAACAAGAAGTGTTGAGACCCAGCAGCCACCTACTATTCTACACAGAAACCCCTATGGGATCATGCACTATTTGCATCCTTGATTCACTTCAGAGAAGATCTGCCTTTGGCAAAGGGACTCTCTGATCACAGAAGTTCAGCCGTGAGGGGAAAAAAAAAAAAAAAAAAAAGAAAAAAGAAAAAGAAAACAAACCAGCAGATCATCCAGACGACCTCTCTGGCTAAGCCAAACCTGGCTCCTCAGCTGTCCCTTTAATCAAGATAACAAGCACCTGGTGACAGGGCTTCTCTCCAGCCTCTGGAGCTCCCACCGCACAACTCCAGTATCATTTGAGGGAGGCTCTTCCTAAACGCTGTCACTGCGCTGCTCTTGGAGCTCGCACTGTTCCCCAAATTCCGTTCCAAGCTGGGACTGGGACACCCCTTCCCACAGGGAACATCCTTTTACGCAACAGTAA